>CM031235.1:68147071-69354571 GCA_018340775.1 Taxus wallichiana var. yunnanensis | reverse complement strand
CAGGAACTCCCCCATTTGGGAAAACATGATAGGGAACCCTCCTCGGCCTCATATAGAAGCATGCTAGTAAAGATGACCTAGGCCGTGGGCACGCATCTGAATCCACTGAAACCTTGCACTTGGTTTTTCAAAGCATCTAGTAAAACAAACAGATTAGCAAGTTAATTCAAGCAGTGGAAGATTAGGAGCGAGTCTTATGAAAGGCACAAAATGGCAGTGCAAATGGATTTGTTGTTATATGGGAGTACCTTTTTAGGTGTATCATCTACACAGAACTCAGGCACGTAGATTTTTGAACTAACTTCTGGAAGTGGTAACACTTCATAGACTATCGGGGTGTAGTTCAGTTCTACTATTGGGACATAGGGAAGTACATATACGATCCGACACCAGCTACTACAGTTTAGGATCAAGATGCATAAGTAGCTCTAGTTCTAGTGGATCTAGTGGTTTTAGAGGTAGGGGAAACACAAGAGGTTTTAGATTAGGTAGGCAAGGTCCGCACCAACCCTAGAATATTTACATGGAGATGTCACTTCATCTTCTAGACTATATGGGCATAGAATATGTTGTTGAACATGTGTATATGTGTGAAATAATTTGGCATGCAAAAGGAATCATGGCTTCTGAGCATAGAGCAAGCCAATTTACTACTATATTGTAAGGGCACACACACAGCCGGTATAGAAATTTTAACCCTGATTAGACTTGCGTAGATTATACAACTTTAAAAGATGCATTCCTTACAGAGTTTCACATCCATGAGTTTGAGTAGAAGATTATAAGTGCACTCAAGGATACTAAGCAATGCACTACTAAGAGTGTTAGAGAGTATGATGCCCATTTTAAAACATTTTTATCTTAGCTTTCTTATGATATACACACAATCCAACATGTATAGTGGTTCGTTGGGGGCCTAATTACCCCTTTTAGAAGGGCATTATCACATAAGACATACATTGACCCGCACAAAACACTTGAAGTGTCCTTACGCACTGAGGTATTTGGAAGCATAGATACTATGGTGAGCCCATTTTTAGAAGCATAGATCGCAGCTATGGTAAAATAATTCAGCACATGAGATGCAAATAGGGATTTGGTGTACATATTGTGAAGTAGAAGGTCACACAAAGAATAGTTTTCCTCACATATCAAGGTATGCTTATTGTTGTTGGATTGTGAGATATGCCATTTAAACCATGATCTTAGCCATTACCCATTATTACAATGCGCGATAAGGAAGAACGTTTCAAGCTACTGTAAAATCCACAGGTCCATGACTCATGACATGGAAGATCGGTCACCTGATTGGTCAGATCCATGATGCTATAGATATTGGTGTACGACAGACAGGAGTTTCAGATAACTCTTAAGGCAAATAATGAGCATCGGGGTGAGATCACAATCGGGTGTGCTATGATCGGGATGAAGGGCATTTTGAAGGTGTTTGTGGAAGAGGTCAAGGATATCGTGATGGATTTGGAGGATGAGATCATGGTAGTGGAAGAAGTGATTTTCCTCATGGAACATGTTATACATATGAATATCCTTACCACTACAAGTGTGAATGTCCCGAATATTACATGTTATTTTTATGGAAAGAACCATAGCTATGAGGAGTGCCCAGACTTATATGAGAATCTTAGTAAAAATCATAAACAAGAAAACAAAGGCACATGGATGTTTAGGATATAACGCCTTGTTGACAATCATAGGATGCCTATGTTGGAGGTAGATTCGAGGAGCTACAAGTGAAGATCATGACCGATCTAAGGCAACACATGCCAAGGAAGCATTGCAACGAAATCCCACCATCACTAAGGAGGATGTTGTACATGCACGATATCCATATCCTTCTCATCAAAAGGAGGTCTATCAAGAAACCATGGAAATTCTTAGGAATATTCAAGGTGAGATACAATACTTAAAAGAGTAATCATGGAAGATGGAGAAAAAGAAAGTATTAGAGATGGTCCAAACTGATATAGATGACTTAAGGGAAATGTGTAAAATTTTGCTCCAAGAAAATATCATTCCATTGTTAGGGGATTGGTTAAAGGGAAACACTCCACGTGCAAGTATTGAGACTAGACGGAAGATTCTGCATATGAATCTTCCCCCTCATAGCCTAGATTATGACAAGAAAATCACTCTGAATGTTGTTGTGGATGGGTAGCTATTGAGTAATATATTGATTGATACATGCGCGGAAGTCAATGTTCTTACCTTAGATGCATGGGTAAAAATGGGGAGACCCCATTACAGCCATCCTCTAATGTATTATTCATGGCTAATCAGACTAAATCCACTCTCATCAAGGTTTTGAAGGATGCATCCATTACTATACAAGGTGCTAAGTTCACTAGAGACTTTGAGGTTTTAGCATTGGCGAGTCGATAGCTTCCCAACTCTATTGGGGCATCCTTGGTACTATGTAACTAATGTTGATATTTGGTTCAACAAGGGTTGTATTAATTTTGAAAACAAGGAGGAGAGAGTTATTATCCCTTTAATAGATGGAAAATTTACACCCTATGTTGAGCACTTACGTGAAGAAGATCTTGATAGGATTTATGTACGCACCATCTGAGACCCAAAGATGCTTAAGCCAACTAAAGAAGGAATAATTCAGTGGGAGGATGCACATTCCATTAGTGATACTACAATTGTTTTTGTGATGATTGGGCTCATAGACCTATGATTTGGTAGGTCATGAAGTAAAGAGCATATTTCCTAGAGGAAGAAAATTGTGTTATGTCGGAGAATAGGTAACAACTCGGTACCTTGTTAAACTAAAGAAGGAGATCCTATGGTATTCTTGTGCACCATGGAAGAACATTGGATAGACCCATTGGAAATAAGAATTATGTTATCATATACACTACATGGGACAAAAGACACTCGGTCGATGGCCCACAAGGATAATCTTGTAGGATGGAATGAAATAATGATTTCTCTTTCTATTAGGTTCCTTAGAGCAATGCACCTACTCAAATATGTACTTATTATGGTAATCAACTTGCTCAAAGACCACGTTCGAAGTGTGAGATACTTTGGACAGAAGGGTAGGAATCTTTACTACCTTCACTATAGGTGCAGAATTTTTATTCCACTTTACAGAGATGTGTGTCTGCTTGGTATGTATATGCAAAATTCCATAGAGAGACTATAAATTGGTAGGAATGACCCTAACATTTGAATTCTTCTCTACAAAGCCTCTAGTGGAAGAAGCATTAAAGGTCATAAAGTTCTTAACTATGGGAGATAATGTCAAGGTGAAGAACTCCTTCAGGATTTATTAGATGAAGAATACTCAGGACCACATTTTGTTGAAGAAAAATATATGGGTGCAACATTACTTCAATGCACTTGCCTTGAGAAAGAAAAAGGAAAAATGGTCTACTTAGTGGATGATGAAGAAGTAGAAAATATAGATGTAATTCATTCAATAGGTAGGCATGAGGTTTTAGACAAAGTAGATAAGACCATGTGCACCTATCATGAACCTATAAAGACAAAGAAGATGAATATTGGATCGGAGGCCGAGCCTAAAGGAATCTGTAATTGGGGACTATTAGTTAGACTCAAGTGGCAAAAATCATAGAGTTACTAATGGATTACCAAGGCTTATTTCCTAAGAGGTACCATGAACTTAAAGGCATGCATGAATCATTAGGAGAGATGAAGATAAAACTTAAAAAGGGTGCACGCCTAATTAGAAAGAGACCCTATAGGATGCCCCCAACTTGCATGAAAATGTCAAAGAAGAAATTGAAAAAATGTTGAAGTTCTGAATTATCAAGCCCCTTGATGAGTTAGAATGGGTTAGTCTAATGGTGATCAGTATCAAGAAGAATTGATAGATCAAGATTTTTGTGGACTATAAGGAGTGAATGCTTTGCATGTGTGACTGATCCCTTTCCTATGCCATTCACCGAGGAAATACTAGAAGGCGGTGTAGGGTGTGAAATCTATTCATTTATAGATGGGTTCTATGGGTATCATAAAGTTTGGATTTCCTAGGAGGATCAGAAAAAGACTATGTTTACTATGGAATGGGGTAGATTTTCCTATACCGTAATGCCTTTTGGTCTGAAAAATGTGCCATTATATTTTTGCGCATATTTTTTCAAGCATTCAAGGAATTTATTCACAACTTCTTACAGGTAATTTAGATGATTTTATGGTGTATGGATTAGTTAAGGATCATTTTGATAATATGTGCTTGATGTTTGAAATATGTAGACAATTGATTATCTCCTTAAACATCAAGAAGTGCATATTTTCTACACTATTTGGGATACTGCTAGGACATATAATTTATAAGGAAGGTTTGTTGGTTGATCTAGCTAAATTTGCAGTCATTATCTGCCTAAGGTAGCCTATCACTCGAGTGAGGTGTATAGATTTTTGGGTCATACAGGATATTACCAAAAATTTATCAAAGGATATGCCAAAATTTCTACACCATTAGAAGAGTTATTGAAAGGGAAAGGTACATTCTACTGGGGAGAACCACGATTACGTGCATTCAAGATGTTAAAGTAAAAACTTACTACTGCACCTATTTTGCATTTTCCTTCATGGGACCAACCCTTTCATGTACATGTTGACGCCTCTAGCATGGCCATTGGCATGGTGTTAGCTCAACCTGGAGAAGGTATTATAGATCATCCCATCTAATTTGCTAGTAGAAAGCTGACTCCTATAGAACAGAATTATATAACTATAGAGCACAAAGATTTTTCAATGATCTATGCACTACATAAATTCTAGAAGTACCTACTAGCTACACCATTTTCTTTTATACCGATCACATGGCATTGAAGTATTTGGTAAAAAACATGTTCTACAAGGGTGCATATGTTGATGGGTGCTCTTATTTCAAGAATTTGATTTCACATTTGTGGTGAAACCAGGGAAAATTAATTATGGACCAAGCCATATATATAGAATACAATCGGAGAAGAAGCACAAGAAGTTGAAGAAACCATGCCGGATGCATAGTTATATAGGTTATAACGAGTGTCATTAGAACTAGAATACATTGATGTATTTTGACAAACAAGAATGACACCAGAAGGAATGAAATCCTTGGAGAAGAAACAACTTGATATACGTGCATCCCCCTATATGTTAATCAGTGGTGACATGTACAAATTAGGCCGAGATGAAGTATTATACCATTGTGTATTAGAACATGAGCGCACGGATATTATGGAAGAAGCTCATGGTGGTGTTGCAGGTGGCCACTATGTCGGTGATGCCACTGCACGCAAAATTCTACTCACTTGATTATGGTGGGAGACCCTGTATAAATATTGTAAGGAATTTTGTAAGGCTTGTGATCATTATCAATGCCTTTAGAAACTAGGTCAATGAGATGAAATTCCTCTAAGACCCATTACTAGTGTAGAATCATTTGAGAAATGGGTTATGGATTTTGTGGGTCCTATTTCACCAAATATGCACGAAATAGATCGCATTACATCATAACTTGCACATATTATCTGACAAAGTGGGTAGAAGAAACACCTACAAATGATTATACAATGGCAACAACAGCTAGGTTTCTTTGGGAAAATATTATTACAAGGTATGAATGTCCTTTAATCTTGACGAGTGATAAGGGAACACATTTTCTTAATGAGACAATCATAATTCTATTGGATGAATTCATGATTGCACACCATAAGACTACACCCTATCATCCTCGAGAAAATGGGACTACTAAGGCTTTCAACAAAATTATGAGCCAGACATTATAAAAATTCTGTGATGTTGGAAGAAAGGATTAGGATGATAAATTATCATCGAGACTTTGGGCATATCGATAACATATAAAATGTTGAACAAAGCGACACCATTTTAGTTAGTATTTTGCAGATGTAGCATTTCTTCCTATGGAATTTATGTTACCTTCTTTACGTATTGTGCATGCTAGAGGTCTTGTTGATGAGAAAGCATTAGAAGAATGCATTAAACAGTTAGTTCAATTGGATGAACAACGAGCCATAGCACGTTGGAGTCAAAAACAAGAGAAGGGTAAGTAGAAAGCATGGCATGATAGGCACATCAGGGATAAAAAGTTGGAGATAGGACAGATGGTACTCCTTTATGATTCTAAGTTTTTGAGCCATCCAGGAAAACTCAAGGTACATTGGTTAGGGTTGTATGTTATCACTCACATACTCGAATCGGACACTTGTCGGTTTGAGGCCCTTAAGGGAATCTAATGACCTGGTTACTTCAATGGGATTAGGATAAAGACCTACTATAAATAAGTCTTCTTAGTGTTTGTAATAAGGTAGTGTTTCCATTTAGATTAGGTTTTTAATTCTACATTCCCTTAATGTGTTTCCTTCTTTGTTGCTATGCTTTGTCAATTTAGTTGATGTGTTTTTGTAATAAGCACATTTGCGTGCCACAAGATAATTACTATTTGAAGAATTTTTATGCACTGAGAGGACTACACATACCCTTAATGTGTGGTAGGTTGTTTATATCTAGTTACAGGATCATTAGAAATAAGTCCACATGAAAAGAACTATCTACGGGTACTATTCAAGGTTAGAAAATTGAAAAAAAAGATATTTCTTACCTGGACACAAGGATTATAAATAGAGATGAGTGAAGAAACAAGTATAATGTGAGATAAGCGGGGCTAGGAAGACTACTAAGGTAGAAGGTGCAATCAAGAGGTACTCGGTGCATGGAAGTGATTTGAAAGAAAAAGTCTCGTAGCTAAAAGGTAGGAGGGAACACTAGAAGGTTATATCTTGGGTGTGAAGATGTGCCACATGGAAATAATGAAAAATTGTCAATTAATGAGAGGATTTTTGGTAGGTGGAAGAGCAATAAATGCATTAAATTTTTTAAATTCTATATAAGGACGGATGTGAGATCATTTTTATCATTGCAATTGAGATAATTTGAAAAGGGTTAAGTGTGAATGAGTTGAGCAATCATGTTGAGGTGTGTAGAGTGTGAAACCATATGTGAGGAG
This sequence comes from Taxus wallichiana var. yunnanensis, assembly GCA_018340775.1. Classification (NCBI taxonomy): domain Eukaryota; kingdom Viridiplantae; phylum Streptophyta; class Pinopsida; order Cupressales; family Taxaceae; genus Taxus; species Taxus wallichiana. The sequence continues at coordinate 69,347,565 of CM031235.1, read as the reverse complement.
AAGGGTTATGCACTAGAGAAGCTTACGTTCCCATAGGAGAATGGTTTTAGTGAAGAAGATGCATGGAAAATAAGCTAGGGCACATGATTTCCACTAGGACATGGAGATTTAAGCTAGGGTTTTGACTTGCTCAACTACAGAGGGAAGAAAAGAGATATTTTTTCAAATGGCACCAAAGAAAGTACCTACAATAGGAGATAAAGGGAAGAAGAAGGTTGAAGTGGAAGAAGATATTTCTCCCGAGAGTAATTTTTCATAAATGCAGTATCTAGAGGGCATGATTATGGGACAAGAATGGGATTCCCATATCCACCAATGTAAAATTAATGACTACAACCATTGAACATCAGATAATAAGAAGGATCTCAATGCATTATTGAGCACGAAAATAAACAAGTGCACGACAGAGGATATGCCAATATACGATGACGTTGGTGAGAAGTTGTTGAAGTAGAATGGAGTCTACCAAATTGTGTATGAGCTACCATATTTTGGAAATTATGAACCATTGTATCGGTGGGTCGATGAGCGAGTCCATGAGGACTATTTCTACTTTACTTGAATAGAGGGTAAGAATTACATTGCTTTGATTTCAACGGTGATAGGACTAAGGGTCTTAGAGTTGGATCTAGATAATGATTTAACTAATAAAGCCACAATTCGGAGATGAGGAAGGAGATGGGGTATACAAATGGTCTGCGTGGCATGGACATTGAAAATTTTAAGAAGTACTCGTGAGTGTAGGCGATGTACATCTTGTGATGTAACACTCTGATTTTGTATGCTAACTTGGTGAATGTTTTACATACTGTTATAGCTCTTGGAATGAAAGCAAACATGTTAAGATATGTTTTGATCTTAAGAGAATGTGTTGCTAATTTGGATTCTTGCATACTATGATTTATTGCATGGGACAGCGAACACTGTACTTGTGTGTTTGCTGATGTGACGACAGATTGTCGTATAATTGCTTGCTCTTGTGCTGATTGACAGCATACCCTGAATCAATTCCATTGATCCAAGTATGCTGAGGTCCTCTTGTGTTTTCTATGTTAATTCACACTTGAACTGGACTAGGATTATTATAAGCGTGCAGCGCCTGATTACAGGTGTGAACAGCTAGCACGTAGATGCCAACGACAGGGGTTCGATTTTGAACCCCGATCTTGTCGATCGGGACCTTGTGGGGTGAGAAATGCCTGGACACGGGTGGCCTAGCATGTAATCGAGGGACGGAACATCCCGCTCTGCGTTAACGTGGGTGTTAGTAAGGGGGAAAGGAAGATGTTAAGTTAGTGGTTAGTATGAATTAAAACCTAAACTAATCCTAAGTCCTAACATGCATCCTACATTACTAATCCTAAGTGGATTTTTTTTTTTAAAAAAAAAAAAAGAAGGGGAAAATAAAACCTAAGGCTAAACTAAGGCCTAGGTTGAACACTTTATGCAACCTAGACTAATCCTAATCTAAAAGGGTACGCAGACCCTTGGAAGGAGAGGATAAGGATGGAGGGGAGTATTCATTGGCATTAATTGAAAAGTCCATACGTGGACAAACGCCAGATTTAGCGGGCAAGTAGGAGATGGAGGTATCCATTTGGAAGCTTGGCTAAGTTCATTTGCATGGAAAAATTTAAAATTGAGACTTGCCAACCCAAGTGGAGGGGGCGTGGAAAATAAGGAGAAAGGCAAGCCTTTAATGCATTAAATGTTTTTGGTCCTCGCGACCAGCTTGCCTTGGAAGCAGCATGAAGGAATTTTGATTGTCATTTTTGTTCATTCGAGCTTTTTGCAAAGTTGCTCTGCATTTGGTTTCTTGTCCGGTTTAGTCGAACCAGCTCTTGCATATGACATTTTCTTGAAGTTTTGAGGCTGTTGATCAGCCAAGAAGAAGGAAGAAAGTGCTGGGAAGTTTGTGTAGCCGTTGTGGAAGAAAAACGCGGCAAAACGAAGCTTTCTTCGAGTTCTGAAAAAGAGATTACAGGCATGTTAAGCCCTTCTCTTTAAAATCTTTGCTTGATTTAAATGTTTCATTAAAACAACCCTGCTCTTGGGTTGGGATTGCTTGATTGTTTTTGAGTTGATTTGGAAATGGATTTGTTGATTCTTGCCTTCTTTTTCTTGGAAAATGATAAGAAACGGCTTTGGTTGCTCGGCCTTGAATTGTGGTTGCTTAAATTTGGTTGGAATAGGAATTACCGTTGTGGTTGCTGACAGTGTTGTAGAAAGAAATAAACATTTTCTTCCTCTGTACATGTGGTATGGAATGGACAGGCTGTATAAACTATTCCTTATAGTGTAATCGTTCTCCTTGATGTTGTGCTTGGAACTGCTATTACCTGTGAAGAGAAAAATGGAATTACAGTCGTGTTTTGTTGCTATGATTTGGGTTTCCTTCCTTTCTTGCTGTCATTTTTGGAAATAACGGGGTACAGTCGTCCCCTTTGCTGTTGTGGTTAATCCGTCCTTGTAATTGATTGGTTGGAAACACTTCTTCGACGTGCGGGTTTGTTGACAGTATGGTGTATGAAATAGATGTTTTATAGAACAAGATACAGCAAAGCGGTGCAATTGTTTTATTGTTGTGTGATTGTCTTTGTCACATGAACTTTTGAGATAAAATGGTGAAGGCAGTGTGAACGGCTTGGCTTGTTTCTGTACTGAAGTTTCATTGAAGGAAATGAGATCTTTTGTTGCTGTATGCTGTTTGGAATTAAAAAGAATATCATTTCTTTTGAGCTTCATGGAATGGGTATTCACTGTTTAGAGTTTTATATCCTGAACCGGTAGACTGTATGGTTGTTTTCACCACTATGATAATGCTCTTGTCATATGGTCTTTCGTGATATGATGGTACAGGATGTATGAGAAGTTTAAGGTCGTTTTATACTGAAACTTCTTTTGAAAAGGAAATAATTTCTTTTCTCTCTCTGCTGTGTTGATTATTATGAATACAACATTGTTTTCTTTATAAGCACACGAATGGTCTTGGGAAAAGAAAGGATGACACGTTTGGCTGTTCATTTTCTTTCTTGCTTAAAAGGGATAAGATTTCTCTCTCCCCTTGCTATTTCGGATTATGAAGAAATGGTATCTTGTATTTTAAAGGAATGGACATTAAAATTTTATATGAATGTTCGTGAGAGTTGGAAAAAGGAATAGTTTTTCCTTCTGAACTCCTTAATGAAATATGACTCTTCTTACGGTGTAGATAAGATGGATTCGTTGTGTTTTCTTGATACTGTTCGGTCTTCTTAATCAGATTATTGACGCAATTATAAACTAGTTTTGTATTCTGTGCAATGAATGATTATAAATTCTTCTTCTTTGTAACGAAGGTTGATCCCATTGCGTCTAGCAATGGGTTTGACCTTCCGATATTATTTTGTTTTTACTATCTTGAGAATGCAAATGTGGTGGAAGGTTCATTGTCAGCTTGTTGGATTAGTCAATGCATCGCTATGTGAGATGCTTATCAATGAGAACATTTACGCTGTTATCTGTCTGAGTTGAGTTGTCTTGCTTAGAAAAACGTGATTGAATGTTTTTACTTCATTCTGAAAACAATGATTGTTCTTAATGAAATAGTAGAGAATGAATTCTTCTCTTTTTTTTTTGCTATTTGGAACTCTGAAAGTAACATTGGAGTTTACTGTGCATATGCCTCGATCTTGCTGTAGGTAACAGCAATGTACAACTTGTTATTAAGAACTATATGTGTTCAGAGGTATAAAAGATTATATGAATATACATACTCGTGTGGTTGCAAAATTGTTGTTGGTTAGCTATACAGTGTAAGAAGTAGGGAATCTTCTAGTATAGCAAATACCTAGTATACATATTGATATGGTTTGCTCCACGATAAATATAATGTCTTACTAACCTGTTTGGCATTCATATGAACTGGAAATAAATGAAATTATTCTTGCTGCCAGAAAGTGAATTCCGAGTGGATTTTGTAAGTTTCACTCTGAACTGTTATTTTGATTTGTCTTTCGTTTGGATTCCACTGTTAGGACAGTCATGTGGAAAGAAATAGAGATATGAATTAATGTTTTAGGAAAATGATCTTTCTTCTTTCGTTCGGTTAGGAACCTGGAATTCGTGAATGAAGAAAATTATAGTGCTTAGATGAGAGCTACTATATGCATTGCTGTTCGCTTTCTTGTTTGTACTTGAATGCCTTAAAATTAACATGCTTCATGAACGGAAAGGAAAGTAATGGATTTATATTCAGTTAGTTTCATCCTTTGCATTTGTTATTAATGAAAGGCGTGAAAAGGATAACTGTATGCTATATAGGCAGCAAGCTACTTGTATTCTTAACTTTACAAATATTGTAAATTGATACTTGCAATGATTATGTGGAAACGGGACAGCAGTCCCTTGGCTGATTGTGATGATGTTTTTGATAGTTCAGTTGTTATGCTGATTTCTCTTTTGTGACTTTCTAGATTGATGTTTGCTTGTCGTTTCATAAAAGCAGGGTTCTTTTATTGAAACAGTTAGTTGAAGCATCTTATTTTAAGGATAAGTGCTTAATGTGCTCAGTTCATTGAACTGACCCGTGCAATTCATTTTGCAGATGGAATTTGATTAGAATGAAGACTTGGCTGTTTTCTGATGCCTCTTGATTAAATGTAAATTAAATTGTAACTGTTGCTTTTATTCCTCCTTGAGGAATTGTGAACGAAGAAAATATGTTCTTCTGTCCATGAGTTGTATGGATGCTTTGTATAAACTATACCCAATCAGCTGGATTGGCAAATGTACAAATTATGACTTGAAATATTGAATACAGTTACAAGTGTGATATTTTCAATAATTATATCAGTTTGATATTGTTGTTTAAATTGGAAATATGGTGTTATTTCCTGATTTGGAATTGTTTCATTATCCTTGGATGGATGTTGAATTGAAACTGATATTTATTCTTACTTAAATACAACCTTTAAGTTGAACAATGCAATTAATTCATACTTGGGTAAAGATGAATTTTGAATTGACATTAAAAAGGATTAAGAAGAATATGATTTTATAATCAGAGGGTATTCAGGATTAGCTTAGGAGCTAAGGAATATCAATTTAAACTGGGAGTATTTGAACTTCGTTTTCGAACCTCATTAATGATCCCGTTTGATAAAATTCAGAATAAAGGTTATTGGATACATATATCCATAACTAATGATCCTTAACTATATAACGTTGAAGGGAAATAAATGAATTCATTTCTCAAGGATTAGACCTCGTTTGAATGACGTCTAATAATTTAATATTCTGAAATTAGTTCATTGGAAACGCTTGGTTAAGTTAATAGGTTAAACTTATTATGTCCGTCGGTACGGACTGCTTAATCTAATGATTAAGAAATTAACCAAGTAAGGGAATGTAGCCCTTCGATATGAAGGGGACGATACATAGAAAACTAACGGACGGTTTAGTCCCTCTTAGTTATAGACAACTGCAACGGCAACGAGGATCAAGGGATCAGCGTGGATGCTGAAAATTGCTTTAACTGATAACTCGTAGCTAAGTCACTTGGGCAGGATGTGAATTCTCGATGGGATGAATTCTGCAGGACATTGGCATACGCCAGCTACAGCAAGGTGTCTTCATGAAGACGGGGTCTTCATGACGATACAATGTTGCAAATTGACATATAGCAATGCCCTCCCGAATTAAAACATTGAGAATACATAGGCTGAAAGTGTAGATTTTAGTCGGGTGGAGTTAGGGTATGATTTGGTATACAGAGTGACTCGGTATGCTAAAGATAATCGCACACACGGAGTCGTGGGGTACGACACCGTATGTCTCGCGTATCTTTAGTTACCTGGAGTGCCTTCCTATACCCGCTCATATTATTGGCTGGAATCGAAAGTTTGAAATGGAACTTAAACGATGAGGACCGGTGGTAGGAACCAGAAAGACCATTCTAGATAACAGTGAAGTGAAGTGAAGGACGTATTCCGTAGATGTGTATCACATTCAGAATATGATCATGCAAAGCATGTGAAAATATTTGGCCAAAGTATCGCAATTGCTGGTTGCGTTGTCCTTATCACTTAATTTAAGATGCAGATGTCGATGAATATCGATGAATGATATTCGATAGGCTTCTTAAATGGATCACTTCGATAACCGGGAAGGTTATGAGAACAAGTATATAAAATATACTATGCATAAACAAACATGAAGGATCGGTTGTTGCATTAGAGTCATGTACATGAAGGATCGGTTGTTGCTTTGAGTCATGAAATGAAGGATCGTTGAAACTCCGAGCCATGAAAATGGAAGATCGGCAGTTCATCGAGTCATTTACAGCAGCATATAGAATCTGTTATGAGATTGAATGGCATTGAATGTGTGTTCCATATTGTAAATATGTGAACAGGGAACATTCGTTTTTAAAAGAAATTGTATGATCCAAACTGTGTGGTTTGGGCAGAGAACAATTATTAAATCTTGAACGTGTGTTTGAATTTTATAATTCATAACAGAGAACGTTATATATAAAAAAAAAAATAAAAAATTCCCTTGTTCTGGTGTTTTAAAATGGGGATGTTACATCTTGGTATCAGAGCTGAAGGTTGCAGCTCTTGGACCTAATGAGTCCACGTTATTAATAAAGTTTACATTTTCTTATTGAACAGAAAATGGTCAGGACAAGAGGGAATGCTGCGAATAACCCGTTGCAGGGTGGAGAAGCAAAGAATCGCCCAAAAGTCGGATGAAATCCTTGCTGCCCTACTTGATACGAGGATCGTTTGACCGCATCTTTGAACAAAGCAACAATGGGCAATGAAGAGGAGGGAATGAAGCTGAAATAAATGATCATTGCCCTGTGGACAACATCAACGGAGGGAATCCGGTGTTGATGGTAATAACGTAATTGCTCTTAATCCCCGAAAACAAAAGGGCAAGATTAGCAATTAAAACTTACGAATGATATAAAGAGAATAAGTCCTCCAAAGTTTGATGGAACAACTCTTGGGGATGGAGTTGAGAACCGCTCGATGAAATGGAGAAATACTTTGCAATAAGAAACTTCTCCGAAGAGACTAAAGCGATATGGGGAGCATATCAGCTTTCTCATGAAGCGTCATCCTGGTGGGACAACCGTAAGGTTGAGCTGAATATTGTCAAATCAGACATAACTTGGGATCAATTTAAGGGTTATTTTAGGCAAAGATGGCTGCCTCAACTCTATTTTGATAGGAAAATGACTGAATTTCAGAACTGGTCGCAAGGAAGGCTGTCGGTGACGGAATACTGGGAAGGGTTTACTAAACTCCTTAAGTATGTGCCGCAGTACCAAGCTGACGAGAAGTTCAGAATACGGAAATTCATAATGGGACTGAATCCCATCATTGGTGGCGAAGTGGATGTCCACGGCCCAACCACCATGGATGGAGTTGTCGAAAAGGCAATCCGACAGGAACAAAAATTGAGAGCAATCTCTGCTCACAGGGAAGAGATAAGGAAGAAGATTCCCCATCCTTCTTCGTCTCTTGCACCAAAAAGGGGACCTTGGAAAAGGTTTGGTGTGAAAAATAAAATTTTTGTAGATAACAACAAGAAACCTGTGATGAACAGACCTGTAAATAGTGTGCGGAACAGCTTTCCAAAAGTTAATGGCATTGGACAGAAGTCCTATGGAAGCCAGAACGATAACTTTAAGGCTGGTAATAAATTTGAACCTAGAAAAGGGCCAGCTGGAGGATGCTTCAACTGTGGAAAGGACCACTATGCGAATCACTATCCTCTAAAGAAGGATGATCGCGACAAAGAAAGATAGGATACATGCTTTGCAGTTGTCTAATGCATGTCGGTGCTGCAAGTGACGCCCATAGAAGTTACTGGTAAGCTATTCGGTAAACCTGTAGTTGTACTTTTTGATACTGGAGCTACAGAATGTTTTATTTCTACTGAACTTGCTATGAAATTAAAAAGAAAGGCTGCAAGAATGGATAAAACATGGACAGTGCATTATGGGAATAATGCTGTCCACACAGTTGAAATGTGCCTTTTTGGGGCAATTCTTGACCTGCCTGGGTTCTCCACCGAAGTTGACTTGTATGTCACTCCTCTAGGATCATATGATATCATTATTGGAGTTAACTGGTTGGCTGAACATAAGGCAAAGGTTGACTGTTATGAAAAACAAATCAGTTGCCTTGATGACCTGCAGAAAGCAGCAATCATTCAAGGTGTAAAACGGGAAGTTGCAGTTAGGAAACTGACGGCTATGCAACTAAAGAGGGCTAAAAACAGAGGCTGCACTTTGTATGCGGTAAAAATGACAGAAAATGAAATGGAAGATAATGATTTCATGGAAAAGTATCCATTGTTGAGGGATTTTCGTGATGTGTTTCCGGAGGAATTGCCGGGTCTTCCGCCCAAACGTGAGTTTGACTTCGCTATAGAGATCAAACCAGGAACGGAACCCATATCTAAGGCACCTTATAGAATGACTACCATTGAGCTGGTAGAACTGAAGGCTCAGTTACAAGAACTTCTGACTAAGGGGTGATCGACCGAGTGTCTCACCTTGGGAGCGCCGGAATCTTTGTAAAGAAAAAGGATGGCACCTTGAGGCTGTGCATTGATTACAGAATGCTGAATAAAGCAACCATTAAAAATCGATACCCACTTCCAAGAATCGATGATCTGTTTGATCAGATGCGAGGAGCATCAGTCTATTCAAAAATAGATCTGCGGTCAGGGTACCATCAGCTGAGAATAAAAGAGGAAGATATTCATAAAACAGCTTTTAGAACGAGGTATGGGCACTATGAGTTCACGGTGTTGCCTTTTGGGCTGACTAATGCACCTGCCGCCTTCATGAATCTAATGAATAACATTTTTCAAGAATACTTAGACAAGTTTGTGCTTGTATTCTTAGACGACATTCTTATATACTCTAAAAATGTCGAAGAGCACCAAGAACATCTCAGGATAGTGCTGGAAATCTTAAGAAAGAGGAAGTTGTATGGCAAACTGTCCAAATGTTCCTTTTATGATGCAGAGGTGCATTATTTGGGACACGTTATAAGCAAAGACGGGATAGCTGTTGACCCTTCAAAGATCACAGCTATAACTGAGTGGCCTGCGCCTAAGAACGTGCACGAAGTAAGGAGCTTCATGGGCTTGGCTGGATATTATAGAAAGTTCGTTAAGGACTTTTCAAAAATTGCTGCCCCAATCACTTCGTTGCAGAAGAAAGAAAAGAAATTTGTCTGGACAGACAAATGTGAATCTGCCTTTAAAAAGTTAAAGGAGCAGTTAACTACAGCACCTATTTTGACTGTACCTGATCCAAATGGAGATTTTATGGTTGTAACGGACGCCTCAGGAGAAGGCCTTGGAGGTATTTTGTTACAGAATAACCATGTTATCGCTTATGAAAGCAGAAAGCTTAAGTTACATGAACAGAACTATGCTCCACACGATCTTGAGCTCGCTGCCATAGTACATGCACTTCAAATATGGAGGCATTACCTTCTTGACAAGCCCTTTGAATTAAAAACAGACCATCCGGGGCTGAAGTATATTTTACTCACCAAATCAATGCCGGCAACGAAGATGGTTAGAATTTCTGTCTCAATATGATTTTGATATAAGCTACATTAAGGGCAAGGAAAATAGAGTAGCAGATGCTCTGAGTCGAAGGAAGCATATCTCTGCTCTTATAACGTTAAGAACTCAGTTTAAGAATGAGGTAAAAGATGCCTTAGAATCAGATTCCTATTTTCAGCAAGTCAAATCAGCACTTGCTGCAGACCCGCAGGACAGCAGGTATAAGGGATTTCGTTTTGATAACGAAGGAGTTCTGAGGTTCGAAAACAGGGTATATGTACCTGTGGCAAATGACTTAAGAGGGAAATTGCTCACTGAATTCCATAATTCACCTTTTTCTGGACACCCTGGCATCACAAAAATGCTTGCTGATCTTAAGCAGCAATATTTTTGGAAGGGAATGAAAAAGGATGTGGTAGAGTTTGTAACACACTGCTTGGAATGTCAGCGTGTTAAAGCGGAACATATGCACCCTTCTGGATTATTGTATCCCCACAGCATTCCGCAGTATAAGTGGCAAGTGATAACGATGGATTTCGTTCAAGGATTGCCTATGTCAAGAAATAAACATGACATTATCCTGGTTGTAGTCGACAAATTGACCAAAGTGGCACACTTCATTGCTGGTAATTTGAAGGACGATGCACCAGTTTTAGCAAGAAGATTTGTGCATGAAATCTTCAGGTTGCATGGAATACCGGAATTAATCATATCGGACAGAGATCCGAGGATGACATCAAGGTTTTGGCAAACGCTTAATGCAGCCTTGGGAACTAAATTAAACTTCAGTTCTGCATATCATCCAGAAACGGATGGACAGACTGAGAGAGTTAATCAAGTTTTAGAGGACATGCTGAGGATGTATTGCATGGACCAGCAGTATAAATGGGAGGAATACCTTCCGCTGGTAGAATTTGCTTACAATAACACCTATCATGCCTCTTTAAAAATGGCACCCTTTGAAGCATTGTATGGAAGAAAATGCAGAACCCCTGTCAGCTGGGACAGCGTTGAGGACAGAGAGGTAATTGGGCCAGAAATCCTTATGGAAATGGAACAGCAAATCAAAATGATTCGGGAACATCTAAAGGAGGCTGCCAATAGGCAGAAGAGCTATGCAGACTTGAAGCGGGTTGACAGGCATTATAAACTTGGAGAGAAGGTCTTTCTTCGGGTGAAGCCGAAAAAGAGCTCCATAACTTTTGGCAAGGCTGCCAAGTTGTCACCACGTTACGTGGGACCTTTTGAAATTATTGAAATAATCAACCCTGTAGCTTATCGTCTAGCATTACCTCCTGCTTTGTCTCAAATGCATGATGTTTTTCATATTTCTTTGCTTAAGAAATACGTGACAGATTTATCACATGTGCTAAATTGGAATTCCTTGCAGGTCCAAGACCCAGGAATAATCATGGTTAAGCCCATTCGAGTGTTGGGAACTCGCCACTGTACTTGAGAAATCGTGAAGTGAACCAATGTAAGGTCCAAAGTGGGACCAGCTTCAAATAAGAAAGTGCAACTTGGGAGAATCTCGAGAAATGAGATCTACTTTTCCACATCTGTTTAACTGAATATGAAATTCAGAGAACTGAAAGTTTTACCAAATTTAGACCATTATTAGTCTATTGTACAGTTGTCTTAAAACGTTGTTTTTAAGAGAGAATCTGTTTTTGGTATGAACTTATGAATGAAAGAACAATAACTGAATTTTGTTCTATGAACTCCTTGATTTGTAAATCTGATCATCGGGACGATGATTCTTTAAGGAGGGAAGAATGTAACACTCTGATTTTGTATGCTAACTTGGTGAATGTTTTACATACTGTTATAGCTCTTGGAATGAAAGCAAACATGTTAAGATATGTTTTGATCTTAAGAGAATGTGTTGCTAATTTGGATTCTTGCATACTATGATTTATTGCATGGGACAGCGAACACTGTACTTGTGTGTTTGCTGATGTGACGACAGATTGTCGTATAATTGCTTGCTCTTGTGCTGATTGACAGCATACCCTGAATCAATTCCATTGATCCAAGTATGCTGAGGTCCTCTTGTGTTTTCTATGTAAATTCACACTTGAACTGGACTAGGATTATTATAAACGTGCAGCGCCTGATTACAGGTGTGAACAGCTAGCACGTAGATGCCAACGACAGGGGTTCGATTTTTGAACCCTGTACTGTCGAATTCGGGACCTTGTGGGGCGAGAAACGCCTGGACACGGGTGGCCTTGGCATGTAATCGGAGGGACGGAACGTCCTGCTCTGCGTTAACGTGGGTGTTAGTAAGGGGCTGGAAAGGAAGATGTTAGTGTTAGTGGTTAGTATGAATTAAAACCTAAACTAATCCTAAGTCCTAACATGCATCCTACATTACTAATCCTAAGTGGATTTTTTTTTTTAAAAAAAAAAAAGAAGGGGGAAAATAAAACCTAAGGCTAAACTAAGGCCTAGGTTGAACACTTTATGCAACCTAGACTAATCCTAATCTAAAAGGGCGCGCAGACCCTTGGAAGGAGAGGATAAGGATGGAGGGGAGTATTCATTGGCATTAATTGAAAAGTCCATACGTGGACAGCGCCAGTTTTGGCGGGGCAGGTAGGAGATGGAGGTATCCATTTGGAAGCTTGGCTAAGTTCATTTGCATGGAAAAATTTAAAATTGGAGACTTGCCAACCCAAGTGGCGGTGGCGTGGAAAATAAGGAGAAAGGCAAGCCTTTATTGCATTAATGGTTTTGGTCCTCGCGACCAGCTTGCCTTGGAAGCAGCATGAGGAAATTTTGATTCTCATTTTTGTTGATTCGAGCTTTTTGCAAAATTGCTCTGCATTTGGTTTCTTGGTCTGGTTTAGTCGAACCAGCTCTTGCATTTGACATTTTCTTGGAAGTTTTGAGGCTGTTGATCAGCCAAGAAGAAGGAAGAAAGTGCTGGGAATATTGTGTTGCCGTTGTGGAAGAAAAACGCGGCAAAACGAAGCTTTCTTCGAGTTCTGGAAAAGAGATAACAGGCATGTTAAGCCCTTCTCTTTAAAATATTTGCTTGATTTAAATGTTTCATTAAAACAACCCTGCTCTTGGGTTGGGATTGCTTGATTGTTTTTGAGTTGATTTGGAAATGGATTTGTTGATTCTTGCCTTCTTTTTCTTGGAAAATGATAAGAAACGGCTTTGGTTGCTCGGCCTTGAATTGTGGTTGCTTAAATTTGGTTGGAATAGGAATTACCGTTGTGGTTGCTGACAGTGTTGTAGAAAGAAATAAACATTTTCTTCCTCTGTACATGTGGTATGGAATGGACAGGCTGTATAAACTATTCCTTATAGTGTAATCGTTCTCCTTGATGTTGTGCTTGGAACTGCTATTACCTGTGAAGAGAAAAATGGAATTACAGTCGTGTTTTGTTGCTATGATTTGGGTTTCCTTCCTTTCTTGCTGTCATTTTTGGAAATAACGGGTACAATTCGTCCCCTTTCTTTGTTGTGGTTAATCCGTCCTTGTAATTGATTGGTTGGAAACACTTCTTCGACGTGCGGGTTTGTTGACAGTATGGTGTATGAAATAGATGTTTTATAGGAACAGTACAGGCAGTGCGAATTGTTTTATTGTTGTGTGATTGTCTTTGTCACATGAACTTTTGAGATAAAATGGTGAAGGCAGTGTGAACGGCTTGGCTTGTTTCTGTACTGAAGTTTCATTGAAGGAAATGAGATCTTTTGTTGCTGTATGCTGTTTGGAATTAAAAAGAATATCATTTCTTTTGAGCTTCATGGAATGGGTATTCACTGTTTAGAGTTTTATATCCTGAACCGGTAGACTGTATGGTTGTTTTCACCACTATGATAATGCTCTTGTCATATGGTCTTTCGTGATATGATGGTACAGGATGTATGAGAAGTTTAAGGTCGTTTTATACTGAAACTTCTTTTGAAAAGGAAATAATTTCTTTTCTCTCTCTGTTGTGTTGATTATTATGAATACAACATTGTTTTCTTTATAAGCACACGAATGGTCTTGGGAAAAGAAAGGATGACACGTTTGGCTGTTCATTTTCTTTCTTGCTTAAAAGGGATAAGATTTCTCTCTCCCCTTGCTATTTCGGATTATGAAGAAATGGTATCTTGTATTTTAAAGGAATGGACATTAAAATTTTATATGAATGTTCGTGAGAGTTGGAAAAAGGAATAGTTTTTCCTTCTGAACTCCTTAATGAAATATGACTCTTCTTACGGTGTAGATAAGATGGATTCGTTGTGTTTTCTTGATACTGTTCGGTCTTCTTAATCAGATTATTGACGCAATTATAAACTAGTTTTGTATTCTGTGCAATGAATGATTATAAATTCTTCTTGCTGTAACGAAGGTTGATCCCATTGCGTCTAGCAGTCGAAGTTTGACCTTCTGATATTATTTTGTTTTTACTATCTTGAGAATGCAAATGTGGCTGGAATGTTCATTGCTGTAGCTTGTTGGATTGCAGCTGTACTGGCTATGTGAGATGCTTATCAATGAGAACGTTTACGCTGTTATCTGTCTGAGTTGAGTTGTCTTGCTTAGAAAAACGTGATTGAATGTTTTTACTTCATTCTGAAAACAATGATTGTTCTTAATGAAATAGTAGAGAATGAATTCTTCTCTTTTTTTTTGCTATTTGGAACTCTGAAAGTAACATTGGAGTTTACTGTGCATATGCCTCGATCTTGCTGTAGGTAACAGCAATGTACAACTTGTTATTAAGAACTATATGTGTTCAGAGGTATAAAAGATTATATGAATATACATACTCATGTGGTTGCAAAATTGTTGTTGGTTAGCTATACAGTGTAAGAAGTAGGGAATCTTCTAGTATAGCAAATACCTAGTATACATATTGATATGGTTTGCTCCACGATAAATATAATGTCTTACTAACCTGTTTGGCATTCATATGAACTGGAAATAAATTAAATTATTATTGCTGCCAGAAAGTGAATTCCGAGTGGATTTTGTAAGTTTCACTCTGAACTGTTATTTTGATTTGTCTTTCGTTTGGATTCCACTGTTAGGACAGTCATGTGGAAAGAAATAGAGATATGAATTAATGTTTTAGGAAAATGATCTTTCTTCTTTCGTTCGGTTAGGAACCTGGAATTCGTGAATGAAGAAAATTATAGTGCTTAGATGAGAGCTACTATATGCATTGCTGTTCGCTTTCTTGTTTGTACTTGAATGCCTTAAAATTAACATGCTTCATGAACGGAAAGGAAAGTAATGGATTTATATTCAGTTAGTTTCATCCTTTGCATTTGTTATTAATGAAAGGCGTGAAAAGGATAACTGTATGCTATATAGGCAGCAAGCTACTTGTATTCCTAACTTTACAAATATTGTAAATTGATACTTGCAATGATTATGTGGAAACGGGACAGCAGTCCCTTGGCTGATTGTGATGATGTTTTTGATAGTTCAGTTGTTATGCTGATTTCTCTTTTGTGACTTTCTAGATTGATGTTTTGCTGTCGTTTCATAAAAGCAGGGTTCTTTTATTGAAACAATTGATTAGTCAAGCATCTTATTTTAAGGATATGTGTTTAATGTGCTCGGCCATCAACTCCACCTGTAATTCATTTTGTAGATGGAATTTGATTAGAATGAAGACTTGGCTGTTTTCTGATGCCTCTTGATTAAATGTAAATTAAATTGTAACCGTTGCTTTTATTCCTCCTTGAGGAATTGTGAACGAAGAAAATATGTTCTTCTCGTCCCATGAGTTGTATGGATGCTTTGTATAAACTATACCCAATCAGCTGGATTGGCAAATGTACAAATTATGACTTGAAATATTGAATACAAGCTTACAAGTGTGATATTTTCAATAATTATATCAGCTTTGATATTGCTGTTTAAATTGGAAATATGGTGTTATTTCCCGATTTGGAATTGTTTCATTATCCTTGGATGGATGTTGAATTGAAACTGATGTTTATTCTTACTTAATTACAACCTTTAAGTTGAACAATGCAATTAATTCATACTTGGGGTAAAGATGAATTTTGAATTGACATTAAAAAGGATTAAGAAGGATATGATTTTATAATCAGAGGGTATTCAGGATTAGCTTAGGAGCTAAGGAATATCAATTTAAATTGGGAGTATTTGAACTTCGTTTTCGAACCTCATTAATGATCCCGTTTGATAAAATTCAGAATAAAGGTTATTGGATACATATATCCATAACTAATGATCCTTAACTATATAACGTTGAAGGGAAATAAATGAATTCATTTCTCAAGGATTAGGCCTCGTTTGAATGACGTCTAATAATTTAATATTCTGAAATTAGTTGCAGTTGGAAACATCTTGGTTAAGTTTAATAGGTTAAACTTATTATGTCCGTCGGTACGGACTGCTTAATCTAATGATTAAGAAATTAACCAAGTAAGGAAATGTAGCCCTTCGATACGAAGGAGACGATACATAACGAACTAATGGACAGTTTAGTCCCTCTTAGTTATATACAACTGCAACGGAAACGAGGATCAAGGGATCAGCGTGGATGCTGAAAATTGCTTAAACTAATAACTCGTAGCTAAGTCACTTGAGCAGGATGTGAATTCTCGATGGGAGGAATTCTGCAGGACATTGGCATACGCCAGCTACAGCAAGGTGTCTTCATGAAGACGGGGTCTTCATGACGACACAATGTTGCAGCTGACATATAGCAATGCCCTCCCGAATTAAAACATTGAGAATACATAGGCTGAAAGTGTAGATTTTAGCTGGGGTGGAGTTAGGGTATGATTTGGTATACAGAGTGACTCCGGTATACTAAAGATAATCAGACACACGGAGTCGTGGGGTAACGACACCGTATGTCTGCGTATCTTTAGTTACCTGGAGTGCCTTCCTATACCCGCTCATATTATTGGCTGGAATCGAAAGTTTAAAACGGAACTTAAACGATGAGGACTCGGTAGGAACCAGAAAGACCATTCTAGATAACAGTGAAGTGAAGTGAAGGATGTATTTCGTAGATGTGTATCACATTCAGAATATGATCATGCAAAGCATGTGAAAATCTTTGGCCAAAGTATCGCAATTGCTTGGTTGCGTTGTCCTTATCACTTAATTTAAGATGCAGATGTCGATGAATATCGATATGAATGATATTCGAGATAGGCTTCTTAAATGGATCACTTCGATAACCGGGGAAGGTTATGAGAACAAGTATATAAAATATACTATGCATAAACAAACATGAAGGATCGGTTGTTGCCGAGTCATGTACATGAAGGATCGGTTGTTGCCGAGTCATGAAATGAAGGATCGTTGAAACTCCGAGCCATGAAAATGGAAGATCGGCGAGTCATCGAGTCATTTACAGCAGCATATAGAATCAGTTATGAGATTGAATGGCATTGAATGTGTGTTCCATATTGTAAATATGTGAACAGGGAACATTCGTTTTTAAAAGAAATTGTATGATCCAAACTGTGTGGTTTGGGCAGAGAACAATTATTAAATCTTGAACGTGTGTTTGAATTTTATAATTCATAACAGAGAACGTTATATATAAATTAAAAAAAAAAAAAAAAAAAAATTCCCTTGTTCTGGTGTTTTAAAATGGGGATGTTACATGTGACAAAGTGAATAACCAAGGAAGGTGGTCATAGGTAAACACAATGTGGTTACATGTTGCCAAGAAGATGTCTCAAGGAGTGGTCTACAACATTGCAGATCACATAGCAAAGACAATCATTGAATAAGTGCAGATAGGTGATAGAATAATTTTTGGCACTATGTTATTTTCCTTAGTATTTATGGAGATTGGGGTGCCTGATGGGCCAAAGGAGAAGATTTGGGAGTACCCCACGGAGCACAAGTCACCTGCAGAGAGGTTTGGCAAGTACTTGTGTGATAAATCAATGAGTGGACCATTCAAGAAGAGGAAAAGATGTAGTATGATAGACTTTGCATGGCGTACGAGGAAGAGTGGTGCATACCTAAGGATTTTCCATTAGTGGTGGGTAAGGCAATTCATTTTTCCATATACCAACATTTTTACATCGCATGATTTGCGATGAAGGATGGGCTTAGAGCCCATGGTGAAAATTTTCATATGCCTTCACAACAAGGTATTTCCAAGCATTAGTCCATCGGTTCTTAGATGTGTGTCACTTAACCTTCAATGCAGACAAGGTAGATTGTGACTACCACACTCTAAGGAAGAAGTATGTATATCCAGGGCATAATGCATACATTAAAAGACTTATTTTAGATATTATAAACATGAAACCTGTGAGATTTGTAGTTGGGGACATAGGATCGGTTCTTATGTACCTACAACTCAAACCCAAGTGTAGAATGCTAAATATGTGGAGAATGATTTCACACTCCCAGGGCCACCAAAGGGTAAGCATACAATGGAAAATGTTCCAACACCCAAGCCCATGGAAATAATTCAAGTCGATAATGAAGAGGAGGAGCATGAGGATAGTGGTGTTTTGGAACATAGATGTAGAGACATCCTCTAAATAAGGATTAAGTTGAGTACGTAACTACTCCACCTCAGCCACAGGAGGAAGATGATGAGGACTTGGATGTAGTTCAAGGAGAGTGCTGATTCAAGAGAGTGTTCAAGATGACAAGGACCCAAGGCGATACTCCACAAACAAGTGTGAAAATCACCTCAACTCTCTCCACATAAGGAGACAACTAAGAAAAGGAGAAGGAAATTAAAGTTGAATGAGGAAGAAAAATATTTGGAGGAAAGCATGCCCAATTCTCCTACACCTCTAGAGAACGTAGAGGAACAAAAAGATGAGGAAATGAAGGATGGAGAAGAGGAAGAAAAAGGGGTAGAAGAGACAACAACAGAGACTACTCAGGACATAGCAACACAAGTTCCCAATCTGGAAGCCCAAGTTCCTAAGCATCCTAGATCAAGAAGAACGAGTGGGGAGTATATTCCACTAGCCATGGGCTACACCGAGGACACAAGTAAAATTATCCATGCCCATTTCCAGAGCATAATGGCACAAAAGGATTTATATGGCTGGGAGTTAATGGATGAAGATATGGCGATAGTGCACACAAGGAAGAAATTTTCATGGTTGATGCACACACACATGGATGAACCAAAATTTGATGTATGTGAGGATTTATGCATGTCAAGGAGGTTAAAAAATACACCTCAGGCTAGACACATAATAGTAAAGCCTACTTTTATGTCAAATTAATAGGTGAGAAATGATCTCGGTGAGGTATTGAGAGAGGTTACATGACAGAATATGGATAAAGTTGTGACAATTAGGATGCTAAAGGAGGAGATTAAGACTCTCGGGATGAGGAGATAGCACTCCTAAAATAGGAAAAATATTTTTCACGAAGAAGAACACTATGTTTATCAAAGCATGGTAGAGGATATTGGTGGCAATGTCATGAAGGATAGGTGACACTTAGAGCCAAAGGTACCCAAGATGTTTCCTTCAAAGAATACATTATGTGAGTATATTGGTGGACTTAGTGCTAGAACATAAACCTCTGTGCATGCACTGAGCCAAAGGATCCAACACATGAAGCGAGCGTGAAAAGGCTTTAGTGATGTGGAAGATTGAATCATATGAAGGATTTCTTCAGATCTAACAAGAGGAACTCAAGAAGGTGGATCAAGCGTTGAATATTTGACAAATGCGCAGGCTTTTATAAGGACCAAGACCATTTTAGAAGACAATGAGGTCTTGAAGGCCATGAAGGATGATACATTGGGCCATGTAGAATGGTTAGCACTTGTTAAGAAAAATCATGAGGCCCTTACCACCACTCAGGAACCTCATAGGGAAAGGTTGGATGACCTTGGAAAACTCATCACTCAAAATATGGACTTGTTGGAAGTGTTAGTGCTCGATTTGTCTCGCCCCAATTGCTTTTGAAATCTCTCATTTTACGGCCCCTATCACATTTTATCTCCTCGTGTCGTGCTTGAAAAGACTCTATTTTCCATTTTTTTCTGTAATCAATCCTTTCCTGGGCCAAGAATCACTTATGGATCCATAGTTGTGTCCTTGTTTCTCTGTTCATCTAAAAAAGCCTGTAAATTGGGTGTAAAAACTCGGGTTGTCCCATTCTTTCTATTTTCCATAGTCAAGAATTGTTATCTCTATTGTTTTTGTCCTAAATACTTGAAGAACATGAATGGATGTAACTTGGGGGAGTGTGTTTTAACCCTGTAACATTTCTAAATTCTCTTCCCTTGAGGAAAATTTCATCTCCAGGCTCAAACAGTTGTTTTCCTACATTTTTACGGTTTGATAGGTGTGTTTTCCTAGTCAAATTTACATCTTTAAACATCTATGGAAATGTGGCCCTTTTTGGTTGGATGTGGCTTGGTGGGGCACTCTAAAACTTTGTGGATTGTTTTGACCCAAAACTTGCCCACATGGAGGAACGACGCTCGTTTGAAGACTCACCTTTTTGTTTGGCCTTGAAGTTGTGCCATAAAGACACGTGGAGCTTTATGTTGAGTCTCCCTTCCTTAGACTTTTTAGCAACTTCCTAAAGGTCCTGAGACATGTGGAGGGACCACACATGTTTGGGAACTAGCCCTTGAGTTTTATTTTGAAGAAGCACCAAGAGGACACTTGGAGGCTTCCGCTCACTCTCCCTTTTTGCTTGGACTTTTCAATGGCCAAAGAAGACTGTCTCGGACCTTGGACACATGGCACCTTCCACTGAACTCTCAATTTTTTTAGTAGACTCTACCAAACTAAGACACGTGGTGACCCCATGCTCATTCAGGGTCTCTACTTTTGGGGACCATCTCAAGATGCACCATTGAGACACGTGGTAGTTTGAAAAGTCAAGAGGCGGGGAGGCGAGGCCATTAGGGGAAACTTGGATTTTTGCCCCTTGTTATTTAAAATATTAAAATCATCAAAGTGACCTGCAAGCCTGATAGAGAATAGTCAAAATTTTCTCTAGTCAACGGCAGAGGTGTGGACTTTCGGGGAAATTTGGAAAATTTTCCTTTTGTGGAGAAAGGGGTTAAAAGTGTAAAAGGAAGCATGGTTCCACTGGGACCCACATCAGAAACTAAAAGTGGAAGGGCGGAGCTGAGGGAAAATTTGGAAAATTTTCCTTTTCTAAAAAAGGAGGTGAAATAGTAGAATGTAGTCGTGGTTCCTCTAGGACCCACATTGGGACACATGTCAAGCCCATTTTTCAAAGGTGGAGGGGTGGAGCAAATTGAGAAATTTTTATTTTTCTAAAAGGTGTAAAAAGTAAAAAGGAACCCCTGGGCCCATCTTAACTCGAATCTCCCATGTGGATGGTCCAGATTCAAAAGACAGATCAATAGTAATTATGCATTTGTATCTGATTTTCTACCATTTCTACTCCAAAGCTCCTGGGGATGTGAATTTTTATGGATTTTTATCATTTCTTGGAGTCTCCTACATGCCAAATGAAGAGGATCATTGATTTGGTATCCTAGTTTGGTGGGGAAGGTCTGAAAACATCTTCCACCATTAAGGATGTAATCTAAATATCGATTCGACTTGATTTTTCTTTCCTTAGCACGTAAGATACCTACGATATCTTGGTTTGGTGGGAAAAATATGGAGACATCTTTTACCATTAATATGTGATATAACTATTGGCCTCGATCTGATTTTCCAATTTTTCTTCCTTGCGCAAATAACCGCATTTGACAAGTTGGAGGGAGTAGTTGGCACGAAGATGAAGAACGAATCACCAAGTGAAGAATTGAATGTTGGAAATATTTGGAGATATTTTCCCTCTATACACATGATAAATTTTTGCAAAAATAATTCTAGGAGTCTCAACACAAAATGGTGCTTTGAATGTTTCTAGTTTTGGGGGGAAAACTCTGTTTTAAGTGAAATATTATAAATTACATGAATTTTTCATGCAAATGGTTGGAATGTTGGAGTGTTAGAGGTCAGGACTGATTTTTCTAAGAGAAAATCTTGATAGAACCCATCCTTCTGAGAAACCATCTAATGAAAACTATTTATTTCCTTTGTGTTAAATTTTATCATGTCAAGGTGGTTGTGAGTGTACAACCATTGACAAGCTCTGAGATTGTTCTAGAAACTTTCCCCTGCTGATAAATTTAATCAAACTTGAGTTAATCTACATTATTTTTGGGAAAAATTTGTGTTTGCTTCATTTCTGAATGTCTGCAAGTAGTTTTCTTGTTCCCGTTGCAATCTTACATTGAAATCTTTGTGAATCACACAAGATCTTATCCTTGTGATAGTTTGGTGGTATTTATAATTTCATTTATCAGAAGATATTTCATTTGATAGTGAAATAAACAAATTTAAAATCACTGTGACTCCTAGCATGACTATAAGATTGTTTGTTAGCCTTTGAGGGTATCTTAGGCATGATGAAATAGAGGTTGATAATGTTTAGTTAAGTTTTCCAATTTGAGCCTTCATTTTGGATCCTTGAAGTTTGTGTGAAAAGTGCTTATTTGGGCCTCCATTGAAGCACATATTCTTGTTAAAGGAACATCCTAGCTATCCCAAAGCATTATGTTATTCAAGCTCTCCATTTTTGTAAAATTTCTTAAGGATTTATGAATCAAATTCATCTCTACCTCACCTCCCACCAAAAATTCGTTTAAATACAACTAATCATACCCATACTATCCATGTTTGTCCAGTATGTGTACAAATGCATAATCTCTGTTACTAAAACATACAGAAGCAATCAAGTTTTCATTGTCTTTAGTAGCCTGAATGGTTCTTAGAAAATATCTCCATTATCTAGGGTGACAACTCGTGAGAGTTAGATTTTGCTATATTGATCATGTTTTCTTCAAGGTCTTCTCAATAAATCTGCAATGAAGGACATCTCCATCTCCTCCACAAACAACAGGCTACAAAAGGGTCCTCTCACCCTGGTTGAAAGGCACAACCATAAAGCAGTGAGGATAGATCAAATCCTCTTAAGGGTGCTACCCATTTCTCCACATTTGAGTGATAAAGAGTGAGTTGTATTCCTTCCCCGGCTACAAAAATGACACACAACATGATCTACTTTCCTCTAAGATTCTTTTCAAAACCGTGATGTTTCTCACCTTCTGAGGGAGAATCAATTTGGGTACCAACACCGATTGGCACCGTTGTTGGGGACATAGTGATTATAGTTCATATTCAGACCCTGGTAAACACTTCTTATATGCTCTAAGTGCTAATACATTTTTTCAAACATCATCTTGTGTTCGGGCCTGTAAGAAGTATTCAAATTTATAAGTGTTGTGTGCAATTCTTTCAGTTTCTACACCTAGTGCACTAGCTTTCATTGATAAATCTAGGTAAAGAAAAGTCAGATCATTCCATTTCTAGTTTCTAGTATTGACAAACATTTGACAAATCATATTTTAGTGCATTTTCACAACTAAGGTGGAAATCCTTAGTGGCAACTCCCTATTGATATGATTCTTGATAAGTACTAGTGTCTTAACCTCTATCAAGTGAGATTTGTTACTAATCTTTACAAATATGGAAGGAAGAAGATATTTCTTTGCTAGGGATCCTGCTAGGACATTATTTCTAGAGCTAGGAAAAACAAATTCAAAAGGAAGAAAATCTTGGAGAGTTGTTGGAGATCAACAGTCAAGAAAAGGGATCTCCATTGATGAAATTGATCAGCCTATCATTGAATACTTCCATTCAAGTGCTTCTGAATCAGGTAGCCTCTTTGTGGAATTGAATTCTCTAACTGGAGAGGGGCCTTCATTTGAATTAAAAAAATTCTTCTCATTTTGCCCCTATCTTTTCAAAATTTGATAGGGTTTTCCAAGAAACAAGGCCTTTAGGGGATATCCATTTTGAAATTTATACTCTTGTGTTTCAAAGACCCCCTGCCCCTTATCAATTTGTTTCTCCTCCAAGGTCACCTCCTCAAAACAACATGGCCCAGCCCCCACCTAGACCTCCATTTGTTGTAAATACTTTTGGTCCTATAAATTTTAGAGGGATGGCGATTATTGAAATGTAGTTCCCCAAGATGTAAGAAATATATTTCCAAAGTTTCAAGGAAACAATGCTATAACTGGTGATCAACATTTAAATCTTTTTATCAAAATGATGGAATATTTTGAGATTGAATATGAAGATTCATATATCAAATTTTTTATCCATAACTTGGAAGAGGATGCAAGGGAATGGTATAAAGATTTTCCAAATAATTCCATTGATTCTTAGATCGAGATGAATAATTCATTTAGGTTGCGGATGGTGATAGAATGGATCCTAGGTTTCTTCTCACAAAATTTGAAAACATCAAGAATAATCCCAATGAGTCAAGACATGATTTCAACATAAGGTTTAACAAGACCTTGAGGAGATTTCCTATTAGCTTAAGGCCATGTGATGAATCATGTTTGATCAAATATTCAGATGCATTTGATAAAAAATTTGCTTACTACTTAAGTGACAAAAACCCTACTAATTTGAGGCAGGCCTTCACCATGGCTCTACAAATTAAGAACAATATCAACATAATTTGAAAGTGTCCAAAAAGGGAGGGTGTAAAACTAATTAACCCAGAAAAGCCTCAAATAAGTAAGGCTGCTGATTTGGAGGAAGTTGTGAAAACTTTGGCAGGGGCTGTCAAAGAAATATCATACAAATTATCCAGGTAGAAAAAGGAATTGGGAAGAGTTCATAAGGTTAGCACAAGCAACAAGGCCAAGACAAGTTTACAAATCATCATAGAAATGATCAGAGATCTAATGACAAAAGCAAGGGACCTGTTAGATTTGAAAATAAATAGTCCTAGGCTAGCAAAAATAGAATGTTACCCGATCCTTTGGCTGCCAAAGTTGCTATTGTGGAGGTGTTATCCTGTAAAATTGACAAGGGCAATTTTGCAGGTAACCATACCAAAATTTCTGTTTTGGTCCCCCATTGAGGTCTCTTAGCATTTAGAATGGCATAAAATCCCTTTCTGGAAAATCTAGTTTTTAGAACTTGGTCATTTTCAACCTTTTTGGGTTGGGTGTAGTTTTCTTTCATGTTACATCAATAAAAACTGCACCCCCTCTATTCCTTTGGTGCATATTTGGGAGTGTCAACACTCCAAATGTTGTGCCTCTTAATGTTGCACCTATCAAAGGTGTGCCAAGGTGCATGTGCCAACTTGTCAACATTCAAAATGTTGCACCCCTCAATGGTGCGCCAAGGTGCTGAAAACATAGTGTCAACACTTCCAAAGTTGCACTATGGCGCAAATATTTTCATGTCGACATCTCCCTAAGTGTGCCATAGAAAAGTTGGTGGCACATTTATTACACCTTTTTCTATATATAGGCACATCTAACCTGTCATTTTCACAATTCAAAAACATGAAAAATTTATTCCTCTATACTTGTCAGTGTTCCTGTCAGCCCTGCGTGTTGCCATTTATCACGTTCGTGGATCCCACATCGTCTCCTTTATCATTATATATTCCTGGTAAGTGGCCCTTGCTTTTCTTGTGGCTTTGTTGTGGTTTTTTCTATTGGTTTAGGTGATTAGGATTGATAAATAACAATGAACCTAAGAAGATAATGCAATCCCAACCCGTTTTGCAAATCCAAAATACTCAACTCCAAAACTGTTCTCCATCCTCCTTCTAGATCTACAAATCTGGAGGACCTCTGCCACAAAACTACTCAAACTTATTCCCTGCTTGGTTTTTTCCTTTCCATCAAAATCTGAGCCAAAGAGTGAAGATCATGAAATTTTTACAAACACACTATTTTTTTCATACGGCGCAAGTTTTGTTGCTATTACATCAAGCACAATCGCGCCACGAGCACACCGTCTTGTCCTCGCACACAACATTAGCCTTCTCTGCGCCTTGTAAAAAACTAAAAAAATTCCTTAGGTGAAGGCATAGGCACAAGTGTACCCATAGCTACAACAACATCTGAATGTTGTGCAAAACCTTCTCGCGCCGCATAGGCTAAACCCTTGGCACACCTCACCTTAATGTTGCATCTACCACATCTGCACCAATGGCACACCCTAAAACCTTGCTACACAAAATAAATCTGTGCCCGAGTTAAAACCCTTCATATGGTGCAAGTGCACATCCATTGACACCAACATCTAAATGTTGTGTGTAGCCTTTTCGTGCCTTGTGCCCATTTTGGCATTGTTTTCTCCCATGCAACACTTTCCCAAAGTGTGCCTTGCTTTTCTGAGACCCCGCAGCCTACAGTAGAACTGTGCCTTGTGCCTAGAGGCTTGTAAATTGACAAATTTTTATTCTGTAAGCTTTGATGGATGACTTAACAGCTAACATGGATCTTCTATGATGGAATTCCCTGATTCTTCTTATAGATCAATAGTTGAACTCAAATTCACACATGTCTTCATCAAGTAAGAAACCAACTAAGTACAAGGGTAAAGCTAAGCTAATGGAAGAAGAAATGAAATAAAAATACCAAAGGGTCGGGATGCCCGAATCCCTTATAGAGTGTGACCTAGATATCAGAGATTCAGAACTCGGCCACATTGACATGGAGGACTTCTGGGCCAGAACCAAGAAGGTCACAGGTAGCCCATGGATGGATAAATTGGTTGGCAGTGGTCTGCACTTTTCTGCAAGGATTCTCGTGAGTGCAATCAACAATGAGTTCATGATGTTAGTGGGTTGTTGTTATAATAAAGACACAAGATGTGTCGAAAATGAGAAGGGTGAGGTAATAATCAACCTCACACGGCCTAACATTTTGAGATCATGTTGGGTATCCCTCACCACCGACATTTTGTAGCAGTAAGCCAAGAGGACTGCATGAAGACATGGAATGAAAACGAAGACAAATGCATGCAGCTGATGAATGAGGTGTACCTCAAAAACAAGAAGGTGGTAAGTAGGTGGCCGTAAGTCATTCATCGCAGTGACTTTTCAGAGGAGTTGAGTGACACCATCACCTTCTTGAGTAGGGTGTTTGGGCTTCCTGATGCCCATTACTTTCATAAGTGGATGCTCAGATATTTAGAAACAATGAGCAAAAATGTTCTTGATCAACATTTTGAGTGGGGAGAGATTATCAGTAGCACAATCTCTAAGCAACTTCAACAACTTTCAACAATTGGGAAGTTCTATATGAACTCCTATGTGGTATATGTTGCTGCCTCAGAGAGGGACTACCCAGCATTGATTCGGTATGGGGTATGGCCCTAGGTCAGGATATACGAGTACTATCCAGAGTTAAACTGGAAAATAACATAGCCCAATTCAGCAAAGTCAATGATGCCTTCTTCTATGGCATCATCTACCTCTTGAGGCCTAACATGACTCACGGTCAGATAACCAAAAGTGTGGTCACTACCACATAGAAGTGGGGAGCGTTATTCATGTAATTCCCCACTTTCACCTATCTTAGAGCCACTAACTTCTTGGGAGAGCCCACCAAATTGCCGAGGTATGTGGGACCCAAGTTGATCCTATTGGAGTTGTCTAGACAACTTATCACATACCACGAGAAGTGTTTGAAAAGAAAGAAGGGTGGAACTCCATTCCCCCTCACAGTGGGTAGGTATACCTATAATTCATAGAGAAAATCATGGAAATGTTTACAGAGCTCAAATTGCTCAACTTAAAGCATAATTTCCCAGCAAGGCCAACCTTTGATCCTCATGATTTCCTTCCAAGGAAAAGCTTGATCCAATTCACATCCCTCAGATCAAAGATATCTACATCGATTTGTATCATGAAGTTGAGCTTAGACGAAAGGATCACTCCCGATTGGCCCTGGAAAATATCATTCAGTATGGTGTGGCCATTTTCCCAAAAGGCTTCAAACAACTGATCAAGAAGTTGATTAGGTTTATCTAGACATGGATGGGGACAATTGGCCATTTTCGAGATTGATAGAAAAAAATACTCCTCGGGATCATTAAGGAAAGGTTCAAAGGCACTCTGCAGTGCACTGAGCATTGGTGCAAGAAAAATGGTCTCATCTACCTTGGAGTAGACTTTACCACGTCTCCCTTGGGTAATGCACCCACCAAGCCAAAGCACTTGCCAAAAGGTAGAGGAAAAGATAAAGAGGGAGAGAAAAGCACTGCTCAGAGGAAATTCCTAAGAGCCCTCCTTCCACCACCGAGGAGCAGGTAGTAAGCCTGATATCCCCAAAAGAAGAAGAAGCGGTAAGTGCTCCAACAGGCACATCCACTCAGGATGTTTCCACTACTACAACTGGTGAGGTTCCCACCGTCCCATCTCCCGCTCCTCCTTCCCCTCCTCATGTCACTCAACCAACCACTCCTTTGGTTGTGTCTTCTCCCCCATCTTCTACCATTCCCCCTCCCTCTTCCTCCATCTTCTCTTCCCTCGCGGATCTATCCCCCAGCATTTCTTCCCTCATCTCATAGATCCCTTCCACCCCCACGGTTTCCTCTCCTATAGTGACTCCTACCCCTATGAGTATTGGAGGGTTGGATTCTTTCTCAATGCCACCACCCAACTTCTCGACACATTTCCTTATGTCCATTATAGTTACTCCTTCCACCCTTATTTCCTCTTCTTCCTTTGGTCCCACTCCCCTAAGTCCAGAATGGATCTCTCGAACACCTAATCCAGCACAAGAGGAAAGTCCCTATTGCACCTATGGACTTCTCTATTATTCCAACTAAAGGGGCTAAGAAGCAAAAGGCTATAACCTGCTTCTCTAAAAGTGCTTCAGGTGAAAGAGTTATGGAGATCGCATACCCTGATCCCACAAAGGAGAAAAAGATCTGTCTCCTACAGATTTTACAGTGACTCAGGTCACAATGGGAACATCATCAGAGAGCCTACAAGGAGAGGCCTTATCTCGTAGTGGATGCCCTTTGCAAAAATCTTTAAGAAGCAAAGGAAGAGAAGAGAATATTAAAATAAAAAAACAAGCATCTTCTCCAAGCCCTATAAAGATGGGCAATGCACCTCCTGTAGCTGCCACTAAAACTCCTGAAGCCCTTAGTCAGGAGAAGATAAATGAGTACGCCAAAATTGGTGAGCAAGGTGTAGCAGTGTCCACCTGGAGAGAACAGATCCTCAAAGATAGTGAGGAAGTGATTATAAAGTTCATAGAGCTGTATCAAAATATAGATCAAGCTAATAAGGAACTCCAGAAATAGCAGGACCTATCTCCGAAGAGTTGGACCATGCCAGGTTGCAACACGAGACATTCCAGAAGATGCTTGACTGCCTAGTTGATGACTTAATGAAATTCAGCATCTTCGATCACTGAGAGCACCCAATAAAGTCCTTGCTGCTCTAGACTATCGGGTTGACCAAATGGAGTTTGTCTTGGAGAAAATAGACAAAATCAAGGAGGAAGCCCTAGATGCAATGCATCAAATGGAGCAGATCATCTTGAGGATGTCTCTAGGTTTGCTCACCCCATCATACGCCTTGAGGAAGGTAGATGATACTATGCTTGAATTTTCAAGGAGATCACATCACAGGGTTTAGCTTCAGAAGCCACTTTTGATATAGAATCTATCAACAACCTTCTGGCCTGCCGCGACTTTGTTGGATACCTAATGGAGGTAGGTAATGAATACTTCAAACTCCGGAAAGACTCAGAGATGAATGGGAGACTTGTGAAGTCATTGGAGATCACACCAAGGGTCCCACTCAGGATCAACTTCAAACGATGGTCAGCAAGTTCATGGAGTATCGAGCTCAATTTCACATTTCCTCTCCTAAGCAGAAGTAGGACACTCCTTTCTAGCCAAGGGATGATGACGAATAGGCTCCTTCCTCCTAGGATTTATCCCATTTTTGTAAAATATTTAAAAGAATGTTGGCACAAATGATGACATCATCCATGTTGCATCATGGGATGTTGTTATCCACAAAATTACCCCAAAGTCAACTTTTGACTTTTAAATATTTTGTAGATATTTTGTAAATAGTTGTTGGCTCCTTTTTGTCTTCTTTCTCCTTCTCCTTCTATAAATACTTGGAATGCTTGTTGTATTATGAGTGAGAAAATTTGTATAAAAAATAGAAGTGAGGAGAGAAAGACTTTGAGCTTCTTTGTAACAAGAACAAATATTAATAAAAAATTGAGACTTTGTGTTGAATTCTTGTGTTGTGCATTAGATCTTTCTTACGTTAGATCTCGTGTGTTTATTCTATTAGATTCACATCTACTTTTGTCTTTTTTTTATCAGTATTTCTTTATTTGTTTATGTGAGTAAGTTTGGCTCTATTTACTACCATCCTAAAACATAAACCCTCTGACCTTTCTACTTTGAAATTCTTTTCTTTTCTCCCTTCAGATCCACCTTTCTTCCATTCCTTCCTTTGTTCCTTTATGTTCTTCATCGGAACTAACTCCACTGGGATGAGATCCCAAAACCCCCTTGAAGGTAGAATACTGTAAGAATTGCATAGATTCCTACTGGTAGAATAGTAATAAACCAATTTTACTTTGTTATCTCAAAGAGGGCTATGCCCCGCACACTCTTGGCTCTGTCTATTTATAGATCTACCCACCCGACAGATTTCGGGACCAACAAAAGGACATAGATTTCATTGATTGGTGTGACAGATGTTTCATGCCCCATGCTCCATGTGAGGAAGATCAGCAAGAAGAAGAAGAAGTTGATGATGATAATGATGATGATTTTTACATGATGGGTTGCTCCATGAGCTCACAATAAGGGGCAACTTCAACTAAGGTAATAAGTGCTAGAACTGCTGATGATTTTTGGGATTGCATCCTCCTGGGTACCTACTCTTCCTCTCTCTCATAATTTAGAAGTAGATATTGTACAAGGTTTTGAATTTCCCAGTAATTAATTTGAATATTTAAGAGCTTTAATGATAAATAAGTATGATGGAGGAATCCCATCTGAGGAGGATAGGAATTTTTGATGAACATTGTTGTTTCCCAAGAGGAGTATAACACAAGAAGTAGGGTTGTCAAAGGGACAGGGCCTCAAGCTAATCCAAAAAATCCATTGCTTTCAAATATTCCTAAAGAGGATCCTAAGAAAGATGCATCTTCCAAGGGCCTTGTTGTCCCAAACAAAACTCATACCCCTCCTCATGCCCAAGCTATCAAAAATATTATGCCATCTAATGAGTGTGTCAACCTTCCTTCCAATGTTGCCTTGCCAAATTCTGTCCCTTATGATATTTCCCAAGTCTTGAGTTAGATCAAGATCTCAGTTCCAATTGTTGAGTTGCTTAGGATTCCTGAGCACAAGAAAAGGGATTTTGAGTATTTGGGGCTGAAAGAGGAGAATAATTCCCTAGGTAGAAATATAAACATTGTGGAGACTCCACCAGTCATTGAAGAGTTAGAGACACCACCAGTGTTGGAGGAACTAGTTGAACCACCTGAGGTTTATTTGGGGACATCCTTGGTGGAGTCTCAGCTAAATGTGGATCCATTCTTCACCACTCTGATCATTAAAGATAGATTTCTACCAAACTGTATGTTTGACTCAGGGGCATCATGGAATGTTATGCATCTAAAAGTCATGAGTGAGCCAGATCTCAAAGTAACAACAACATATGGGAAGTGTACTATTATGGACTCTAGAAAATTTCCAGGTGGGATGTGTGAAAGGTCTAGTGGTGCAACTTGCAGCTTACCCAGTAAAAACCTGACACTTGATGTTGTTATTGTTGATTGCCTAGCCAAGTTGGGTATGTTTTTATCTAGAAAATGGGTTGTAAGTGTTGGTGGAAGTCTTCAAATGGACATGTCTTATGTTACCATCCCAATTTAGGGCAGCCTTGTCGAGGTTGTATGGAGAAAAGAAGATGTTACACCTTATTGAATATCCAAACTTTTCATCTTATGAAGTATTGTACAAATGCTTTGATAAATTTGTAGGATTTGCTGATGGAAAAGAGCACAAGATTGAAGAATGAAAGTTTCTTGAACAAGCAGGCTCTCCTTGGACTTTATTGTTTGATGGAGCTTGCTCCAAGTTTGGAAATGGTGCTAGTGTTGTTTTAATCTCCCCAAGTCAGGAAGAGTTTGTCTTTTCTTTCAAACTCAACTTTGAATGCACTAATAACATTGTTGAATATGAGGAATTGTTGTTAGGTCTAAGAATAGCTTGGAAATATGGTGTTAAAGACATAATTGTCAAAGGAGATTCAAAATTAATTATAAAACAAGTCAGAAAACTTTATGCCACAAAAATTAGTGAATGAAACAATACAAGCATGCAGCTTGGGATCTCATTGAGATGTTTGATTCATTCAATATTTTGCATCATGATAGGAAGTTCAATGATTTGGCAGACAAAATTGTAGTATTGGGATCTTAGTTTGATAATTGTACAAAGTATTCCCATATTGTTAATATGATGTTGAGGTGTTAACTAATCCATCTGTACCTAACAAAGATTAAACATTGGCAAGTTTTTAATGATGATTCTCGTGTCAAGAAGATTCCTACTGAGAACAAAGGGAGTTTTCTAATCAAAGTATTGATTGGGAGCCAATGGTGTGCGTAGCAAAGGGTAAAGAAACCTTGTTTGGAAAAGGCATCATCTAACTAAAGACTAATACCATTCCTAGAGGGTTGGTTGCTCTTGAATCCAAATTTGATAATTTTGATCGCATTATTAATAGATGCATAGTAGCCTCAAGGGATGATGAGGAGAATGACCTTGGAATAAAATAGAAACCAAGGAAGATCTGGTTGGGAAGCAATCTCGGTAATAAAAAATAGTCTTATGTCCAATTGCTGAAAAATATGAAGATTGCATGGCTTGGACTTATTCTAAACTAAAATCATATAGAGAGGATCTATTTCAACGTGAGATTCCCTTGAAACTAATGCAAAACCATTCGTGAAGATACAAAGGCCAATCAATCCACTCATATCTCTAAAAATTCAAGAGGAACTAAAGAAACTGAGGGATGGAGGGATTATTCAGCCTACAAGGTATTCTTCTTGGGTTGCAAACCTAGTACTAGTTAGAAAGAAGAATGGTGACATCAGGCTGTGTGTGGAATTTAGAAATCTGAACAGAGCATCAATGAAGGATAATTATCCTTTACCAAACATGGAAAACATGTTGCAGCTTAGTGGCCCAGTTCGAGTTGCTATCTACCCTGAATGGCTTCTCTGGTTATAACCAAGTTGTTATAAAGGAATCAGAAAGAATTAAGATAACCTTTACCACCCCTTGGGGAACATATGTATATGTCATGATTCCCTTTGGGTGACTGAATGAATGCCGAGAAATCTTTCAAAGAGTAATGGATGTTGTTTTTTCTGGTTACATCAATGATTTTATTATTGTCTACCAAGATGATGTAACTGTGTTCTCCAGAAAGAGAGGTGATCATTTGTAGCACTTAGAGAAAATTTTGATAAGATGTAGAGAATATGACATTTCACTCAATCCAGAGAAGAGTCATTTCAAAGTACAAGAGGTAAAATTTCTTGGTCACATTGTGTCACAAGAAGGGGTAATGATTGATCCGGAAATGGTAGAGGCCATCGGAAGATCCCAATTTTGAGAACCAAGAATGGGGTTCACCTCTTCTTTGGGAAGATAAACTTTATCAGGAGATTCATATCAAACTTTTTAAGTTGACCATTCCAATCACTGGCATGCTAAAGAAGGACCAGGTCATCAAATGGGAGGAGGATGCCATTCAATATTTTAATGGGATCAAGGAGGCATTAAAGCATGCCCCTGTTTTAGTAGCTCCAAATTATAAGAAGCCTTTCCAACTATTTTCTTTTGCTTCAGAGAAGACTATTGCATTTGTCTTATTGTAGAAAGATGATGAAGGGGCTGAGAGGCCAATTGCCTTTTTCAGTAAGGCATTATAGGGGCTGAGCTGAAATACACTATTATGGAGAAACAAGAATTTTCCTTGGTAAAAGAAACAAAGGTTTTCAGGCCTTACATTTTGAGCTCTAAAATTGTTGCTTATGTTCCCCACACTATGGTGAAATAAATCTTATCAGAGATGGAAGTCTCAAGCAAAAGATGCAGATGGGTGAACAAGTTGCAAGAATATGACATGGATATCTAAACCACAAAGTTGGTGAGAGGTTTGGGCTTGGCTAAGCTTATGGCTGAGAGCAACTTGCAAACTATTGAGGTAAATGAGGTAGAAGAAGGAAGGGTAGATGTTTTTGAAAAATTGATGAGTTTTGAGTGGTACAAAGATGTAATTTTTATCTCAGACATCTATACTACCCTGAGTATTTGAGTAAGAACCAGAAAAGAGCCCTTAAGTTGGCTTCCTAGAAATATGTCATTATTGATTATGGGTTAGCTTGGAAGAACCCTGAGGGAGTTCTCTTAAGGTGCATTACTGAAGATGAATCCCCCAAGATAATTGTTGATCTCAATGGAGGAGTTTGTGGGGGTCAATTTTACTGGAAGAGTCATCGTACACAAGATCTTGAGGGTTGGTTATTGGTGGCCAACTCTCTTCAAGGATATAACTCTTTTGGTTAGAAGATGTGAGATTTGCTAACACTTCTCTGGAATACTGAAAGCTTTAGGTTCCCTACCTTCACAACCTATATCAATTAAAGCCCCATTCAAGAAATGGGGCATGGATTTCATTGGTGAGATTTCAGACCCTTCAAGTGCTGGCCATAAGTGGATTCTTGTAGCCATTGATTATTTCACCAAGTGGGTGGAGGTAATCCCACCAAAAAATCAACACACTAAATTGTGATGGATTTTATGTCAAACCATATCATCTGCAGGTTTGGAGTGCCATTTAAAATTGTTTTTGAAAATGCCATGAGGTTCAGAGCTAAACCTTTGGTGGCAATGTGCAAAGAATATGGGATCAATTTGACATATGCTTCTAATTACAATCCCCAAGGAAATGGACAAGCTGAGTCCAGTAATAAAAATTTGTTGAAGATTATCAGAAGAACCTTGGAGCTAAACAAAATAAAATGGGGTGAACAACTGAAAGTTCATTGTTTGGGCTGATAGAATTATTGTTAAAAGAGCCACTGGAAAAATTCCATTTGAATTGGTGTATGGCACTCAAGCTCGATTCCCATACATTTGAAATTGTCCTCGTATCAATTCATTCAAAACTGGAAGATCGAGAAGTTAGGCCATATGAGGATCGCATTAAATGAGTTGTTGAACTTGATGAAGAAAGGAGAGCATATCACCAAAGGCATGTGAAGTTCAGAGAAAAATTGAAGAAGTTATTTGACAAGAAGGTTACTCCCAGAGCTTTCAACATTGGAGATCTTGTGCTATTGTGGGATAGTAGACATGAAGACAAGGGCAAACATGGTAAATTTGATGCACTATGGATGGGCCCTTACTCCATTAACATTCAGATTAGTGAACATACCTTCTTCTTGAAAGACTTGGATGGTGAATTGCTTGAATTGTCTATTAATGGCAGGAACTTGAAACATTTCCTAGATTGATTCCCTAGAATCAAGGTGAGCATCATTTATATAGTGTACAATTTGTTGGTTGCTTTATGTCTTTTGTGTTTTTGCTCATTCTGGTCCTCGGTGACCTAGTTTTGTTGGTTCCTCGGCATTTTTTAGGAGATGGTTCTAGTTTTCTGCTCTCAAATTGACTCCTTTTCCCAATGGATGTTTTTTGGCACTTGGTCTATTATTTGGTTCTTGTGGCACTCACAGGGAGTGCCCATCCCCAAGTCAGAGCCGATGTTGGTGCTTAGATTTGTCTTGCCCCATTTGCTTTTGAAATCTCTCAGTTTACAGCCCCTGTCACATTTTATCTCCCCGTGTCGTGCTTGAAAAGACTCTATTTTCCATTTTGTTATCGTAATCAATCCTTTCCTAGGCCGAGAATCACTTATGGATCCATAGTTGTGTCCTTGTTTCTCTATTCATCTAAAAAATCCTATAAATTGGGTGTAAAAACTCGAGTTATCCCGTTCTTTCCATTTTCCATAGTCGAATTGTTGTCTCTGTTGTTTTTTGTCCTAAATACTTGAAGAACATGAATGGATGTAACTTGGGGAGTTTGTTTTAACCCTATAACATTTCTAAATTCTCTACCCTTGAGGAAAATTTCATCTCCAGGCTCAAACAATTGTTTTCATGCATTTTTACGATTTGACGGGTGTGTTTTCCTAGTCAAATTTACATCTTTAAACATCTGTGGAAACATGGCCCTTTTTGGTTGGATGCGGCTTGGTGGGGCACTCTAAATTTGTGGATTGTTTTGATCTGAAAACTTGCCCGTGTGGAGGAACGGTGCTCCTTTGAAGACTCACCTTTTTGTTTGGCCTTGAAGTTGTGCCATAAAGACACATGAAGGTTTCCACTGGGTCTCCCTTCCTTATAATTTTCAACAAATTCCTAAAGGGCATGAGACACTTGGAGGTACCATGCATGTTTGGGAACTGGCCCTTGAGTTTTACTTTGAAGAAGCGTCAAGAGGACACTTGGGGGCTTCCGCTCACTCTCCCTTTTTTCTTGGACTTTTCAATGGTCAAAGAAGACTATCTCGGACCTTAGACACATGGCACCTTCCACTCGAACTCTAATTTTTTTAGCAGACTCTACCGGACTACGACATGTGGTGACCACATGCTCATTTAGGGTGTCTACTTTTGGGGACCATCTCAAGATGTGCCATTGAGACACGTGGCAGTTTGAAAAGTCAAGAGGCGGGGAGGTGAGCCACCAGGGGAAACTTAGATTTTTTGCCCCATGTTATTTAAAATATTAAAATCATCAAAGTGACCCACAAGCCTGACAGAGAATAGTTAAAAATTTCTCCACTCAATGGTGGAGGTGTGGAATTTTGGGGAAATTTGGAAAATTTTCCTTTTGTGGAGAAATGGTTCAAAGTGTAAAAAGGAAGCATGGTTCCGTTGGGATCCGCATCGAAACTAAAATCAAAGAGTGAAGTTCTCGGGTAAAATTTAGAAAAATTTCCTTTTTCCAAAAATGAGGTGAAATAGCAGAATTTAGCCGTGGTTCCTTTGGGACCCACATTGGGACACGTGTCAAACCCATTTTTCAAAGGCAGAGGGGCGAGCAAATTGAGAAATTTTGCATTTTTTCCAAAAGGTGTAAAAATTAAAAAGGAACCCTAGGCCTATCTTAACTCAGATCTCCCATGTGGACGGTCTAGATTCAAAAGAGAGATCAACGGTAACTGTGCATTTATATCTGATTTTTCACCATTTCGCTCCAAAGCTCCTAGGGATGTGAATTTTTATGGTTTTTTATCATTTCTTGGAGTCTCCTACATTCCCAATAAAGAGGATAATCGATTTGGTATCTTGGTTTGGTGGGGAAGGTCTAAAAACGTCTTTCACCACTAAAGATGTAATCTGAATATCGGATTCAACCTGATTTTTCTTTCCTTAGCACGCAAGAGACCTGTTGATATCTTGGTTTGGTGGGAAAAATATGAAGACATCTTTTACCATTAAGATGTGATCTAACTATTGGCCTCAATCTGATTTTCTAATTTTTTCTTCCTTGGCACGCAAAGAACCAGATTTGACAGATTGGAGGAGGAAGTAGTTGGCGCACGAGATGAAGAATAACTTACCAGGTGAAGAATTGAATGTTGGAAATATTTGGAGATATTTTCCCTTTGCACACCTGACAAATTTTTGTAAATCTGATTCTGGAGTCTCAACACGCAATGATGCTTTGAATGTTTCTAGTTTTGGGGAGAACTCTGTTGTAAGGGAAATATTATAAATTACATAAATTTGTCATGCAAATGGTTGGAATGTTGGAGTGTTAGAGTTCGTGACTGATTTTTCTTAGAGAATAGCTTGATAGAACCTGTCCTTCTGAGAAACCATCTGAAGAAACCTATTTATCTCCTTTGTGTTAAATTTGATCATGTCAAGGTGGTTGTGAGTGTACAACCATTGACAAGCTTTGAGATTGTTCTAGAAACTTTCCCCTACTGATAAATTTAATCAAACTTGAGTTAATCTGCATTATTTTTGGGAAAAAATTGTGTTTGCTTCATTTCTAAATGTCTGCAAGTAGTTTTCTTATTCCCATTGTAATCTTACATTGAAATCTTTGTGAATCACACAAGATCTTATCCTTGTGATAGTTTGGTGGCATTTGTAATTTCATTTATCAGAAGAGATTTCATTTGATAGTGAAATAAACAAATTTAAAATCACTGTGACTCCTAGCATGACTATAATATTATTTTTTAGCCTTTGAGGGTATCTTAGGCATGATGAAACAAAGGTTGATAATGTTTAGTTAAGTTTTCCAATTTGAGCCTTCATTTTGGATCCTTGAATTTTGTGTGAAAAGTGCTTATCTAGGCCTCCATTGAAGCACATATTTTTGTTAAAGGAACATTCTAGCTATCCTGAAGAATTATGTTATTCAAGCTCTTTATTTTTGTAAACGTTCTCAAGGATCTGGTGAATCAAGTTCATCTCTGCCTCACCTCCCACCAAAATTCATTTAAAAACAACCAATCATACCCATACTACCCCTATTTGTCTTGTGTGTGTACAAATGCATAATCTCTGTTACTAAAACATACAGAAGCAATCAGTTTTCATTGTCTTTAGTAGCTTGAACCTTGCTTAGAAAATATCTCCATTATCTAGGGTGACAACTCGTGAGAGTTATATTTTGTTGTATTGATCATGTTTTCTTCAAGGTCTTCTCAATAACTCTACAATGAAGGACATCTCCATCTCCTCCACAAAAATAGGCTACAAAAGGGTCCTCTCACCCTAGTTGAAAGGCATAACCATAAAGCAATGAGGATAGATCAAATCCTCTTAAGGATACTACCCATTTCTCTACTTGAGTGACAAAGAGCAAGTTGCATTCCTTCCCGAATACAAAATGACACACAACATGCTCTACTTTCCTCTAAGCTTCTTTTCAAAACCACGATTCTACTCAGCCTTCTAAGAGAGAATAAATTTGGGTACCAATAAGAAGGAATAATGACTGGGATGTCTAGCATTGTGTTGTATTATAGAATGAAAAAGGAGAGATTTCAAGGGATGAATTATAGTCGATCATGCAAATCGATATTCTAGAAAAATCGGAGGCCGCTCCAATGACCTGAAAACCTTAGAGGAGGAGATAAAAGGGGAATATCTAGAATTGATTATTTAGGTTGTAGGAGAAGATACTATAAGTTGAAGGTATTCTTTCATTCATTC
The DNA here is from genome assembly GCA_018340775.1 of Taxus wallichiana var. yunnanensis. Lineage (NCBI taxonomy): Eukaryota > Viridiplantae > Streptophyta > Pinopsida > Cupressales > Taxaceae > Taxus > Taxus wallichiana. The sequence goes on along the minus strand of CM031235.1, from coordinate 69,308,867 downwards.
AAATTCTTTCTATTCTTCTATTCATATTCTTTGGTTCATTTTTGGAGACAACCATTGTCGGGGTAGTATTGAAAATAGTGTGGGGTAATTTTGATCAATCGAGTCTAGAACTTAGTGAAGAAAATATAGAAGGTTTTCACAAGATAACATAGGAAATTCAAAGGAATGGAAGCATCGAGAGAGGGTTACACGTAGAATGCAGAGATGTTTCGGACTTAGCCCTTTTTCATGATGATGATCTATTTTGGAAACAAAGATGCGGAGAACTCAAACCGATTGGAAACTTGCGTGTCATACATTGGATATTTTTGATGATTGGCTACAAAGTGCTTTGCATGGATGTAGGCTAAAGATAAAATTGTGAACTGATAGTTGACAAAGGGAGATCTATTGTTAACACTCTTGCATGTAAGCCTATTGTTGTAATGGTGTGTGGCTAATAATAGTATGTGACCTATTTTGGGATTAGATAAGTAGTGAAGGGAAATTCCCCACCCTTATAAATATGTAGTGAAACGCATAGTAGATGGATGTATATAGAGAGAGAGAGCATAAATATATGTGTGAGAACTAGGGCATAGTGAGATTATGTTGTTAGATCATCGTTACGTGCAATTAATATAATCTGAATTATAACTATGAGAACACCTTGTTTCAAAGGTATTTACTGTAATTAATATAATGGAGATTATGGACTGAAACAAGGTGTTCTCATGGTTATAATTTAGTATTGCATGCTTGATTCCATTATGGTTATCTCATTAAAGTTTGTTATGTTTTAGATCCAGTGTCCGAATATACACCGTATGAAAGATATATTAGTTATAGATCTAAATGATTAAATTCTTCATCATGCTAACATTCTACAAAATCAACCCTAAAGAGGGGCCTAGTACCCTTGCGTGCTTCAGGTGAGCACTCGATCTAGGTCAGGTCATGTGTCAAGCACACTTGGGTTTGTATTGTTGAATTCTAGGCGCATCAATTATTTTCCGGTTATTTCTATATAATGAATTATTATTATTTTTCTTTAAATCCTCATTTATCTTTCTTCTTATCTCATTTTTTTTTCAAATTGTTCAAATATTTGACAAATATCATATAATGTAGTTTATTTACCACACCAAACACTAGCCTTATAATCTTCTTTAAGACCATTGATAAATCTAACAACTCTATCTCTCCCAGAAATGAAAGGTACAAACCTATTTAATCTTTCAAAAAATTTCCTATACTCATTCACATTTTGTGCACGTTGTTTTAAATCAAAGAACTCATTTTTCCTTTCCTGTAGGAAATAATCTGAGAGGTATTTATTTTGAAAAAAAAATTAAATTGATCCCATTTAACTTTCTCGGGGCCTTATTTTTCTAATCTTATAATGTCTTCCCACTAGTTTAAAGAAGCAATTTTCAATCGATAGGATGTTATTTGAGTTCTATTTCTACTACAAGTGTTTTGTAACTCAAAATAACTTTCTAAACTAGATAACCACCTTTCAACTTCCTCTCATGTTTCTACATCACCCGAATATTCTGGAAGTTTTATTTTTTTAACAAAGTGCACAATTTCCTTATTAATTCTACCTCCATTATTAGAATCGAGAGCTGAATCAACTAGAAAATTTCTCCTCAACAGAATTTATATTATCAATAGGTTGAGAATTCCTTTTTCTACTCAATTTCTTATCAGACTTATCATTATTCTTAGTATTTTTTCATAGAATCGACAAATAGATTTTTCAAATTTTCAAATTGTAAAGTAATATCTTGCACTTCCTAGATAGTTGTTGATTTCATCATTCAAGTTCATGGTAATCCAAATCGTTTCAATATTCCATCTTTAGACTTATTCTCTATGTATACACATTAATTTGTGTAAGAAAACCTAGATAGAAACTAAACTTCATCAACTCAAAATAGGAATCCACAATTATCAAATGTTACTATTAATAATTGAAGCGACGAAACTTCACCTAACTATTTTGAAAACCTCCTAAATTCATACTAAATTTTAATTACCACATATTTTGAAAATAAAAAGATAACTTAAATGTTAATAAGACAAGAAAATAATATTTTAACCAAGAAATCATGACTACGTGTTGTTTTGCTTCATATTTAAAAAATAGGTATATACAAAAAATGGGAGCTAGGCTCCATAGTAGTATTTATCAATCTTGACCAAGCCGGGGACTAAGTCGGTGAGTTGGATCCCAAGATGGGTCGAGCTCTCAATTTTTATATTAACTAACTATGAACATTAACTTCCAACTTGATAACTATGTTATATATTATACCATATTATTAACTTCCACTAGAAAGCTAACCACATGCAACCAAGCTATACGGAGAAGAGTTTGACATTTTTGAGCCCATGGGAGATTTCATCAACTCACAAGAAAAATATTCCAATTGTGTCCTAAGCCATGAATACCTTATCACTCCTACCGCGATAAAAATCCTCCCCACCTACTTGTATAGTCAATCAGGGACTAAAGTCCCTAGGATAGTTAAAAATCCATGGCCAAGCATTGCACAATCAGCAGAGGTGGTCATCCTGGGGAGATAGGCGGTGTAGACATCAGATTTTGTCACCCGACTACACCCCGTATACACACATTATTCTATTTAACCTATCATTATCTAATTCACTTTACTCACCTCGTAAAATCATTCCCCCATAAACCAAATTTACCCTTCAAAACTTACCCTAACCTCCTTCAAACCCCATAATCATTTTTAACCTATCTTAACCCTTATTACCCTAATCTCCTAACCATGCTTAACCTTTCCCTTAACCATTTACCCTCATCCCCATACCTAAAATCCCCATTTTGGAAGTGGTTGAAACCACTTTCAAATATATTTCTCTAAATTTTCCGGATCACCAATGAATCGTAACTAGGATATTTAAAAATCCACAACAAGCATTGGCACAATCAATGGAGGTAGTCACCCAAGGTAGAGAGCGGTGTAGACATTGGGTTTTCATCACCCTGCCTACACCCCATATACACACATTAGTCTATTTAACCTATCATTTTATAATTCACCTTACTCACCCCGTAAAATCAATCCCCTCCATGAACAAAAGTTACCCTTCAAAACTTACCCTAATCTCCGTAAACCTCCTAACCATATTTAACCTATCATAAACCTTCTTTCTCTAACCTCCTCAACTCCCAACCATGCCTAACCTCTCTCCTAAACATTTACCCTCATCCATATACCTAAAGCCCCATTTTGGAAGTGGTTGAAACCACTTCCGAATTGTTTTCTCTGAATTTCTGGATCACCAAAGATTCCAAAAAATCATCTACGATTATAAATAGGAGCTCAAACTCTTGTTTTAAGGATCTGTTTTACATTTTCACTCTCAAATTTTTAAACCTACAAATTAAGTTTTGTCATTTCAGCTATCATCAAGCCCTAAAACAAAAAATTTCTACTCAAAGTAGCCACAACATATCGGTTTGAATAGTCAAAGAATCTAGACATCATTAAGTAGTCAATAGATCAACATCCCCAACTCAATCATCCTTTATGAGTACCTTTGCAGTCTATTTCACATTCAATGTAATCTCATATTTGCTTATTGTTATCCCTATCCTAGGTACACACCAAAACAAGAACAAAGTAATCATTTTAACCTCTATTTTCATTCAATTTATCATTTATAAAATAAATCCACCTTTTCACATAAATCACCCACAATTCCCTTTGAATCACCTATGATTTCGCTTAATCTAGCTTGTTTTATCAAATAATTACATTTTATCAAATATTATCTATATCTATGGACTTAATCTTTCTACTTACAAGATGTCTATGTTGTAGATTATTATTCCGCATCAATCTCATCGAATATGAGCATTTATGATCTCCGATCGTTCAACAAAGAATTTGTGTAAGAGAAATTTAACATCCTCCACAAGATAACATTGTGTACTATCATATTTGCACCAACCCTTAAAGACATTGAGAACAACTTAAGATCCTTTATAAGATCTGAAAAGTGACTGAAGATTATTAGACGACTACATCGAAGATCTTGATATTTTTGCCACTCTATCCTAGGCCACCTATAAAGTAGAATAGGATCTTCCCTTTCATCTTGAATTATATCTTCATTATCTATCTTATTATCTTTATCAACTCACTTAATTGTATCAAAATGGGATGAAATACTTCAAGGAAGTTATTTTGGATTCCTAGAATCATCCTTGTCGAGCATCTCATCATCCTATTTGTCTAATATCTCTCGTCTAGTTCTCTCAGTATTTTCAGGTCTCTTCACTTGGAGGAAGAGGCGCATTTGTTCATTATTCTAATATCATCACCCAAACATTGTGATTGGTGGCACAGGTATCATTAAACCCTACTATTTTAGAGTTTTAGGTACTTTCTACACTTAATAGCATTTACCAAAAACTACCTAATACATTCTTGGCATGCCCGACAAGAGCCTTAGTCCTTTTTCATTTAGATTCCCATTTTAGTTTACATTTCTTTTGTCTTCTATTTTCATCTATCTTTTCAGCTTGGACTATGTTGTTGTTACTATTATTGTTATTTAAAATAAAAGATGAAAAATTAAAATCAATCACAAGTACACTTTCTTCATTCTTTATTTCTAGCATTGCATTTTTTGTTTGTTGTTCTCATTAGAGTAACATTTCTTTTGTATATAAAATAAACCCTTCATATCTGATTGATCACATAGTCTAATTAGGAGTTAACAAATTGCATTCACTTAACTCTCATGACACACAACCAAATCACATCAAATATAATATGCATCAAAATATTCCTACCCAGGTGGACCTACTTGGATTTCATCACCAAGAGGATAAGCCAACTCTATGTTTTGGTCGAGTATAAATATGAGTGTGGGCAGTGTATCGGCTAAACACCTAACACCCTTATCACTACGGGACTATAAAGTGAGGGGGTAGGCCCCAATACCATGCCTTGTCGACACCAACACAAATTCAGGCCTCATGTACCTTTGGGTATATCGAGGACTCTAGCCTTTAACATCACCTGAAACCAACCCTAGAATGTTATTTCCTAGGACCTCTTAAACTATTTTTCACATTTCACCTTTTCTAAATTAAACAAGGTAAAAACATTTATCTTGTGTGACTATTCTATTGATTGTAATTAACTTGTCTATTTTATTTTTTATTTTCATGGTCCTAACCCGACAACAATCTTGTCAACAAAACTTTGAAAACATGGCTGATATTTTACAACAAATCCTTAGAAAACCTTCTATCTCACCTTGAAGACATTGCACATATCATGAACCAACATTCATCACCCATAGTAGACAATCAACAACCCCTACATTCTCCTAAAAGTCAATCTTCTACCTCAAAAATCCATGATCCATCTAGTCCTTATTTTTTCAATAGTGGGGATCCAATTTTCACCGAAATTTCATATTTAAAGCTCATCAACCTCAATGCTTAATTAATTTTGCAGGGTGTCTGTCTTCGTTAATCTACACCTTAACAACATCCCCTTGTCACCAACACCACTTACGAATTTACCCAGACTTATTGATCCTAACTATTAGTCAGTTATCCAAATAAGTATACCCATATTACACTACCAATGGATCGAAACATCTAATCCTACATCTTAGGCCCCCATCATCACTTTCAACCTCAATGTCATTTCTTCATAAGACACAACTAATCAATAATCAACATCCTCACCAAATCTCTCATATGGCTCTGCCTCATCCCAAAACAACACCAACACATCTTCATCCAATTCTATTCCTTTGGTCTCCTCCACTATCCAAACACCTCCTATAAGTTCAATAGCCATCCCACTTAGTATATCCCAACCTATCCCTTCTCAACAACCCACGTCATCCATTCAAAATGTTCTCATGTCCATCCCAACATCAACACCTCTCATCAATATGAGATTTGTCTCTAGTGTCCACATTTCTTCAAAGGATTCGTTAACCATTCCCGCTTCACAAATACCCTCTCACCATATACCTCAATAATCCCAACCTCTTATCCACACTTCTATCCCCTTTCAACATATACCCCAGCACTCACAACCCCTTTTAAACACATCCATGCCTATCCAATATCAATACATCCAACCCTCACAACCCTTAGTTTCACATCCAACATACAACATCCCCATGAGTACTCCCCTCCAACATAATATCCCTCTACCATATCAACCATATCAACAACTCGAATCCACTTACGTAGAATCAACCAAGATATTCATTAGTCAATCCTCAACAACAACCATCATAAAATGACCCCTTATAGGCATTAATGAATAGGATCTCTAGCCTTGAAGTTTCCTCTATGGGTCCCAAAAACATGTTATCTTATGAAAATATTTGTAATGAACCCATCCATCCATTTGTACCATATAAATCATATCCTCCAATTTGGGAACTTCCTAAGTTCCTCAAATTCTATAGAAAATAGGACCTTCAACAACACATTAGGGTCTTTTAAAATGTTTTTATCTCATTACACATGACCAGGACCTAATACTTAGAACATTTCCCATGTCCTTATCTAGACCTACATTTGATTGGTATACTAACCAATAGATTACCATAAGGTATTTAATAATAATAGAGCACTAACATGATTTTCCCTAATATTCCCCCTTAGTGCGAACATGGGGAAAACTTTCCTTATACTTGCACCGCTCATGATTTGGTGATTTTCACATTATGATCATAAACCTAAATAATGTTTTTGCAAACAGCTGACCACAAACCAAGAATGATGATTTTGTAATTGGTTTACCACAAACCACAAGGTGATGGTTTTGTGAATGGTTTACCAACAACCAAGGATGATGGTTTTTCTATTGGTTTACAACAAACCATAAATGAAGGTTTTCAATGGTTTACCTACAACCACATCATGATGTGCCAATTACTATTATCATCCCCGATCACATTTCATTGCAGGGGAATAACATAGGAAAATATGCTCACACATTAAAAACTAAAAACTGGAAATGGAACATTGGATCATGTTCCCCCTCAATGTGAAATTTTCACTTATTTAAAAACTAAGAAATCATGAACACTTGCATGAAAAACACACATGCACAACTGAAAGAAAACTCACAACTAAAACAAAATGTGCCACTAAACCTTCATTGAGCCCCGTCATTGGTCACCGATGAGAGATTGTTGATTGACCTCCATCCTCTGATGAATTTTTTTGTTTACTTATCAAATATTATCATGTCACTCAATAGTTTCCACATTTTTTATTTTTTAGATGTCGGGTAACACCAAAATATGTCTATGAGGAATTTTTTTATTTTTTTGACACTTTGATTCTAACTTACAATGAACTTTTGATGAGACACTCAACAATAATACATTTATAAAAAGTGATAACGACTCAAATTTGACTAGACGACATAATTTGTTAATAATTGACAACTATGAGAGACACTATATAATGAATGTACATACTCTTGACATCCAAAACTACACAACAATAATAATGCACAATTTAAATGACATTTGACTTAACTCTTGACAAAAACATTAAGAACTGACTATGATGACACACAATAAGATGACACAATTTAATGAGATACATTTAACATTAATCTTTCTAATGGTCATTTTTTTAAGACAAAAATAAACTCTTATGACATTGAAATAAGAAATCAATACTAATTAGATAATAGATCAAAACTATTCTAATACACAAGTAATTATAAGAATTTGAACCTAGGACTACTAAAAATCTTTATAAATAAAACTATGTAAAATATGGATTTTGAGATATTTAAAGATCCTGAAGACTTAATGTAAATATATCACACCATTTTAAGAACTATAGCATTGGCCATGTGGAGGGTTGAAAATGGCATGGTGATCGAATTCTAACATAATTCTTATCAAGTCGAGAAAATTAGTGAGGAGATCATGATTTGACCATGGAATGTGTCATTCAAATGGGATTGCATGTTGTTGTCTCCAGAAAAAGAATAATCGGCCTCTATACTTGATGAGTTTGAAAACTTGATACAAATAATTCAACGGTGAGCATAGATTTTGATGTAAAATGTGGTCCAACAAAAAATCAAATACGAGTCCCAAGTGTCTCGATAGAGAAGCAAATGTTTGCACAAGCTAATGACAATGGATTGTGTAGTGAATTTGAATATATAGAGGTAAGAAGAGGTTGTATTCAAGCATGGCCAAATCACAATCCACAATTAGTTTATTAAAAATATTTCACAATGTGAATGTCACACATTAGTTCTAAGTATGTTTCTATTATAGGCACTAATAAAATATTGCATTAACTTTTCAATACATCATATCAAAACATAAAAAAATCATTGTTAAAAACAAATTACTCCCACAAGATAATGTTTTTGTATTCTTGAAATGATTAAAGTTTACCTTGCCATGGATTCGCTAAAGTGTGGAACAGTGATGCCGATTCAATCTTACTAATAGCAATAAAATTCATACATACTCAGGATCTCATATTGCTCTGATACCAGATGAAAAGTATTAGCAGATTTATAGAATGATCGAGATACACAAACTAAATATCCGTGAATGATATTCAATATGCTTGATCATTAATCAAAATATGAAGCTTACAAATATATAGGAAATGGACTTCCTATATTTTAGGAAGTAGTTGCAACTCCTCTAACTCCCTTAAACTATTTACGTGAGTTGTTGAAACTCACCCAACAAATATATTTGTTATATTTGTTTTATATAAAACAACTTATAAAAATTACTAACCAATAAATTACCATACGAATTAATAATAATGGAGCACTAACATGATTTTTCCTAACACTTTTCTCATTCACACAACTTGCACAACTCTTCTTGAAAACACTTTTTAATCAACATTTCTCATAAAGTTACCATCACCGATCTATACACCATCAAACAGTTCGAAGACAAGTCTATCAATAATTTCGTCACCCATTGGAGGGGTGTTACTAATCAATAATCCTTTTCCCTCCCACACATAGAGTTAATCAATTTATTTTCTCACTCCTATGCCAAGCATTTATCATCCACACTCCAAATCCAATATTTTCAAACGTTTGACGAAGCCTTTGTTATGGCTCTCAAACTCAAACTTTGCACCCTCGAGGACGGTAGGGTCAAATTCATATCAAATATGCCTAAACCTAATTCCTCGTTCAAACCATCCTCCAGTCATGACAAATCTAAAACATCGGCAAATGCAGTCATCTTAAAGACTTCTTCTAAGGAAATTTTAACTTCTAAAGGCATGTACCCTTATCATAATTATATGCACATTGGTGAATCTTATAGCATTGTTTTTGATAAATTCTTGGCTATGTATATTGTTGGTACCTAGATTTCATCTCCTTCACAACTTGAGCAACATCATGGATTTTAAAAGACACTCAAAGGCAGATAAATGATTTATATGTCATTTTGTAGCCAAGGAAGCAATTTATCTAACTTGTTAGCACTCAAGCTTTGAAGAAGTGGGTAGCACCTTAAAAGGATTTTGATCTAATCCTCACTATTTTAGGTTGTGCCTTTTAACCAAGGTAAGAGAACCTATATTATAGCCTCTATTTTGTGAAGGAGGTGGAGATATCCTTATACTGTGCATATTGTATAGAGATGGCCTTGGGAAAACATGATCAATTTTCCATTATTTAAACTCAACAGAGTATGTCACTACTAAATGATGGAAATGCTTTCAAGATAAGGTGAGGCTACTAGAGACATGGGATGATCCCGATTTTTTTGTGCATTTTTGTAAATGAATTGTGTTCTTTTGTTGACACACAATGCAATGTGGGGGTAGTATGGGTAGGATTAGTTATTATAAATGAAATTTTTGGTGGGAGATTTTAGAAAAGACCAACTAGAATTTTCCAGATTCTTTGAGGACCTTTGCAAGAAATTTGTAACACCTAAATAGTAGAATGCTTCAAATGGGGTTAAGGTATTCCTTCAACCAAGATATGTGCACCAAATGGAGGCCCAGATCTGCAACCTTCAACAAAATATTTGACAACCTTCCACAAAAGATTGAAGTAGATGAACCAACAAAGTATCCAGAAATATCTATTTTATCATGACCTAAGGTGCACCCAAAGGTTTACAAACAATCTCAAAATTCAAGGAAGGTAAAGTGATTTTAAATCTATTTATCTCTTTATCAGATGAAATCTCTTCTGAATGTGAGACTATAGATGCCACTAAAATATCAACAAGAAATGAGACCATGTATGATCAAGAGAGATTTTAAACACAAGACTGCAATAGGAGCAAGAAACACAAATTGAAAACATTCTGAAACATAAGTGCATGCAAACTTTTCCAAGAGACAACACAAAATAATCCATAATGACCAAATTTATCAGTGGGGAAATGTTATAAGAACAATCTCAGAGATTTTTGATGGCTTTACAACTAAAACCAACTCAACATGATATAAATCTGATGTAAAAGGAATTAGAAATGGTTCTTAGGTGGTTTCTCAGAGAATGGGCTTCTTCCCAGATTTTCCCATGAAATTCTAAGTTTCTCCAACCTTTTGCATGTCTCAAAACATGAATTATATAACTTTCAATTACATTTGATCCTTCTTTCCCAAGAAAATAATATGCCTAGCATCAAGTTTGTTACAAAATTCCAACATGATTCGTAGATAGGGACATTTAACAAATTTGCAACCAAATTTGCCAAGTGTTTCAAAAATGGCGAATCATTACAAATCCTTCATCATTATCCATTGTGGAGGCACGTTTTTTTTTCCAAGCATGTAGACCCCTTTCATTTCATCCTTATCATTCCAAAATTTGATTCTCAACTTTATAATTTGATATTTCACGTTTTGCAGACGGCCTGAGTAAAAATTTATTTCAAAAACACCTCAAATTTGCAAATTAATCCCTAAAACCACTTGCATTGATATTTTCAGGCACAAAGGACACAAATTCACCAAAGATTCGATGAAAAATGACATAGAATTTACATTTCCACACTTCCTAGAGAAAAATTGCAAGCAAATATGAAAATGTACGATTACCCTTGATCTGCTCTTTCTCCTTCGATATAGGCCCTCCACATGTAAAAATATGATTGGGAATGAATTCGGGCTCACTTTTTGACTTTTTAACATTTTTGGAAAAATGGAAAAAATTGAATTTTTTCTCCACCCCTCTCGCCCTTGAATTTTGGTGATGACACGTGGCATATGGTGGGTCCCATTGGAATCGCAGTGGCTCAATTCTGTGCATTTTGACCCTTTTTTGGAATTTGGAAAATTTCTCTTTTTTCCCCATGGGCCCGCACCTCCGCCTCTATCCTTGACACATGTCATGCTCTCTATTGCTAAAATTCCATGGGCTTATTTCATGTTTTAACCCCTTTTTCGCCAAGGGAAAATTTTCCATTTTTCTTTTGTGGGCCCGCGCCTCTGATTTCTCCCTACCACGTGTCTCCTTTTGATTTTTCATGGAGCCACACCTCAATATTTCATTCTAAGTCTTTTTGCAAAAAGGGAAAAAAATCCCTTTTTCCTTTGCTAGCCCTCTCTGCCCGCCACATGTCTCCTTTTGTGCCATTACAGACCCACGATTCCATTTGCAACTTTCACCCCTTTTGCCAAAAAAAGCAAAAAATGCCTAAGTCTTCCACAGTTCATGCTCCTTCGACCCCACTCTGTCATGTTTCCACCCCTACTCCATGGCAGACTGCAGCAGCCTTTCCACACCATTTTTTCCTTTCACCAAAAAGGAAAAACTTGCCTAAGTCCCCCGCCAACCTCCCACTCTGCCTTCACATGAAAATGAGACATGTGTCCTCCTCTGGGACCTATGGAGCTGCAGGGAATATTTGTAAATTTTTCCAAAAATCAAAAACACTAAGTTTTAAAAAAAAAAACCCACCGAAACTCATCCAACCACAAATGGCCACGTAGGAGACATCGTTTGAGCTTAATTTTGACGGGTAAATGACACTGCACAACCGTGAAAAATGTAGAATTTACTAGAGATGCCCAAATTTGATTTTTTCTTCGTGGGTGAAGGATTTTTGCTCAAAAAACAAGGGGAAATTGATTTTATGCAAGTTTCGACCATGGGGATAGATATTTTGAGGGAAAAGAGAAAAAAACGAGTAACTATAAGCTCCATGGGTCCGGAAAATGGAAAAATGATAGAGGCCTGTGGATTTGGAAATTTAGGGCACAATGTAAGGCACACATGTATTTTTCTTTCAAAATGGGGCAAAATAATAAGTTTGTGAGCCTTTGAAAGCATTCAATCTAGAGAACAAAGTTTTCAAACCACCAAGTTTGAAGAAAAACATTTTTGAGCATGTAGAACAAAGGGGAAAGATGGGAAAATAACAGAGGATCAAAATGGACACCAACATCAGCTCCTGCTCGGGGATGGGAACTCCCAGTGAGTGCCATAAGAACAATAAGTAGACCAAGTGCCAAAATAATCCATTAGGAAATGGATTCATGAGCCAAAATCACCAAAACTAGTGAGAACCCGACAAAAATGGTTGCCACACAAAGAAGGTAAACCACAAATTGACAAAAACCAAAAACAGAGTGAAAAACCAAACACTATACACTTTGTACAAGTGGTGCATACCTCAAATTTGGGGATTAATCCAAGAAATGCTTCAGATGCCTACCATTAACAAGTAGTTCAAGTAATTCCCCATCTAAATATTTGAGAAAAAAGGTATTCTCACCAATTCTAATATCAATGGAGTAAGGGCCCATCCATAATGCATCAAATTTTCCATGTTTGCCCTTATCTTCATTTATGTTGTCCCATAACAAAACCAGATCTCCAATATTGAAGGCCCTAGGAGTGACCTTCTTGTCAAACAATCTTTTCAACTTCTCTCTAAATCTGATATGCCTCTGGTGGGATGCTCTTCTCTCTTCATCTAGCTCCACAATCTAATTAATCCTTGCTTCATATGGACTAACCTCTTGATCCTCAAGTTATTGAACAAACTAAAATGAAGATAATTGCAGATGTAAGGGTAAAAAAGCTTGAGTTCCATACACCAATTCAAATGGGCTCTTACCAGTAGCTCTCTTGGTAGTGATTCTATCAGCCCAAACTGCAAATTTTAGTTGTTCACCCCATTTTCTCTTGTTCAAATCCAAGGTCCTCCTAATGATCTTTAACAAATTCTTATTGCTGGACTCAACTTGTCCATTTCCTTGGGGATTATAGTTTGAAGAATAAGTCAGATTGGTTCCATACTCCTTGCACATTGCCATCAAAGGTTTAGCTCTGAAACACATGGCATTATCAACCACAATATTGATATCATACCATATCATACCCCTACATTTTGTTCACCCATCTACATCTTTTACTTGATATCTTCATATTTGATAAGATGTCTTTTACCATGGTGTGGGAACATAAGCAATAACTTTTAAACTTAAAATATAAGCCCGAAAACCTTTGTTGCTTTCACTAAGGAAAATACTTGTTTTTCCGTGATTTTTGCTTTAACTCGTAGCTTGTAAAGCCTTGCTAAAGAAGGCAATAGGGCCTCAGCCCCATCTTCATCCTTTTGGAGAAAAACAGATGCAATAGTATTTTCAGAAGCAAAGGAGAAGATTTGGAAAGGCTTTTTGTAATTTGGGGCTGCCAAGATAGGTGCATGTTTAAGTGCTTCCTTGATTCCTTCAAAATCTTGAATAGCAGCCTCCTCCCATTTGATAACTTGATCTTTCTTTAACATGCATGTGTTAGGAAGAGTCAACTCAAAGAAAATTAGACACAAACCTTCTAATGAAATTGATTTTCCCAAAGAAATATTGGATGCCCTTCTTCATTCTTAGAATTGGCACCTGTTGATTGCTTCTACTCTCTCCAAATCAATCATGACACTAGCCTTTGAAACAATATGACCAAGTAGCTTGGCCTTTTGCACCCCAAAGTTACACTTCTTTAGATTGAAATATATTCCAAATTCCCTACATCTGATCAACATTCTTTCCAAATGTTGCAAGTGATATTTTCTACTCCTTGAAAATACAGTCACATCATCCTGATAAACTACAATTAATTCATTTATATAACTAGCAAAAAAACATCCATTGCTCTTTATAAGGTAGCTCCAGCATTCATGAGACCAAAAGGCATTCTCACATAAACATATATTCCCCAAGGAGTGGTAAAAAAGTTGTTTTAAATCTTTCTGACTCCTTGACAACAACCTAATTATAGCCAAAGAAACCATCCAAGGTGGACAACAATTCAGATCTAGTCACTAACTGCAGCATGTTCTCCATGTTTGGCAAAGGATAATTGTCTTTCAATGAATCTCTATTCATATTTTTGAAGTCTACACAAAGTCTGATATCTCCATTCTTCTTTCTGACTGGCACAAGGTTTGCAACCCAAGATGAATACCTTGTGGGCTGAATGATCCCTCCCTCCTTCAATTTCTTCAATTCATCTTGCATTTTCATGGAGAGGATTGGATTAATTGGCCTTTGCTTCTGTCTGAATGGTTTGGCATTTGTTTCAAGAGGGATCTCATGCTGAAATAAGTCTTCTCTATATGCTTTCAGCTCTGAATATGACCAGCAAGGCAGTCTTGATATTATTTCAACAATTAGAGGTAGGAATGTTTTTCTTCTTTGTTTAAACTGCTGCCCAACCAAAATTTTCTTGGTTTTTCCTTTGTTCCCAATTCATTCTCTTCCACATCCCTTGAGGTAGATATGTTTCTATTGATGATGCAATTAGCATTGCTAAAATTTGACTCAAGAGTAACAAGACCTCTAGGAATGGTGTTAGTTTTCAATTGGATAATATCTTTTCCAAACAAAGTCTCTCTTCCTTCAGTCATACATACCATTGACTTCCAATCAATATGTTGATCTACAAACTCACCTAGATTTTGTAAGAACCTTTACACTTAAGCATCATCATTAAACACTTGCCAATGTTTGATGTTGTCAAGGACAATAGCCTAGTTAACACTTCAACATTGTACTCACAATAAGGTGAAATGCTGCAAACTCCAAATCTTGACCCCAACACTACCAACTTGTCAACAACATGACTTCTAAAGGCATGACATTTTGGTGCAAACTCCAAATCTTGACTGAAATTTTTCTTGGGACAACAGAGCTTTTGGCAGGTGCTTCTCTTCTAGGAGCTTCTTTGGGAATGCTTGTGAGTAAGGGTGTTTTAGGTTTGACTTGAGGCCTAACTCCCTTAACAAATTTGCTTCTAGTGTTATAGTATTTCTCTTGAGCTACAACAACATTCATCAACAATTGTCTATCTTCCTCCAAAGGAATACCACCATCATACTTCTTAATCATCAAAGCTCTTAAATATTCAAAGTCATTGTTAGGAATTTTAAAAGCTTTCACTACATCAACTTCAAGAGTATGAGGGGGAAGGAAAACTTATACCCATTTGATGCAATCCCAAAAGGTTGTAGTTATCCTTGCACTTATCACTTCAATAGATGTTGTTCCTCCTTGTGAGCTTGAAGAACAGCCCACCATGTAAATATCATCATCAATACCATCATCATTATTAACTTCACCATCTTGCTGGTCCACTTCACATGGAGGATGGGGCAGAAAACACCTATCACACCAATCAATATCAGTAACTTCTTCAACAATAACAACCCTAGTAGTTAGGGATCAGGTAACACTCTTCCTTCACGTGCTTGAGGATGTCTATTTACAGACCCCATGGGTCCTTTTCCTCTATCATCTACCCTTTGATCACCTCTAGGATGATTAGAAAATTTGTCATGGTTTTGTGCTCTTGGCTGACCTTGTGAAGTTTTCCCAATTCCTTTCTCAACTCTTGCCAACTTATATGAGATTTCTTTGACAACCCCTACCAAAGTTTTCACAACCTCCTCTAAATCAGCACCCTTGCTAGCTTGAGGTTTTTTAGGTTTATCAACTTTACACCATATCTCTTGAGAGGTTTCCTAATTGCTTTGATATTGTTCTCAATTTGAAGTGCAATGGTGAAATCTTGTCTTAGATTGGTAGGGTTCTTGTCTCTTAGGTAATAGGTTGCCTTTTTATCAAATGCATCCATATATTTGATTAAACAAGACTCGTCACAAGGCCTAAGACTAATAGGAAGCCTTCTCAAAGTTTTTTTAAAGCTTGTGTTAAAGTCATGGACTGATTCATTGGGGTTCTTCTTGATATTCTCAAACTTAGACAAGATAAATCTAGGATTAGTCTTGTCACCATATTGTAACCTAAACGCATTCTTCATCTCAGTCTAAGAATCAATTGAATTATCAGGAAGATCCTTTTACCAATCCCTAACATCCTCTTCTAGTGTATGAATTAACAATTTAATATACACATCTTTAAACTCTATCTCAAAATCTTCCATCATGTTAACAAAAATTTTGAGATGTTGATCACCAGTTATTGCATTGTTACCTTGGAATTTTGGCAATCTATTTCTAACATCTTGTGGGATAGCATTTGGGTAACCATCCATTCCTCTAAAGTCTATAGGACCAAAGGTGTTAACAACAAATAGAGGTCTAGGCTAAGCCATATTATTTAGTGGAGGTGATCTTGGGGGTGACACAAGCGATGAGGAGTATAAGGTCTTTGGGGCTCAAGAATGTGATTCACAAGACTAGTAATCTCTAAGTGCTAATTTTCTTGGAAAGTTTTATTTGAATTGAAATAAAGAGGTACATATTGGAGAAGGAACTTACCCAGTACATCAGAAGGACCTTCATTAGCTAAGGTAGACAAGTTTATGAGAGGATTTCTTGAATCAGAATCACTTGAAGAAGAGTGATAATCCTCTACCAAAGGTTGATCTCTCTCACCAATGGATGTATCTTTTCCTGATGTCTAACCTTTAACAACCTTCCAAAATCTTCTCCCTTCCAACTCTAAGTTTCTTGAATCTATAAACAACTTCTTAGCAAAGTCTCTAACTTCTAAGGAAGAGAGATCTTCTTCCTTCCAGTTTTGCAGAAATTAGCAAAGACAAGAATAAATGACAGAAAGGTAAGACACTGGTATTTATCAATATCGTAACAAGATGGAGTCGCCAAAGATGGACTTTCACCCTAGTTCTTTAAATGCACTAAAATACTCTATCAAATATCTATCAAAGCACTAAAAATCTTGCCAAACTTTATAGATTAGACCTTCGTTTCTTTGAATTTATCAATCACAAATGCAAATGAAGTGAAACTACTGCTAAAACTCGATAAAATTTGTAAACAAAACTTATATCTTCACTTAATCCTTACAAATTTGATCAGAAAATGAGACTCAGATTTGTAATTGCACATAAAACATAGAAGAAGTATTACCAGGGATTTGAACTATTGAAATACTCGAATAATTTCCCCGAAATTGAAGTGCCATAAAGGTGTTGTTGACGGGCTAAATAGACATATAATAGCAAATGAATCAAAAAATAAATCTCAGCACTACAAATTATTTCCAAGAATTCAAAATAGTCCTGCAAAAGTGGCACCATTTAGGTGTTGGTACCTAGATTTAATCTCCTTCACAACTTGAGTAGCATCATGGATTTTACAAGACACTCAGAGGTAGATAAATGATTTATATGTCATTTTGTAGCCTCGGGAAGCAATTTATCTGACTTGTTAGCACTCAAGATTTGAAGAAGTGGGTAGCACCTTAAAAGGATTTTGATCTAATCCTCACTATTTTAGGTCGTGCCTTTCAACCAAGGTAAGAGAACCTATATTACAGCCTCTATTTTGTGAAGGAGGTGGAGATATCCTTATACTGTGCATATTGTATGGAGATGGCCTTAGGAAAACATGATCAATTTTCCATTATTTAAACTCAACAGAGCTGTCACTACTAAATGATGGAAATGATTTCAAGATAAGGCTGAGGCTACTAGAGACATGGGATGATCCTGATTTGCTTTGGGCATATTTGTAAATGGATTGTGTTCTTTTGTTGACACACAATGTAATGCAGGGGTAGTATGGGGTAGGATTAGTTATTCTAAATGAAATTTTTGGTGGGAGATTTTAGAAAAGACCAACTATAATTTTCTAGATTCTTTGAGGACCTTTGCAAGAAATTTGTAACACCTAAATAGTAGAATTCTTCAAAGGGGTTAAGGTATTCCTTCAAATAAGATATGTGCACCAAATGGAGGCCTAGATCTACACTCTTCCACATAATCTTTGACAACATTCCACAAAATATCAAAGCAATTGAACCAACAAAGTATCCAGAAATATCTATTTTATCATGACCTAAGGTGCACCCAAAGGTTTACAAACAATCTCAAAATTCAAGGAAGGTAAAGTGATTTTAAATCTGTTTATCTCTTTATCAAATGAAAGCTCTTCTGAATGTGAGACTGCAGATGCCACTAAACTATCAATAAGAAATGAGACCATGTATGATCAAGAGAGATTTTAAACACAAGACTGCAACAAGAGCAAGAAACACAAATTGAAAACATTCTGAAACATAAGTGCATGCAAACTTTTCCAAGAGACAACACAGAATAATCCAGAATGACCAAATTTATCAACAGGGGAATGTTATAAGAACAATCTCGAGATTTTTTATGGCCTTACAACTGAAACCAACTCAACATGATACAAATTTGATGCAAAAAGGAATTAGAAATGGTTCTCAGGTGGTTTCTCAGAGAATGGGCTTCTTCCTAGATTTTCCCGTGAAATTCTAAGTTTCTCTCGACCTTTTACATGTCTCAAAACATGCATTATATAACTTTTAATTACATTTGATCCTTCTTTCCCAAGAAAATAATATGCCTAGCATCAATTTTGTTACAAAATTCCAACATGATTCACAGATAGGGACATTTAACAAATTTGCAACCAAATTTGCTAGGTGTTTCAAAAATGGTGAATCATTACAAATCCTTCATCATTATCCATTGTGGAGGCACATTTTTCATTCTCCAAGCATGCAAACCCCTTTCATTTCATCATTTCATCCTTATCATTCCAAAATTTGATTCTACAACTTTATAATTTGATATTTCACATTTTGCACGGGCTTGAGTAAAAATTTATTTCAAAAACACCTCAAATCTTCAAATTAATCCCTAAAACCACTTGTATTGATCTTTGCAGGCACAAAGGACAAAAATTCACCAAAGATTCGATGAAAATGATGAAAATTTCACATTTCCACACTTCTTGGAGCAAAAATGGTAGCCAAAAATGAAAATGTATAGTTACCCTTGATCTGCTCTTTCTCCTTCAATTTGGGCCCTCCACATGTCAAAATACGATTGGAATGAATTCGGGATCACTTTTTGACTTTTTAACATTTTTGGAAAAATGGAAAAAATGAATTTTTCTCCGCCCCTCTGCCCTTGAATTTTGGTGATGACATGTGGCATATGGTGGGTCCCATTGGAATCGCAGCTCAATTCTACGCATTTTGACCTTTTTTGGAATTTGGAAAAATTTCACTTTTTTCCCCATGGGCCTGCACCTCCACCTCTGTCCTTGACATGTGTCATGCTCTCTATCACTAAAATTCTATGGGCTTATTTCATGTTTTAACCCCTTTTTCGCCAAGGGAAAATTTTCCATTTTTCTTCCACGGGCCCGTGCCTCCGATTTCTCCCTGCCACGTGTCTCCTTTTGATTTGTCACAGAGCCACGCCTCAATATTTCATTCTAAGTCTTTTTGCAAAAAGGGAAAAATTCCCTTTTGCCTTCACCACCCACTACACCCGCCACATGTCTCCTTTTGCGCCATCACAGACCCACGGTTACATTTTCAACTTTCACCCCTTTTGCCAAAAAAGGTAAAAATGCCTAAGTCTTCCGCCGGTCCATGCTCCCTTCTGACCCCGCTCTACCATGTGTCCACCCCCTGCTCCATGGTGGACCCACGATCCTTTCCACAAAAATTTTTCCTTTCACCAAAAAGGAAAAACTTTCCTAATTCCCCTACCCAACTTCCCACTCTACCTTCACTCCGAAAATGAGACACGTGTCCTCTTCTCGGGACTGCGAGTCATGCGGGAATATTTACAAATTTTTACAAAATCAAAAACACTAAGTTTTTAGAAAAACCTACAAACTCATCCAACCACAAATGGCCACGTAGGAGACGTATTCAAAGCTTAATTTTGACGGGTAAATGACACCCGTATGACCGTCAAAAATGTAGAATTTACTAGAGATGCCCGAATTTGATTTTTTTCTTCGTGGGTGAGGGATTTTTACTCAAAAACAAGGGGAAATTGATTTTATGCAATTTTTGACCATGGGGATAGATATTTTGAGGGAAAAGAGCAAAAATGAGCAACTACAAGCTCCATAGGCTGGGAAAATGGAAAAAATGACAGAGGCCCGTGGATTTGGAAATTTAGGGCACAATGTAAGGCACACATGTATTTTTCTTTCAAAATGGGGAAAATAATAAGTTTGTGAGCCTTTGAAAGCATTCAATCTAGAGAACAAAGTTTGCAGACCACCAAGTTTGAAGAAAAACATTTTTTGAGCATGTAGAACAAAGGGGAAAGATGGGAAAATAATGGAGGATCAAAATGGACACCAACATATATGATCACCCTTCCAATTATCTACCCCATCGACACATTTTTATCAAAATCCTCTTGGCATCAAGAGAATGATTAATTTAAATACCGTGGGGTCAAATGTCATGACATGAAAAGGTTTTGTTCATTCGAAACATCCTTCAAGACCTTATCGACAAAGATGAGTTGTAATTAGATAACCCAAATTCACCTCCAAATAAAAACCTAAGTGCTTTTAAATAACCCTTTCTAAACCTTGCTCCATCCACTATTCAACCATAGTCTAACATTTTTCACTCTCATCATACCATCAACACGATCAAATATCATTCATCCACACCCTTAGTGTTTAGTTCTCCTATCATAGAAGTACCATTTTAATCATCCTTTTCTACAAATGATTTTGTTACAAAAATAGAAAACGAGTCAACCACACCATTTACACTAGAAGAACCTATTAAATCACTTACTTCTCCTAGTATTGTCTTGAGGAAGACCAAAAATCTATCCACAACCATTCCATCTACTTCAAACTCATTTGTGAGCTCTTCACAAGCCCTGGGAAAGAAACCTATCTTACAATATGTGAAAATCCCTTATGATGACCATGTCACTCAATATTATGTGCATAGTCTTAAAAACCCATTACACAATCACCCATCCCTTCAGCCAAGAAGGTAACAATCACATGAAGTGATCATCCGACCTCTTCAACACAATATCAAAACTTCATACCTTTTATCTTTGGGTCACATCCCTTTTCAAAATTTTCATTCACTATTACAGAGTCTAAGATCATTCCCATACATAAAGTGGTCCATCCAACATTTTTATCATTCAAAAGAACTACCAGCTTTCCTAGGCCTCATCTTCAAAAAGAAATTATGTTATAATCCTTAAAAGGATCATCCAACAATCCATCATAACCTTACTTCCTCTCAAGCCATCTGGGAGCTCAAGGGTGGAAACCCTCCCCGTATAATTTTGAACTATTTGGTGACTATCATAAAAACTAGGACATTCTATGGATGACTTCAAATCCCTTCATGTAAACATTCAAAGCATTGCTAATAAATATCTTCTCCCACATATCTACAATCATCTAATAAAATCAAAACAACCCATAAGATATCTAAGACCACTATATCCAAACCATAACCTACATCCACATCTACAAAGTCGGGCCTCTTCTAGTAAAGCCATGCTTCATCAAATTGACATAGTACATATCACTACTAGAGCTCACACATAAGACCCAAAGATTCGAGATAAAATTAAGTCCAAACTCTCTATTCCTCTTTCCTCTAAATCATCCAAATTGACCCCTCTCGCAAAGGCTAAAATATCCATCCTAGCTGCTCCACATACTCAATCTACCACTTCCATGTAGGATACTATCATAAAACAACTTCATCAAGCTCTAGTAAATATGTCTCTTTATGAGCTAATATAAACCTCACCATAACATCGATAAGCCCAGATCAAAACAATCCAATCCATATTAGTACCCTCATACAATCCACATCTATTTGGTAACTTATTTAGTACACTCAAAATGTTTGTTTCCATCTCTTTTGACAGTTCTAAAATCCCCTCATTACAACCAGAAGACCATGATATTTCATTATTCATCACCACCTAAATCGATGATACTCTCATTAAGAGAGTCATGATTGACAATGACACCTGAATTGACATCATATCATCACATGCCTTTGATCAACTCCAATTACCCAACACCATTAGAACCTAGTCACTTGCGGTACTGCATGCCTTCAATGACACCATCGCTCCCACATTGGGCATGGTTATCTTACCAATAAAATTCAACATCAAGACCCTCCATGAACTCTTCTATCTGGTAGAATGATAATTTCAATATAACATGTTGTTAAGTCAACCATGGATGTGCCCTATGCATTATACCCCATCTGCTCTCCATAATTGTCTCAAATATGAATATGAAGGTAAAACCTTCACTATTCTAGCTTATCCAAACACTTTCAAATAATTCCACATTATGTATCAACCTAATGGCATACTTGTCCTTAACATGAATTTAGGATCCTCTAATGAATCCTCTACCAGTTCATCTATCGCCTCATCAAAACTACCAGATGAAAACTCATTTGATGATGTCATGCAACAACTTTCACCGGGAAGTAGCATCTCCTTATGCTCAATTCTCTTCCTACACCACAAACATACATAAGACCTAAAAACAACCCACGTATAAACCTAATTTTGGAAAACCAATCTCATCTATGAAGGGATTGACTATCCCTCTCCACGTCCTACTAATCAATGGAATACAAAACCTTTCGTATCGACTTCACATTTCTATATAATCAAGCCTTCACACAAATGTACCTAAAAAGGAATGATAAGAAGATTGTTCCAAGCTAAAATATCAGATGATAATAGTACACCATATTAGATTTGTAAAATAGAAGAGATAAAATACCATAAATGGAAATCCATCATAATTCATAATGCTCAATACATTACAATACAATACAATGACACGATTTATTCAATAAGAAATATGTACATAGAGGAGGAGGGAAGTGCAAATACTACCTAAATCAAGGTGAAGAACTCCCACTAATCGATACTTTGGTAGTTAAGTTAACTCCAAAAAACTAGTAAGATAACTCCACATAATTAAGAAGCTAACTCAACACAACTAGTAAGCTAACTCCACACAACTAGTACTCCTAAGAAAGCTAACCCAACAAGTGTAGGGCTAACACAAGTGCAAGAACTATCCTAATAAATAAATAAAAGGATAAATAATAACCTACACTAACACCCTCTCATAAGCATAGCTTAGGTAGGCAAAAAAGAAGGTGGTTCCCAATAACAAGGCTTGATGAGGTACCCACAAATTATAATTGGGAAAATTGGACACCGCAAGGTACCCAAAACTAGTAATAACAAAGTAGAGAGAGAAAAATCCTGCTGCAAGATATCCTAAGAAGATCAGCTCCAAAAACTCATACAATGCTGAAGAAGTGTGGTGTGCGTAGTGGTATGAATTCACCGGTCGATCATAGAACTCAAAAAAATTGAAACTAGGCTTCACTAGAATAGCTCCATGCAAGGAGATTGTCAATGGAGTGATGTAAAAGTGAAAAAAAAACACCAAACATAATTTGATCAATTGCTACAAATAGGTGTGCCACGATCCAAGAACAACCAAGGCAACAAGACAACAAGGAAAGGACACGAGATCCAAATAAATAGGAGTGCCACAATCCAAGAAAAGCCAAGGTAATAAGGCAAGGACACAAAACCCAAAGTAGTATCAACATGTAATAAGGCAAGGACATGAAACCCAAAGAATCGTATCAACACCATACCCTCCCATACTGTTGAATGGGTAGAGTGACACCACAGATTTGTATGAGTTTCCAAAATCAACTACTCAAACACTGACAAACTAACACTGGCTTCACCAGAATAGCTCCCCCACAAGAGAGACTATCAACATGCCAAAAATAAAGTGTCAAAAATACAGATTAAAATATTTCGACAAAAAATAGATATATAAATGTATACACCCATTGATATAAGAATGCAACACCCAAAAGTTGAGGACGTTTGGCTCAACCAAAACTACATCCACAAGTGATTACAACACCATCCCAAATTTGGCACTTTATAATTGAGTGCGTGTAAACATTACAATGAGAAAAAGTACCTTTTAAATTTTAAATATTTTTTTAAAATGTCACCAATGCGTAGATCTCGAAAACATACACAATTTCAAGAAGAATATCACCTTAATCCGAGCTACAAATCAAAAGTTATGAGTCGTAGAAGGTTTTTCTATTAAAATAATATTTTAATGTTGATCTTTTTTAGAAGGTACACATGACACCCAAATTTCTAGAGGGTAAAAGAGTGCATCCACACAATATAGGATTGCGACCAAAGGATAAAATCCTATGCCCAAAACCTAAAATTTCCAGAGGGTAAACCATTCCATCTATAGGGTACATGCTTATATCCAATGGATAAAAGAATACAACTAGAGGGTACAGATTTGCGTCCAGTGGATAAAATACTGCATCCAAAACCAAAATATCTAGAGGGTAAAAGAATGCATTTGGAAGGTACACACTTATATCCAATGGATAAAAGAATGCACCCAGAGGGTACAGATCTATGTCCAGTGGATAAAAGACTGCATCCAAAATAGAAATATCTAGAGGGTAAAAGAATGCATCTAGAAGGTACATGCTTATATCTAATGGATAAAAGAATGCACCCAGAGGGTACAGATCTATGTCCAATGGATAAAATACTACATCCAAAACCAAAATATCCAGAGGGTAAAAGAATGCATTTGGAAGGTACATGCTTATATCTAATGGATAAAAGAATACACCCAGAGGGTGTAGATTGGTGTCTAATGGATAAAAGAATGCATCCAAAATAGAAATATCCAAAGGGTAAAAGAATGCATCATGAAGGTACACATTTATATCCAATCGATAAAATAATGCACCCAAAAAGTAGAATTGTTAATACAAACATTGACTGCAAATATCTCTTTTTCTAGCACCTGTATCAAAAACAGAGAGAGAAACCTAGAAATTTTCTCAAAAAACCCTAGAAAGATGATATAATTTTTGAGTCAAAAATATGTCTATACATAATTGTACGGATTTTTTGAGAAATGTTCCAAAATACCCTTTAAAATGTCCATATTTTACTGTCTCAAAACATGGTCGAGTTTACAGTTGATTCAAGGGTTCTGGCAACTTCCAAATCTAATGGCACACTTCATTTTGCATAAAAGTGCATGCTGCATAAAAGTGCTAACAAATTCTGAATACATGAAAATAATAAACCCTTTCTTGCAAAGAAAAACTTATAGATGGATGTCTACATCATCTATAGCCCGAATAATGAAAGGAACGATAAGAAGATTATTCCAAGCCATGATCTCGATGAAAATAAGAGATAAATACCATATATCGAAATCCATCATAATCCATAATGCTCAATACATTCGCAATACAATGACATTAATTATTTAATAAGAAGATGTACATATAGGAGGAGGGAAGTGCATTTACTACCTAAATCGGTGGTGAATAACTCCCATTAACGATATTGGTAGTTAACTTAAAAAAACTAGTAAGATAAATCCACATAACCGAGAAGCTAACTCAACACAACTAGTAAGTTAACTCCACACAACTAGTAAACCTAAACAAGTTAACCCAACAAGTGTAGGGCTAACACAAGTACAAGAATTATCCTAATAAATAAATAAAAGGATAAATAATAACCTACACTAATAGTACCTCCATCATTGTTCCTAGAAGGGCTTCACCTTAGATGTTAACAAGGTATCCATGATTTAATCCTTGATCATTCTTACAAGCCCAAAAAAGTATGGGTTAGGTTTAGAAAAATCAACCTCATAATCTTCCAAAAGCATCATATCTTAATCTGTAACATAACCATAACCATCTTCCCAATCTACACACAATGATCTTATGGACACAGATGATACTGTTTCCATCTCATCTAAAAGAATATTCAATAAAATTCCCTTAGACCAATCACATATCAAACTAATGATGGTTCCAAAACCATCCCACTTGTGTTACCTAAAATGATAGAGGAAGATTCTCCTACCATTAACACTCTTCAATGCCATGATGATAAATCCATCCTCTCATAAATGGAGGTAGAGTACCACTACCTTCATAAGACTCTTCTATATGGAACATCAACACTCCTTAAAGAATCCACTATCGACGTTAACATAGGGACTCCACTAGATCCTCACATAGTCAAAGTAGGTTGGTCTTTAGATTTACAATAATTAAAATACTTCACTTCCTTCCTCTCTAAGCATATTCAATCCTTTGAATGGTCATATAATGACATGTTGGGTATTGTCCCTAACATCATCATTCACAACATTGTCACTTATCCCAATGTTAATCATTTCAAACAAAAGCTACGTAAGATGCACCTGCGTAGCTCTTCTCATCAAAGAAGAGTTACAATTTCTTCTTTCTAATTTCATCATACCCATTGATTATCCAAAATGGTTATAGGAATATTAATATTTATTAGTGCTTCATGGATAATAATAAAGTTGTTGATTATTTTGTAAACCTCCTACTACCATTTCATCCAGTATCAAAGCATCTTTGTGATTCCGAGAATTGAGTGGAGCAGCTCTAGTGTTGGTCCAGGTTTCTCGTGCATGTTATCCATTAATATGAGAGAGATTGTGTTTTGATATTTTTGTTATAGCCTTATAGATATATGTGTATTCATGTATTTCCAGTAATATATAATCATTTTAGTAGAGGTTTTTAGATAATATAGTGAGTGTGGTCATATCTCGCATCACGCTTTACACCAGTTCATCTAATCCACATTAGAAAGGCATTTAATGAGATAATTGTTCCAAATTATAATATATTTATTGGTCATCCCTACAGTCTCTCACTGACACCTTCACGACCTTAATAATTTATGATTCGTGTCCATTCCTATGTTTGTTTGGATATTGATGAATCTCGTAGTAAAAGGAAGACGTATATTAGAGAGTTTACTTGCATTTTTTTTACACTCGAAACATTTTCACCACCAATATACCTACATCAGGTTTCATCTTGTATCAAGATTAATTTTCTTGAATAATTATTCTAAACTCAACTAGAGTGCATTACATTGGATTCATTCCATCTTGGCGAAGATACAAGAGACATCAGAAACCCTTACAATGCGCATGTAAATCCACATGGCTATTTACCATTAGTATTGGTATGTTTATTGTTTTAGATTTTTAATCATTTCAATTACCACTTTTTTTTAGGTTGTATGTTTATTTCATGTTTCGAGACAGATAATATATCTTTGTTTCAAATAATTCGAAGATGTTTTGTATTATTATCCTTATAGGACATAAAGTTAGTGAGTCATAGTTTTGTTTCATGTTATCATTTAAAATTTTGTGTCATTTTATTTTTTGAAAGTTAGGTGTCATGTAATTAAAATATTCTTGTTATTTCCTAGTCAAAAAATCAAGAGTTGTTATATGTTATGTTGCGTTTCAATGTTAAAATTTTCTAGTCAAATAGTATTGTCATCATCAAAAATTTCAAGAGTCGAAAATTGGTAAAAATAAAATGAAAAATTACTTACAAATGTATTTTTGGTTTTATCCAACATTCATAAAATAAGTGTATTCACATTGGGAGAAAAAGAATAATAACACTATGGAAACACATGTGCTTAAAATCACATTTCACCGAGTTAGAAATATCATACTAGAGGACAGAGGCACGGGAGGAAGGAGGTCAATCGGTGACCTCTCATCACCACCAATGATGGGACCGCATGAATTTGTGGTGGCATTTTATGGTGTAAATTTTCTTTCAAATATTGTGAGCTTCCTTTTTAGATAACTCATTTTGCAACATGTTCTTATTTCTAGTTTCAGCTTGATTTTTGTGATATGTTTGAAGAATATTCCTATTCATATTTGTATTCAATGAGTAGTATTTGCTACATAATTCCCTAAAGGTAAAACATTTTGTAAAAGATGAAAGCGCAAAAAAAACCCAGCATCATGATATTTGGGTTGTTGGTTGTCTTGTAAAACCATATTTATGTTTGGATTATTTGTTGTCCTGTAAAACCATCTGTATGTTTTAGGTTGTTGGTTGTCCTATAAAACCATCTGTATGTTTTGGGTTGTTGGTTATCCTGCAAAACCATCCTTGCAGGTTATTGGTTGTCCTTGGAAAACCATCCTTGTTGAGGTTGTTGGATGTCCTGAAAAACCATCCAAATCATGAGCACGCATGGGTGGAAAGTCAGAAGGTCACATTAAGGGGGTAATGTTAGGAATATTAATATTTATTAGTGCTTCATGGATTATAATAAATTTTATGATTATTGTGTAGACCTCCTACTACCATTTTAAATGGGTCTCTAATATTGTACATGTAACCAAATCCCCTAGAAAATTATGTATCTATATGAACTTCCGAGACCTCAACCTCACTTTTCCTAAAGATGAATTTCCCCTTCTGAACATCAAACATCTCATTTATCTCACCTCCGGACATGAAATTCTCTCCTTTATGGATGGTTTCTCTAGCTACAATCAAATAATCATCACCATTAATGATCGACACAAGATGTGCTTCATTACTCTTTCGGGGACTTGTTCCTATCATTTCATGTCCTTTGGACTTAAAAACATGGGGGCCCTTATCAACGCACAATGGCATACATTTTATATGATCTTATCCAAAAACTATAGAATATTATGTTGATTTACCTCTTAGGAAAATATAAGCAACGTAGGGATCATCTCACTATCCTTGACATAATCTTCACTCATCTTATCAGATACTTTATTCATCTCAACCCTGCTAAGATTGTATTTGGTGTCCTCTATGGTAAACTCCTAGGGTTCATCTTTTTATTAGGGGCATTGAAGTAGACCCCACCAAGATCAAGGCCATCACCAGATTCCTCCTCCATCCAACCTCAAAAACTTCATAGCCCTCAAGGTAAACTCCAATCGATCTGCTCGCTTCATCTCACATCTTCGGACCTTTTTATCGTTTCCATCATCTAATATTAAACGATGTAGATTTCAAATGGGATCACAATTTTCAAAAGGCCTTTGATGACCTTAAAAGTAGCTCCTATCACCACCTGTGATTACACCTCCACTTGAGGGGGAGCCATTCTACCTCTACATATCTACTATTGATCATGCCTTAGGTGTCATGATTGCTCATTGAAATAAGAATGATCATGAATAGGTTGTTTATTATATAATCCTCACCCTTCACAACTATAAGACCCATTATATTGAATTAGAAATTTTGTGTTATGCCTTATACTTTGTAACTTCCAAAATCTATCATTATCTACTTAATCACAAAACTTACATTGTCACCAAATTCAATCCTATTTTAAAAATGCCTTCCAAAATGTATCATAGTGATTGTATCACTTTTTGGCTCATGCCCATGACCAAGTTTGACCTTAAATTCACCTAGTAAAATTCCATTAAGGGACTAGCCATCACCAACCATCTTGTCGAAGCCCCTCTTCCTGACAACCAACCACCTCACGAATAATTCCCCAACGAATCTATTAA
The DNA here is from genome assembly GCA_018340775.1 of Taxus wallichiana var. yunnanensis. Lineage (NCBI taxonomy): Eukaryota > Viridiplantae > Streptophyta > Pinopsida > Cupressales > Taxaceae > Taxus > Taxus wallichiana. The sequence continues at coordinate 69,279,125 of CM031235.1, read as the reverse complement.
CACTATAGATCACAAATACACTCCAATCAAGATGACACTTTTATTTAATGGATCTAAGTGTAATAAAATGTTCTAGTATCCTTATCATACCTCCCTAGGGGACTCTTATCCCTTTCTCTTTCAAACTAAACTTCAAATGTACTAGCAATGTGGAAAAATATGAAGCTCTAATCATGGGTCTCCAAACCGCCATCATGCTCGGTGTTCAAATCTTGGACATCTACAGGATTCATAACTTGTCATCAATCGATCAAAATAATTTACCAATGCAAAGATGATATTCTAAGAACTAATAAAACTATTTTTTAATTCCTCTTAGAATCCTTTTATCATTAGAATATCCAATCAGTCCCCCATGATATTTTAACAAGTTCATGGACACCATGGCTTCTCTTGCATCACTCATCCCCCTATCAACCAATGATTCCAAAATATTTTTTTTATGCATAATCTTGATCAACCATCCCACAAATATGAACTCCTTTAATCAATATCATTGAAAACAATCCAATTGACCTCTGTATACTCAAACATTTGACTATCTCTTGGAATCCAAAATCCCCTTCAAACTATATAAAAATGCTAAATGGTCTTTTCTTTAAAACATTGTACTGATATGTGTTGGTCATCAAATAGGACTTTTAAGAAGAGCAACAGTCAGGGGACAAGAAGTCCCTCCTCTTTAATGGGAGAGGTTCCCTTATTCAGAAACGAACTTATTTACAAATGTACAAGACATGATTTGTTGGTTAAACTTGGATATCACGAAAGTGTTTTCTATGAAGATCATCAATTACAAAAGGACTGAGGAAATGAGAGTACGGGAAAGAGCAGAAAGGCAACATGCAGAATTATAGATATCAGAGTAATTCTTTATGTATGTGAAAGTCACAGTGAATTGAAACAAGATCATTTGTATTGAATAAATAAGATGGAATTTAAAGACACAAAGTTCTGTAAATAACATCTGCTTAGAACACAAAGTTTCTTAACATAACACAGATTCATTAATCAAGGACACAAAGTTCCTTCTTGGTTATACAAGATCACCGAGCTTGCAAAGTTGAAGAGTATGCAATCGGTAAGACTAACGAACTTGAGACAAATGATCTTCACAAAGAAAATAAACGAAAGCTTAGGAATAACAGAGATCAGATAGACAAAGAATGGAAAAGTCCTTCTGTATTGATTTCTTTGTAATCTATTTACACTTTCAGAAAATATGCCAAGTTCTTCCTCCTCTTTTTTTTTTTTTTTGAATGGCGTGAAGAAGGCCATTATATAACTTACAAATCAGTTACTCTTTGTAGAATCCGTTTCTTTAACCAAGAATGCGATTAAAGACCGCCTATCGCAGATACCTCAACCCGTTACAAAGAAAACGGTAAAATAAATGGAAGAAGAGAAAAGAATGAGGAGAAGAAGACAGTGGCGGTCGCGCTTGAGGGGCCCACGACTTCGAGAATCCACCGCTGAAACTCTTTTGATGCCTCAGCTATGTCTCAGAAGTCTCATTCTAAAGATGACAGCGTATGTCTTTGAAAATAGAGATGACCAGTGTCTTGAAAACTTCATCCTTCTGCCCGCTGTCCTTGGAATTTGGTCTTCAGATTGATAGTATCAGAGCCGCAACTTAAATTCATATTTAGTTTGAAAAACAGCATATTCGGGTAGAGCGGGAAAAACTAAGTATGGATGGCATTTGGTTCGTTTGGGACATGTGAGACGTGAATGCGCGAAACACGCGGCTCGGCCGATTCGGGCGAAACAAGGAGAAGACGCACAAATGCATTTTGGGACATTTGGGACGAAAACGCGCGAAGTACGCGGTTCGGGTGCTTCGGCCGAAAATGGAACAACTTGCACTTTTTGACTTGGGACATTTGGGACATGAAAGAGTGAAGTACGCGGTTCGGTGTTTCGGCTGAAAATGGAACAAAAGGCCCATTTGAACTTGGGACATTTGGGACGAAAAGTTCAAGTACGCGGTTCGGGCGGTTCGGCCGAAAATGGAATAGCTCGCACGGAAATTTTGGGACACTTGGAACATAAAAGAGTGAAGTACGCGGTTCGGGGATTTCAGCCGATCGGGGAACAGAGTGCACTTTTGAACTTGGGACAAAGTGGACAAAAATGTCCGACAGTTCGAAAATGGAACAACTTCGGGGATTTCACCGATTGGGAACAAAGCGCACTTTTGAACTTGGGATAGGTGGGACAAAAATGTCCGACAGTTCGAAATACATACAAAATGACCCAAAACATATATTTTTCAATTTCACGACTTCGGTACATTTAGAGAAAACACTTAAACTCAAAATTTTGAAATTTTTACTTTCATCAGAGCAGGGAATTTTGAGTGGACAACAGCTGGCTCCTTCTGGGGATGACTTGGCATGAATTCAAGGAATGAGACAAGGCAAGAACTTAGACAAACTCGGGGAAGCAGACCAGTACCTTATCCATTGGGCAACGGAGTCAAAAAGCAGATCAATACAGAGGACAACACACCAAAACAAAAAGGGAAAGAAAAACAAAAACACTGTACAGAATATACAAGGGACTCCCTAATCACCTAGGACTTGAACATCTTGAGATACTGCCCACTATAAGGAAGTGGGAGAGAAGAACCATCCATGTAATCAAGATAAAAGGAATTCTCACCAGCAAAGTGTCTGATCTTAAAAGGTCCGAGCCACAGGGAATCAAACTTTCCATGGCTGCCACGAGGTTCATGCCTTTTATCCCATAGCAACACAGTGTCTCCAACTTGGAAATCTCTGAACCTAGCTTTCTTGTCAAACAGGACCTTAACCTTCTGCTGGTGAACAGATATCCTATCAGCAACCTCCAATCTGCCCTCATCCTGTCAGCTGTTTTGGGATTATACTGCCTCTGTTTCTGCTTAAAAGATTTAATTCCTGGTTTGAAAGGAATAGGATGCTGCATATCTTTTGGCTTGAAGGCTTTTAGATCCTCATAAGGATAAGCAAGAACATCCTTATACCTCTTTAGAAGATCAATTGCTTTTCTTCTTTCATCTGTTGTGCAACTTTTTCCAATATTCACTAGCCTAGGAACAGTAGAACTCCCAATATTCATCTTATCATACTCAGCTGATTGCTAAGGTCCAGTAGAAGCTTTAGATTTCACATACCTGTCATGTTTATCAAATAATTCCTCCAAACTCACCAAACCTTTAGGAATCTTGTTTCCTTTGAGATTGATGCATCCATCTTGATCTGTTTCTTCCCCTTGGGTGACTGCTTGGTCAAAGGGCACACTCTCACGAGGTAGGTTGTCACTTCCCTCAAAATACAGTTGTTCGAAATTACCCTTGAGTTCCAGGAAGGAAAGCAAATGTTGATCATCATTGAAAACTTTCCAGTTATTGGTATTATCAGGTACACTAGGCCGATGGACCATCTCAATGGTGAACTTATCCTGAGAGAAGTCAGGATGAGGAATCAGTAGTGACCCTGAGACTGCTAGCGAATCAGCCCTGCTTTGTTCTTCCCTAGGGATTGCCTTAATGGAGAAAGCATCAAGGAATTCAATGGAATCCCAAACCTGATTCCGGTAATGTTTCAGCCTCCCATTTTTTACTTGGAAAAGGCTTCTCACTTGCTTTACAATCAATTCTGCATCACCACGTGCCAGAAGATTCTTCACACCTTGTTCTTTGGCCACTTGCAATCCGAGAATGAGAGCCTCATACTCTGCTGTATTATTAGTGTTTTCGAACTGCAACTTAAATGAAAAAGGATGTAGGCATCCTTCAGGTGACACTAGCAGGACACCAGCTCCAGAACCAGCTGAGGAACAACTTCCATCAAACTCTAAAATCCAAATACCATTAGGATCTTTAGGTGACATTCTGGGAAGTTGGATTTCATCAGGGGACATAATCATGTAATTGCCATGACCCATATCCTCATAGAGTATTTGTGCTTTAGGATCATCCGTTTTTTGCACAATATACTCAGATTGCTTCTCAGGCATCAACTTCTTCATTTGTCCATTAACAGGTATGAGTGCATGCGACCAGTCCATTTGGATTTCCCCACCCACATCTTTGCAGAAGTTCCTACTTAGCAACATCCCATATGAAGGAGGGATATCTGCTACTAAGATGGTAGCCAACACTTTCTTTTCAGGCAAGGCAGCAAAATCCACTTGTGCATCTTTAATTCTCCTGACCAGGGGCACTTCTTTACTCTCCATGGAGTAACAAGATCCATAAGTGCGTGTGAGAGTCAGGCCTAAAGCATGAGCTACTTTAGCGGGCATTACGTTATCTCGAGGCTCTGAGTCAATGACACACCATCGAGCCTATGACCAACTATAAGAAGTGTTACGAGAAAATGGTTTAATTTTGTCACCAGTGAGGTGACAAAGCAGCTACCGACTAAATTTGGTCAGGTGGTGTAGAAGGAGGAGTGGGCAAAAGGCCTTTAGAGGTAGTTTTGGAATGGGAATTAACAAATTGAATCATTTTGGCAAAAGCTTTGGGATGAGTTTGATAGTACTCAGCCTCTGAGATCTGAACCTTAGTCTTTTTCAGATGATCAATTATATCAAAAGACCCAGAAGTAGATGGACCATCATCATTTGAAATTCTAGGCTTATCAGCTTTAGGAGAAAAAGAAGGAACTTTACTAGTAGGATTAACAGGACTCACCTTTGGTGCAGATGAAGTAGGGATAGGAGATCCTCTTTTTGCAATTACAGGAATAGTTGCCGACTGCTCCTTAGATTTCTTTATGGGCTGTGTCACCTTCTCCCTCTGATGTGTCTGTTCTCGAGTCATGACAGCAAATGATTCGCTATTCATGTCTGCTACCACTTCATCATAATCATCTCCATCATCAATGCCCTCAGTGGTGAAGAAATTAACCCGAGATCCCTCAAGTTCCTCTGCCTCATCATCAAATTCCTCCACATACTCCTCGCAAGCTTCATTATCCTCATCATCATCTGGCTCTTCAACCTCACAGGTTGCATTCACAGGAACCTTAACAGGAGGTCCTTCAAGTGCTAGTCTTGTTTGAGAAGGAGGTAAATGATTTCTGGGCTGAAAATTCCTCCTTGGAACATCTGCATAAGGGGCATGCTGAGCCAATTGTTTCTTTATAGCAATAAGATCATTCGCAAGCTTCTGAACTAATGGATCAGTATTAGGTCCAGGAGTGGAGGAGGAGGAAGCAACAGACTTAGATTTGGAAGGGTCTCTCCTCAACTTCCCTGACATGATCAGATCATCCTCGACACTAACAGCAAGAGTTTGATCCTCCACCAATGTTGCGAGATTAGCCCTTCTCAGCGCATAACTGACTTCAGATGATTGAGCATTTAAGAAGAAACATTTTCAGATTTGATCAACAGGTCGAGTATTTACAGGAATTTTGTTGATCAGTCTGTTGAATCGGGCCACAAATTCTCTCATGGGTTCTGATGAATCTTTCTTTATCTGAGAAATTTGGGCAAGCAAGGCATGCACATCTTCTGCCGGCTTGAAATGGTTTTCGAACTGATTTCTCATTGTGTCCCAGTCGATAATAGCACCAGCCGGAAGGTGGTAGAACCAATCAGCAGCATTATCTTGTAACGTCTCAACGAACAGTCTCACGGAGACGTCTTCATGCTCAACTCCCAGGACTCCACATGCAACAATGAAGGCCGCGATGTGTTCATCCGGATGCACTTTGCCATCACCTTTGAACTTAGGAAAGTTCTTTCGGTTACCTCTGGGTAACTCATGCAAAGGCTGAGGAAGAGCAAGGGGCCCGACATGATGACCCCATGGTAATGGCGCCGCCATTCTTGGAAAAACAGCTTGGAGAGGAACTACAACACCAGCAAGAATCAAAGCTCGCAGATTAGGGCTAGCTGGCTCTGAAGGAATACCACCCGTAGGACTTCTATCTTGAGCAGGTGGAGTGCTTGTCGAACGAGTCCTTCTATTTCTTGTTGAAGGAAAAGGAAAACCCTGCTGCTCCAAAATCTGGAACTGAGAATCTTCAATACCAAGGGTCCTTCTCCCTCGAGTAAAATGCGGAGTCACCAGATCAAAAGATGATAAAAAATAACAGAACTGGAATATGATTTTCCCCAGTGGAGTCACCAAAAACTGTTGGTCGTCAAATAGGACTTTTAAGAAGAGCAACAGTCAGGGGACAAGAAGTCCCTCCTCTTTAATGGGAGAGGTTCCCTTATTCAGAAACGAACTTATTTACAAATGTACAAGACATGATTTGTTGGTTAAACTTGGATATCATGAAAGTGTTTTCTATGAAGATCATCAATTACAAAAGGACTGAGGAAATGAGAGTACAGAAAGAGCGAGAAAGGCAACATGCGGAATTATAGATATCGAGTAATTCTTTATGTATGCAAAAGTCACAAAGAATTGAAATAAGATCATTTGTATTGAATAAATAAGATGGAATTTAAAGACACAAAGTTCTGTAAATAACATCTTCTTAGAACATAAAGTTTCTTAACATAACATGATTCATTAATCAAGGACACAAAGTTCCTTCTTGGTTATACAAGATCACCGAGCTTGCAAAGTTGAAGAGTATGCAATCGGTAAGACTAACGAACTTGAGACAAATGATCTTCACAAAGAAAATAAACGAAAGCTTAGGAATAACAGAGATCAGATAGACAAAGAATGGAAAAGTCCTTCTGTATTGATTTCTTTGTAATCTATTTACACTTTCAGAAAATATGCCAAGTTCTTCCTCCTCTTTTTTTGAATGGCGTGAAGAAGGCCATTATATAACTTACAAATCAGTTACTCTTCGTAACCATTTCTTTAACCAAGAACAGTTAAAGACCGCCTATCGCAGTACCTCAACCCGTTACAAAGAAAACGGCAAAAGAAATGGAAGAAGAGAAAAGAATGAGGAGAAGAAGACAGGTGGCCAGTCGCTTGGAGGGACCCACTGACTTCAGAATCCGCTGCCTGAAACTCTTTTGACGCCTCAGCTATGTCTCAGAAGTCTCATTCTAAAGATGACAGCGTATGTCTTTGAAAACAGAGATGACCAGTGTCTTGAAAACTTCATCCTTCTACCCGCTGTCCTTGGAATTTGGTCTTCAGATTGATAGTATCAGAGCCGCAACTTAAATTCATATTTAGTTTGAAAAACAGCATATTCGGGTAGAGTGGGAAAAACTAAGTATGGATGGCATTTGGTTCGTTTGGGACATGTGAGACACAAATGCGCGAAAAACGCGGCTCGGCCGATTCGGGCGAAACAAGGAGAAGACGCACAAATGCATTTTGGGACATTTGGGACGAAAACGCGTGAAGTACGCGGTTCGGGTGCTTCGGCTGAAAATGGAACAACTTGCACTTTTTGACTTGGGACATTTGGGACATGAAAGAGCGAAGTACGCGGTTCGGGTGTTTCAGCCGAAAATGGAACAAAAGGCCCGTTTGAACTTGGGACATTTGGGACGAAAAGTTCCGGAGTACGCGGTTCGGGCGGTTCGGCCGAAAATGGAACAGCTCGCACGGAAAGTTTGGGACACTTGGAACATAAAAGAGCGAAGTACGCGGTTCGGGGATTTCGGCCGATCGGGGAACAGAGCGCACTTTTGAACTTGGGACAGGTGGGACAAAAATGTCCGACAGGCCCGAAAATGGAACAACTTCGGGGATTTCGGCCGATCGGGGAACAGAGCGCACTTTTGAACTTGGGACAGGCGGGACAAAAATGTCCGACAGGCCCGAAATACATACAAAATGACCCAAAACATAGATTTTTTCAATTTCATGACTTGGGTACATTAGAGAAAACACTTAAACTCAAAATTTTGAAATTTTTACTTTCATCAGAGCGGGGAATTTTGAGTGAACAACAATATGTCATCATAGATTGTGTTCTATACAAATGAATATGTTATGGCCTCTTTTTATGATGTCTCAAACCCCATGTATCTAATTGTTTTTCATGTAAATGTGTAACATGGAAATTGACAATTTCAAGCATGGTAATTATACCCTTGTGTCAAAATTTCAAGTTTTACACTTCCAAGATGTCCCGGTCTACCTAGTTAGACCAAAGACCTTCCAATCAATGTTAACTCAGTCCCTAAGTGATTTTAGGAGTTCTTTGAAAAATGCAAACTTTGAGCAATTGTGGGAAGGGATATCACTAACCTTCCTAGGACTAGAGCAATCCCATGGAACGGAATGGAAAATACAAGCCAAACATAGAGGTAAATGAAAAGCCTAGGAATATCATGGAAGTAATTTAGGAAGATTTAGGAAGTATTCAGAGAAGATGGGGCAGTTTCACCAAAATTAGGGTTCACAGGCCTAGGTAGTGCACAGGATAAAAAGAGTTGCTAAGCTTCGGAAAGTTATTTCAAGAGCTCTGGATGGAGTTAGAATCCAAAAAAAACATCATCATAAATGGTATTACAATCCCTAAGATATGGTGAAATCACATTTTTCACAACGCCTTTACGTAATATCTTTATAACTAGCTTTTCCACTGTACAGCTAGCAAGCTAGATCAAAAATGTTATTTTTATAGATCAAATGAAGAAATCAATTCCTAGGACCCACACCATTGGATTCAAAAGGATATTTTTAGTCAAGATAATATATCATTTCTTCAAAAATTCCATCGAGGAGCTCAGGTTATCACCATTTCAAGTTGACCTCTAGGAGTGAGCTTGAGAGTTAGCCAAATTTTTAAAAAGATGCGTGTTGGCTCTAGGATCCTAGGTGCAATTTCATGTCCCTTACATCCATCAAGAAAAGTGACATGAGGGAAAAAAAAATTTCCCAACCCCTAAAATCCCTCTTGATCCTCATACAACATTGCAAACCTCTAATTTGGCTCTCATGTGCTTGCCAAGCTCATTCCCTCACTTGCTCATATCGTGACAAATGGGGGCCTCTGCATGCCGTGAAATTTGATGTCCCTTGTGTCCCTTTTTTTGGGTACATTAGAGATAAGAAATTTTTCCCAGCCCCAAGGGAGTCTTTTGGTCACCCATGTGACCCTCTCCAATGCTTTTTCTCAACCCCAGGAGCTAATAGAGCTTGAATCCTCAACCGTCGATTGTTGCCACATGTCATCACTGGCGCTCCGTGAAATTTGGTGTCCCTCTCCTCCCTTTATGTTGAGGGACATCGGGGACACAAAATGTACCCAACCCCAGGAAGCCTCACGATTCCTCATGTGACCATTTTTCATCCCCCAAATGGTTTAAAGTTGTTTTTTTCTCAAATCCCGGCGTTAGATCTTCGTCATGTGTCACGTCCAAATGTTGTGTGTAAATTGATATACCAGTCCTGGTCCAAAATTGATACTTACTAAAAATTTATAATTACTAAAAATAGTAATTGGTCCCATGAGCACCTGCCAAAAATAGAAAATTGGTCCAAAAGGTGAGGGGAGCACGAAGAAAGGAAGATTTCTAGTTGCCTCAATCATCAAGGAGCAAAATGGATGATTTTCACACTTACTAAAAATAGTAAGTTTCTTTTCATCACTTACTAAAAATAAAAAGTCATCTCAAAATTTGGATCTTCATTAGAGGGTCATTCGAGAGTGGAGCCATCAATTTGAAAACCTCAACAGGAGTTGGGAGGAAATTTTCTACACTTACTAAAAATTGTAATTTGTTTTTTTCTAAAAATAAGTAAGTGTGAGGGACCATGAAGTTCAAGTGGACAAGATAGAAGCCAAATATGAGATAGAATATAGTGATGTCTCCTACATGGATCTAAATGACCTAAAATCCCGCATGACTACCAAGGAAAGGGGGACCAATGAAGTCTCTATATTCATGGATCTCAATAGTGTCTTTCGAAACTCAATCAATATGTACGAGGGAATCAAGACAAGGTTTATTCTAAAGCTTTAGTCTTTCCTAAAGGGATCTCCATCAGTGATGTTCACAATCACTAATGGAATCATTCAAAAGAATTTTTAAACACTTAGCTTGTGGTGTTCATGTGTTGTCCAAAGGAAGCCTCTTGTGGTATAAGACATTTGAGGATCCAAGTTTCACTACATTGGAGCATTGCATGGTTTGGGTCATAGGTATATCATACAAAGGGTGGAAGTTGTGGTCATCAATGAAACAAGTCCATTCAACCTAACATGATCGGTTTTGAGTTCCTATCTCTTCGAGTCAGTGTTCATGGTCATTAGTGAAGCCATTTGACAATGGTTTTTAAACACTCATTCCAAAGCATCTGTGAGCCAATTTGAAGGAGTTTCTTGGAAGCAAACAGATTCAAAGATTCAAATTCTCACTACACTAGATTTTTCCATCAACAAGGATCATCAGACTTCATCTAGAGAAACATCTCTTCTTCTCTCTCTCCTCTTCCTTCCCCTAATTTTCTCTCTCTTCAAATGTTTTCTTAACTAAGCTATAAATTGAAAATAATATCTACATAGTTTCAAAAGCAAATTCTAATTAAACAATGAACCATCAAGATAAGAGCTTAAAGGAAATGCTTCTTCAATGCATAAATGAAACTACATGCTAAGTTATTTCCTACTCTCTATGATTGCTAACTTAAAATATGAACCTATGAATAACATAAGCAATCAAAGTGGATTATTTCTTGATCTCAAGGATTGAGAATGGAATCTCACTAAGAATGGCTACAAGGCCATTTTAGATCTTCCCATATTACTTAATTTTGAGTGAAAGGATGCAAGATTGAGAAGCTATTTCCAATAATGGAGAATGGCTCAAGATCAAAATGCTTATAGTTTTCACTATTCAAAGCATGGTGCAAGAAGAAAGGTAAGAAGGAGGGTTATTTATATAGCTTGCCTAAAGAGGCAAGGCTAGCAAATTGATGAATGTGGGATAAAGGTAAAACAAGATTAGGAATGGATAAGGTTGCTTTATAAAAGGTAATCTTGATTTAGAAGATTTTAATTTGTCATTAGTAAGTCATGGGAGTTGGGGGATGTTTTAATTAATCAAAGGTGATTAATTAATAGGTAGAGGTAATCTTATAGAAGCTAATTAGAGGAAAATTAGTATGATTTGTGGGATGTAAGAGAGTAATTTGATCCAATAAATGGTAATTTATTGATTTAGAATTTGAAGCATAATTAATTAATTATAATTAATTAACCAAAGTAGAAGCAGATATTAATTAACGAAAGGTCATTAATCATCATACTTAATGATAGGAAGGCTAATTAATTAACGAAAGGTCGTTAATTAACGAATATGAAGAGGAATGTTAGATAATTACCATAAAAGTGCTAATTATTATGAAAATGACAAGAAAGAGGATAATTAGTGTAATCTTAGCATTAAAACATGTGTAAGAGGATTTTAGGTGTCTACATTTACCCCTCTTTGGGGTGGCGTAAGTGACGCCACTTCAAAGATAGTAAATAAGTTCAAATAAATAAATTTTTGAAGAGATAGAAGAAAAAATTAATATAATGAAGGATGCCCCTTGAGTTTTGATGGGGTGATGAAAGAGGGTGATCAATGATTGAAAATATGAAAGCATAGAATAGAAGAAGTAGAAGAATTGGTCCTTATTACCCCAAATTGCTTTTGAAGAAAAGTGTTGATAGAAGGAGAGTGATACGGAAGCAAAATGAAGATGAAAAGAGATAGATATAGCTATCATCTTTCTGATGTAAAAACCAACTTTATTACATCATTTTTATTATGATCAATGTCATTGGTCCTTATTAAAAATAATAAATGAAGTGTAGTATGACATTAAAATCCATATACAAAAAAATTCCATAGCTAAAAACACCAACTCCATGCAACATACAAAATGCAATGCAATATAGGAAATTAAAAGATTCCTAACTCCCTAAAACATACATAATGCAATGCAATACGAGAAAGTAAACAAACTAACCTAACAAAGAAACACAATGTAATATTTTTTATTATCAATCTTTGATTCTGACCTGTGTGAATTAATGACAAGGGTTAAATATGGTACCCCAAGCAAGGATACATGCAAAGGTAATAATGGAGGACAATTGGGTCCTATGAAAAGAAATTATGCACCTATAAAAAATTAGCAAGCAACTCATTTTTCCCCAGGAGTAAAGACCTAGTAAGAAAACCACGATTTTTATGAAGGTAGATCAATATGATCCATAAGTCGTGCACAAATGGTAGGAGCCAAAGAGCAACATTTTGTAGGATGATTTATATTATTTTTTATTTTTCTTGAAACATATTTAAATGTTTTTTTATTTTGAAATTTTTCTAAAACTATGTATAGGAAGACAAATAAGCATGGATTCCCCAACGATAGATGGGATGTACAAGGGTAGAATGCCACGTGTATGCGCAAGAAAGTGAAGATGTGAAAATTCCTAGCAATTAGGTGGGAGTATTCAAAGGAAACTCTTCATGCAGTGAAGGGGTCAAGGCCAATATAAAATAGGTTCAATCATGAGGGAGCAAGGATGTCCCCAGTGTAAGTTGGCCAAGAAACACATGAGAGAAAGGAAGTAGAAAATTGTCTTATTAAAAGGGGAAAAAAGTGTCTGAAAACATGGAAAAGAGGAAATCCTATACACATGGATGTTCTAAATGATTTTCAAATAATAGAGGATGCTATGAAAATATTTAGAAGGTGGTCAATGAAAAATTGATTAACCCAAGGCATAAATCATGAGACAAGACATGCACTAAAGCAAGAGTTTGAACAAGGTCAAAAAGCAACACTTGGTAACATATTAATCCTATTTACTCATCGAGATCTTGTGTGTGCACGTGGAAATGAATTACCTCTTGAAGGAAAGATTTGATAGACATCAAGTGAAGATACTAGCCAATGTGTAGGAATAATTTAGTTTGAAAGGTGATTTGTGAATGGAGGGTGGAAGGAGAATTGTACATTTCTCCATGACCAACCATGTGTCTATAGCCCTGACGAAGATGTATTTGATTCTAATCACAACATTTCTCTAATCCTTGTCAGTTTCCCTAGCCCTAGTAGAGATTATTGGAAATACCCCAAGAGAGAGTTATATATCAATTTTTTTGTTTTTAGCTTTTTCTTTTAGCTTTTACTTTTTAATTTTGATTATTTTTCTTTCTGAAAACTTATTTCAGATCTCTTGTTTGACAAAGGGTTCAAAACATTAATGGCTTGATGGAAGGATATGGAAGTGATTGTAACGATGACATTGGCTAGTGTCAACAAATTTATCCAAAATTTATTTACAACAAGTTTATTAAATGTGAATTGTTATAGGATCTCTAAGAGGTCAATTTTTCTTTAATTTACGAAGTTGATAAAAGACCCAGTCAAAAAAATACTATAGAGATAAATGTCACAAAATGTATACAAAATAAGCTAACCAAAATATCATTGAAGGGATGAAAATGGTGGATGATTTGCAGAGGAGTATGAAAGAAATGGAAGAAAGAACATCCATGCATATACAATACTTAATTGCAATGTTTGACCTTTGTACCATTGATTTTTAATTTTTTCTCTTTTTTTGTATTTTTTAAATTTGTTTTATGATTTTTTAGAATTTTGCAGTGTGTTTTGGGAGATTGGGACTAACCATGTCACTCTATGTAATAGGATCCAACAATTATGTTCACAATTTCCTTGATAAGGGAGACTAAGCACGTTTTTTTATCAAGAGTGATATTATCCCCAATCTCGATGATCATGGTGATTTCACACTCAACAAATGAATGTGATTTTTTTTTAAACATGGGTTTTGTATGTAGGATCTTAAGTTAACTATCCATAGGTTTTTACACTTTACACCATACTTGATGGGTATGCTAGTGTGTATTCTAAAATCGTGTTTGATTTTGAATTTTATGATCATTTGAGTTTTTGGAAGCTTTAGAGATCTTCAGCAGCTTCATCTTAGCTTGAAAAAGAACTTGTCTAGGCTTCTTATAAGCTAATGTGTGACTTTTCTGATCCCGGAAGTTGGAGAAGAACCTAGACATCTAGAATTGATGTGAGAATGATGATGGGCTTGCCAAAATATTTGGTAGAAGAATAATTTGATGGATGAAAAGGATATGATCCAAGAATTGAAGAAGATGGGCTACTAGGAGGTGAGCCACAGACAGAAGATGGAAGGCTACTTGGATGTGGCCCCAATATAGAGGAAGAAGGGATACTAGGAGGTGACCCAAGAATAGAAGATGAGGGGCTATCTAGAGGTGTCCCATATATAGAAGACAAGGGTCTAGTTAGCCATGGCCTCGAAATAGAAGGTAATGGACTACCGAAGGAGACCCACATGTAAATGATGAAGGGATACTTAGAGGTGGCCCATATATAAAATAATGTGATGGGCTACTTAGCGATGACCCAAAGTGTGATTTAGATTGAGGAATTATGATATGTAAAGAATAATTGGGTGATGAGAAGATGCGCCATGGATCAATACTCTACCTAGGCATTTCATCACAGAAATGAAGAATGTGAGGATGGAAGAATAAGAGGAGGATAAAGTTACATGCTCTTAGGCTCTTCCTCTATTTCTTGATAAAAGGAATCAACCTTTTCCCCACAATACATGAATGCATTGAGGTCTAAAGAGAACCCTTTCTCATAATTTGTTAGATGTATATCTTTGTGTGCCCCTATAAATGCCATGATCACTTCTTCATTCTGAAAAAAAAAAAATCAATCGTTATGGGTTTTTATCGACCACAGGGGTTTGTTTGGAAGAAAAAGGTCTAAATGATGTGGAAGACTTAGAAGATGTTTGATGATGATTGATAAAAGGATATGAATCAAGAGATAAAGTAGACTTAGGGCTAGATGTCTTGTGAGTAGAAGAAGATATGGATTTAGAATTGGTTGTTATAGGTTTCCCTATAATATAACATCGTGGAGGAATAATAGGAGGATTTCGTATCCAAAATTTCATAGATTGTGACGTAGGAATTATCTAGACGATTGACTAGAAGGACTTTGAGTTGCATAAATCTTCAAAGGAGGAAGGGTTCATTGAGGTGACTGACAAAATAGGTCTTGGAAAGAAGGGGAGGACCGTGACTTAGGATTCGAATTGGATGAATGATAAAGGAGGTCCCGCGAAGAAAGGGGGGACTCAAGAATCACAGTAGAAGTATGATGAAGGATGTCCTATGAAGAAGGGGAGGATCATGACTTAGTAGCCAAATTAGATGAATCTAAATAGTAGTTTAGATCTGAATCATCAAAATAATCGAGAAATATTTGGATTGGAATCCTTAGAAGAAGAGGAAAATTTTGGATTAGAATCAAGAAGAGTGGCAGAATCTAAATAATAATTTAGATCTTAATTGTCCAAACCATACTACCGACTAGGAGATGAAGGTGGGGAAAGGGTTACTCGAATGGGTTTTCTAGCCTAAATAACCAAATGAGGTTTAGTCATGATGGGAGTCTTTTGATGTGAACGTTGAAACTTTGATTCCTTATTGTCATATATATAAGGGACCTTGCAATAATTAGTCATTATTGGTATGTGTTGGGTTCAAAGGACTATACGTAGATTGTATGATAAAATTTCTTCAAAGCTAATAATGTTTTACTATTTTTTTAGTTGTTGGAAGCTTTGGAGCTCTTCAAGATTTTCATCTTAGCTTGATAAAGAACCTGTATAGGTTTCTTATAAGCTAATGTGTGACTTTCTTGGTCCTAGGAAGTGGGAGAAGAACATGGATGTTTATAATTGATGTGAGAAATGATGGTGGGATTTCCATAATCTTTGGTAGAGTAATAATGTGATGGATGAAAAGGATATGGTCCAATAATTGAAGAAGATGGGCTACTAGGAGGTGAGCCATAGATAGAAGATGGAAGGATACTTGGATGTGGCCCCAATATAGAGGAAGAAGGGATACTAGAAGGTGACCCAAGAATATAAGATGAGGGGCTATCTGGAGATTAGGGGTTATCCAAAGGTGTCCCATATACATAAGACAAGGGTCTAGTTATACTTGGCCATAGAATAGAAGGTAATGGAATGCTAAAAGGAGACCCAAAAGTAGATGATGAAGGGATACTTGGAGGTGGCCCATATATAAAATAAGGTAATGACCCAAAGTGTAATTTCAATTGAGGAATTGTGATATGTAAAGAAGAATTGGGTGATGAGAAGATGGGCCATGGCTCAATACTAGACCTAGGTAGTTCATCACAGAATGAAGAATGTGAGGATGGAAGAATAAGAGGAGGATCAAGTTACATGCTTTTAGGATCTTCCTCTGTTTCTTGATAAAAGGAATCAACCTTTTCCCCATAATACACTAACGCATCGAGGTCTAAAGATAATCCTTGCTCATAATTTTTAGAGGAATATCTTTGTGTGCCCCTCTAAATGCCATGATCACTTCTTCATTCTGAAAAAAAATCAATTATTATGGGTTTTTGATCAACCAAGGGGTTTTTTTAGAATAAAAAGGTCCAACTGATGTGGAAGACTTAGAATAGGTTTTGATGATGATTGATAGAAGAAGATGACTTGAGAGATGAAGTAGACTTAGGGCTAGATGTCTTGTGAGTAGAAGAAGATGTGGATTTAGGATTGGTTATTATAGGTTTCCCTATAAGACAACATCATGGAGGAATAATAGGAGGATTTTGTATCCAAAATTTCATATATTGTGATGTAGGATTCAACTTAGACGATCGACTAGAAGGACTTTGAGTCACACAAATCTTCAAAGGAGGAAGGGTTCATTGAGGTGATTGAAAAAATAGGTCTTACGAATAAGGATAGGACCGCTAATTAGGATTTGAATTAGATGAATGATAAAGGAGGTCCCGCAAAGAAAGGGGGACTCAAGAATCACAATAGAAGTATGATGAAGGAGGTCCTACGAAGAAGGGGAGGACCATGACTTAGGAGTCGAATTAGATGAATCTGAATAGTAGTTTGGATCTAAATCATCAAAAGAATCAAAGGAAATATTTGGATTGGAATCCTTAGAAGAAGAGGAAATGTTTGGATTAGAATAAGAAGAAGAGTGGGGGAATCTCGAATCTTTATAATAATTTGGATTAGAAGTGTCCAAACCATACCACCGACTATGAGATGAAGGTGGGGAATGGGTTACCCAAATGGGTTCTCTAGCACAAAGAACCAAACAAGGTTTAGTCATGATGGGTGTCTTTTGATGTGAACACCAAAAAATTGATTCCTTATTGTCATATGTATAAGGGACCTTGAGATAATGTTGGTCCAAAATCATCCGTGCGGACAGATCTATGGATAGACGAGCCAACAGTGTTGCAGGGCTTAGCCCCTCTTTGAGACAGCAAAGCGAAACTGGTTTATTGCTATTTCTACTAGCAGGAACCTATGCAAGTCTCACAGATTCTACCTTCGGGGTTGGGATCTCATCCCAGTAGAGTGTTCCAGGCTGCGAAAAGAAAGGAATGAAAGAGGGAGAAGAGAGAGAACAGATCCGAAGGGAGAAAAGAAATGGATTCCAAAGCAGAAAGGTCAGAAGATTTATGTTTTTAGTTTGGTAGTAAACAGAGCCAAACCTACTTACATAAATAAACAAAGCAATACTGATAAACAAATGACGGAAAAGTAGATATGAATCCAACAGATTAAACACATACAGATCTAACGTAAGAAAGATCTAATGTATAACACAGCTATTGAGCACAAAGTCTGAATAATTGTATTACTTGTTCTTTTCTGTTACAAGAAAGCTCAAAGTCTTTCTCTCCTCACTTCTATTTCTATCTAAAAAAATGTTCACCACTAATACAACAAGTATTCTCATATTTATAGAAAATGAGGGAGAGAGAAGGCAAAATGGAGCCAACCACTTATTTACAAAGATATTTACAAAATATCTAAAAGTCATGTTGACTTTGACAACTTGGTGGATGACATCATCCCATGATGCAACATGGATGATGTCATCATTTGTGCCAACACATTTTAGACATTTCGAAAAGAAAGTCGGAGAATAGAGAGAAGAAGAAGAAGAAGAAGAAGCTACTCATCATCATCATCCTGCGGCCGAAAAGGGGTTGCCTGTTTCTGATGCTGCTCAGGTGATGATATGTGGAACTGAGCGCGGTATTCCAAAAACTTGCTGATCATTGGCCCAAATTGATCCTGTGATGGATCCTTGTGCCGTTCACTGATTGCTTCGCAAGTCTCCCGCTCGTCTATGAGCTTTTCCGGGAGTTTGGAATAATCTTTCTCCGCCTCGATAAGGAACCCGATGAAGTCCCTACAGGCCAGTAGGTTGTTGATAGATTCAGTGTCGAACGTGACCTCTGGCCCTGTCCCTTGAGAAGCTATCTCCTTGAAGATCCGGATAGTGTCATCAGCTGATCTCAAGGTAAGGGAAGGAGTGAGCAACCCTGGAGTCATGGCGAGGACAATTTTCTCCATTTGGTGCATTGCATCCAGGGCCTCTTCCTTTACCTTGTCTATCTTTTCTAAAACAAATTCCAGCTGATCTATCTGATAGTCCAGAGTGGACATAGTTTTGTTGAGGGCCCTTGGATGACCGAAGACTCCGAACTTGACCAGATCTTCGACTGAACAGTCAAACATTTGTTGGAAGGTCTCGTGCTGGAGTCTAGCATGTTCTAACTCTTCTGATATCGGACCTGCTAATGCTTGGAGTTCCTTATTCGCCTTCTCGATGTTTAGGTATAAACTGATATACTCGGCGATTACTCTTTCACTATCCTTGAGGATCTGGCTCCTCCAAGCAGAAACAGCCATACCCTGCTCGCCGATCTTTGAATACTCATTGATCTTTTCCTGACTGAGCACTCAGAGTCTCAATGGCGCTTGTGGGAGGTGCACTCCCATCTTCCTAAGGCTTGAGGCAGGTACTTTTTCTCGCTCCTTCATAGAGCCTTTTCTCCTCTTTCGTTTCTGAAGCTTTTTGCAGAGTGCATCAACCGCGAAAGAGCTTCTCCTGGAGACTTTCTAAGGATGTCCCCATTGTGACTTGGTCACGGTGAAATTTGTTGGAGACAGATCTTCTTTCTCTTTGAGGGGGTTGGGTACGCTATTTCCATGACTCTCTCACCGCAAAGCACTCTTTGAGAAGCGTGTAACCAGCTTGTGCTTCTTTGCTCCTTTAGCTTGGAATGACCGAAAATCCCATCGGAGCGATGGGGACTTTCCTCTTTGTTGGCTCAGTTCTTTGAGAAATCCAAGCTGGTCCTATAGAAGAATGACCAGAGACGAGAGGGGAGAGCAAGAACGGTAGAAGAGGGGAAAAATGTGGAGACACGCGGCGGCGGCATGGAAAGAATAGCCGAAGAAATGTCCACGGGAGGAAGGGGAACCGCAACTGCAGAAGACATAGGAAGGGAAGGGAGCTCGGAGATGAGGGAAGAAATAGAGGAAGACAAATCAGCGAGGGAGGAGAAGATAGATGAAGAAGCAGGGGAAAGGGTAGAAGAAGGGGCAGAGGACACGACCAAAGGGATGGTTGTTTGAGTCACTCGAGGAGGGGAAGGAAGAGAAGAAGAAGGGATAGAAGGGACCTCTGAAGTTGTAGCGACGCCGACATCCTGGGTGGATGGGCGTATAGGACTATCCTCTGTCAATTCCTCATCAAGAGTTATGACTTGTTCTGGCTCTGAGGGAAGAGGACTTTCAGGGGCTTCCTCCTGAATGGTGCTAGGTTCACCTTCTGCACCTTTGCCTTTCAGCTGCTTCTTTGACCTTGGAGGTGTGTTGCCCAAAGGGGAAGTTGTGAAATCTACCCCGAGGTAGATTAGTCCGTTCATGCGGCACCAATGCTCTGTTCTTCACATAGTCTCCTTGACCCTCTCCTCAATTGTTTGAGGAGACTTATTCCTGTCAATGGCCGGGAAGGGCCAATTGTCCCCATCTATGTCATTATACACCTTATCTACTTCATCTTACTCGTAGTCCGAAGCCTTCGGGGACAATGGCCACTCCGTATTGGATGATTTCCTCCAATGCTAAGCGCGAATGATCCTTTCTTCTGAGTTCCACCTCATGGAGAACGTCAATGTAAATATCCTCAATTTGAGGGACATGGATCGGATCGAGCTTCGCTTTTGGCAGGCAGCTTCTTGGGTCGAAGGTAGGCCTGGCTGGGAAGTCATGCTTCAAGTTGAGTAGCTCCAGCTCTGTGAACATTTCCTTCACCTTATGGTGGGTGGAGCATGTGTATCGGCCCACTTTGAGGGGGAAAGGAGTTCCACCCTTCTTTCTTTTGAGGCACTTCTCATGGTATGTGACCAGCTGTCTTGACAGTTCTAGTAGAATCAGCTTAGGCCCAGCATACCTTGGTAGCCTGGTTGGCTCTCCCAAAAAGTTGGCAGCCCTTAGATAGGTGAACGTGGGAAATTGGGTGAACAGGGCCCCCCATTTCTCTGTGACTGCCACTATGTTCTTGGTCGTCCGGCTATGAGTCATGTTTGGCCTCAGTAGGCAGATGACATGATAGAAGAATGCATCGTTAACTTTGCGAAAATGTTGGATGCTATTCTCCAGCCTCAGCTCTGGATAGTAATCAAATATCTTGGCTTGAGGCCATACTCCACTTCGGTTCAGCCCCGGATAATCCCTTGCTGACGCTGCAGCATAGACTACATAGGAGTTCATATGGAACACTCCTGTTGTGGTGAACTGTTGTAGCTGCTCAGAGATGGTGCTGCTGATTATTTCACCCCAGCAAAAGCGCTGATCGGGCAAATTCTTATTCATTGTCTCCAGGTACCGCAGCATCCACTTATGGAAATAGTGGGCATCTGAAAGCCCAAAGACTCTGCTCAGAAAGTGATAGTATCACTGAGTTCCTCTGAGAAATCACTTCGGTGGATAGTCTGAGGCCACCGGTCACCACCTTCTTATTCTTTAGGTAGACCTCATTCATCAACTGCATGCACTGGTCTTCGTTGTCTTCCCAGGCCTTGATGCATTCTCGTTGGCTAACAGCCACGTAGTTCCGGTGATGAGGGATGCCAAGTATCAACTCAAAGTGACAGCAGTGAGGTTTATGACTGCCTCGCCCTTACTGTTCTCGACACATCTTGTGTCCTTGTTGTAACATTGCGCAATCACCATCATGAATTCGTTGTTTACACAATGACGGGATTCCTCCAAATAAAGTGCAGGCAATGCCTATTAATTTTTCCATCCATGAACTTCTTGTAACTTTTTGAGTCCTAACCCAGAACTCATCCATGTCAATGTGACCCAATTCAGAGTCTCTGACATCCATACTGCACTCAGCCTATGATTCGGGCATCCTGACCCTCTGATATTTGTATTTCATCTCTTCTTCTGTCAGCTTAGCTTTTCCTCTTGGTTTGGTGGGCTTCTTGCTTGACGTAGACATGTGTTCTTTCGAACTCAGTTGCTGATCTGCACGAAGAAGAAGTGAGACCCAATCCAAAAAGGTTGAATTAGTCATTTGATCTTCCATTGGAAAGCTAGCAGAAGAAAGAGTTAGAGATTTTAAGGCTCAGGGCGCAGGAAAAATGCAACTGGCAGGCCAAATAGATAAGGCGCACAGAAAAGGAATGTTGCAGAGGTTATACTGGCGCCAAAGGCGCATGGCGCATGGATGAAGCAGGTTGCATTTTATAGCAGGGCGCACAGGAAATGCGTGTTACATTGGGGTTCGGTGCGCCTTTTGGCGCATGGGAAGATTGTGTAACATTAACAAATGGTGCGCCAAAGGCTTTGGCGCGGCGCATGAAGGTTTTACACAACATTATGTTACTGCAATGGAGGGTGCGCCCGCGCCTTGCGAATAAGGCTTGTGTTGCATGAAAGCTGGGTGCGCCCTTTGGCGCATGGAAACATTATGCAGCATGGATAAAGGGTGCGTCAAAGGCTTTTAAGGAGGCGCGGGATTTAGACTTGTAGCATGCAAAAAGGGCGCGCCATTGAGGGCGCATGAGTTCTAGGTGCAGCATGACAAGAGGGTGCGCCATTGGCGTGGGTTTTGGTCATGTAACATGGCGGGTAAGTGCGCCGAGGGGCGCAACTGTTTTTGTTGCAACAAAACGCGCCAGTGCGCCACAGAACTACACTAACTGCTCAAATCTTTTATTCTTTTCTTCCACTTCAAAAGTTACTTGGTCACATAAGGTTTTTTACAAAAAGGTTTTGCAGACCAAGCCCTTTCAAAACAGCTCCCCTTCCAGCAGATCTGGAAAGAGGGAGGGAGAGGAGGAGGAAAAGAAGAAAACGTGATGGAATAGCACAGGGGGGAAAAACTAGCTTAATCATATTCCATTTAAAACTGGCCAGCAAACCAAAACCCCGACCAAGAACACAGACCAAGCACACAATGAAAAAGAAAGGGAGAACCTCTTACCTCGAATATATATCAAAAATTGGAGAGCGGGTCCACAGGGCGATGACAACGACAGAGCAGAGCTGACAAGTCCAGAGCGATCACGTGCTTTGACAAAAAGGAATGAAAATGACATTGGGCGCGCACTGATATTTATAGAAAAACTTGTCATCAATGCGCCAACCACTTTTGAAATGGCGCATGAAAACTGCTGTCGACAGGGGAAAGTGTGCGCCCTTTGGCGCACGGAAGTATTCGACAACGAGTAAGAATGAGCGTGCCTTTGGCGCACCGTATGCATTGTCGACATGAAGTTATGTGCGCCCTTTGGCGCACCAAAACTTGGTGTAACACATAGATTATATGCGCCTTTGGTGCACCGAAAGACGTGTTAACATGGAAAACCATGCGCCAAAGGCTTTTAAGGGGGTGCATCAAAACTATGTGTTACAAGGCAAATCCATGCGCCCAGCCAAAAAAGGCTCAAAAAGACTAAGTTCAAAAACTAGATTTCCCGGAAGGGACTTTACGACGTTTCGAATGCGGGGGATCCCTAATAAGGGATCGAAACAAAATTTTCCGTATGGTTATCGGTAAAATTGCCCTTGTCAATTTTACAGGTGATAAATGTATAATCGATCGTTGTTGGTGTGTGTTGTGTTCAAAGGCCTAGACCTAGATTGTATGATCAAACTTATTCAAAGTGAATAATGTTTTATGTCGATTTGGGTAACATAACGATAACCAACTAGACATTTTGTAAAGATGGGGATGCTTGTGTGATTTTCCAAAAGGGATCTAAGAAAAACATACATCGTGATAACATAATTTCAAAAATATAAGGTTTAGAAAACAAGTTGTGAGTGCAAAGAATCAAAGGCTTGAAATGATTGTCCTTAGAAATATAAGTCTATAAGGTGAATGATCGCAAATAACAATCATGAAAGCTCAAAACACAACACCACTCAAACTTAAGTGATAAACAATGACCAAATAATAATGAATGATAAAGGATAAATGGATCAAAGTGATTGTCCAAAATGGATAAGTTGATGTGACAAATGAGACACAATCATGCAAAGTTTATTTCTAGACCAATCAATCGAATGATGTACTTCCTAAGTTTGTTTCCAAATGGTAGTTGGTGTTTCAAGATGATTAACAAAATGTTACCACTTATATCAAGTTCAAAGAAATGAACAATACGTAAGTAATAAAAATAATTTAATGTGATCCCCAAACAAAGTATACTAAAAGAAAGCTTGAATTCAATTGAGACCTATATCCTAAAAATGGCGATACGATTGTGAAAAACACAATAATACCACTAAGATATGTTAACCAAACTTTGTGAAAAAGTAAGCTATTAATATCAAGATGATATTGATATAACGTGCACAAATGGTAACACTCAACACTTTTCAAAAATAGAGGTAGTAATTGAAATCAAACTAGGGCTAGAGTATACCAAGAAATTGTTAGAGTGTGTATAGCGCAATGTCACAATATAGATATTTAGGACAATTTTATGAAAAACAAGAAGTAAATACCAACATTATAGCAACATGATATAAACAAAATAATAGTTTAAAGGAGAATCAAGGTGATGAATCAAGTCTAACTATGATGACACTCTTTACTTGGTTATCAAGATCAAAAAGACTTATAACACCTCTAACATGGTTGATATCTATGATGAATTCTATTTTTGAAGTTGCAAACATTGACATGTGATTCTTGTTGAAGATGGTGTACTCTTGTGAATCAAGAAATCATGTTTGTTGTGGATAATAGGTTATCTGCTGGAATAGATACCATTCTTCCATGTTTATGCTGAATTGAAAATGAAATAATTCATCTCTTCTTATGTTGAATAATTCATTACTTTGGAAAACAAGAAATTAATTTAGTTAAAACTTGTTCATATTTTTGTTGCACTCGAACTCATGCTTCAGATCTTCATAATCTCATATGCAGAGCGTGCAATACTTGCATAAAATTCATTGATCCAATGCATGCTTTCAATTCATAACCTTGTTGTCATCTTGATCGAGATGGATAGGTTTTAGGATCTCGAACTCTAACTATTTTGAAGTCACGAATGATCTTTGTTGCTCCTCGCTTCATAAGTAATCTATGATGGTTTTTTAATTCTTATTTAGTAAGTTATGATGTAATTCTTATCTATTGCTAAAATGACCTGACTAAACTATGTTCCTTAGATTGTAATCCTATCTTAAGTTGTAACCAATCCTAAGTTACTATGTTCTTTTATTAATGTGTGATGTTAGTGATTAAAGGAAAGCGTAAGATTAAACCTTAGACTTAAACCTAAGGACCTAATTCAATTCCTAAACTAAGGTTATAAACCTAACCTAAACATGGACTAACCTAAGGAGAAGTGGATGACATGAAAAAGGGGAATGTCGATGGCACCAAACACAATGTATTTATGAGGTATTAATGTGGTCTTATCTCTTTAATGTTCACAAAATTGGTGAATACATGAAAATTTAATAATTGGTCTAATTAGCTCTTCTACCAAGTGTTATTTGCATGTAATTTTAAATTTAGTTATAGCCAAACATAATTTTGCAATGTTGGGAGAAGGAGGACTGTCAGTCGTGTTTAGAATTTTATGTTTTTGGAAATGGTGAAAAAACCACCTAGGAAGGAGGAAGATGGAAAGAAGAATGGTTTCGGTTTTTTTGGTCATTTGTTCTTTTGTGAGATTTATCTCTACATGAGGATTTTCTCTTCGAAACCTCAGTTTGAATCCTTTTAATTAATTTTTTTCCTTGCATGGAGTTTTGGAGTGATAAAAATAGCACTATGAAGTTATAAGAGGAAGTAGAGAATTTATGAGGAGTTTATTTGGTGTTTCGTGGAAAGGAATAAGTTGTTGAAGTTCTGCTTGGAGATTTACAATGAGAAAGTGAAGGCCGAAGCTCTATCAGGCATGATAGGCCCTATCCATTAAGTATTTTTATTTTATTTAAATGCTTCATAAAAATAACTCGCTCTATGTGAAACCTTCTAGTTTTTATGTTTGTTATTCTTGCTTTAATGATGTTTGACTTATTTCTTTCGGATGCAAACTGGTTATTCATTGTTGGGTGGAAAAATAATGAAATCTAGAAGTGTCGATTTGTTATTGTTATGCTATCTTGTTGAATTCAAACCTTCTTGTTAGGGAAATGAGTATGTATTGGTTCTCTGAGTGAATGGAAACTTATGCTAAAGGAGTATACACCATAACAGATTGCTGGTTTTGTTGAATTCTGGAGATATAGCTTGTATGCCTTCAATATTGTTGTCGCTAGGAAACTAGCTTGAAGGGTTTTTAGTTTGGCATTATCTTGTGATCATCGTCTTGTCTGGTTTCTCAATGAAAGCAATAGTAACCCATTATTTGATTCACTATTTTGGGGACTATATTTTATTATGGGTATACATTCATTTAAGATATGGAGTTATTTATGATTTGGTCCTTTCCCCAAATGGGAACTGGTTGTATACTCTGTGTTCTTTCTTGAATATTTTGTTGTTACCAATCGAGTTGGGTATAAGGAAACTTACCTTGAGCTTGAAACGTATCATCTTCACTCCTTTGTTGAACCTTGAAAGAATCGAAGTATGTTTGAATGAAGTTGAACAGGGTAGAAGATCAGTTGAATGTTTTTATTTCTACTTTTTTTTTTTTTTTTACTTTCATTTCTTTGTAAACCCACTTTGGGATTTTGAGCTCCTTAACAGATCTTTGGATCTAGGGAATATTTCCTGAATTGTTGATGGATGTTTAACTCTCATTTTTGGAGGTTACCCAATTCTTAATAAAGGCTTAAGGAAGCAAATAGCATGTATAATGTGTGAAAGGAGGTTCGGGACTTAGCCAATTTGAGTGCCCAAGGTAGAACACATGAAAAGCATGATTGGTTGTGCATGGATAAGATGCCACCTAAAACAAGTTGGCCTAGAAAGAGCATGCCCTGATGGAATCTTCTAGAAGATCATCATGAGATGGAGTGGAGAGCTTAGGCCTAAAGGAACATGCTCACATGGAGGACCACATTCAACACTTGGCGATGG
This sequence comes from Taxus wallichiana var. yunnanensis, assembly GCA_018340775.1. Lineage (NCBI taxonomy): Eukaryota > Viridiplantae > Streptophyta > Pinopsida > Cupressales > Taxaceae > Taxus > Taxus wallichiana. The sequence goes on along the minus strand of CM031235.1, from coordinate 69,252,746 downwards.
ATCTGAGGGTGTGGCAAGGTGAGTTGGCAGCCCAGAAAGTGATAAATACAAGTGCCTCACCATGGAAAATATATATACACACACAAAGAGAGATATATCATCTAGATATACATAGGGAATAGTGGGTTAGAGTGTAAGTGAAGCTTTGCATAATTTTGTGAGTGGATATTCTGGTTCAGAAAGGATGTACTAAGCATGGAGTTACTATTTTTCTTTTATGTTAGCTTAGCCACATACATCCAAAGATGCGCATGACTCATGGTCTACTCTCTATGACACTCTGTAATGAACCAATGAATATATTAGGTTACCTATTATAAATAGATATGAATATCAATGGGTTTAATGTATATTTCATTCATATGAGTTCTCTTTCCTTTCATGATATGAATGAATGGTTGTATCTTTCTTTTTGTTATAGTATATGTTCTAGAATCTATTAAAGCACTCAGTCTAAAGTGACTGCAAGGATCTAGAGGCCATTCTGAGCCCTATGGTTCTTGTATGTCTCAACTTATTTCCTAAATACTCTTACACTAATCATAGATAATGCTTCCCACTAAACTCACATAAAAGAGAGACTCGATACCCGCATGCATGCCTCGGGTGAGCGCTCAGCTTCTGCTGGGTGATAGGCCGGCATGCATGGGGTTCTTCCTTTTGTGATAGGAGTAAAAATGACTACATCTTGGTTCCATTGTTGGGACCTCTTTTCAAAGTTGTAGTGGGATATAGCATGCATCATGATCTGTGTAAAGAGTAATGATGGATCGGTTAACATTAGAAAATGTTGAATCGTGGTTCAAGAGCATGGAGGATGAATTTGCTCAAAGATTCAGCATTGGACTTGAGTTTAATACAGGTAGATGGGTAGAAGAGAACCTCTACCATGAGTTATACGAGACCTTCTTCTGCTGCTTCCCAATAGAGTTATATGAATGGCTTTTATCCCATACATCTAGATCAAGTTAGCATTATAGATCACATGTATGGGCCAAGAAGACTACCAAGGTCAGCAGATGCATATTTGACATGGACCCATGTTATCGATCATTGGTGGATAGGAGTAATAACTAGCTACACTCTGGAATAATCCATCTCTACGTATTCTTTCCGAGGTTGCTGAGTTTGAATTTCTATGAGAACCTAGAGGAACATTTCTACATGTTATTCCTCTAGCTATGAAGATATTGATGGTTACCATGAGTTTAGAGGTACTCCCAATGGCTGGCTAAACTATTCTAAGTGCACTGGGTAAGGGAACTTGGGTGGAGGAAGATGGCAGATATCACGACAGAGAAGGAGAGGGAAGAAAGATGGCTCAAGTATAACAAAGCACAAGAAAGGGAGATTGTTAGATGATGCAAGGCTACTAGTGTGATGGATCTATGGAGACAGACGTTGCGGGAAGGAGTTGAGGTTCACGCAGAGGACATGGAACCTGAGCAGTTTGTGCTACCCCATCTTGGTAAGCACGTGAGGGAGACCCTTCGACTTCTAGTGAGAGTTTGTCACATGGAGAGAGGAGAGTCATTGGCGCATATCTAAACCCACCCAAAGGATCAAGCCCTGCGCTTGGTTTTCCCATCTAGGAAGAAGTGTTATCGACCCAAGTTGAATATAAGTGGAAGAGATAGATCCGTGCCTAGAGGTACAATTTTTCAGTTCCTTCTTCTATGGCTGACACATATTCCAAAGATTCAGGAGGAGTTTTTTTTGACAAGGGGCAAGTGTACAAGATTTCAAGCTCACATCAGAGAGTGGTGCAAGACAAAGTAGTGGTAGTGGGGTGCTATCACAGACCATCGATGCATAGTTTAGTGGGACCATGGGGTGCTTGGCATAGCTCCTACAGGCCCTATTGACCCAGTGGTTCTGGTGGATCTAGTGGCTCTGGAGGTATAGACCTAATGACTTGGTGGATCAAGCGGTGGAGGAAACACCGAGAGGGAACCAAGGCTCTGTTCAGACAAGGACCCCAACCACCACCTCAAGTATTCTTTGAAATGTCTCTACATTTTCTAGATTACATGGGCATTGAGGATGTTACGTAAACATGTTCACAAGTGTGAACTACTATGGCGCATGAAGGGTATCACAACACTAGAATGAAAGGCTAGTCAATTTACAACCACACTGTAAGGGTACACATAGCTGGTATAGAAAGTATGACCCTCATCAAACGGTGGTGGACTACACTACTTTAAAGAATGCATTCTGGTAGAGTTCCACATTCCTGAGTTTGAGTAGAAAAGCATCAAGCGCTTTGAAGGAGATTCAACAAGGAATGGAAAAGAGTGTGTGGGAGTATGATGCATGTTTTAAAACTCTCTTGTCTAAATTATCATATGATATTCACCCTTCACAACATGCACAATGGTTTGTTGGAGGATTGATCACCCCTTTTAGAAGGGCCTTGTCTCATAAAACTTTTATAGATCCACGTGAAGCATTGGAAGCTACCTTGCACCGAGGTTATTAGTAGTATTGATATTGGTGTTAGCCCATTCTTGAGGCTCAGATTACTATTATGGCCAAACAGTTGGAAAAATTGTCTAGCGAACTCACCCATGAGACTCGTAGTGGTTTGTGGTGCATGGATTATGAAATAGAGGGGCACGTTAAGGATAATTTCCCCGGAGGATGGTACATGCTGTGATAGTAGATTGTGAGATTTGTCATGGGGACCATGATGCAAGTAGATGTCCCTTGCTCACAAACATGATCAAGAAGAATGTATCTTGTTATTACAAGATTTTCACCTCCACAACCCATGATACTAAAGAATGTAGGCTCATTGACCAGATCCATGAGGCCATTGATCATGGGGTACGCCAAACCAACATTGCCAATGGTTCTAAAAATGATGATCACCATTATGAGGAGCGCATAGATGGAGGCACACGTGGAAGAGGATTTCGAGGAGGATTCATGGTCGAGGTAACTATGTGGAGGAAGGAGTGAGTTCCCATGCATGGAACATGTTTCAACTATGGATCTACAGAACATTACAAGCATGAGTTCCCAAACTTGTTATAGTGCTCATGGTGCGGAAAGAAGCATAAGTATGAGGAGTTCCCGAAATTATTTGAGCATATGAATCAACAGCACCGGAAGGACAAGGGGTTGTAATGGTCAACATCAAGAAGGTAGACATATAGTGGATGCCTCGGTAACACGGATGAAGGTTTGAGCCTGTCTTGGTAACAACAAGGGCAGCCATGCACATAAGAGAGGTACCAAGATAAAAGACCCTGGTTACAAGGGAGGAGGTCATTCATGGAAAATATCCAGACCCCACGCATCAAAAGGAGATATATCAAGACACCATGGATGTTATTCAAGCTTACAAGGGGAGATCCAATATCTAAAGGAGCAATCCAGAAAGGAGGAACAAGGAAGGAGAGTCGAGGTGCAAAAGGATGACCTGATGAGGTCAAGGAGGTGTGTAAAATGCTAAGGCAGAGAACATCATTCCTTTGCTAGGATCCTAGTTGAGAGAGAAGGTACCATGCGTCGAGAAGAGAGCGAGAGATAGGTCTTGCACGTGAACCTTCCCCCTCACAGCCTCGACTATGACAAGGAGATTACATTGAATGTAGTTATAGATGGATGGCTCCTCAACAATATACTCATTGACACTGGCGCAAGAGGTTAATGTTCTAACTTTGGATGCATGGCATCAGATGGGGAGACCTACATTACAGCCATCTTCGAATGTGTTGTATATGGCAAACAAAACTAAGGCAATGCCCATCGGTGTCTTGAAGGATGTAGTTATTACTATCCAGGGAGCCAAGTTTATTAGGGACTTCAAGTCTTAGTGCTCACCGAGGCGGATAATTTCCCAGCACTACTTGGGTGCCCTTGGTGTTACAAAATAATGTGGACCTTCGGTTCAACAAAGGGTACATCAGCTTTGAGAACAAAGAGGAATGGGTCATTATACCCCTAGTTGATGGGAAGTCGATGCCCTATATTGAACCATTAGGAGAAGAAGTTCTAGACAAGATTTATGTGTGCTCAATCAGAGACCCTGAGATGGTACACCCTACTAACGAGTTATCCAGTTTGAAGATGCTCAGTCAGTAAGTGATACCACCACTAGTGTAGCTTGTGACAATTAGGTGCATGGAACTTATGAATTAATGGGATGGTAGTTGAGAGGGTCAGTGACCAAGGTAATAAAGGCACGCACTATTAGGCACCTTGGAGGAAAAGAACTACCCAAGTATTCAGGAGGAGCCTTCCTTGAGATCTTTCTACATGAGGTAGAAGCTTAGTGGAAGAATGAGAAGGAACGGAGGGAGATGTTAAGTTATGTCTTACTTGGCACAACAACTTGTTGGTGGGCCACACATCAGAGAGCCTTTTAGAGTGGCGCGAGGTAAGAATTTCTCTCTCTATCAGATTTTCTAGAGTAATGTACCCACCATCATCAAGGACTACCATGGGAAGGAGCCCACCTCTTTCCATGTCCAGAGTGTGAATGGGTCTAGAGAGAAGGCACAGAAGCTTTGCCACCATCCCTCTGGGTGCACAAGTTGTATTCTACACTACAGGGTTGTGCACATGCATGGTACATTCATTCGAGACACGCCACCAGACAAGGAATTGGTAAGAGCTCACGGCTGACCTTATTCAAACCTTTGAGTATCGGAGTACCAAGCCATCGATTGATAAGGCCTTACAGGGTATCAAGCACCTTACCATGGGGGATAGTGCCAAAATGGAAGATAGGTTGTTAGAATTATTAGGTGAACCAAGTATAGGGGCAGGCTTTGAAGAAGTTAAGGAAATAGAGAGTTATAGCTTGAGCGCGTGTGTTTGGAAAAGGAGAAGGGAAAGTTGGTATATGTGATTGATGGAGAGGAATCGGAAAGCTTAGATGTTAGCCATTCTGTAGGGACATGCGAGGTAGTGGATATTATATATGCTCACACGCATGCCTACCATGAGCCTTTAAAGACGAAGAAAGTTAACATCGGTTCAAGAAGAACCTAAGGAAGCTATTATTGGGGATTACTGGAACAGAGAAGGAAGTATCAAAGATCATTGATCTATTATGTGAATTTGAGGATTTATTCTCACGTGGGTACCATGAGCTCAAAGGCATTCACCATTCCTTGGGGAGATGAAGATAAAACTAAAGGATGGTGCGCGCCCGATTAGAAAAAGGCCCTACCGATGAATCCCAATTTACACGTGAAAGTTAAGGAGGAGATAGAAAAAATGATAGCTTCTAGGATCATTGAGGCAGTGGAAGAATCAGAATGGATAAGTCCGATGGTAATCAACATCAAGAAGGATGGGTGGATTAGGATTTGTGTGGACTATAGGGAATTGAATGTAGTTTGTGTCATTGATCCATTTCCAACCCCTTCACTAAAGAAATTTTGGAAGGAGTCACTGGGCATGAAATCTACTCCTTTACGGATGGATTTTCAGGGTACCACCAAGTCCGGATTGTAAAGGAAGACCAGAAGAAGACAACTTTCACCACCAAATGGGGAAGTTTTGTATATACGGTCATGCCCTTTGGGTTGAAGAATGTGCCTATTGTTTTTTTGCACATAGTGGTGCAAGCATTCCAGGACTTCATCCATAAATTTCTTTAGGTCTATTTGGATGATTGGATAGTATATGGTCTAGTTAAGGACCATTGTGACAACTTGAGATTAATGTTTGAGAGGTGTAGGTAGTTGAGGATATCCCTCAACATTAAGAAGTGTGTGTTTGCTACACCCTTTGGGACTTATTGGGGCATATCATATGTAAGGAGGGCTTGCTGGTAGATCCCGCCAAGGTTGTAATTATTGTGGGGTTAAGGGAGCCTACTAGCTAGAGCGTACAGTGCATGATTCCTTGGGCATACGGGGTATTACAGAAAATTCATTAAGGGATATGCCAAGATCACTTGCCTTTAGAGGAGCTGCTTAGACACAAAAGTGCCTTCCATTAGGGAGAGGCACAAGGGGGACATTTGATACATTAAAAGATAGGCTTATTACCATGCCTATTTTACATTTTCCCTCTTGGGACAAGCCCTTCCATGTCCATGTAGATGCCTCAGGGACCACCATTGGAGCAGTACTTGCACAACTAGGTGAAGGGGTTATTGATCATCCTCTCAATTTTGTAAGCAGAAGCTGACACCAAGAGAGAAGAATTATACCACAACCGAGCGTGAGGCATTTTTGATGATCTACACACTCTTCAAGTTTAGACAATATCTACTGGCAACACCCTTTGTATTCTACACCGACCACATGGCATTAAAGTATTTAGTAAACAAGCCCATTCTTCAAGGGCGCATATGTCGATGGGTGTTTTTGTTTCAAGAGTTTGAATTCACCATTGTAGTGAAGCCTAAAAAAAGTAACTATGGGCCTGATCATCTATCAAGGATTGATTTAGGAGAGGATGCAAAGTATCGAGGAAGAAATGCCAGATGCCCAACTATTTAGGTTGCAGTGCACACCCTCGATTTGGAGGAGATTGCAGTATTCTTAAAAAGAAGGTGTGGCACTAGATGGAATGAAGGCATTGGAGAAGAAGTAGTTGGCCATACGCATCGCGCCCTACATGTTGATTAGTGGAGACTTATACAAGTTGGGATGAGATGAAGTTTTGCACAGGTGTGTATTAGAGCATGAGCACCTAGCCATCATGGAGGAAGCACACGGAGGAAGTGTGGGTGGGCATTACATAGGTGATGCCACCACGCATAAGATATTAATGGTAGGATTATGGTGGGAAACCTTGTACAGGGATTGTAGAGATTATTGTAAAGCGTGTGACCACTATCAATGTATTGGCAAACCAGGAAGGAGAGATGAAATGCCTTTTGTGCCTATCCCTAAGCGCGAGGAGCTTTTGAAAAATGGGTGATAGATTTTGTAGGACCTATTGTACCAACAACACGTAGACTGGGTCACGTTATGTCATCACTTACATGGATTATCTCACAAGGTGGGAAGAGGCAGCCCCAACTAAAGATTACATGGCAGCAAACAATGGGAAAGGTTCTTATGGGAGAACATTATCACGAGGTATGGATGTCCATTGAGTTTGACCAATGATAGGGGTACACATTTTCTAAATGAGACCATGAGGATCTTGTTATCAGAGTTCATGGTGGCTCATCACAAGACTACGCCCTATCACCCACAAGAAAATGGAACCACGAAAGCATTCAACAAAATACTTGAGTCATACCTTGACCAAAATTTGTGATGTCGGAAGACAAGATTGGGATGACAAAGTATCGGCAGTGTTATGGGCTTACAAACAATGTATAAAAGACTAAATAAAGCCACACCTTTTCAATTGGTGTTTGGCATGGAAGCCATTTTACCGGTTGAATTTATGTTACCTTCTTTGTAAATAGCATGCGTAGGAGGATTAGCCGATGAACAAGCACTGGAAGAAAGGATTGATGAGCTAATGAAACTGGATGAGAGATGATCACTTGCCTGATGGAGCCAGATAGCGGAAAAGGCAAAGCAAAAGGCTTGGCATGATCACCACATTAGAAACAAGAAGTTTGAGGTTGGGCAGATGGTGTTACTATATGATTCCAAGTTTCTGTGCCATCCTGAAAGTTGAAAGTCCATTGGTTGGGTCCCTACACAATTTTGTACATCCTTGATTTGGGCGCATGCCAGTTACAAGCACTAGATGGGATGAAGTTTCTTGACACTTCAATGGTAGTAGGCTAAAGCCCTACTATAAATAAGTCTTCTTGGTGTTTGTAAATAAGGTAGTTTTTCCAGTTAGTTTAGAAGTTTCCTTTATGCATTTTCCTTTCTTGTGTTTCCCTTTCGTGTTGTTGTTTTGGTTTTGTGCCTTGGGCACCGATAACCTTATTGCTATTTTTGGAGAATTTGTGAGTGCAGAGGACCACGCATCATTTAAGTGTGGGGTGGAGAAAAGTGAAGAAGCACGTGATTAAAAGTACCAAGGAAGTTGTGTTGAAGAGCCTTGTTGTGTAGCCCGTTGAAAGAGGTAGATGAAGAGAAAAGATAGAATGGTTAGTGCCAGGATAAAGCTACTGAGTAGATCCCATGTACAAAGGAAAAGGAAGTGCAGTAAAAGCAACACAGGTAGGTGGTGAAGCAAGAATCTGATAGAAGAAGTGCCTTCAGCATAAGTTAAGCACATGCAAGAGTCTCCTATCAAGTTGGTTGGGTTATGCACGCCAGAAGGTTGGAGGAGTTTTCACGCAGGAAGGGCACATGAGTGAAGGTGCTAAGATGGACTTTGTTTGAAAAATCCATTAAATGAACAAAGTATGGGGTAGGTAAAGTAGCATTTAATGATCAGAAAAAGGAAAAACTATAAATAAAGGGTCGGGGCACTCTCATTTTTACTTTGCAAAAATGAAGAGTTGGAGATATAAGTGAGTGTTATAAACTAGGGTTTTCATATTCAATCGAGTGGAAGATCTATGTGATTAAAATGTGAAGATCCAATTGAGATCAGAGACTGTAAAGGAATTACACTACGGCGTGGAAGGAGTTGAAAAGGCACTATCTTGTGAAGAGTTTATCCAAGTTAGGGTTCGACAAACTAGGGCACGGTTTAGAAGAGTTATATCACGGATCTGAGATCAAAGGTTGGGAGAAGAAAGAAAAAGTAACAAAGAGAGGGTAGGAGTGATAAAAATACCTCGACCATGGCACCCAAGAAAGGAAAGGGCAAAGCCAAGGCTAAACAACCAAAACCCGAAGTAGACACAAATGAAGAATGGTATGCAGAGATGCAATACCCAGATGGGGTGATGATGGGAAAGGAATGGGAATCCCACTTGAGAAGCATACCTTGTTAGTGACTATAATCACCACACAAACACCATAGAGAAAGAAATGGTGTTGGAATTGGTACGCCCCACCAACAAGCAAACACCAAAGGTTTTCCCATATATGACGATGATGTTAAGGTTAAATTGGTGAAAGGTAGGCTGTTGTAACTCTATGAGTTTCCTTATTTTGGGAAGCCAGATCACTTGTACCAGTGGTTGATGTCTCAGGTGCATGAAGACTATTTCCACTTTTTTGGGCACAAGATGCACATGACTCCCCAGTTGATTTCACAATTTATAGGCCTCATATGTGAGGGAGATAGCCTAGAAGATGACCTTGGAAACAAGGAGGCTATTCAAGAGACCGTCACTAAGTATGCCTAAAAGAAAGGGTCACGGCACTACGATATTTCAGACATCAAGGACCCTATTATGAAGATGGTCACGCATCTAGTGACTAAGCTAAATGGCCAAGAAAGATGGACGCAAGTCAACAAACCTTGGCTACATGTCTACAAGAAGATTGTAGAGGGGATGATATACAACTTATCTACGTACATTATAGAGGAGATTGTTAAGTGCGCGAAGGAAGGGGACATGATCCTCTTTGGAAATGTCTTGCTCACCATAGTGTTTACAGAAATTGGAGTGTCGGATGCATCAGACAAGTTTGTGTGGGAGTACCCAACCAAAGACCCTTCACCCGAAGAGGTTTGAGAAGTATGCTTGTGATACAATGACGGATCCCCACAAAGCATGGCTGGAAAAGTGGTATACGCGCTTGAGGAATGCATTCGGGGTAGAGTGGAGGATCCCTAACAACTCCCAATAGCCACTGAGGGAGAAGTTGAGTTCACGATGTACCAACACTACTGCTTGGGAAGATTCAAGCTTATTGACAAATCATGGAGCCCTTGGTGCAAGCTTCCTTTCACGTTCACTACGCCCAATACTTCCAAGTAAGAGTAAATAGATTTAAAGAATCAAAGAAGCTAAGGCTGGAACTAGGAAGGTTGACTGGGAACACAGGGAGATGAGGAAGAAGCTGAATTACCCTAATGGTAAGTGTGCATACATGGAGAAGTATGTGTCACACGAGATCCAAATGACTAGGCCAATGACGCTTCCCATCACTAGAGGATCCATGGCACGCATGTACATGCACATAAGGCCAAGTTCAAAAAGGGCACATATTTAGAGGATGAAATCTCCATACTTGAAGACCCCTTGGGGAAGAAGAAGCCAACATCTAAGAAGAGAGGTAGAGGAGAGGAAGGAGCACCAAGTGTGCCGACTAGCTCAAATAGTGAGCATGCCATCTACAAGTACCAAGCCAAGCACCTACATATGGAGAAAGAAGTCTCCAGTGAAGGAGAAGACGCTAGAAGTAGAGGCACCCAAGAAACCCACCACCATGGAAGAATCACCAAAGGAAGAAGAGAAGGCTAAATCTCCTAATCAGAAGCCACCTCTCAGGAAGAAGCAGAGGGTGGATGAAGAAGCTTACTTGGTGGTGATCCACAACTTGGAGAAATACTTGGGAGAAGGAGAAGATGAGAGTGAAGGAGATGATGATGAGGAAGAAGAGCCTGAGAAAGACAAGGAACCACATGTGTTTAATGTCTATGACTCGGAGGAAGAGAGTGGAGAGGAGAAGCAAGAGTTTATATTTACACGCCATAAGGGCACACAAGATGAGGAAGGCATCAAGACACGAAGGTAGATGAGAAGGATTCCAATGAGGAGTAGGGAGCCATAAGTTTTACAAAAGAGCAAATTACTGAGGTAGTAGAGAGTGAGAAGTGAAAAAGATGCTCGAAGCCCTTATAGACCAAGAGTTAGAGCACAACACAGACATAGTTCTTAAGGAAGGGAAGGAGGAGAGTGTTGAAAAGGAACATGATAGCCTAGGAGGCCCCACTCTAATAGTTAGCTTCCCCAAAGGTGCATGTGCTCGGGCAGAAGAACTCTGGATACAAAATAGAGAAGTAATGGGCTATGTGGATGACACAAAGAAGGTGTTATATGCATGGTTCCAAAGCACCATACCCACGAAAAGGATCCTAGCCATGGGGTCTTTTGAAAAGGATGGCACATACCCCAGGACCAAGAAGATGCTCTCTTGGGTGTTCGAGTCACACATTGATGAGCCAAACTTTGAAGTCTACCAAAAAGTGCTCATCATGTCGCTAGATCTAAGGGAGACAACCCCTTAGTAAATGCTCAAGAACTTTCAGATGAGCAAGTATGCAATGCTCTAAAAAAATTTGCGGTCAAGACTAAGGCTAGGTTGTTCATGAAAAATGATGGAATCAGAGCATTGGAGGTGAAGTTAGGAAAGAAGGAGGAAGAACTGACAACGAAGGCCAAGAGTTTAAAACAGGAGGAATTAATCGATGTAGTTAAGGTGTGAGTTAAAGGAAGAAAAGGTAAAGGTGCAGGAGGTCTACAAGAAGGTGGAGTCAATCAAGAGTGCCATCATATTAAAGCACCTGACCTAACACCAATCCCTCAAAGGTACACATCAACTTTGGAATGCTTAGAAGACCTAACGCACGTCCTCACTATGAAGAGGCAACCCTTGGAATTGGAATCAGAGAAGAAGTGGTCACACACTTGAAAGAGGAAGACTAGTTGAAGGTAGTAGCACTTGTTTCCGAGTATAGCCAAGTACTCATGAGATTAAGGTCACTGCCTAGTCTGCAGAAAGCCGCATATGACACATGTGCAGATAGAGATAAGGTGGTGAGCTCCTTGGTCACCACACTTGAAGCAGAGCTAAAAGAGTTCCAAGAAAAGAACAAAGGGAATAGGGCAAAGAGGGACAAGGTTCTGCCGAGGTAGAAAAGAAATCAGAGGCAATTAAGGCTTTAAGGAGCTCAATTAAGGCCCGACTAAAGGAACTATACCCCCAAATTACCAGAAGAATGGATAAACTCGTAGACCTGGTAAGGAAATGGAGTATATTGTGGACACTTTGGGCACCCAGGGAATTGGCCTAAGCTTTGATGAAGTGAGCACCCTAGTGGGCGACCTATGCCAGAAGGCGAAGGGTGAGGTCAAGTGTGGAACAAGTTGGAGGCAGATCTGCAAAGGACTTTCCCAGCCTATTAAATTGATGTCCCCCCCATTCTTCATTCTTTCCCCTATTCTTTCATTCCTTATTCATTTTGTAAAGTATAAGTCTACATCTTGGTTCCATAAAACAACTTGCATCTTGGTCAAGTAAAATGTTTCCGAGGACGGAGAATAGGCATAGTGTGGGGTGATGTTGGGCCCCTGAATATTGACCAAGTATAAAGGTGCTTAGGTGCATTTGATCCTAGTTATAGAATGGCGCATAAGGCAAAAGCACAAGAGAAAGGCTTAAGGAAGTAAATAACATGTGCGATGTGTGAAAGGAGGTTCGGGACTTAGCCAATTTGAGCACCCAAGGTAGAACACATGAAAAGCATGATCAGTTGCATGTGGATAAGATGCCAGCCTAGCAACAGGTTGGCCCAGGAAAGAGCATGCCCCGATGGAATCTTCTAGAAGATCATCATGAGATGGAGTGGAGAGCTCAGACCTGAAGGAACATGCTCACATGGAGGACCACATTCGACACTTGGTGATGGATTTGAGGGCATGGCAAGGCGAGTTGGCAGCCCAGGAAAGTGATAAATACAAGTGCCTACCACAAAAAAAGATATATACACACACACACACAGAGATATATCATCTAGATATACATAGGGAATAACGGGTTAGAGAGTAAGTGAAGCTCTGCATTACTATGAGTCGATATTTTGTTCAGGAAAGGATGTACTAAGCATGGAGTTGTTATTTTTCTTTTCTATTAGCTTAGCTACATACGTCCAGTGATGCGCATGACTGCGGTCTACTCTCTGTGACACTCAGTAATGAACCAATGAATATATTGAGGTTACCTATTATAAATAGATATGAATATCAATGGGTTTAATGTATATTTTGTTCATATGAGTTCTCTTTCCTTTCATGCTACGAATGAATGGTTATATCTTTCTTTCTATTATAGTATATGTTCTGGAATCTATTAAAGCACTCGATCTAAAGTGACTACAAGGATCTGGAGGCTATTTTGAGCCCTATGGTTCTAGTATGTCTCAACTTCTTTCCTAAATACTCTTACACTAATCATAGATAATGCTTCCCACTAATATCACATAAAAGAGAGACGATACCCGTGCATGCCTTAGGTGAGCACTCAGCTTCTATTGGGTGATAGGCTAGCGCACATGGGGTTCTTCCTTTTGTGATAGGAGTAAAAATGATGATTTAAATTTGCGTGTGATCTTAAAAGATAGCTCATTTTCTTAAACTAGTGAAAGTAATCAAAATATTGTTGATAAGGTTTGTATGATGTTATCTTTGACTACTACCTTGAATTGAATACAAAAATGAACTCAAGACTTTTAGGATGCTTCAACCAAAAATTACTTTGATTGTTTATAATGATTAAGTTATCCTTACCTGTTTGTATGGACTTATTTATGATCAATGTACTTCTTAGGCTATAGGATGAGTCGAGGTAGTGTTATTTTTAATGGAATGTAATATTTATTGTTGTTAAAATCTTGTCTTTTATTCTAAAAGACAGCTTTTATGTACCTTGTAATACTCCTTGAAAGTTGGAACTGGTTGTTTGGAGAAACTTAATTTAGATACATGAATGAGAAGGTGAAGTTAGGAAGAAATATGAATTTCCTTTCTTTAATTATGTTGTTTTATTTCCAACATGTTGAAAAGAGTTTTATGATGAAAAGTTAGGGTTGATATGCTGATTAATTAAACCTTACTTATAGAAACTTTAATCCTTTTCCTCCTTGGTTTTAATCCTATAGGAAAGATCTTTCTATTTTATTGTTGTGTTTTGTAACTGTTTCATAAACAACATGGTTCTTTTTATGAAACAGATTAGTTTTGTAAATTTCCCCCAGAACAAAATGGACAATAGGCTAATACCACCGAGCTCAAAAATTCTTCCATAAATATTTTGGGGTTATCAGGATAATGTCAAGCTTTGAGATATGTTTAAGATCATATTGGATTGTTCTTATCTTTCTCTAGTCTGGAAGCTCAAGTTTCACTATCACGAGCTTAAATGATTTAAATAATTAATAAATTTACTAAGTGAGTTCACCTAGCTTTGAAGAGGGTTAACTCAGTTGAGCTGGTGTATTCATCTCAGCAATATCTCAGAAGGTAACTCAGGCTCGATGGTTTCAACACAGAGCTTGACTCAATGTGGAGCTTGGCAGACTGAGTTATCGGGTGATTCCATAAAGGAGGAAGCTAGCTCGCAGTAAAGTCTCCGTATAGCAAATTCGTGGATAACTTAGGTCATGTAGAAATGGCTAGGTCAAGTCAATGTTGAACCGAATTGGTATAGGAAGATCTCATGAGATCAGTTCATATGTAGAATGTCACAGGGATGGGCTAAACGAAGTCATGAAACTTGCAAGTGCCTCAAGTTTTTAAAAATGGCTCATAAAGGTGTCGATATTGAAATCGACCTAGGAGGAGCTCACAAAAGGGACCATGCTACCAAGATCAAGTTGTGATGAGCTCATGTCAATCTTGGTTGGTAGAGAACTCAGTGAATTATGGTGAAGGCTGAGTTGGCTCGAGTTAGTAGGAGACACCAAACTTAGAATATGGACATGGTAATAGTTTAGTCGAGCTTGTAATACTATCTCGATGCTTGATGAAAACTTTGAATCGGGTAGAGAGCTTAGTAGATTCATGAAGGGCTTGATTTGGAGCTTGATATGAAATGTGAGCTCAATTCAAGTTAATTTAAGCAAGTTAGTTAAGAGGATCTCATTTCATGAGTGTAACTTGCCAATAAGAAGGAGATCGATTACGCTAGATCTGGGGTCAATGAAAATGCACAAGCTATCATAGGAAACTGCATAAACATTTAGCGAGTCAAAGTAACTTGAAGCGGGCATAATGTATAGCATAAAAGAGCTCAACCAAAAGCTTAGGACAACAATGGTGAAGTGAATAAGATATCGAGCTATATGGGGCTCATTTGTAGCAGGAATGAAACATTGTTTGATAAATCCAATTGACTCAAGTTTGCAAGGAGATTTTGGGAACACTTTGTGGCTAAGAAGTATCTTAGCAAGTTTACGAAGATATCAAGATTGAGCTCATGAAGGTCAATTTCACCGTAGAAGTAGACTCATCGAGCATGGTTCAAGATCCTATTCAAATAAAATCAACGTAGGATCGACCATTATTGGTAACCTAAAACTCAAACTCGACTACCCAGTGCCTAGCAAGAAAGAAACTCACACATTTAGGGCTTAATCATGATCATCTCGAGAGGTCCAAATATTGAAAGGGATCTAATTATCTCAGCTCGGCATCATTGATGTGTCAACATGCAAGTTAAGCCAATGTTTCACATTGCATGGTCAAGTGAGGTGGGCTCGGCAAGTTTGATAGGTGGATGAGCTCATGAAATAAGATATCGGTAATTTTAGATGCATGTCTCGAGCTCGGGGTTGATTTTTGTTAAGTAAGGTGAGGTGCTCACAAATAGAGTTCAAGCCAATCAATAGCTCAACATGAAGGGCTCGTCTACAGAAGCTCGGGAACGAGGTAGGCCAAGGTCCTGCTTTGAGTTTTTTTCGAGAAAAATATTTTGGATAATTATGTTTCAGAAGTTTGGAGATTTTGGGGTCAAAAAAGTTGAACGAGTTGAATATATCTCGAAGCCAAACTCCAAAAATCCATTTCGAGTTTTGGGTTTTGGGATTCAAAGATAATGTCTTTCGGGGTTCGAGATTTTGAAGGTCGGAGTTTGGGAATAGTGGTTTCTAAGATATGAGCTGGTTGGTGAGTCCTAAGGAGTTCGAATTGGTTACCGATTCACTAAGCGATTCTTAAGGGGTGTTAAAGTACATTCGATGATTGAGTGGTTTCACACGAGTCATTCGCCAAGTTATGTGGAAGTCTATTGGTGACACCGAGAAAACTAGAGGAGATTACTAGGGTGGAGTCAAGTTTAGTTGAGCCATTCAATTAACATGCACATGGATGATTCATTCAAAGGCAAGGCTGAGTTAGGGTTAGTTTGTAGAACTTGGTGTTGAGTTTAGTGCTCAATCAATGCATGATAGAAGAAATCTCGGTTCGTCAAGCTCAGGCAGTGTAGAATGAGCTTGGCTTGATAGGATTTGTTCGACGGTGAAGTCACTCAATGCGGGATGTAGCACGTCAGGATATTGAGTCCATGAAATAGAAACACCAAGTTTTCATGGGTGGGGAAATCACTCAACACATCGAGTTGAGAACAGAGGTGCCAAGGCCAAATAGATAATGGAATTGATGAGCTCGGTCGCACGTAAGGAGTAGGGTTGGGAGCTCGATCAAGAGTGGAGAACATTAAACCCATGAATGGAGCTCGATGGTGAGCATTCGAAGTGATAGAGGAGCTTAAGCTCATTGGTTTGGATAGGGCGAGGAAAAGAGTGTTCAACTTGATGCAAATGGAACTTGTCGGTTGGAGTCAGAGACGTTTGGAGCTCGGCATCATGAAGTGAGCTTGATGGATGGTTAGAGATTAATGTGGGAGCTTGGTAGTGGTCAACGCGAGGACTATACGATGGAGCTCGGTAGGGAGGATTCAACACAGGAGCTCGTGTGAAGTTGTTTTGTTTCAGCAGGGAGAGATCATTACTCAGATATGTGAGAGGTTGCATCATCAATGGAGAGTTGGTGACTTCAGAACAGATCTTGGTGACTTCATGAAGGAGCTCAATGTGAAATAGAAGGACCTTAACTCTGTATTTTTGGTGGATGAAGGATTGAATGTGAGCTCAGTTTCAAGTCAGTTGCAAGTTGACATGGAGTCACGAAGGAGGTTGGTGTTGATCTATCAACGATAAAAGAGAGAGCTCTAATCTCATTGAGCTCACCGAGTTTACATGATTCTATGACATTGGAGTGAAAGACAAGAGTGAGTTGAGCACATAGGTAGGCCAAGGAATGATGTTGGGCTTACCATGAATAAGTAAACTTGGTCGATGAATGCGTGATGGAGCTCGTGGAAAAATCATGCATGCGCTCTCGGCACTCAGATGACATACCAAGAGGAGCTCAATTCTAAGGAGCTTGGTTACGATGAGAGCTTGTTTTGGGAACTCGGTGTTAGGATCACAACTCATAATTGGTAGTGATAGAAGAGCTCAAACCCAACTCGGTGAGTTGGCTCGGTGAGCCAACCACCGAGTTGGGCCATTTTTGGTTTTTCCCATCATCACAAACCGGTCAACATGGGGCCCACCAATTATTTTTATTAATTTAATATTTTTATTTAAATATTTTAAATAATAATATTTATTATTATTATTTAAATATTTTAAATAATAATATTTATTATTATTATTTAAATATTATTTTAATTAATTAAGAAGACTTTGTCAAACAAGTAATCAATGATGCATGATGGAACCATTTCAAGAGGTTCAACCGAATGTGATAAATGATACATCATGTACCTTCAATTTAGGAAGAAAAATTTATGACTCCATCTCTCCTCTCTCTCAAATTCTTCTATAAATGTAAATTGGAAGTTCATTCCAAGATATAAAAATGTAGAACAAGTAGGTTCGACAGTCATACAAGTTGGACAAGTTAGACACTTTCCAAGCTTCCCCTCTCTTCACAAGCTAAGATGTTGTGATTTGTAGGCTTTCAAGCCTTTCTTCTCAAATTGTAATGGCACCCTATGCCTTTTTCACTGATTTAATGGAATTGTGCAAGTGTTTGAAGTAATGAGAAATATTTTTGTGATCAAATGAATGTCCTTTCATGATTTTCCTACTTCTATTTGCCTCTCTCATGTTTTCAGGTGAACAGTGCAAGTTTAGGTTTCCATTGTAGGTTTGTGGAGTTCTGTGCTTATCAAGTGGTGGAATATTACATGCAGTTGAGTTGTGGTGTTGGTTCACCCTTCTCAAGTTCATCCTTTTCACTGGGAGATTGGTAGCTTATGTATGCTCAAGATTAACGAAGGAACATACACCCCTGGTTTGTGGTATTTTGTACCCTTTCTAGTTACGATAGGTGAAGGTGGTCAGTGATGCAAGCATCCCTCCCACATTAACCCTTCCATATATTAAACATCCCTTAATTTGGTGCATCACCACTTCTATTATAGGTTTCATTTCCTTACAGATCTCTTTCCCTAATCCCATGAAATGTTAGCATAGGACTAGATAACCCTTTTATCTTGCATTAGAAGTAGTGTTGTGTTTAGTTAGGAAGAGGAAGCCGGCCTTCTCCTGGAGGTTCACCTCAAGCCCAAGTCCCACAACTTGAGAGGTGATCCCATGTGTCCCAATCACACCGAACGTCTTGTTCACATTCGGCCATTCGGAGGGTGCAGTGATTTGGTGACAATAGTTAGACAAAATCACAACATTTTAATGTTATAGTGCTTATCATGCTCAGTTCAAATGAACTTACTCATGCTAACAATTTTTCAGATGGATTTCGTAAAATATGAAGGAGAAAAACATATAGAAAGTTACATATATTTTACTAAAGAAATCGTATCTTTATTATGATGATTATGTGGCGTCATTACTTGAAATGTACTTTGTCAAAAAAATGTAATAAAAACTAGTTTTGTATTGTTGTTATGGCACTTTGTATTTCCGAGATACTTCTAGATTCAGTAAAAGTATCACTCCTTTTTTATGAATAAATGATGTGATGATTGTTTATTACTACCTTATTGAAATACCTTCTTTGGCATAGATTGTGGGGTATTTTTAAGTAATATCATAAATTAAGGAGGGCAGTATATATATTTTAGATTTATTGAAATTCCCTTGAAATCAATCATTGAGACATAATTTATGAACTTGTTAAAGTGTTATGAATGTTGTAAGTAAATGGTTGAATGTTTACTTCCTTAGGCAGATTTCTTAATCAAATTTGGAATGCTTAATAAGGAATTAAATGGAATTTAGACTTCATCTTCATGAATTTCAAAACAAAGGGTTGTTATGAACTTATTTAAGCTAAGGCTCAAATAAGTAAGGAACTAATTAACACACTTTCATAACTTCAAGATCAATCTTGTTGTGAGATAATGCAAGTTGTTTCGTTTAAAGACAAACTTAAGCATGTAATTAAACAGTTAGAAAGAAAATTTTACCTGCATACCTACCTCACATGCAGTTTCAACTTGTAACCTTATAGGTTAAATGATACTAGATGAATCTTTAAGCGTTGTTGTAATTAATCTTTAAGACAATGATTAAATGGGCTAATAAACTTATAATTTAAGGTATGTTAACCCAACAGATTGAAACTCAATTGGATGTTGGTACACATCAATTGTAGTGTAGTACCTTCGTAATGACAGGAGTCATTACGAGGATACTATGATGTAATTGATATGTCTCAACACCCCGCATAGTTGTTTAACTTGATTGACATAAAAGTAAGATTGGATCATAGTTCTATCCTATACAAGGATAGGAATATGATCTAGTGTCGAGGTCAACTCATGTTGACTTAGGATAACTAGACACACCTAATTGATGTAATTTGATTAAGTATGTCTATGTACCCTTAGTCATCACGAGTAGTCTTCCACAATGGTGCATGTTATTGCCCTTATCTAGTATGAAACCTTGAATCAGATTGGACTAAAAAAGTTAGGAAAGACCACTCTAGATAACAAAACAAGTGTGGTGAGGGACTTATTCCATTTGACGAGTATATCATCAAGGAATGAAAACATGATAAACATGTTTATAAACTTTGACCAAAGTATCATAAGATGCTTGTTGTGTTGTCCTATGTATCTATTTTTAGAAGCGGGATTTCAAATGAATATTGGTAACAAATATTCAAATAGGCCTCTTAGATAGAAAACTTGGGTACCCCTAAAAGGGTAAAGAACCAAGTATACGTTGTATACACATTATTGAGTTAACATGAGAGATTGGTTTAATACCAAGTCATGAAATGAGAGATCGGTGTTTCACCGAGTCATTTATAGTTACATATGGTTTTCTATTATGAGATGGATTGGCATTGGAATGTGTGTTCTAAATTATGTTAATTTAGAATAGAGAACATTATGTATGATAAACAAAAAAACCTTGTTTCTAAAATCTTAAAATGGGAATGTTACATCTTGGTATCGAGCGAGTTTGCAGATCTTAGACCTATTAAATCCATAATTTGATAAAAATAATAATTTTCTTGATAAAAGAAATGGTTAAAACAAAGGGAGTTCTACAAATAACCCACCTCCAAGTGGAGAGGAAACTACTACACAAAAACTTGACGAGATTCTTGTTGCCCTGTTGGACACAAGAGATCGTCTTGTTGTATTGAACAATTTATGGGTAATGATGAGGAGGAGGAAGATGTTGGTAATAAAATGCACCCACCTCCTATGGACAATGCCAATGTTGGAAATTTAGGTGTTGATAATAATAATGTTGCGAATGTTAATACAAATGTACCCAATCAGCCTGAAAAATAAAAAGGCAAGATTGGCAACTAAACTCACAAATGATATAAAAGGATAAATCCACCCAAGTTTGATGGCACTACACCTGGGGATGGAGCCGAGAACCGGCTCATCAAAATGGATAATTACTTTGCAATAAGGAACTTCTCGGCGGAAACTAAAGTAGTATGGGGAGTTTATCATCTTTCCCACGAGGCATCTTCCTGGTGGAACAAACGTAAGGTTGAACTAAACATTGATGAAATAAACATCACTTGGGATCAATTTAAGAATTAATTTAATAAATGTTGGCTGCCAAAACTTTATTATGATTAGAAGATGAAAAATTTTAGAACTTAACTCAAGGAAATTTAACTATAACAGAGTATTAGGTGAAGTTCACTAAAATTCTTAAGTATGTGCCTCAGTATTAAATTGATGAGAATTTTAGGATATGAAAATTAAATATGGGATTAAACCCTATCATAGGAGAGAATTAGATGTTCAAAACCCAACCACTATTATACCTAGACAAGTATAATAGGATGTGAAAAATAAAATGGAACACTTAGAATGTGTATTGATTATAGGATGTTAAAAAAGAAACAATTAAAAACAGTGTATCCACTTCCTAGAATTGATTATTTGTTTGATCATATGCACGGTACATAAGTATATTCTAAGATGGATCTTTTTCCGAGTATCACCAGATTAAGAATCAATGATGAAGATATTCATAAAATAACCTTTAGGACAAGGTATGGATATTATGAATTTACAGTTTTACCTTTCGGTTTGACAAATACACCCGTAGCTTTTATGAATACCGGACAAGTTTGTACTTTTATTCTTGGATAATATTCTTATCTATTCTAAAATCATTGATGAGCATCATGAGAATTTGAAAATAGTACTTGAAATCTTAAGGAAAAGAAGATTGTATGGTAATTTGTCCAAATGTTCTTTCTATGAGATATAAGTGCACTATCTAAGACATGTCATAAGTAAGGATGGAATAGTAGTAGATCCATCAAAGATTATTATCATAACTGAGTGGCTTGCACCTAAGAATGTACATGAAGTCAGAAGCTTCATGGGGCTTGCTGGTTACTATAGAAAATTTGTTAAGGAATTTTCAAAATTCGTTGCACCGATAACTTCATTACAAAAGAAAGATAAGAAATTTTTGTGGAGTAAAAATGTGAATCAACATTTAAAACTCTTAAGGATAAATTAACATCTACACCTATTTTGGTTGTACCTGATCCAAATAGAAACTTTATGGTAGTTACATATGCTTCCGGAGAAGAACTTGGTGGTATTCTTATACAAAATTAACATGTTATAGCATTTGAGAGCAGAAAACTCAAGTTACATGAGTTGAATTATGCTCCTCATGACCTAGAGCTTGCTACCATAGTTCATGTACTTCAAGTATGGAGACATTATCTTTTAGGAAGACCTTTTTAATTAAAGATTTATCATCTTAGGCTGAAGTATATTTTTACTCATCCAAATCAATGCAAGACAACAAAGATGGTTAGAGTTTTTATCTCAATATGATTTTGACATAAGTTACATAAAAGGAAAAGAAAATAGATTGGTAGATTCACTAAGTCGTAGGAAACATATTTTTACACTTATAACTTTGAGAACTTAGTTTAAGGATGAGGTAAAAAGTATCATGGAATCTGATTCTTACTTTCAGTAGGTAAAAACAACACTTGCTATAGATCCAAATGACATAAGATATAAAGGTTTTCACTTCAATAATGAAGGAATTTTGAGATATGATAAGCGGTGTATGTACCTTCGAAAATGAGTTAAGGAAAAATTTAATGGAGGAATTTCATAATTCACCTTACTCGGGACATCTCGAGTATTACAAAAATGTTTGCTGATGTAAAACAACAATATTTTGGAAAGGGATGAAGAAAGACATAACTGATTTTGTGACACATTGCTTGGAATGTCAACGCATGTTAAGGCTAAACATATGCACCCAACTAGTTTATTGTATCCTCATAGCATACCACAATATAAGTGGCAAGTAATTAGAATGGATTTTGTTTAGGGGTTGCCTATGTCAAGAAATAAACATGATGTTATTGTAGTTTTGTTGATAAACTGACAAAAGTAGCAGATTTTATTGTTGGTAATATTAAGGATGATTCACTTGTTTTAGCAAAAATATTTGTGCATGAAATTTTCAGATAATATGGAGTACTTGAATTGATTATATTTGATAGAGACCCTAGAATGACATCTCGATTTTGGAAAACGCTAAATGCAACCTTAGGAACAAAACTGAATTTTAGTTCTGCATACCATTCGAAAAAGATGGTCAAATTGAAATATTTAATCAAGTTTTGGAAGATATGTTACGAATTTACTACATGGATCAGCAAAAAAATGGGAAGACTACATTCCTTTAGTTGAATTTTCTTACAATAATACATATCATGCCACTTTGAAAATGGCACCTTTCGAAGCATTATACGGAAGGAAATGCAGAACCCCAATTAGTTGGGATAGCATTGAAGACAAAGAGGTAATTGGACCTGAAATCCTTACTTGAAATGGAACAGAAATTAAAATTATTCGTGAACATTTAAAAGAAGCGTGATTGGTAGAAAATTTATGTAGACTTGAAAAGGGTTGATAAGAAATTTAAACTTGGTGAAAAGGTCTTTTTACGGGTTAAGTCTAAAAAGAGTTCTATAACCTTTGGCAAGGTAGCCAAATTATCACCTCGTTATGTGGGACCTTTCAATATTGTTGAAGTAATCAATCTTGTAGCTTATCATTTAGCATTACCCCCTACTTTGTCATAAATGCATGACAATTTCCATATTTATTTTCTTAAGAAATATGTTTCAAATTTATCACATGTGTTAAATTGGGATTCCTTGCAGGTCTAAGATTCAGGAATAATCATGATTGAACCCATAGGATTTTTTAAAACTTTCCAATTGCACTTTTGAAATCATGAAATTAGTTAATGCAAATTTTAGTGGGACTAGTTTAATAAAGAAAGTGTAACATGGGAAAACCTTGAGGACATGAAAATTACTTTTCCTCATTTATTTGAATAGAATTAGTTTTGATAATTGATAATAGTTTAAGACCTTTTTTTTAAACTATCAATAATTCTACCAATTTTGGGAAGGTACTATATTTATTAGTACTTGAAACAACTATTTTAATGTTATAATAAATTCTCAAATCTGGTTCTTGTTTGTGAACTTATGGATGGAAGAACTATAATTATTATTATTTTTCTTGTTTAAGAAAGTGTACTCAGTTAATCATCGGGATGATGATGCTTTTTAGGAGGGAGGTATGTAACACCTCTAACATGGTTGATATCTATGATGACTTATATTTTTGGAGTTACA
Source organism: Taxus wallichiana var. yunnanensis (assembly GCA_018340775.1). Taxonomy (NCBI): domain Eukaryota; kingdom Viridiplantae; phylum Streptophyta; class Pinopsida; order Cupressales; family Taxaceae; genus Taxus; species Taxus wallichiana. Next base: position 69,229,033 of record CM031235.1, on the reverse strand, counting down.
AACGTTGACATATGATTCTTGTTGAATACGGTGTACTCCTGTGAATCAAGAGATCATGTTTACTATGGGTAATAGGTTGTCTAGTGGAATAGATACCATTCTACCATGTTTATGCTGAATTGAAAATGAAATAATTCATCTCTTCTTATGTTGAATAATTCACTACTTTGGAAAATAAGAAATTAATTCAATTTAAACTTGTTCATAGTTTTGTTGCACTTGAACTTGCACTTCAAGATTCATAATATCATATGCAAAGCAAGAATACTTTGGATCAATTTCATTGATAAAAATCATGCTTTTAATTCATAACCTTGTGGTCATCTTGACCAAGCTAGATAGGTTTTAGGATCTCTGAACTCTGATTGTTTTGAAGTCACGAGTGATCTCTGTTGCTCCCTGCTTCGTAAGTAATCTATGATGGTTTTTTTATTCTTCTTTGGTAAGTTATGATGCAAGTATTAGTTATTGCTAAAGGGACCTAATTAAACTATGTTCCTTAGATTGTAATCCTATCCTAAGTTGTAACCTATCCTAAGTTACTATGTTCTTTTATTAATATGTGATGTTAATGATTAAAGGAAATCCTAAGACTAAACCTTAGACTTAAACCTAAGGACCTAATTCAGTTCCTAAACTAAGGTTATAAACCTAACCTAAACATGGACTAACCTAAGGAGAAGGGGATGACATGAAAAAGGGGAAGGTCAGTGGCACCAACCTCAATGTATTTATGAGGGATTAATGTGGTCTTATCTCTTTGATGTTGTCAAATTTTGTGAATTCATAAAAATTAATATTTAGTCTAATTGGTACTTCTACCAAGTGTTAGTTGCATGCAATTTTAAATTTAGTTATAGCCAAACATAAGTTGGTGGTGGTGGGAGAAGGAGAAGGACTGTCAGTCATGTTTGGAATTTAATGTTTTTGGAAATAGTGGAAAAACCACCTAGGAAGGAGGAAGATGGAAAGAAGAATGGTTTCGGTTTTGTTTTGGTATTTTGTGATATTTAGCTCTACATGGTGATTTTCTCTTTGAAACCTTTGTTCAAATCCTTACATGAATTTTTTTCCTTACATGACATTTTGGAATGATAAAAATATCACTGTGAAGTTATAAGAGGAATTAGAGAAGTTTTGAGGATTTTTTTGGCATTTCATAGAAAGGAATAAGTTGACAAAGTTATGATTATGGATTTACAAAGGTGAGAAAGTGAATACTTTGGAGCTCTATCGAATGAAGTTGAACAAGGTAGAAGATTAGTTGAAAATTTTTAGTTCTACTAAATTTTGTGTTTACTTTCATTTCTTTGTAAGCCCACTTTGGGATTTTGAGCTCCTTTATAGGTCTTTGGATCTAGGGAATATTTCCTGAATTGTTGATGGATGTTTAACTCTCATTTTGGGAGGTTTCTCGAATGCTTAATCTACCTTCTTGTTGGATGATTTTAGGTTTGTTTTGAGACCTATTGTGGATTAGATCTGGTTTTTCTCTTTTCCTTTCTTCACTGGGTTGTTAGAATTGAATCATTTATCGATTGGTAGAATCATGTATTGGGATTTATCTATTTTGGGCTATGTTGTACCTCTGGTAAGATCATGTGATCTTAAATGAGTTTTCCATGGTTGTTTAGCACTTAATGTGCATTACTCATAAGGAAATTGTTTGGTATATTTTCATTATTCTTTGCATAAAGAAGTGATAACTCATCTTTAGTTGAGGTTGGATGGATGAGGAGATTGTAATCTCATTCTTTTCTTTTAATTCATATGTTGGGAATTTTTTTACTTGGGTATTATTGTTGTTCCTCCTCTGGGATGCTTAGCTTATATCACATTTTAATCTTGTGATAGGTTTTTAGTGTTTTATTTACCTTAAAGAAATGGTTTTGGTTTATGATATGCCCGTGAGAGAGTTTTGAGTCTTGTGTAGGTTTTGAACTTCATCTATTCTGCCCCTTTTCTGGAATGATAACGATTTATTTAAACTTGTGTGTGATCTTAAAAGATAGCTCATTTTCTTGAACTAGTGAAAGTAATCAAAATATTGTTTATAAGGTTTGTATGGTGTCATCTTTTACTTTATTGCCTTGAATTGAATACAAAAATGAACTCAAGTATTTTCAGATGCTTCAACCAAAAATTACTTTATTGTTTATAATAATTAAGTTATCCTTACTGTTTTTATGGAATTATTTGTGATCAATGTACTTCTTAGGCTATGGGATGAGTCTGAGATACTATGATATTTAGCTGGAATGTAATAGTTATTGTTGTCCAAATAATATTTTTAATCTAAAAGATAGTTTTGTGTATCTTTTAATACTCCTTCAATGGTTGAACTGGTTGCTTGGAGGAACTTAATTTGGATACATGAATGAGAAGGTGAAGTTAGGAAGAAATATGAATTTCCTTTCTTTAATTATGTTGTTTTATTTCTAGAATATTGAAAAGAGTTTTTGATGAAAAGTTAGGGTTGATATGTTGATCATTTAAACCTTACTTATAGAAACTTTAATCCTTTTTCTCCTTCTTGGTTGTAATCCTTTAGGGAAAGGTCTTTTTGTTTTATTGTTGTGTTTTCAGAACTGTTTCATAAACGACAGGGTTCTTTTTATGGAACAGTTAGATAAAAGCACAACATTTTAATGTTATAGTGTTTATCATGCTCAGTTCAAATGAACTGAATCGTGCTAACAATTTTGTAGATGGATTTCATAAAAGATGAAAGGAGAAAGACATATAGAAAGTTACATTTGTTTTACTAAAGAAATTGTATCTTTATTATGATGATTATGTGGTGTCATTACTTGAGATGTAATTTGTCGAAAAATAAAGTTGTAATAAAAACTAGTTTTGTACTATTGTTATGACACTTTGTATTTCTGAGATACTTCGGATTCAATAAAAGTGTCACTCCTTTTTTATGAATAAATAATGTGATGATTATTGATTACTACCTTATTGAAATACCTTCTTTGGCATAGATTGTGGGGTATTATTAAGTAATATCATAAATGAAGGAGGGAAGTATATGTATTTTAGAGTTATGGAATTTGGAACTTAATAGTTCTTATATTTATAAAACTATGAGTTTGTGAATATGAAATATTAGTTGGTTGTTATCACATAAAAGAGATGCAACTAATAAGTTGACACTCTTAAATAGATCCTTAGAACAATGGAAAGGAATCATGAATAAATTATATAGATATATATAAGTATGTCCTCTTGATGTATTTGAAATATAAGTAATATGTTTTCATAATTGGACATTAGTCCTTGATTTAGGGAAAAGGATAATTCCCTTGAAATCAATCATTGAGACATAATTTAAGAACTTGTTAAAGTGTTATGAATGTTGTAAGTAAATGATTGAATGTGTACTTCCTTAGGAAGATTTCTTAATCAAATTTGGAATGCTTAGAAAGGAATTAAATGGAATTTAGACTTCATCTTCATGAAGTCTAAAATAAAGGGTTATAATGAACTTATTTAAGCTAGGGCTGAAATAAGTAAGGAACTAATTAACACACTTTCATAACTTCAAGATCAATCTTGTCGTGATATAATGCAAGTTGTTTCATTTAAAGACAAACTTAAGCATGTAATTAAATGGTTAGGAAGTAGATTTTATCAGCATACCTACCTCACATGCAGTTTCAACTTGTAACCTTATAGGTTAAATGATGTTAGATGAATCTTTAAGCGTTGTTGTAATTAATATTTTAGACAACGATTAAATGGGCTAATAAACTTATAATTTAAGGTATGTTAACCCAGTTGAGGAAACTTAGTTGGATGTTGGTACACATCAACTGTAGTGTAGTACCTTCATAATGACAAGAGTCATTACGAGGATACTATGATGCAATTGATATGTCTCAACACCCCGCATAGTTTTTAACTTGATTGACATAAAAGTAAGATTGGATCACGGTTCTATCCTATACAAGGATAGGAATATGATCTAGTGTCGAGGTCAACTCATGTTGACTTAGGATAACTAGACACACCCAATCGACATAATTTGATTGAGTATGTCTATGTACCCTTAGTCATCATGAGTAGTCTTCCACACTAGTGCATGTTATTTCCCTTGTCTAGTATGAAACCTTGAATCAGATTGGACTGAAAAAGTTAGGAAAGACCACTCTAGATAACAAAACAAGTGTGGTGAGGGATTTATTCCATTTGATGAGTATATCGTCAAGGAATGAAAACATGATAAACTTGTTTTAAAATTTTACCAAAGTATCGTGAGATGCTCATTTATGGATGTATCTTATCAAAATAGAGATTAATCCTTGAAGCACATCTATCAAATATCAAAATCATATTGTCAAAAATAGATTGATCACTCAAATGAAAACTACCTATCCAAAATATAGACTGATCCCTCAAAGGACGACTATCAAAAATTAAAAATTCAAAATTCAAAAAATTGTAGACCACGTCCTCGAAGGATGGGTACCCATGTCATAGTAAAAGGATTCCCACATCGATCAACTTTCCCATCAAAAATAATTCCCACATTGACTATTTTTTGTCGAATAAAAAGAAATATAGGCTGGGCATAAAGCTTACAAATCCATTGAAAGGAGAATCTACTCTCTCACACAAACTACATATGTCAACCCTTCCCATGTTCTAGGAATGTATACAATTTCACTACCATTTGTACCCAAGATCCTACATGTGATTGCCAAGTATTATTCATGTGTTAATGTTTTTACAATGCCAAAAGTGTAAGAGCCTTCATTATACATTTTACCATCACATATGTATCAAATCTAGTCTAAATGCAAGAAGTCCACATTTCATTCCTAAACATGATTAAAGTACATTTTGATACATATTGAGATCATTATATTTGAAGTCACATCACATCAACAAACTAAATCTACATCCATACCCATCATATATAAAAACATAATCAAATATATATATCTTAACTTACATTAAAATATCCACATGTCAACATCGTGTCTAAACATTACATCAAAAATAAATACATTTAACTATTATTCCAAAATTACATCCAAATTATATCAAACGTCACATCAAATATAATCTAAACATTTATCAACATTTATACATATAAATATCATATTAATATCTAAACCCTACATTTTCACATCCAAACATTGCATTAAAATAAAACAACATCATGCAAATCAAAATCATGTGTGTGTACATATATGTGTGTGTGTGTGTGTGTGTGTTGCTCTTGTGAAAACACACACACACACACGCACACACACACACACACACACACACACACACACATATTAATGTGTCATTATTTATAATCGAAGTCTCAAAACTTTGTGTATCAAAAGTATACTTCAAATTTAGGATTCAAAATATTTTTATACATCATCTACCAAGTGAAATTGACATCCATCAAACAGATGCCTTTTTAGCATTTCTCCCCTCATCACCACCCTCACCTCCCCCATACTCACATCCTATAAATGAGCTCATTCATCTTTCGATAACGAGGCTCATACATCATATAAAATTAGAGGAATCTTGGCTCGTATAGTCAATTTATCTTGTGTTTGCATCCACAACACAAAAACACTCATTAGAATACCATTTAATAAAAAATATCACTAGTCATTGACGATTCACCATAATTGTTAGCATTTTAACCTAATTTGCTTTGGCAATTCTAGTGACTCGAAAAACATGCCCCGAGGTGAGCCGAAAAATAAAATTTTAAAAAAAAAAAACACATGCAAAAAATGGAAAAAGGGTACTTACCTCTCCTAAGGTGGGCCGCCTTTGTCTCTTGGATCCTCCAACACTCTCCATTTGTCACTTTTCACTCAAAATCTCACCAACCAAAGCTCTCGATCTCTCTCGGACGTGGTAAAAATGAATTATCATGGTAAGTATTTCCTATTTATAGGGTTTAAATTTTCCCACCCTAGGATCTCCGATAATTTCCTTAAATCGCTAGTGATTCCCTTCAAAATTGTCAAAACACAACCTTTAATCATCCAAGTCATTTTAAATCACCATTTTCATTGTCCCTTGTCAAAATAGCACATTTTTACAAAGACATGTGCCTATTTTTAGGGCCCCAATACCTTTGCAAATTTAGATAACAATCAATCAAACAAAGCCTTCCTATACCAAAATCCACAACAGATTCTTGCAACCTTAGCACCAGTAAGTCTTATGTCTATAGGACATGAACCCATTAGTTCCCATATCACTTGACTTCCTAATCTTAAAATCCAACCTTTTTAGAAACATCATAGCATACCGAGTCAAGATCATCTCTCTCGCCTTCACTTCCTATGATTCATACATCTATAGGTTATGACCACCTTGTTTCCCTAATCATTTGATTCCATGGTAGAATCAAATCCCCCTTTCTGAAATTATTTTTCTATACCTCATCTTGGGAAATCTCAAAATGAACCACCCATGTAAAAAAAAAACCTATATTATCCAATCAACTCAATCAAACTAGTGATCATTTTCACTTCATTGCAATCACCCCTAGTTTGATGGGGAATCACCCATCCAAGCACAAAACAAACCATCTCAATCATTTTTTTCCAGCAGTTTGTCCATCACAAACCACTCAACAAAAAGAGGCAAATGTAAACATTGGGTTTTCGTCACCCACCTACACCCCATATACACACATTAGTCTATTGAACCTATCATTAACTAAGTCACCTTAATAACCCCATAAAATCATTCCCCCTCGTAAACTAAATTTATACTTCAAAACTTACCCTAACCTCCCCAAAACCTCCTAACCATCTTTAACCTATCCTAACCCTTCTTACCCTAACCTCCCTAAAACCTCCTAATCATTGTTAACCTATCCTAACCCTTCTTACCCTAATCTACTAACCTCCCAACCATACTTAACCTCTCCCCTAACCATTTTCCCTCGTCCCCATACCTAAAATCCCTATTTTGGAAGTGGTTGAAACCACTTCTAAACAACTTTCTCCAAATTTCCCGAGATCACCGGTAATTCCAACAAATCACCCACGATTATAAATAGGATCTCAAACTCTTGTTTCAAGGACCTTTTTGTATCTTCACTCTCAAATTTTTAAACCTACAAACAAAGTTCTGTCATTTTAGCTATCATCAAGTCCTACAACAAAACTTTGTTACTCCAATGAGCCATAACATATCAATTTGAACATTTAAAGCATATATACATCATCGGATAGTCAATAGATCAACATCCCCAACTCTATAAGACTTTTTGAGCTCATTTGTTGTGTATTTCACATTCAAGTAATCTCTTATCTATTTACTACTATCACTATCCTAGTTGCACACCAAAACAAGAACAAAGTAATCATTTTAACCTCTATTTTAATTCAGTTTATTTTTTATCAAAGAAATCCACATTTTCAAAAGAATCACTCATGATTCCCTCCAATTGCATGCAGTGATTCCTTTCAATCACCTATGCTTTCAGCTTAATCTATCTTCCTTTATCAAAGCATTACATTTTATAAAACATTATCTATATTTATGGACTTAATTTGTTTTCTTACAATCATGTCTCTATTGTAGATTATTGTTCTAGGTCATTTTCATCTGATTATGAGCATTTACAATATCTTGATTGTTCAACAGTCGTTCGTGTGGGATAAATTTGACATCCTCCATGAGCTAACATTATGTACTATCATATTTACATTGACCCTCAAAGATATCAAGGAATGATTTGATATCCTTGATGAGGTCTGACAAGTAATCAAGATTATTGGTATGACTACTTCAAAGATCTTCATATTATCACCACTCTATCCTAGGCCACCTACAAAGCAGAACAACATCTTCCCTTTCATTTTGAATTCTAGCTTCATTATCTATCTTATTATCTTTATCAACTCACTTAATTGTATCAAAATGAGCTAACATCCTTCAAGGAAGTCCCTTTGGATTCTTTGAATCAGCTTTTTCAAGCATCTCGTCATCATATTTTTCTAATATCTCTTGTCTAGTTGTTTGTATTTATAGGTATCTTCACTCGATTAGAAGGAGGAGTGATTGTTCATTATTCATATCTCATCACCTTGACATTGCGATTATCGGCACAAGTATCGCTAAACCTGTCATTTTCAAGTTGTAGGTAATTTTTACACGTAATAGCATTTACCTAATATAGGGGGTCCATGTGGAGTCCGGTGATTAGAGCGAAACAAAAGATGTGGGGGCCACCACGTGGTGGGTAGAGGTATGTGTTAGTTTTCAAAGGAGGTTCCCACATGATATAGGTCGTTTGGCATAATTAAAAGATATAGTTTTTAACATAAATTTTTAACATCTAGTTTTAAAATTTAATGTATCTCTTGACTATATATATATAGGTTTAGACTATAATTAGGTTATAAACCATAGTTTTTAAACTTTAAAAATATATATATAAACCAACACTATAGACTAGACATAGGGTATTATATTTTTTGAATAATATGAAAGAAGTCTAATTACACAAGGTTTAGAAGGGGTTATACCAGGGCACTAGGGTAAGAATAAAACTTGAAATAATAGGAAAAATCAATTTCCTATTTTCATGGAGTGTTGTCTCTATGTAGGAGACCTTAGGTAATTAGATTTTACTTGATTTTGACATCCTTTCACTATTTATTTCCATGAAGACTATGGCATGTAGTCATTTTTACTCCTATTACAAAAGGAAGGAACCCCATGCATGCCAGCCTATCACCCAGCAGAAGCTGAGTGCTCACCTGAGGCACATGCAGGTACCGAGTCTCTCTTTTATGTGAGTTTAGTGGGAAGCATCATCTATGATTAGTGTAAGAGTTCTTAGGAGGGAATTTTAAGACAAACAAGAACCATAGGGCTCAGAACGGCCTCTAGATCCTTGCAGTCACTTCAGACCGAGTGCTTTAACAAAATCCAGAACATATAATAGAAATAATTATACAAGCATTCATACATAGCATGAAAGGAAAGGGAACCCATATGAGAGAAAAGTGCATTAAAACCATTGATATCCATGTCTATTTGTAATAGGTAACCTCATTATATTCATTGATTCATTACAGAGTGTCACAGAGAGTAGACCGTAGTCATGCATATCTCTGGATGTATGTAACTAAGCTAACAAAAAAAGAAAAATTACAACTCCATGCTTAGTGCATTCTTTCCAGTATAAATATCCACTCGCAGTAATTCTGCAAAGCTCCACTCACTCTCTAACCCGCTATACCTCGTACTTGTAGATATATCTTTTACTCCATAGGCACTTGTATTTATAATTTTCCTACACTGCCAACTCACCTTCCAGTGTCCTCAGATCTAGTGCCAAGTGTCGAATGTGGTCCATGCGAGCATGCTTCTTCAGGCTTGAGCTTTCCACTTTACCTCATTTTTCTTCTATAATATTCCATCCGGGCATGCTCTTTCCTGGGCCAGCCTATTGTTAGGCTGGCATCTTATCCATGTGTAACCGATCATGCTTTTCACATGTTCTACCCTGGGCACTCAAATTGACTAAGTCTTGAGCCTCCTTTTGTGTGTCGCGCGTGCTATGTGCTTCCCTAAGCCTTTCTCTCATGTGCTTTTACCTTGCGTGCCTTTTCATAACTGGGACCCTACACACCCATGTGCCTTCATACTTGGTTAAGATTACAAGGGTCCAACATGGCAATAAGAGAAAAAAAATTAAATATAAATGTGAGTCTAATTTATGTGAGAGAGAATTAAAATAAAAAATAAGTATCCACATGGTTTTCCAAGGTCCAAGGGATTTGATAAAAAATGTAATGGTGATTATTCCCATATTATAGTTTATTTGTTTATGATGTGCTTTTATAATATAGAAACATTCAATTGTATGTTAAACATCTTAAATGAATTTTATTGCATTCAAAAACCAAGATATATATATGAAAATTAATTTTTTTCTTAAAATGTAAATTTATTAATTAAAAAAATAGTTATAAAGTTAAGTATATATCTATCTAAAGTGTGGTGAGGCTTGCGTGCTACTCCAAAATTTATAGGTTATAACGAGATTCAACACCTTGAGCTATGGCCACATTATCAGGAGGAAATGATTAATTATATGATCTTCTTGCCTTGGCCAAGAACCATCTTGGGTTATACTTAGCATACCCCAGTTAGGACACCCTAAAGTGCCCCTCTCCAATGCCCACCACTTTCCTTCACTCGGAATCACATAAAAATACTTAAGTGAAAATTTCCATATGTGTGTTCAAGATCAACCTCACCATAGTTTTAAATAATATTTTACATTGGGTGGTTTGGTAACCAACACACCCATACATAACAACATTTATTTACAAATTTATTAATTTCTACTCATAAAATGGGGTCAACAATATTATCCTTTATCCCTCCTTTAAAAGGAGTTCGAGAAGCCTTTTTTTTCTTTAAATCTTTTATTCCTCCCTATTTTAAAGGGGTCTCTGTGTACATATCATCCCACCCTATTTTAAATGGGTATTCAATATATATGTTTCTTTAGAATTCAATCCTTGGAAAATATCTTTAGACATAATTATTTTCTTTTCATAGTGTTCAATCTTTTCCTTTTGGGGAATTTTGTCACATAACAGTACTTAAACACCATAGCCAAAGTGGCCCCAAACTAGGGCAGAAAATTTTTCTCAAAGATCTAAAGTGAAACTAGTTATGGCTCATAATCCTTGATGTAGGAATAAAGAGGTTGGATGTCATAGGATGTTATTTATCAATTTGTAAGTGTTAATTACAAGGTCATTTCTAATTATTTTCACATCATTGAGTAGTTGTCTCTTGTGACCAGCTCATCAAATTGGCTCATAACCCGTGCCAAATAAATGTCTAATAATCCAAGCTTAAATTTTAAGTGTTTTCTTGATATCTCTAGATACTAAGAAACAAGTTCCAATCATGAAATTGGATAAAAAGACGTTTATATATGCTCACCATGTGTCGTTTCCAAAGAGAAATAATAGCTTTTGAATGGTTATTTTTGAATTTGTAATCTTTTATTTCTCAACTATACCAAAACCATTTTTCACATATCCCATGATCATTGTATTCCATGAGGCCATATTTCTTTCAAGCAATTATTTGAACAATTCACATGAGTTGTGAATGCTTCCACATATTTCACATATGATAATATCCACTTTCAATATTGTTTAGGATCTCCATACCCATTAAAACATGTGAATATCATTTTCTTAAATTCCTTTTCAACAAACCCATTTTGCACATATCCTCCCTCCACTATAAGGAACGCATATTATATTCAACCATTTCAAAATATACGTAGGACATAAACATTTTTTATGTGGTATATTATTATGAAAAATAAAAACAATAGTTATATATATATATATATATATATATATATATATATATATATATATATATATATATATCACTAATGAAACTAATTGAATATGATAGTGTTTTATGTTTTCAAAACAAATCCCATGTCATTATAAGCATTGAGATGTTATATTATATATATTTATGAGTATAAAAATTATTGTAGGATTCATAAATGTTATGATCAAAGCCTTTTTATGTAAATCTAGTTGCACCAAATTATCCATATATAAAATCCTGAAGCAAAGCATAATTAGCTCTATTATTGAGTGTATTATATTATCCCATGTTTTTCCTTTGAGATTCAATTTCAAAAGTAACACCATCCTGCATAAAGTAACCATAAATTGTAAATGAAGTGGTAGTTATACAACACCAAAACTTTTTTGAAAAACAAATGATCTAATAATAATTTATGATAGATAGACCTTCTTAGATAATGATGATGATAAATGAAAATGGCACCTGAATAGATGTGTTATGTAGTTGAGTTAATATGGAGGATGAGGAAACTTATAAGAGTAGTGATATTTGGGTGGTGGATAAACTAGAGGTGGGTGAAGAAGCACCACTACCTTGGGAGGGGAAGGAGGGGGCTTCACTTCCACCTTTGGAGGAGGCGGAGATTTGTATTTGTATGGTGGTGATACTAGTGGCTTCTCATAGTGTGGAGGAGGAGGAGGAGGAGGAGGGGATTATTTTGGTGGAGGGTAAAGTGGTGTTGGATGATGTGGAGGATATATAGGCTTTGTAGAAGGGTTACCGTTAAACCCTAGGAATTTGTGTTTTCATTGATTTCAAGGGGAAATGATGGAAAAGTAGTGAGTGGTGAAGTGAGGCTCAGTCAAAGGCATGAAGTTTGATTGGTAGTGCCTTCTCAATGGTTTATTTGAGCATTTAAGATGGTCTCGGTGTCTTAAGCTTGGTCTACAAGGTAGGAGTATACTTGTAGGCATGAAAATTGTTGGTATGCTTGGATAATAGGTTTTATAGGTTATATATGATGATTTCAGTATGGAAAATAGCTCTTACAAGTGAGTTTCAAGCCATCCGGTGAAAGTATCAGTTGGAATTGGCTCATTTAGACTTGTTTCTAGAGCCTAATGAGATGTGAAAGGGTGGTACAGGTCATGAAAAAACCATGTGATCATGGTAGGAGCATAGGAATTTTTTCTAGGGCATGTGTGAGCAATAATAAGGCTTACTTTAACTCCTAGAAGCAAATTTTAAAAGTTCACCAAATTTGGCCCTAAGGATTGGCAGTGTAGGTTGATGTAAATGAGATAGTTTTGAATAGTACATGCATATTTATGATAAATAAACTTATGGATCATGTATAGGGGTGATTTTTTGTGATTCATGCCAAATTTCATTAACTTCTGAAGAGGTATGTGAAATTTATGCATGTTTTCCTAAGATTGTCTTCTTAAGAAATGCAGTTTTGAGCATCATGTCTTCTTAGGTCTCAAGAAAAAATATGGAGCCTTATTTAGATAATTCATAGAATTAATTTTTGTAGATAACTCTAATCCTTAAGTAATGTGAAAATTTTGAAAAAATTTACTTGAGAAACAAGAAATTTGTGAATGTTTTTCTAACATGTTCTTTCTCCTCCAAACCCTCTTATTCAAGTAGTAGGCACAAAGTGCAGTTATCTAACATCAAATCACTTTTTAAAACTTTGATAAATCCTCATAATAATGGAATCCATCATGTAATTCGTGATAGTATTCATTAAAAATTGTGTCATGTGAGTGTGCAATGGATCTGCAAAGCTATGTCTAGGTAGTCCTTCAGAAAACACTTCAAGCTTGTGTTTCTTCATACAAAAGATAATGTGTAATGGTTTTCTCGGGGTTCATGAAGTTTTAATCATATTCTAGTGGAGAAAGGGAACTTACTATAACTTTAAGTCAATATGGAAAATTGTAAGACTGCTTTAAATGATGATTGTTTCCTTTGATATGTTTCAGTATCGTATGTCAATGAGCATGAAAAATGGGTTGAGTTCATTTCCTCAAAAAAATTGTGTTGTGTAAAGAAATTTTGAGAATATTTGAGCTTATTCCCTATAATATACTAATGCAAGGATGACTAGGTTTATGGGAAGTTCTAAATTAAAATTTAGAAGCTCATTTTCAAAAACTATTTTTGTGGGTCATACACAACATTGAAATGATCATTCATCCATTTCTCTTCTCTAAGTGGTGATGATTCACATTTTAAACCTTTGAGTTGATCAAATAACTTATCTTAATCATTAAATTTTGATCTATGATATTATTTCAAGGTTCATATTAGTGCAAATTCACAGCACCCCCAAATCGACCCTCAGATCTGCTATAGACAAATGGCCAATTCGGTGTGAATGCACAACATGGAGTTTTCCCAAAGTGTGGGACCTTTGCAATTGGGGAAAACTCTCCAGATTGAAGTTGGTTCTTACTCCTCTATTTAGGTGTATGCATGCAATTTTTGCAGAGGTTCTGATTCAAAATTCCTACTCTAAAACTACCAAGGAGACAGGGTTGAGAGAAAACATGGAAATGGAAACAAAACTAAGCAAAAATAGAATGGTGATACACCAAAGGAGTGCTGGACTTCTTGCTTTGCAAATTTGACATAGATCATGGAGATTCAACACCAAAACATGCACAAATTACCAGAATGCAATGAAATATTAGAAGACAATAATAAATGCATGAGAGGATTGAAAATCGATCACAAAACATACATTATCATTTCCAAGTTTGATACAATATGTTCCATTAGTGAAGAGGAAAAAAATGAGTTACAATCTCCATGGGAGGTCTAAAATTCTACAAATCTACCTACTAAGGAAGAAAAGAGAGCTTGCAAAAGCAAGGGGGTCCAACCATTACAAAATGAGCCAAAATTGGCTTATATCGATCAAACAGAATGAAGAAAGGTGAAAAAATGTGGGCAAATTGATTCGACATCTCCAACCACCAAAAAGATTCATTAAAATAGCAAGGGCACCCTCACAAATCCATTTTTCGATGCATTCGGCCATGCTGGAGAAGAAACGGATGCCATACTTCATCAATTTTGGTGGTTGGGGGTCGGTTCTACATTTTTCTCATGCCAGAGACATTTATTCAAATTTTCCCATCAAACTCTGTCAAAACTCAAAATTGAAGCTTCCATGGCATAGAGGGCATTGATAGCTTTCCAATGGTACCAAATTTGATGAATTTTGACCACTGGATCGAAAGATATGACCTTTTGAAATTCTGCGGCCAAATTAGGGCAAAAATGGTGAAAAATGGGTCTGCGGGCTCAACCTTTCCTTTTTCCTTTTTTGCAAAATTTACAAAAAGTCTCAAAAAACCCATAGCCCCATAGGGGAAAAGTGCCACATGGTGTTAAAAGGGCTTCGTGGGTCCAAAGATCACTTTTGCACTAAAAGCACAAAAACATTAAAGTTTAAAATACCTCCCACAGCCCGCAACCCCGCTTCCTAGCTTTGACTTTGACTTTTGGTCTCTGGCGGAAGTGCGGGTCACCTTGTGACTTTTTCCCTTTGGAATGAAAAAGGGTTAAGTTCCAAATTCCCTCCAATCCTCTACCTTCTCGCTTTGCTTAATGTGGCCACGTGTCCTCCTCGGACCTTAGGCAAATTTTCTTCCTTTGCGCCTTTGCGGGCTCGTGGGCCAAAAATTACCTTTGTGCCCTCTTAGCCAAAAATACTAAGTATCAAAATTCTTCCACTTTCCACCAACCCACAATCTCCTTTGGAAAAATTTCTTCCTTAGCTCAGGGACCCGCCTAGGGCAAATTTTCACTGTAAACTCCACCGAGCCATAACTCAAAAAATACAAGGAGTTAGGAGGACTTATTTACCTTTCTGGAAAGGGGAAGAAAAATCCTATCTGATGAAGCCATCTCTAGGAAATTTTGAGTGCTTTAAAGTTGCAAAAATCTACCTACAGAAAAAGGAAGGAAGAATGAAGGCAAGTTAACCAAAACAAGCATGGGCTTATTTTGGATAACATTCACATCTCCTTGAGGTCATAAATATGAGTAGTGCATGTGTGTTAGTAATGAAATATTTAGTTGTGAAAGTCTAAAATGGTTTTTAAGGAAATCAAGATATTAGGGATCCTTTGCTAGGTTTTTAGACCTTGAGTGAATGCTCGATTTCGAATAAAGGTCAACAAAGAAGCCAATAAATAGTAATTCTTATCCCTCGGGTGTCCATAGTAAGCACAAACCCTGAAACTAGGATTTCAAGAGGAAAAACCTTAAAACTCAAGTTTACACCAATAAAATCTTCCAAAAATCTGAGGAATTCTCTGTGGGCATGACATGAATCATTTGTAACAATAACCAAATATTTTCATCAATAATCAAGTGATAATCCTCTGTCAGTTTTCTTAAAAACTCATCCTTCAATTGTGTAGAGCTATAAACCAAAGTTTTTGATGGAGTTATCTAATATAATTATGTTATATATTCATGGAAAATATTGAAACAGTATTGAGGATGTCTCACAACATGGGTATGTGGATGTTTCAGTTTGGTAGCCCAAAATTTTGTGACTGTGGCTTTGGACTTAACTCTCAATTTTTTTGTAGAAATAGTGAACCTCTCCAAAATGTAAATTCATTGTGAAGGGTGATTTAGATATTATTGAAAATATCTTAAGAGAAAATAAAGGTTGATTATCTTGGTTTGAAAGCTATAATCTTCAATGATAGTAATAAGAAGCATGTCAGTTTGTTTGCATATCATCTCAAGAAACTAGTAAAAGGTAATTCTCTTTAAAGGAATGTCTCAATAGTGAAATAGTGCCATTACTTGTATCATAGAAAAAATTGTAATATGTCTCAGTGTTTCAAATTCACTTAACATGATTTTTTGGTCTAGGGACTCTGTCATACTATTTGAATTACAAGTTTTATCTTTCTATGAAGTTGGAAGGTCAAGAATCAGGGCTTGCTCAAAAATTATGGGTCAATGAAGAATCTTAAGAGTTTAAAACAGTTACAAAACTTGTATGCTCTTCTCTAGCTCAAACTAGAAGATGAAAATCTCTTTATTGGTCATGATAGTCAAAGAATACTGAAGTTGACTAGTTGATGCTTGAAATTGCTTGAAAATTTTTGAGTCATGAGAAGTCAGGGTGATTATAGAGAATGTGAAGAGACTAAAACTTATGTTTTTAGTTTTTAATATACAAGATATTATTGTGGGAAAAATGGTAGAGTCTTGAATAGATAATAATGTGAAAGGTCTATAGATATATAGGATGTGACTGAAATAAAAATAAGAAGGAAAAGCCTAGGTGTTTAGAAAAAGAGTAAGGTTTATAAAGACCAAGAAGGAGGTTGTCATGACACTCAAGAAACAAGAATGAAATGAACAATGTATGAATATATTTGTAAGATTAAGAATGAACTGATATGATGGTGGATGTGATAAGAAGGTATAGTTATGAAGATACAATATGAAATTTAAATGATTTTTTGAACTCATATATAGTTTTTGAGAGGTGTAAATGTGCTAAGAGGTGATAAATCAGAAGTGGGAAGTATGATTCTGAGCTAAGAAATATGTAGATAGATGTGGGAACATGATGTTATTTACTTGAGAGTGAAAAATTAGAATAACAAAGTGAGTGTTGTGAATGAATGAGACTTGTTGAACCGTGTTGATAGAATCGAATGAGAACAATGGACTATGTTACAATAAGGTGTGTCATGAATACTTGTTGAAGTGTAGGGAGGATGATTGTGTCTTGAGAATATATGGAGATTGAGATAAGTGAGTAGAAAGAGAAAGAATGTGTTGAAGAACTAGAAAATAGACTTTTTATAACCGAGACTAATGTTGTCTTGAATGATGATACTAGATAAGGTACAACGCACTTATTTAGGAGATAATGAATTCCTTGAAAGAAAGAAGAAAATAATTAAAGATTTGGTATGTGGGAGAGAGATTATTTGAGAAGAAAATTTGATTAAAATAGAAATAAAATTTATAGGTCATCATCGGTTATGTGAGACAACAATCTAAGTGTGACCAAGATTATGAAAAATTCTAAGCGGCAGACTTAGCACTTGGGAGTTACGGAAAATTCCTGTGAGTTAAAGCTCACTAAAGATCAGTTGTAGATGGTTAAATTTTAGATTTCAAACCGAGTAATAGCTTGGTCAAATTTTGGTTACAACTCCAAGTTGAGTTGAATCTCAACCATGAATTTAATGTAACTAATATAGGACAATTTTTGTCCTAAGCCTAGTTCTTAGTTTCAATAGGTTTTTTCCCAGTTTGGGTTTCCTACATTGAAACTTGTGTCGTTATGTAATCTCTTGAAAATATCTTGAGTATGGTTATAATGCGTTCATCATAGCAAATTTAAGAAGGTAAATTTGAGAATAAATTGATCGCCCCTCTTAGTTTCATAGTTTTTAACAATTGGTATCAGAGCCCGATACTCTTGAATCAAGTCTAAAATTTTGGAGTAGGTACTCCCTTAATCATAAGAATGGTTATTGAAGTAATTCCTAGCAGCAGTTCAAGATAAAAATATGCCACTAAAGATGAATATTAGTAGAGGTAAATCTTGAAGCATAACTGATAAGTGCTCTGGATGAACTGAAATATCAAAGGAAAAAGAAAAATAAATTGAAGACCAAGTTGAAATAGTATGAAGAGAAGATAAAAATTCTTGAGGAGAGTAAAATCATAAATATGAAGAGGGAATCAAATATCTTGAGGCACAATTGGAGCTAGTTTCAACATCTCTCAGAGACAAAGAAAAAGAGCATCTCAAAATTAATACGAGTTGAAATCTCAGGTTGAAACAGTGTCAAAAGCTTTACATGCCAAAGAAGACACATGCATGAGACATGAAGAAGAGATGATATCTTTGAGAGCTGAATTAGATGAATCAACAGAGATACTAAAGATGTATAGAAAGTTATAAAAGAGCTTTGAGGCTCTAAATGAAATGTTGGATAAGTAGAAGGTAACAGATGAAAAAAGCCGAACTAGGCTTCATTAAAGATCCTGCAAAGGAGAGTGAAGATAACAAAGTTGGTTCAAGTGGATAATCAAACATGAAGACAACTAAGAGGACAAATTCAAGAAGGCATAAACCTATTAGGAAACCTAATTATTTCAGGTATGAAATAAATTTTAATGGATATTGTTATTCATGTTATGGTTTTAGACATAGAGCTAGGGACTACATGAAGAATTTTGATAGAGAACACCCATGGAGGATCTAAAACTGATTATGAAAAGAATATAGTGTGTTTCAACTGTCAAGAAAAAGGAATACTATCAGGAACTATTTAGAAGAACCTTCAAGTTAGTTTTGGGAAAAATAACACTTAAGAGGCATGAACATGTTAGTGTGCTACAACTACAACAAATTTGGACACTATGCTAAAAGATGTCATGAGTTCAAGGCTGAAAATTATGATAGGAATGATAATTCACATCAAGCAAGAGGAAAAATTAGTGTCATGTGCTATACTTGTCACAATTTTGGGAATTTTGCAAAGAAATGTTATTACCATGAGAAATCCAAGTACAACATTAGGTATTATAATTTTAGAGGGAAATATAAGAAGGCATCCAATATGAAGATCATTCCTAGAAATGAGACTAATTCAGCCATGGTTAAAATAGCTCCTGAAAAGAAGAAATCTAAATGGGTATACAAGGTCAAGGAATGTCTGAATAGTGAAATAATGTCATTTCTTGTATCATACGAAGATTTTCAATATGTATCAGTGTTTCAAACACACTCGACATGAATTTATGGTCTAGGGACTCTATCATACTATTTTAATTACAAGTTTGATCTTTCTCGTGAAGTTGGAAGGTCAAGAATCAGGCTTGCTTGAAAAGGATTGGTCAATGAAGAGTCATAAGAGTTTAAAACAGTTATAAAACTTGTATGTTCTTATCTAGATCAAACTATAAGATGAAAATCTCTCTATTGGTCATGATAGTCAAATAATATTGAATTTGAATAGTTGATTCTTGGAATTTCTTTAATAAGTTTTAGTTGTGAGAATTTGTGTGATTATAGAGAATGTGAAGAGACTAACACTTATGTTTTTAGTTTTGAATATACAAGATACTATTGTGGGAAAAAGTAGAGTCTTGAATAGAGAAGAATGTGAAAGGTCTACAGATATATAGGATGTGAATGAAATAAATATATATATATGAAGGAATAGCTTGGGTGTTTAGAAGAAGAGTAAGGTTTATAAGGGCCAAGAAGGAGGTTTTCATGACTCTCAAGAAACAAGAATGAAATGAACAATTTATGAAGACATTTGAAATATGAAGAATGAACTAAGATGATGATGTATGAGATAAGAAGGTATAGGTATGAAGATGTAGCTATGAAATGGAAATGATTGTTTGAACTCATATATAGTTTTTGAGAGGTGTAAATGTGTTAAAAGGTGAAAAAGGAAAAGTGGGAAGTATGATCCTGAGCTAAGAAAAAGTAGATAGATGTGGAAGCATGATGTTATTTACTTGAGAGTGAAAAATCATAATGACGGTGAGTGTTGAAAATGAATGAGACTTGTTGAACTATTGTGAGTCGGAATGAGGACAACGAATCGTGTTACAATAAGGTGTGTCATAAATACTTGTTGAAGTGTAGGGAGAATGATTGTGTCTTAAAAATATATGAGACTGATATAAGTGAGCTGACAGAGAAAGAATGTGTTGAAGAACTAGAAAATGGAGACTTGTGATAACTAAGACTAATGTTTTATTGAATGATGATATTGGAAAACATATAAAGCATTGATTTAGGAGATAATGAATGCCTTGGCAAAAATCGAAAAGGAGTACTTATTTGGTAAGTAGGAGAGATATAAGTTGAGAAGAAAATTTGAGTAGAAGAGAAAGCAAATTTATAGGTCATCATCATTTTTATGAGACAATAATCTAAATTTGACCAAAGTGTTGTGAAAATTCTAAGTAGTAGCTTAGCACTTGGGGAGTTGCAGCTTCCCTATGAGTTAAAGCTCACTAAAGATCAGTTGTAGCTAGTTAAATTTTGGGAGTTGAATCTTTTAGACTGAGTAGCAACTTGGTCATATTTTGGAGTTGCAGCTCCAAGTTTAGTTAAAGCTCAACCATGAAATCAATGTAATTGATACAGACAATTTTTGTCCTAAGCCTAGTTCTTGGTTTCAATGGGTTTTTTCCCATTTGGGTTTCCCACATTAAAAATTATGTCTATGTGTACTCTCTTCCAAATTACTTATGTTTGGTTTTATGTGTTTGTCATAGAAAATTTAACAAGGTAAATTTGATTAGACATTGATTCACCCCCTCTCAGTGTCCTAGTTTCCAAAGCATGGTGTGGACAAGGGGTGGTGGCTTCACTATAACAAGTGTCTTGGGAAGCAAGAACACATGGTTGATAGGAAAAGGAGGAGAGTTGTATTAGTCTGGATTTGGAGGAGGATTATTATTATAATAAGTGGAATTTGGTGGCATTGTATCCCAAATGCATGCTACAATCAAAACCAACAACAACATGGGAATCCTTCCTAAGGAAACCATTTTGTTAACACTAGGAGGGATGATTTGCTTACATAAATAAATGGTATTTATAGTGATTGGAAACATAGTTTGGTAGAATTTTATTCAATGTAAGCGGTGGGGAGGATTTATTTTGAAAATAAGATACAACTTTGTGTCGCAAGTCAAAATTTTGAGTGTGATTTGTGAACATTTATGATGTGCATAAGTCATACTTCAATCCAAAAAAATTCTCGTGGGTTCGTGGATTTCTAACAAACTAAGATCATAATTTACATCTTATAAAACATAAATTTGGTCTACCTATCTTTCAAATTTTTCCAAGTCTTGAGGTTTTTACACGACGAATATTTTCCAAGAGTATAATATTTTAAATTGTTACAATTTGTGTCATGTATAAGTCATGAACCTCAAATTGGTGTTCGGTTATTAGACTGTGTGTCTTGCACACATGTAATATGCCAAAAGAATTATTATGGGCCTATCACCATTTCCATGTTTGGACGCATTAATCTCTCTCAAACACTACACCCCCACACATTATTTAGTAGAAAATTTACAATTTAGCAAGTAATTGTTGTATATAAAATGAATAATACACACGAGAAGATATGTGCAAAAGAAAAAAATCAATTGAAAATTCCATAGTATTTTGGTGCTTTTTTTCTTGCTTACAAATTACGAAGTGGGACCTCAATGTATTTATGGAATTATACATCCCTTTACATAATTCCTTGTTTTTTCTACAATAAAAAACAATGTATATGGGATACATAAATGCATATAGAGATTCCAAGATATTTACACTCAATAGAAGATATATATTCAAATTTTGAATTGAAAACGATTTCGATAATAAATGTAAATATTTTATGCAAAAATATTTAAAGTTGAAAAGCATGCATGCAATGTGACTAGGTCAAGATTACATATTCCAACACTCCTCCCTTATCTTGACTTCTTAGTTATCACTAGAGTGATACACCTATGAAAATTTTAAGCAATCACTAAAATGCTCAAAACTTTCCTTTGTTAAGTGTTTTGTGAACATATCGGAAAATTGATCGTCCGATCTAAAAAAATTCTACGTATATGTAATCGTTGTGAACTAGCTCCATAATGAAGTGATATATTGTAAATATATCTTAGTTTCTTTTCTAAAAATATGATTCTTTGACAATTTTATTACTAATTTTCCATCAAAAATAATATTTTCCACCTCTTCTTTCTCATGTTACCTTATATGACAACACTCTTGTCATTCAAACTGCTTGGGATGCTACAAATGTTGTTGCCACATATTCCGCTTCTATAAAATAAAGGGTGAGAATGGACTTTTTTAAGCTCATAATACAACACTTGAACCAAAATAAAACAATTAACCAGATGATATTTTTCATTATAGATACTCCTATACAATCAATGTCTATATAACCAATGAACTCAAATTCACCATATTTTTATATAAGATCTCATAATCTTTTATTCTATTAACATATCTATAAATAAATTCCCAACTACCTAGTGAGAATATTTTGGTGACTCCATGAACTTATAAATAAGGCTTACACCATACATGATATGAGGCATTATGGCTATCAACTACATTAGAATACCAACAAGTCTTTTATATATTATTAAATCAACATTGCATCCCTTAATATATTTTCTTGAATTCAATCATGTGGTAGCTTATGATATCTTGTTATTTATCATCAAATACATTTTTAAAACATTATTGGAATATTTTCTAATGGTATATAAAAATTTAGTATTCTAATTGAATAACTTATATGTCAAGAAAATACTTTATCAACCCTAAATCATTCATTTCAAATTCTTTATCCATTGCTAACTTGAATAGGTCAGTTGCAAAATATCTTGTGAGTATTAAATCATCCACATATTAACAAACAATCAAAAATGACATTGAGCATTCTTATTGATGTAAATATTTAGTTCATAACTATATTTTTAAATGGATTCCTCATAATGCAAGAATAAATTCTTCTATACCAAAATGTTGAAGCTTTCTTGGGACCATACAATGTTTTCATCACTATGTATGATTTATACTCATGACCCAAAATCTTATAAATTATTGGATGTAGCACATAAACGTCTTCCTCTAGTAGAACACTAAAAATACATATTTGACATCTGGTTCATATAAATTGCATTTGTTTCAAGATTTATTATTGCTTTAGACATTTCGAATCGACTAGTCTAGCCACCGAGGAAAAAGTTTCATTGTAATAAATTTTGGGTTTTTTTGAAAAACCCTTTGCACCCATCTTTGCTTTATGTTTTCCAATATTTGTAATTAAATTGAATTTAGTCTTATAGACCCACTTTACTCCAATTAGATCCATTCCTTTGAGACGATTTTAAAGTTCCCATATATGATTTTTCTCAAATGAATTGGTTTCTTAATCGAGGTTTTTACCAAATTTCCATTTCCATTTTTTCTTCAAAAGTACATGATTGATTGAGAAAATAATATTAAATTAGAAAATAACTCAAAATTTTCATCACCTTGAGATTCATCATGTATTTCTTTAAATTTTCTTGTCTTTCTTAACGTGTCCCTAAGGTGAGAAATTATTGATGCTAGTGTTAGACCTAAACTATCACTTCAATGAGCCCCGAAGGTAAATATTTCCTATATGTCCTAATGCTTCACTTGGATAAAAACTTGTTACATCGAATGAAAAACCACTTGATATGTCACATGAGTGAGATATTGAGGGTTATTTCGTGGTGTATGTGCATGAAGTATCTATGGATTGATACCTTAAGGTTATCTGAGATGTTGGTGTCCCTAAGGTATCTATGGGGTGTGAGATTCACATATTTTGAGATGAAAGTGCTTTGGGGCATGCATATATGTTGTATAACCAAATAATCTTATATGGGAGATCAAATTCTTATGACTACTCCATACCTCTTCTAGTGTATTTTCTTGCAAGATATTTATAGGTTCCCTCTTGAGAAGATACACAACTATCTGGACTACTTTTATCTAAAATTGATCCTCCAACTTAGTTGTGGAAAGCATGCAATGAGTCATATCCATGACAGATCTAATTATAATGTTATGTAATTTCATTCTGTTGAGAAGAATATGGGAATTCAAGTTTTGTTTAATGTTATACTACATCAAGAATGTCATGAACTTATTTGATGTGAATTCCCCCTTGATCTCGAGTGGAGGAGAAGAAGAGGATACCTTATTTATTATACAACTTGTTGGTTGAAGATCTAAAATTTTACAAAGGATTCACTCCTCTTCTTGAGAAAGAACACCCATGTCTTGCAAGAGATGTCATCCACTAATAACTATAAGTATTGGAATCCTGAAAGGAAGTATAAAGGGATCCACACATATCAATATGGATGACCTTGTGACATTCCTTAGCATGGAAGGTATTGAGATTGAACAGATCCCAATGCTTTTTACATGTAAGACATCTAGGATATATAGGTAAGGAATGGGAAAGCTGAGGTAGTCCTCTTACCATATCATTATAACTAAGATGATACAGTATCCATTTGTAAGGTTCCCATATCAATAATTTCATATAGCAAGAGATTCATTCATAGAGGAAGATAAAGCAAATACAGAGGATGAGACTATGCATCTAGTGAAAATAAACAATCCTTAAAATCGTCTCTAGAAATTATCATACCTTTTCGTGAGATCAAACAAGATTTTATGCCTTTCTAGAGTTGGAACTCTACCTTAAGCTTATGATTCAAGAGCTGAGTTATAAACAATAGACTGTTGTCAAACCAAGAACATAAAGCACCTTCATGAGTGTACATATTCTTATCCGTAGAGGAATGGTGACATTTCCAATTCCTTCTACAACATATTCTTTATCATCTGCGAATCTAAACCTGATCTCCAGTGGGTTGATCATTCAATGAATCAAATAGCTTCTTATCACTTGTCATATTTTTTTGGCGTAAGAATCAATCAACTAAACAATCCTTGTTGGATACGAAGTTTAGGAGAGAAACACAAAAATTTGATGGGTGTTGTAATTGGCTAATTTTGGTACTTCCTCATCGAATGCAATATTGTGTTAGGTTGTGACATTTCCTTTGTGTTTCCTTTAGTGAGGACATCATTTTGATTGCTGCAAATCACTTTAACCAAGTGTGTCTTCTTTACTATAATTTCCTTGCATCGGACATTATACCAACATTGTCATGCATATTTTTAGTGCAAATTTGATACCATTGATTCATCTTTTGAGGCTTTTCTACTATTATTTTTACTTCTATGGATATTTTTCTTGTGGTCCCTTTCAAAACTTCTAATCATGTTTTTATCTCAAGATTAGTGCTTTGTCTTCAAATTCATCTTGCAACCGACTCGATGGATTCTTCTTATTGTATAAAGTTCACCAATTCTTCAAATGACATCCCTTATTTTGTAATGTTCAATGTCATGAAAAAAATTGAAACTAGGAAACAAGAGCTCTCGAGTAATTGGGACAAATAGTTTAACCTTCACCTTCTCTTTGAGTACTATGAGGTTTGCTCATGGTTATACCACGTAACACAAAAACTAATCTACTTTCTCACCATGTTTCATATGGAGTGTATGAATCTTTGACTAGAGATGGAGGATCTTTGTCTTGTTCTTTTCCTCAAATGTGGTTGTGAGAGAAACCCAAGTCTTCTTTGACGTTTTCACATCCCGAACATGTGGTTGAACTTCATAAAAGATGTTTAGTATGATCAACATCAAGGATTTTATATTGTCCTTGTCACATTATTCTCTCATTAATTTCATTTAGATGCGTGCAATGTACCAATAATGATCCCCATATCTCTTTAAATAGGAGAATCATGAGTATCTTCATCTTCCAAGCTAGTTTGTTGGGTCACTTGAGTAGATGAGCATCTCGACATTAAAAACTTTGGTCTTGACATGATGACACAAAGAAGAGAAATATATTTATTATTATTATTAAAATACATAGCCTTTCACAGAGATAATAAAGAGTTTAGAGATGAGATCGGTATGCTCATGGAGTGAGACATGGATGTTTGTGTGGGAATTCTACCTCACTTTGATCATCTACATCATAGCCTTCCTTGAGCTTGGTATAGATCTTCTTTGCTTGACACCACACATCAAACAAGATATTGGAAAAATTTGGTGCCAACTACAGCCAATAAGGGAAAGACATGACCAAAACACAAAATCACACTAAATATACCTATTATACTTGATTTAAAAACATCTTATAATCTCATAGATATAGCTATACGTATTATTTTTACTTATTTTACAATATTCCTCATAGCTATGACTCTATGTTATTCTCTGAATATTCTTCTTGTTCTTTCTTCTCCTAGTTCGTACTCTCGTATGTGTCTTTCTTCTTCTATATACAACCTTGAGTTATTACTATGTATATTCCCTTCTGTGTTTTTTTTACTTCATATGTTGTTGCATATATTTATTCTCTTCCTTTTTTGTTATAGTTTTTAAGCCAAATGTATATCTCCTAGTGTCTTTCAAAAGACGATGACCTTCAACATGGACCCAAAAGAAAAATTATCTCCAGGATCTTCGTGGCTTTCAAATCCACTCAAATCAATTTCCATTAATTAGAAAAATCCCGCCACATGTCAATCTTTAATTGGTAATGTTGTTAGGCTTTAAAAACATCCAATCTTCAATGCGAAGGTAAGATCAATGAGATAGCTCCACATAAAATTCACATTTTACCTTTTTTCTATCAATCTAGTCGAGTGCAAACCATGAACCAATAGAAACTTTCCATGCCATTTTGCGTTGTCAAACCATTTTTATCTCACTCGACTAACACACATGAAACATTGGCCAATAAGAGAACTCCACGTTCCTCGCAATCATCGTCGTCTTCATTAGCTTTTTGCTAGTCATTTATTGGTTATGGCTTTGCATCACAACTCTTAGCTTAAACTATTGGCTCCATTTAAATGTAGTCATGCATATCTGACTTGATTGGTTGATTTATGACTATTAACTACCTTGACTTAAATCGAACCCAAAAAAATAAGTTGTGGATTATTCTCGGGGTTTGAGGTCCGTCAAGGGGAAAAAAGAAAGGTTAGGCGAGAATCGCGTCACATGGCATAGACCCCACTTTGGACCCAAAGACTTTATCAAATAGAAATAATTCTACAAACTTATGTCTCAGAAGACTTAGAAATAAAATTATGTCATAAAGACGCCATGTGGCCTATCTCTTTGGTGAAAAATACAAAGTACCAAACAGCCAAAAACAAAATGGATACAAAAGAAATAAATATCCTATCAAGTAGGGAGGTTGTGAAGAGAGGGAAAACATTTTTGAAATCCCTACAGTGGCTCAAGATTATAGAAACCATTAATTTTGACACTCCCCCTTAATCTTGAGCCAAACAAAATCAAATCAAGGATTGATTTTAAAGTCTTGTACATCTACAATGCCCATAATTTCTCTTAAATTCTCAAACCTTTCTTTTGATAAAGGCTTGGTAAAAATGTCAACTAGCTACATCTCTAACATATAAAAATTAAGTTCAATTTCACCTTTCTTAACCAATTCACGAATAAAATGATACATGATAGCTATATGTTTTCTTCTGCCATGAAAAACTAGATTCTTTGACAATGCAATCGAAGACATATTATCATAAAAATAACATAACCTCCTTGTTGTTATTCATGAAAATATGAGAGGATTCTTCTTAACCATATCATCTGACAAGTGGCTGAATTTTCTACAATATACTCGCTTCAGAGTAGTAGACAATGAAACAATTGATTATTTCTTCGAAACCCATGAAATGGCTCCTAATCCAACATTAAACACATATCCAGATGTGTTTTTTCTATCATCTAGGCTACCTGCCCAATCACTATCTATATATCCACCGACTACAAATCATCATTAACACCATATAGAATTCAATAATTTCTTTTGCCATTCACATACCTCAAAATACGTGTGTTTGATTGCTAGTGTGTCTCCTTTGGAGTTTTCATAAATCTAGAAATAATAATAATTGCATACATTATATCCGATCTAGTTACAATTAAATACATCAAGCTTCCTACCATGTTTTTTTACCTTGCAGGGATCCACATTGTTGTTACAATCATCTTTAGTCAATTCTAAGTTTAATTCTCGCTAGTGTAGATGTTATTTTATTATCCAACATTCTAAATCTTTGTAATATTTATTTTTCATATTTTTCTTAGAGACAAAAATGCCCTACTATATTTTCTTAACCTCAATGCCAAGAAAATACTTCAAAATCCTAAATCAGTCATCTCAAATTCCTTCTTCATGGCTGATTTGAATTCATTTATTGCCTTTTTTGCATTTCCAAAGAAAAGATTAAATCATCTACATACAAAACAACAATCAAAATCTCACCATTGTTTGCTTTGATGTAGAGTGTGGGCTCACTACTACTTTTTTTAAAGCCATTACTAATTAGATAGGAATCTATCCTACTATACCAAGCTCTTGGTGCTTGTTTGAGTCCATACAATGCTTTCTTGAGCTTGTATACCTTTCTTTCATGCCCTAGAATCTCATAACCGTGGTTGTCCCACATACACCTCTTCTTCTAACACTCCATTCAGAAAGTTGATTTAACATCCATTTGATGGACCTTCCACTTGTGATGAGTAGCTATGGCAATAATTTTTCTCACTATTTCTAGCCTTGCTACTAGAGAAAATGTCTCATTATAATCACATTTGTGTCTCTAATTGTAGTCTTTGACAAACTAAAACTACCTTATGTCTTTCAATTTTGCCTTCGGGAGTAGTCTTGGTTTTATAAACCCACTTGACTCCAATGACTTCCTTTCATGCTAGAAGATATACTAACTCCCATGTTCCATTCTTCTCTATTGCATTGTAGCCTCCTTTTACCTACTCCCTTTTAACCCCAAGCATGCCAAAGATATCATCCAATCTAGATTGGGCACTCACCGAGACATGCACAGTGTCAAGCCTCTCCTTTATGTGAGCCTTGTGAGAATGTTTCGCCATTAATGGAGAAATGTTTACAAAAATAGAGATGTATGCATTTATTATAATACAAAGGTAGAGAAACTAGTTCTAAGCACAAATGCACCATGATATAAATGTAAACATTAGAATAGCACAAGAACAATAGATCTGAACCATGAACAATATGAAACACACTAAAGTTTGGACCATAAACTTAGATATTTGGAATAACCCTCCATATATTAATTCTTAAGTGTTTACAATAGCCATATTAGATCAAAATAGGGTCTTAGCAGGCTAAATACATCATGGGATGACACTCTAACCCTACAAAATGACTCTACACAGAGAGCCCTAACTATATTCTTTCATGCACCTAAATATTTCTTGACTAGTCTCTTGCACCATCTCTTCTCTCTCTCGCCCCTTCTATCTTAGACCTGGGCATATTCATACATGCATCTCTACCCACACATCTCTCTCTCTCACCCACCTCTCTACTTATACCACTTTTCTCACATCCCCTTTTTTAGATCACATTGCATCCTTAATTAGAATCGAGATCTCTCCTTCACCGCCTCAGCTTCACTCATGAGTAGGTTGCATGCCAGGTGGAATCATGCTCCTCCATGATTGAGTGCCTATGCCAGCTCACCAAAACCTTGATTAGCCTCCACTAACCATAATGATTCCCCTCTAGAATATTCCTTTCATGGAATATTCTTTCCTTGAGCTCCAAGGCTCCAAGTTGTAACCTTATCCACTCGTCATGCCTACTCATGTCTTCATGTGTTTTCCATGTAGTACCATATCTAATGATGTGGCTAAGTCTTCAAACCCTATCCTGCTCCCACACACCAACCTTTGTGCACTCCATGTTCACCCCAACCTTCACTCAAACTGAGTTGTTCAAAATATTCACACGCACTTAGTTCTTCTTACGCATTTTTCTCCACGTGTCTTCTTCCTACCTTTCCTTTCACGTGTGTTCATCCTCTGCTCCGGGACTTAGTCATTTTGGGCTCAACATTACCCCACACTAAGCATGTTGTTCATCCTCGAAACACTACTATTTCAATAAAGAATAAAGAATGGAAGGAAAGAATAACCTTTATCTGTCTTACGCCAAAGAACAAAAGAATTTAGTCATTGTTGAGAAAGGCTCGGGAAGTCTTTATTCAAGGCCACTTCAATATTATTCCAATAATCCACCTCATTCTACATTTTTGAAATAAATCCCCTATCAGTGCATTGAATTCATCAAATGATAACTCTTCACCTTTATCCTTCAAAGGTATCAACAATGATTTTTGTTTACTTTCTAAGGTCACTCGGCATGTTCATCCTTCGTGTAACCTAAGGATATAATTCCTTTAATCTTTCAATATCCTCGGACCTATTCTCAACTTCTACTATGTTCTTGTCTCGTTCCACCCTATTACCCTTGTTATTTTCCTAGAACTCCTTTAGGTCCACCTCATGGGTAGCAACCAATACACTTACCACCTTATCCTTGTCTCCACAGTTTTCATAGACAACTTTGGCCATGTGTGCTGTGGTTTTTATAGAGGTAAGGAGCTCAGAGTACCGAGTTATGGTCTCCCAAATTTCAACTTCTCTTGTTCTCTTTTCATGCCAAAACTTCCTCTGCCACTCTAGTGTAAGTGGTTTCCTCTCCATCATGATCATGTGCATCAAGTCCTCTAGGTAGTGGAAATATGACTCATACTTCTGCTCAAGAGGGGCCAAATCTAGGTGCTTTAAGATAATGGAGTTTGAGATAGTCTTTGTTTTCTTATAGGCTTCACACACACTCTCCTTCTTTTCTCTCGATCCAACCTTCAACCGCACAATTATCGACTCCTACCCCTTTATCTCCTTGTCCCTCTCAATTATCTCCTTATTCTTTTCCTCCAATTCTTCCTCCAAGGCTCTAATTTTGTTATTCCTCCCAAATAACCTTGCCTCTACTTCTACAGATACCTTGTTGAGTGTGTTACAAGCCTACTCATTTGTTATTCATTGGGAATCCATAATAGGATTCACCTCATTGGGGTTCTACGTTTCTATCAATGCATCCACATTAACTTCAAATTTAGGCTCATCAACATGGGACTCAAAGGTCCATGAAAACATCTTCCTTGTGCACGTGTACGCACTACCTCTATCAAATGATGACCAACAAAAGATTCGATCAGGGTATCATGCCCTAGAAACATGTGTGCATGAACTTGTTTGGATCACTAACATAAGTCATTATGGGTCCTTGCACCACTCTCACTCCTTGCCACTAGTTTGTGTTTCTTTAAGGAAGTCGACCGCTAGACTCTTCTCCTTGTCTATGCTCTCTTTTGTCTCTTTTAATATTTCTTCAATGTTGTGCTCCACCTCGTGCTCTACCAAGTTTTGTATGATATTTGCCACCTCCTTTTCCACAATGTCATCCAACTGCCCTCCGGCCAGGTGTAGGGTCTTTTGTGCATTCATATCCACCTCTTCACTTCCTCCCATATTATGAGCACCCTCCTCATATTCATTCTTCTCCTCATCAGATTCATGTACATCATACACAGGGGGATTCTCACCTTCCTCACGCTCCTCATTATCCTCCTCAGACTCGTCACCCTTCATTCTCTTCATCTCCTCAGAATATGAACTCTACGCCATCTTTTTATTCTTCTTCATTAGCTACTCCTCTATTTCCTTCTCAGGTGACTTCTCCTTCATAGGGAATTTCTTCCTTCGATTATAAGTACTTAGGCCCATGCCTGACTCTTGTGCTCATGCGGTTTGAACTATACACTTGCGTGGCACCCTACTTGTTGTAGTTTCCTATCTTTCCCTCTTCATCCCTTTCTTCTTTCCAGTAGGGTCCTCAAGGATGGAGACATCATCCTCAACGTATGCTCCCTTCTCAAACTTGGGCTTTAGGTGTATGTACACCCTTATCGTTGTTGTGCTCGCAAGTGGCAAAGTGTTACGGGCCTTCACATATGTATGTCATGAGAGACATAATTCTCCACATATGCCCACTTCTTAGGATGCACCAATTTCCTATGCGGTGCATGGTGCTCCCCGATCTACCTCACTTAGATCAAATCTAATTTTCTTGGCTTCCTTGAATTTGTTAATCACACTCTGAAAATATTGCGCTATGAAAGCAAATGGTAACTTACACCATGCGCTCTTGGTGCCATCTATCAATGTGAACCTACCAATGTAAAACTTTTGGTACACTACAAATTCAGCCTCATCCTTTACCAAGGCTGGAATTTGTTTAGGGATTCTCCATTATGCCCTAAATACATTGCGCCTTTTCTTGTACCACTTCTCCAAGCACGCATTATATGCAATAGTCATTGTATCACAAGTATATGCTTCGAACCTTTTAGCAAGGGAAGGTTTTGCATCAGGGTACTCCCAGACGTAGCTATTCGACCCATCGGGCACTCCAATATCTGAAAATATAATAGTAAGAAGGACGTTACCATACATGATTTTATCCCCTTCATGTGTGGTATTATGATATCCTCCACAATGAAGGCCAAGAATTTGTAGATCGTTCCCTCTAAAATCTTCCAAATATTCAACCATCTCTTGTTCACTTGCATCCATCACTCTTGTCCATTCAACTTGGTGAGCAAGTGTGTGACCATCTTCATGGTTAGGTTGGTGATCTTGGTGATATCAAAATAGCATGATCCCTTCTTATAATCATATGTCATGGCCGTTTCCTTGGTCATGTCCTTTTCACCCAAGTCATCCTCTAGTGATTCTCTCATGCAAATAAGTCCAATGTATTTGGATATCAACTAAGTAGTTAAGCGCATTCTCCTTCTTATGAAGTAAAATAATCTTCGTGCATGTGTGACATCAACCACTAGTATAACCTTTAGGGTTTACTAAAATATGGCAACTCATAGAGTTGTAAAATTCCAGCCTTCTCCAATGTGGTCTTCACAAAGTCATCATACATAGGTTTTTCATCCTGTGTCCTTTCTCCTGTAGGGAAAACTAGCTCCAACACCATCTCTTTCTCATCGGTGCTAGTCTTATGGTTATAATCACTTATAGCCATCTTTTATACATGAGACACTCAATCCATCCCTAATAGAATGCCATCTGGGTACTACATCTCCACATACCACTCCTAGTTAAAATTGGTTGATACTACGGGTTTTCCATTGCCCTTACCCTTACCCTTCTTTGGAGTTTGATCCTTTCCTTGGTGACATTTTTCTCATCGAGCCCTTGTAAATTATTCCTTGCATTTTGCTTCAACACTACTCAATCCCTTGGCTTCACTCCTCCTATGAAATTTCTTTGAAACCTATGCCCTAGCTCTACAAAGCCTAACCTAGAAAATTCTCCTTCCATAAGATAGCATAAATACTCATGGGAATCCACCAAAAAATATCCTCTGTGCATGCTTGTGTACTTCATTCCACTCTAGTTCAAAAATCTGTCAAATTATCTACTTCGCACGTAAATTCACAAATTTTCTCACAAGGATGCCCTAGTTCACAAGATCTCTTCAAAAATAAATGCAAGGTAAAAAGAATAACTTACCCTGACCTTCTATTTATAGCTTTTTGATTTTTCCCGCATTAACTCCCATGCCAACTACCACCATACAATCGCATTAAAGTTAGATTTTTCCAATGCTATCCTCCCACGTGTTTTGTCTAGTGCTTTTCCTTTATGTCAGAATTCACACAAAACTCCCACAACCTTCTGGCATGCAAAAATGCATCGACCACATAACCTTATGTGTGCTCATAGCACCGAATTCAATCTTCCTCTGCATCTTAAGCCTAGTTCTTGTCACCACCTACCTCATGTTTCTTTGTGCTTTTATCATTGTATGTGGTTTTATAAATATTTTGACACAAATCTCCACCCATAATCACTTCTACTAAGTGCACTCCTCTGAACCCATGCGCTTTTGATTTCCTCATTCGATCCGCTAATCAACATTACTCCCAACACTTTCTTCTTACCGCACTATTCACTGAAAATCTTCTTTACACTCTCCACCCCACACTAAATAGATGTGCGGTCCTCTATGTATAAAACCTTTTTAGATAGTAATCTGGTTACCATCACACAAGCGCGCCCACAAAAAATGAAACTAAAAGACAAAGAATATAAACAATGAAAGGAAACACATATAAAGGAAAATGCATTAAGGGAAATCCTAAGCTAAATGGAAATACTACCTTATTTACAAACACACTAAAGACTTATTTATAGTAGGGCTTCAGCCTACTCCCATTGAAATAACCAAGCAACATTGTTCCATCCAAGGTCTTGTAACTTGCAAGCACCTAAATCAAGTATATGGGATATAACATATGGTCCCAACTAATGTACTTTAAGTTTTCCAAGATGACGCATAAATTTTGAATCATATAAAAGAACCATCTTCCCAACCTCAAACTTCTTGTTTTTATTTTTGAGTCCATCTTCTAACTCCATCTGCAATTTGCTGCGCCTCTCATCCAACTCCATAAGTTTATCAATGTGCTCCTCTAATGCTTGTTCATCAACCAATCCTCCCATACGTGTAATATGTAGGGATGGTAATGTGAATTTCACAAGCGAACCGCCTCTATGCCAAATAGTAATTGAAAAGGAGTGGCTTTGTTCAATCTTTTATAAGTTGTGTGATATGCCCATAGTACTGTAGATACTTTATCATCCTAGTCCCTTCTTCTGACATCACAAATATTAGTCAATGTGTGGCTTAAAATATTGTTAAAGGCCTCAGTAGTTCCATTAGCCTAAGGGTGATAGGGTGTAGTTTTGTGATGCGCCACCATAAAATTTGTTAATAAGATTCTAACTGTCTCATTCAAAAAATGAGTACCCCTATCACTTGTTAAACTCAACGGGCATCCATATCTGCTAATTATATTCTCCCATAGGAACCTAGTTGTTATAGCCATAGTGTAATCCTTCATAGGCACCACTTTCGCCCACCTTGTAAGATAGTTTGTACAAGTGATAATATAGCATGAACTCATGTGTGGCTAGGGAAATAGGTCCCACAAAGTCAATTTCCCATTTTTAAATGGTTCTACACTAACAATAGGTCTTAACGAAAATTTCATCTCTTTTCCCTGGCTTTCCAAGGCATTGAAATGGTCACAGCCTTGCAATACTCTATACAATCCTTATAAATTGTCTCCCACCAAAGACCACATCAATAGGATCTTATGCGTGGTCGCATTCCCTGCATAGTGACCACCCACAATGCCACCATGAGCTTCCTCCATGATTGCAGTACATTCATGTTTTAGTATGCACCGACATAAAACCTCATCCCATCCTAGCTTGTATAGGTCTCTACTAATCAACATATAGGGCGTGGCGCATATAGCCAACTATTTTTTCTCCAAGGCCTTCATTCCTTCAAGCACCACACATGTTTGTAAGAAAATATCAATATCCTCCAAATCAGAGGGTGTGTGCTACAATCTAAACAATTTTGCATCTGCATTGTGTCCTCAATTATCTACATGTCCTCGACCTAAGTTAATCTATGATAGATGGTCATGTCCTAAATTTCTCTTTCCTTGTTTTACAACAAAAGGAAAATTCAATCTCCTAAAATAGTAAGATCCACCAAATATGCGCCCTTGCAAGACATGCTTGTTCACCAAGTACTTGAGCACCATATGATCCATGTAAAAGATAAATGGAGTATCCAATAAGTATTTCTTGAACTTGTGCAATGCATAAATCATAGATAATGCTTCGCACTCCATTGTTGTGTAATTATGCTCAGCTGGAGTTAATTTTCTACTTGCAAAACACAAAGGGTGATCAATAATCCCTTCTCCAAGTTGTACTAGAACTACTCCAATTTCCATACCTGATGCATCCACATGCACATGAAAGGGCTTATCCCAAGAGGGAAAGCATAAAATGGGCGCAATAGTAAGTTTCTCCTTCAATGTGTCAAAATCCACTTGTTGTGCTTCACCCTAATAGAATTTACTCTTATGTTTCAACAACTCTTCCAATGGCACAGAGATCCTAGCATAGCCTTTGATGAATTTTCTATAGTAACTCATATATCCTAAGAATATGTGCACTATGCTCCGATAGGTAGGCTCCTCCAATCCTAAGATAACAATAACTTTGGCATGATCTACACAAATAATGTGACCTAGAAATGTGCCAAGAGGAGTAGCAAAACACATTTCTTAATGTTTAGAGAGATACTTAATTGTCTCGCACCTCTCAAACATCAATCTCACATTGTCACGGTGATCCCTTACTAACCCATACGTTGTCCAATCATCTAGGTAAACTTGCAAAAATTTATGGATGTATTCTTGAAAGGTGTGCACCACGATGTGTAAAAATACAATAGGCACATTCTTAATCCCAAAGGGCATAACCATATTAAAATAACTTCCCCATTTAGTGGTGAACATAATCTTTTCCTTGTCTTATTTCACAATCCTAAGATAACAATAACTTTGGCAGGATATACCAACAGGCCTTCCTTGCAAATAATGTGACCTAGAAATGTGCCAAAAGGAGTATCAAAAACACATTTCTTAATGTTTAGAGAGATACTTAACTATCTCGCACTCTAAAACATCAATCTCAAATTGTCACAATGATCCCTTACTAACCCATACATCATCTAATCATCTAGGTAAACTTACAAAATTTTATGGATGTAGTTTTGAAAGGGGTGCACCATGATGCGCAAAAATACAATAGGCATGTTCTTAATCCCAAAGGGCATAACCATATTAAAATAACTTCCCCATTCAATGGTGAACATAATATTTTCCTTATATTCTTTCACAATCCTTACCTGGTGATAACTTGAGAATCCATCTATAAAAGAATAGATTTCCCACCCTGCTACACCTTCCAAGATCTCTTCAATAAATGGGGTTAGGAAAGGATCTATGATGCATGCAAAATTCAAGTCTCTATATTCTACACATATCTTTATCCTCCCATCCTTCTTGATACTAATCACCATTGGGCTCACCCATTCAGATTCCTCAATTGCCTCAATGATTCTAGATTTTATCATCTTATCAATTTCCTCCTTAACCTTTACGCACAAATTTGGGTTCATCCTGTATGGCCTCTTTCTGACGGGGTGTGCACCTTCTTTTAACTTAATCCACATTTTCCCTAATGAGTGATGAACTCCCTTCAATTCATGGTACCCACACAGGAAATAAGTCTTGGAAGTCGCGTAATAGCTCAACTATTTTGAAACATCCTGGTTCGTCTAGTAATCTCCAATGACACTTCTTTTGGCTCTACTTTTGTACCAATGTTAACTTTCTTTGTTTTCAAGGGCTCATGGTAGGCGCATGCTTTCTCATCTACTTTTTCCAATACTTTGCACATACCTTCTATGTGATCAACATCCAAATTTTCCACTTCCTCATCATCTATCAAGTACACCAACTTACCCTTTTCTTTTTCTAGGAAAGTGCACTCAAGTTGTACTTCTTCTACCTCTTCTTCCATGAAGCATGCCCCCAACTCAAGTTCCCCTAAAAATCTAGGATTCGATCCTCAACCA
This sequence comes from Taxus wallichiana var. yunnanensis, assembly GCA_018340775.1. Taxonomy (NCBI): domain Eukaryota; kingdom Viridiplantae; phylum Streptophyta; class Pinopsida; order Cupressales; family Taxaceae; genus Taxus; species Taxus wallichiana. The sequence goes on along the minus strand of CM031235.1, from coordinate 69,191,537 downwards.
TGGCACTATCCCCCAAGGTAAGGTGCTTGACTACCTACAACACCTCGTTCATTGATGGCTTATAACTTAGATACTCAAAAATTTAATAATATTCGTTGTCAACTCTTTCCAATTTCCTATCTGATGACGTAGCTCCGAATGGATATACCATGCACACACACAACCCTACAAGGTGGAATAGAACTTATGCACCCATAGTGAAGGAGGAAAGGATTCTGGGCCTACCATCTAGGTTCTCTCACACTCTTGGACATGGAATGAGGCGGAATCCTTCCCATGATAGTCACATATTTTAGATGGTGCATTGTTATGGATAAACCTAACAAAGAGCGCGATTCTCACTTTGAGCCACTTTAGAAGGTTGTCTCGATGGGTCAACCACCAATGCATTGATGTCCTTTGTAAGTCATAAGTAATCATATTCCTCATTTTTACTTGACATGTCCAATGGACTTCCATCGCGCGTAGAAATACATCAGGGTTTCCTTCCCAATGTAACTTGGTAGCTGCCTTCCTCCTGGGTGCCTAACTGAGTGTGCTCTGACCACTCTAATCTCAGTATCCTTTACTTTTCTTCGAATAATCTCATAAGTCTCATGCACCCAATTGTCACATGAAATGCTAGTCGTATCACTCATGGACTAAGAATCTTCCCATTGAATGAATCCTTCTCTCGATGGATGAATAACTTTGGGGTCCCTGATGGTGCACACATATATTCTATCTAGATCCTCTTCTCCTAAGGGTTCCACATAAGGTGTAGACCTCCCATCTATTAGTGGAATAATTATGTGCTCCTTCTTATTCTCAAAGCTAATGTACCCCTTGTTGAAGCACAAATCAGCATTATTCATGTAACACTAGGGGCACCCAAGTAATGCTGGGAAATTATCTACCTCAGCAAGTTCTAGAACCTCAAAATCCCCAGTAAAATTTTCCCCTTGAATGGTTATGGATGCATCCTTCAAAACCCCAATGGGCATAACCTTTTTCCTATTTTCCATATATAGCACATTTGAATATGGCTGCAATGGAGGCCTCCCCATCTGATTCCATGCATCTAGGGTAAGGACATTAACCTCTACACCCATTTTAATTAGTATGTTGCTTAAAATCCATCCATCAACCACCACATTTAGTGTGATTTCCTTATCATAATCAATACTATGAGGAGGCAGATTAGCATGTAAGACTTGTCTCTCACACTCACCTCTAGCACATGGTACTTTTTCTCTTAGCCATTCTCCTAACAGAGGGATGATATTCTCATGGTACGGCATCCTATACACTTTTCTTACCTCATCCATGTCTTTCTGGGGGACCTCAATGCTCTTCTTCTGCTCCAACTTCCGTGATTGCTCCTTTAGACATTGAATATCCCCTTACAGGCTCATAATCACCTCCATGGTATCTTGGTAAACCTCCTTCTGATGGCTTAGATCATGATACTTTCCATGTAATACTTCCTCTCATGTAATGAGGGTCCTTTTCTTTGGTTCTTCCTGGTGCACGTGGCTTCCGGCCACATAATTACTAAGATAGGTTCCAACTCGAGGTTGTAAGCCACCCTAGGCATCCATAGTAGATCAGCCTGCTTCACACTAACAAGTCCTACCCCCTGTACTTCTTCTATTTTTGCCCATTTGTTCATACAGCTTAGGGAACTCTTAATACTTATGCTTCTTTCTGCACCAGGAGCATTATAGAAAATCCAGACACTCACACTTGTAGTGTTCAGTAGATCCACAATTGTAATAAGTTCCATGGGGAAATTCACTTCTTCCTCCCCCACAACTGTTATGACCTATGAATCCTCTGCAAAATCCTCTTCCTCAACCTCCTCCATCTATTCACCCTTCATATTGATGACCTTCATTCTTAGAACTACTCATAATGCTAGTCTGGCACACCCCAAGATGTCAAGCATCATGAATTTTTTCTATCAGTTGGTAGTCCTTCATGTCGTGAGTAGTGGATGTAAAAATTTTACAATAAGAGGTCACATTCTTGCAGATTACACATTGTAACAATGGGCATCTACTTAGATCATGATCTCCATGACAGATTTCACAATCTATTGACATAGCGTGCACCAAATTTTGAGGGAAACTATCCTTGGTGTGTCCTTCTATTTCACAATTCGTGCACCAAATTCATTGAGTCTCATGATCCAAGTTTGTGGACAATTTTTCTAGTAGTTTTGCCATTGTAGCAATCTATGCTTCCAAAAAGGGACTTACCCCAATATCAATGCTTCGATGGCATCAACTCCGCAAAATAGCCTCCAAGGCCTTACACAAGTCTCAGAAAGTCTTATGGGAAAGTGCTCATCTAAAAGGTATTATCAATCCTCCAATAAACCATTGAGCATGTTGTGAGGGATGGATATCATAATATAACTTTGATAGAAGAGTCTTAAAGTGTGCATCATACTCCCACACACTTTCTACCATACCTTGTTGAATTTCCTTGAGTGCACTGATGCTCTTTTGCTAAAACTTAGGAATATGAAATTCCACCAAAAAGGAATCACGCAACACAAAAGATAATGCACCACTATTTAATGGGGTTCATACTTCCAAGATAGCTATGTACACACCATTGTAATGTAGTGTTAAACTAACTTACCTTCTACTCTGCGGGTAGTTATACCCTTAGCGTGTCATAGCCATTTGCACTTATGTACATGCTCAACGGCATCTTCAACACCCTTGTAATTAGATAACTGAAGAGACATCTCATAAAACACCTACTGGTGGTGTGGTGGCCCTTGCACACCAGATCCAAGACCTTAATTCCCTCCTATTTTTCCTCCACCACCAGATCCACTAGCTCTTATTCCTCTAGGTCCACCAAATCCTCCTCTTGTTGTAGGTAAGGGGCCCGACGCATTTTCACTCTACATACCCACCATCATGCTAAAAATCGTATACCGACATTCTATGACGTTGAACCACTTCTAGATGTGATACCCAAACTTTGTGTACCCACACCTTTCCCAAATGATGTGCCAGATAGGATGCCTCCAAACACAAGAAATTTTTGTGTTTCCATAGATGAACTAAATGAAAAATTATATCTACCAGGTGCTATTTGACTACCAATACCAACACCAACCGAGTTAACAATACTTATCTCAAGAATTGGAAAACTAAGCACTAGGGTTTGGTCACTAGGTGGGCTAAGATGTGTACCTATAGCTCTCCTCCTTTCTCCATATGATGAGATCTCACCAGAAGCTGAGGGGGTTTCTCTCTCGTGCTTTCTAAGATGGGGTAGCACAGATTGCTCAGGTTCCACATTCTTCGTGTGAACCTCAAATCCTTCCCATAATGTCTACCTCTATAATTCCATCACTCCTACAACTTCACGTTGTCTCACCAAATCCCTTTCTCACACTTCATTATACTTGAGCCACCTCTCCTCTCTCTCCATTTCTACCACAAGGTCTATCATCTCTTACCACACCAGCTTTCATGCCCCGCACCTAGTGGGAAGTTATCCAGCCATAGGAAATGCCTCCATACTCAGAGTGATGATCAGGATCTTAATGGCTAACAGTATAACATGCAAGAACGATCCTCTTGGATCCCTCAAGAACTCAAACTCAACAATCTCTGGGAAAGAATACATAGAAATCATGTATTCCAAGGTATATCTAGTCAACACTCCACTCCACCACTTATCAATGACACGAGTCCAGTTAGATCAACATCATACAACCTCTGATACTCTTCTTGGGTCCAAACATGAGGTCTATAATACCAACTCTTCCTTGATGCATATGTTGACAACCATTCATACAACTCTACTAGGAAACAAAAAAATAATGTCTCATAGAGCTCATGATACAGGTGCTCTTCTACCCATTTACATGCATCAAACTCAAATCTAGTACTTGAATCTCTACGAAAAATCATCCTTCGTGCTTTTAATCCAAGTCTCTACGATGTCCAAGGTCAAGTGTTTTTCATCACACACCATTCTCACGATAGCTTCAAAAGAGGCCCTGGCAATGGAACCAAAATGTATCCTCCTTTTACCTACTCCCTTTTAACCTCAAGTGCACCAACATATCACCCAGTCTAGATTGGGCACTCACCCAAGGCATGCACAGGTGTTTAGCCCCTCCTTTATGTGAGCCTTGTAAGAATGTTATGCCATTAATGGAGAAATTTTTGTAAAAAAGAGATAACTATAGAGTTCATTTTGAGAAGCCTCTGGTAAAATGGAGGTGGAAAATCCCCAATGAATATGCCTGGAACCACTTTCGCGTAAAGGTGAATTTTCCAATTTTTGAGAATTTAATTTTTTCCTGTTACTATTTGAGTGAGAGTGACTATACCGAGGGAAAAAAATTACGTATAATTTGACACATAGTTTTCACGTGATAGAAAGCCTTGTTTTCATGCATCATCAAGCCTTATTGTCGCACAACATTAAATCTTGCTAATGTGTAATGCAAGTCTTGTTGTCACACATCAACAAAGCTTGTTGACATGTGACAAAAAATCTTGTTTTCAAGCATCAAATAGATTTGCTTATGTGCAATAACACGCTTTACTATCGCATGTCACCAAAACTTGTTGATGCACGATAACAAGCCTTGTTTTCATGCGTCAACAATATTTTTTTGACGCACAATAGTAGGGCTTGCTATTATGCATTAGCAAAGTTTGTTGGTGTGCAATAGAAAGGATTGTTTTCGTGCGTCACCAAGCTTTATGACACGCGTCTAAGGCTTGAAACCCTAATTTTTTTCCTATAAATACCCTCTCACCGCTCATTTTCATGTTTACACTTCCTGACTCCCGAATTTTCATGTTTACAAGAATCAAGCTAAATTACAATGGCAAATACAAGTGCAGCTCAAGCTCAAGACCAACATCAATCAGAAAATCTAGTCAACCCACAAGCCCTATGCAAGGCCAAAATACTCTACAGGAACTTTTTCGGCCCCACATTTAGACAGTTTTGCAAATGAATACAAAATACAAGGATTTTCTAGATGCATGTGATTTTGATGGGCTCATTAAGATGCCCCAATTCGAAATTGATCATGACATTATGAATTACCTTCTCTCCTCGTACAATATAGAGGATGGTATGTTTACTGTTACTATGGACAATAATCATATGTTTCAATTCGGTGTCGATCCAACTTGATATCCATCGGTTAATAGGCCTTCCATATAAAAATCCCCCATTATTACAATGAAAATAACCCTCATCGAAAATGATAAGAAGTACCTCGAATCTACTTTCGGTTTCCATGTTGATTGTACATGTAATCTATTTTCAATTTTCATTTGATATTTTTAGTTTTTTATTTTGATACAATTCAAATTGATATTAATTCCAATGAATTTTTGGCATTTGCAGCTCATGTCAATAAATCAAGATGTGGTGTGGATACGCAAGGAATTGCACACCACTTTCTTGTTGTTATGATTTCTTTCTTTCAAGCCAAAATTATTTTGCAAGATTGGCAAATGGATATACCAAATTGGGCTATTGCATCACTGTTGGTACCTAGATTTACTCTTCTTCACAAACCGAGCAACATCATGGATTTGACAGGACACTCAAAATTAGATAAATGATTATGTATGTCATTTTATAGCCAGGGAAGTAATTTATTTGACTTTTTAGCACTCAAGCCTTGAAGAAGTGGGTAGCACCTTAAAAGGATTTGATCTTATCCTAACTATTTTAGGTTGTGCCTTTCAACCAAGGTAAGAGAACCTATTTTGTAACCTCTGTTATTAAAGGAGATGTAGATACCTTTCTTTTGCACAAATTTTATAAAGAAAACCTTGGGAAAATATGATCAACACACCAAATCTGACTCTCACGAGTTGTCACTTCCAGAAGATGGAGATATTTTGAACACAAAGCTAAGGTTGCTAAAGACATTATGGAATCATGATTGTTCTGCATATTTTTGCAAGTAGATTTTGTTCCTTTGTCGATACATAGGGAAAAAGCGGTGGTTTAGGGTGGATTCATGGTCTTTGAATGATTTTGGTGGGAGATGAAGCAAGATAAAGTTGATTATACCAAATCTTCGAAGGGACTTCACAACAATGAACAACTCAACAACAAAATACTTCAGAATAGTTAAGACATTCCTTCAACTAGAAGGTGTGCTTCAATGGAGGCCCAGATAAGCACGTTTTCACATAATCTTTGAGACTCTAACACGAAGGCTCGAATTGAAAGACTCAATTAAACACCAAATTCTCTTATCAATCATGCCTAAGGTACACCCAAGACTTACAGACAATATTTATCAACAAATGATAGTGAATTGATTTTAAATTTGTTTATCTCATCCAAGATGAAGGATCTTCTTGAAATGAAATCACAAATACCATTAAATTGTCACAAGGACAAGATCCTATGTGATTTCACAAAGATTTCAATGTAATATTGCAATAGGAATGAAAGAAACTATTTGCATACATTCTGAAACAAAAAAAAACACAAATTGCTAGAGATTTGACACAAATCAATTTTAAAATTGCTTAAATTCATCAACAAGGGAAAGCTTCCAGAGAAATCTCAGTGCTCATCAATGGCTATACATCTATAACCAAATTGACATGATAGAAAATCTAACACAAAGGAAATTAACCAGGTATCTCAGATGGGCTTCTCAGAATAAGGCTTTCTCAAATTTTCTCTTAGGAATTCAAACTCTGACCATTTGTAAGAGTAATCTCATTGCATTTATACATTTTTCTCACTCAAACTTTTTCCCCAAAAAGAAGAATATTTGAGGGACCCTTGGTTGCTACTAATTTGTTACAGAAAGTGACGTTTAACAAATTTGCACCCGCATCTGCTAGGTGGAAAAATCATGAATTGATCATGTTTCTCAGACCCTCGACTAATGACTAGGATGCCATGCCACAACCATTTTGACACTCCTTTTAATCATTCTGATTTTGTCATGTGATAAATCCCCTTTTAATCATTTTCTAGAGGCTCTGCACAACTGGATTTGACAAGTAATCTTTTTCATTCTCAAGGCAACACCTTTTTCACCTTTTGCACCTGCAACCTCATCATTTCATCCCTTTTCCCTCTCTTTCCTCTGTAATTCTTCCCCACATCCATTTCCTCTAGTAATTCCCATTTTTACAAGTGCCTGAGCAACTCCAACTTCAAAATATCAACCTTAAAAATCCTTGGACTCACAATTTAAGTTTCAAATCCATTCAATGGCACCTTATAGAAAGAGACGACAAAGAATGATGAAAAATAGTGCATATTCATGTCTCCAAGAGTCTTAGAGTAGAAAAATAGGTGAAATACACAACAACCGTTGATTCTACCCCTTTTCCATTTTATATCACGTCGTCCATATGTTTCCTTGCTTGCACTGCAAAGGATAAGCACTCCCAAACAAGCGCGGGCCTTCCACATGCCCTGGGCCCAAGAAAAACACCTTTTGGCCTTTGAAAAGTCTCAATATAAAAGGAGCCAATGGAAGCCTCCATGTGTCTTCATGGCACTCTTTTGATATGGTGCCCAAAAACAGAGACCCCAAATGAGCACGGGCTCACCACATGTCTCAGTCAGGAAGATTTATTAAGAAATTTGAAGGATTAATGGAAGGTACCATGTGTCTAGGGTTTGAGACAGTTTCCTTTGGCCATTGAAAATTCCAAGCAAAGGGAAGAGTGAGCGGAAGCCTCCAAGTGTCCTCCTAGTGCTTCTTCAAAATAAAACTTAGGGTCTAGTCCCCAAACATGCATTGTCCCTCCATGTGTCCCAAGCCTTAGAAATTCACTTTAAAAATTCTAAGTATGGACAGATCCGTAGAAACCTCCATGTGTCTCCCTGGCGCAAACTCCAAGGCCAAACCAAAAGGTGAATTTTCAAATGAGCGTCATTCCTCCATGTGGACAAGTTTTGGGTTGAAGTGAGCCTTAGAGTTTTTAGAGTGCCCCACCAAGCCACATCCACCAAAAAGGGCCACATTTCCACTAATGTAGAGATGTAAATTTGATGGGGAAAAACACACCCATCAAACCGTAAAAATGCAAGAAAACCACCATTTGAGCCCGGAGATGAATTTTTCTTCAAGGACAAAGAATTTGGAAATGTTATAAGGTTCAAACATGATCCTCTGAGCTACATCCAATCACGTTTCCTTAGGTATTTGGGAAAAAAATGACAGGGACAACAATATGTGACTACGGAAAATGGAAGGAAAGGAACAACTTGAGTTTTATGCCCAATTTACAGACTCCTTCAAATGAATAGAGAAACGAAAAACAAATTTTAGACCTTTAAGTGATCTTCGACCAAGGAAGGGACTGATCATGGAAACCAAATGGAGGATAGAGTCTTTAAGCACCAATATGGGGAGATAGAAAACATGACAGAGGCCGTAAACTGAGGAATTTCAATGACAAATGGGGAAAGACTAATTTGAGCACCAACATCAGCTCTGACTTGGGGATGGGCACTCCTATGAGTGCCACAAGAATAAATAATAGACCAAGTGCCAAAAATAGACCATTGAGCAACGGAGTTAAAGAATAATCCTACAGAGCAGAACAACCATAACCATCCTCCAAAAACGAACCGAGAAACCAGTAAAACCAGGTCACCAAGGACTAGAATGAACAAAAACACAAAAGCAGAATGAAAACAAAGAACTATACACTATAAAATGGTGAGTAACCTGATTCAAAGAAAACAATCAAGGAAAATCTTCAAGTGCCTGCCATTCTAGATATGACCATGCTAAGCAGTCTGATATGTCTTTAACAATTGGTCATATGATTGTCTCTCTTTTCCATCCAAGTCGCTATCTGACCACATTTTTTCAGGCTTACCCCTCATTCCTAGGCCAAGTTTTTTAACATCCTTTGAGGTTGCATCAAACATCAAAGTCCTAGGAAAATCATCCTGCTCATGATACCTACATTGATCAATTTCATATTCCTTGAAATCAACATAGCTCACAGAGTTATCAATATCAATATCTACATGTAATACTTCATAAGAAGCATTATTGGGGTCCTCAATAAGATATAACATTTTATTTTCACCAGGTAACTTCACAAGTCTACCCTTAATTGGTATGGTGGCATAAGACATGTCCATTTGAACATTTCCACTAACACTTGCATTTCACTTTCTTGATAACAAAGATGCCCCATTTGGCAGGTAAATCAACAATGACAACATCAAGTTTTAGGTTCTTACCCAGATAAGCTGCAAGTTATACCACCAAACCTTTCACACACCCTACAACTGGGACATCTCTAGAATACATTGTAGTACACTTGCCATAAGATGTTGTCACTTTAATGTTCAATTCATTCATGACTTCCAGAGGCATAACATTACATGGTGCTCTGGAATCAAACATACAATTGTGCAACAATCTATCCTAAATAATCATTGTTGTAAAAAATGGATCAACATTTAATTTAGACTCAACCAAAGATGTTCCCAAATAAACCTCACGTACTTCCCCAAGATATTCCAATGTTGATGGTGTTTCTAGTTCTTTAATGATTGGAGGAGTCTCCACAATGTTTACATTTTTGCCTTGGGTACTTTTCTCTTCTTTCAATCCCAAATACTCAAATTGTTAGGAAATAAGGGATAAAATATGCGGAATAATCCCTCACAGAATCACAATAGTAGAAACTAATATGTAGAAAATATTACAGATCTTAAATAAAAGTGCAAAATAAAATAACACAACACAAAGAGATAGTATTTAACGTGGTTCACCCAATTTGGGCTACGTCCACCAAGAATCACTTGCTCGATTTTATTACAAGCCACCACTCTCTCAATACAATACCTAGATCTGTTTAGAGCTATGCTCAACAAACTCTATAAAATTCACACCCGAATTCAAAACACATCTGTAATGTTACATTATACCTACCATATGCATAAAACCATATAAGTAGACAACTACTTAAGTAGTTTTACAAAACCATGGGTATCAAAACCATGGGCCAAAATCGTCCCATAAACCTATGGGTCAAAAATCCTACCCATATGAGAAAAGCACGTTTCTGGTATATTGGGCACATTTTAAGGCCAAAAAAATGGAAAGTGTACAATACTCTTAGTGTACAGTCTTCAACACTTTCTCACATGAAAACAGGCTCCATAACCTAACACAAATTCCCTCTTCTTATGCTCAGGAATCCTAAGAAGCTCAACAATTGGAACACTAACTTTGATTTGACTCAAAACTTGGGCAATGTCATATGGAACATACTTGGGCAAGGCAGCATTGGGAGGGAGATTGACAAACTCATCAGATGGCATGGGATTTTTGACATTTTGGGTATGAGGAGAAGTATGAATTTTGTTTGGGACAGCAAGGCCTTTGGTAGATGCATCTTTCTTAGGAACTTCTTTAGGAATACTAGTAAGCAATGGAGTTTTGGGTTTGGCCTGAGGGCCTACCCTTTAACAACTTTACTCCTAGTGTTATAATATTTCTCTTGGGCAACAACAACATTCATCAATAACTACCTATCCTCCTCATATGGGATTCCTCCATCATACTTCTTTATCATTAAAGCTCTTAAGTATTCAAAGTCATTATTAGGTATTTCAAAAGCTTGTACCGTATCTATTTCAAAAGTATGAGAGGGAGGAAGAAATGGTACCTAGTGGATGTAATCCCAAAACTTGCAGCAATTTGAGCACTTATCACTTCAGTTGAAGTTTCTCCTTGTTGTGAGATTGTGGAGCAACCCATCATGCAAACATCATCATCAATATCATCACCATTATCAGCTTCTTCAACTTGTTGATCTACTTCACATGGAGGATGGGGAAGAAAACATCTATCACACCAATCAATTTCATTGGCTTCATCAACAGCAGCAACCCTAGAAGTCAAAAGCTTAGGCACCATTCTAATTTCATGTGCTTGGGTTGGTCTATTTCCCATGGGTCCTTTACCTCTGTCATCAAATATCTGATCACCCCTAAGATGATTTCCAAATCTATCATGATTTTGTGCCTTTTGCTTGACCTTGTGAACTCTGTCCAATTCCTTTCTCTACCTGGGATAATTTTTATGAGATTTATTTTACATCCCCTGCTAAAGTCTATATAACTTCCTCAAGATCCACCTTTACTTGATTGAGGCTTCTCTGGGTTGATCAGTTTAACACCCTCCCTCTTAGGAGGTTTTCCAACTGCTTTAATGTTGTTCTCAATTTACAGAGCCATGGTAAAGGCCTGCCTCAAAGTCCCATGGTTCTTATCTCTCAAATAGTAAGTAACTTTCTTATCAAATGCATTAGAATACTTTATCAGACATGATTCATCACATGGCCTCAAATTAATAAGTAGTCTTCTCAATGTTTTGTTAAATCTTGTATTGAAATCATGCACTGATTCATTAGGATTATTTTTTATATTTTGAAATTTTGATAAAAGAAACCTAGGTCTGTTTACTCACCATACTACATTCTAAAATAATTCTTCATCTATGTCAAGGAGTCAATGGAAATATCTAGCAAAGATTTATACCGGTCCTCGTGCATCTTCTTCTAGAGTATGGATAAACAATTTAATGTATACATGCTCAAATTATATTTCAAATTCCTCCATCAATTGACAAAGAGCTTCAAGTGTTGATCACCATGATTACATTATTTCCTTGAAACTTAGGCAATCTATTTCTTACATCTGTGTCATGGCATTTGGGTAGCTAGCCATACCTCTAAAATTGATAAAGACCAAAAGTATTAACAACAAATGGAGGTCTAGGTGGAGGGTGACCATGTTATTTTGTGGAGGTGATCTTGGAGGAGTTTCAAGATGATGAGGACTGAGGGGTCTATTAGGAATAAGAATGTGATTTTCAAAATGAATATCCCCTAATGGCTCTTTTTCACGGCAGACACTATCAGATTTGGAAAATACAGGAGTAGAATGAGATGCAAATATTTCAAATACAAAATAAGGCCCCTCTCCAAATGGAGAATTTAGATTTAAAAAGAGACTACCTAATTCAGAAGCAGTTGAGGAAGTATTGCAATCTTCAATCATGTGTTGATCAATTTCAGCAATGGAGATCTCTTTTCTTGATGCTTGATCTCCAACAACCTTCCAAATTCTTCCTCCTTCTGAATTAGACATTCCAAACTCTAGAAAAACCTTCTACTAGGGTTTGTGGTGAAGAAAAAGATCTTCTTCATTCCACCTTTGCAGAGATTAATGACAAATCTTACTTGATATATGTTAAGACACCGGTATTTATTAGAAATTTAAACAACACGGCGTAAATCACTAAGGATTTTCACTTTAATTTTTAAAATGCACTATGGAAGACCTATCAAATGTCTATCAATAAAAAACGCATGTAAAGATTACAAGATTTTCTCTTCTTCTACCCAAATTTATCAATGATGATATAAACTTTAGTGCAATAACTGTATAAGCTGGAAATATTACACTTAGAACTTACAACTTTGAACAATTCTTACAGATCTGAATAGATAATGACATTTCAGCAAATGTATTAGCACACATCATGTGTAAGAAGTATTACTAGGGTCTATATGTACTGTATTCGTAAAATAATTCAAAGAGTCCCTGGCAACGGTACCAGAAGCGTGTTGACGGGCCAAATGGATATGAACTGGCAACAAATCAACAAATGATCCTTGGCAACGAAAATCAATTCCCGGCAATGCAAATCGAGTCCCCACCAATGACGCCAAAAGTATTTTAGTACAAAAATTTACTCTTCTTCACAAACCGAGTGGCATCATGGATTTGACAAGACACTCAAAAGAAAATAAATGATTATGTATGTCATTTTGTAGCTAGGGAAGAAATTTATATGACTTTTTAACACTCAAGCCTTGAAGAAGTGGGCAGCACCTTAAAAGGATTTGATCTTATCCTAACTATTTTAGGTTGTTCCTTTCAACCAAGGTAAGAGAACCTATTTTGTAACCTGTGTTATTGAAGGAGACACAGATACCTTTCTTTTGCACAAATTTTATAATGAAAACCTTGGGAAATATGATCAACACACCAAATCTGACTCTCACAAGTTGTCACTTCTAAAAGATGGAGATATTTTCAACACAAGGCTAAGGTTACTAAAGACATTATGGAATCCTAATTGTTCTGCATATTTTTGCAAGTAGATTTTATTCCTTTGTTGATACATAGGAAAACAGGGGTAGTTCAGGGTGGATTCATGGTTTTTGAATGATTTTTGTGGGAGATGAAGCAGGATAAAGTTGATTATACCAGATCTTCAAAGGGACTTCACAACAATGAACAACTCAACAACAAAATACTTCATAACAGTTAAGACGTTCCTTCAACTAGAAGGTGTGCTTCAGTGGAGGCCCAGATCAGCACGTTTTCACATAATCTTTGAGACTCTAACACAAAGGCTCAAATTGAAAGACTCAATTAAACATTAAAGTCTCTGATCAATCATGCCTAAGGTACACCCAAATACTTACAGACAATATTTATCAACAAATGACACTGAATTGATTTTAAATTTGTTTATCTCATCCAAGATGAAGGCTCTTCTTGAAATGAAATTGTAAATGCCATTAAACTATCATAGGGACAAGATCCTATGTGAATTCACAAATATTTCAATGTAAGATTACAATAGGAATGAAAGAAACTATTTGCAGACATTCTAAAACAAAGCAGACACAAATTGCTAGAGATTTACACAAATTAATTTCAAAATTGCTTAAATTCATCACTAGGGGAAAGATTCCAAAGAAATCTCAGTGCTCGTCAATGGCTATACATCTGTAACCAACTTTACATGATAAAAAATCTAACACAAAGGAAATTAACTAGGTATCTCAGACAGGATTCTCAACTTTCTCAAATTTTCTCTTAGGAATTCAAACTCTGACCATTTGCAAGAGTAATTTCATTGCATTTACATTTTACTCACTTGAATTTTTCCCCAAAAAGAAGAATATTTGAGGGACCTTTGCTTTCTACTAATTTGTTACAGAAAGTGATGTTTAACAAATTCACACCCGCATCTACCAGGTGGACAAATCATGAATTGATCACGTTTCTCAAACCCTCAACTAATGACTAGGATGCCATGCCACAACCGTTTTGACACTCCTTTTAATCATTCTAATTCTGTCATGTGAGAAATCCCCCTTTTAATCATTTTCTAGAGAGCTCTGCACGGTTGGATCTCGAGTAATCTTTTTCATTCTCGAGGCGACACCTTTTACACCTGCAACCTCATCATTTCATCCCTTTTCCCTCTCTTTCCTCTGCAATTCTTCCCCACATCCATTTCCTCTAGTAATTCCCATTTTCACAAGTGCCTGAGAAACTCCAACTTTAAAATATCAACCTTAACAATCCTTGGACTCACAATTTAAGTTTCAAATCCATTCAATGGCACCTTATAGAAAAGATGACAAAGAATTTCATCAAAGAATGATGAAAAATAGTGTGTATTCATGTCTCCAAGAGTCTTGGAGCAAAAATGGTGGAAACACAAGTGAAATACTCAATAACCATTGATTCTACCCCTTTTCCACTTTATATCACAGTGTTCCATGTGTTTCCTTGGTGTAATCAAAGGATAAGAACAAAGGAAAGTCCCGCAGAAAGCATGGACCTTCCACATGCCTTGGGCACAAGAAAAATGTTTTTTTGCCTTTGAAAAGTCTCAGTGTAAAAAGGAGCCAGCTGGAAGCCTCCACGTGTCTTCATGGCGCTCTTTTGATATGGTGCCCAAAAATAGAGACCCCAAACGAGCGCGGGCTCACCACATGTCTCAGTCAGGCAGAGTTGTTAAGAAAGTTGAAGGATCAGCTAAAGGTGCCATGTGTATAGGGTTTGAGACACTTTCCTTTGGCCGTTGAAAATTCCAAGCAAAGGACAGAGTGAGCGGAAGCCTCCAAGTGTCCTCCTAATGCTTCTTCAAAATAAAAATTAGGGTTTGGTCCCCAAACATGCGTTGTCCTTCCACATGTCTCAGGCCTTAGAAAGTCACTTTAAAAAATTTAAGTATGGAAAAATCTGAAAAACCTCCATATGTCTCCCCGGCACAACTCCAAGGCCAAACCAAAAGGTGAATTTTGAAATGAGCGTCATTCCTCCATGTGGAAAAGTTTTGGGTTGAAGCAAGCCTTAGATTTTTTAGAGTGCCCCACTAAGCTACATCCAACCAAAAAGGGCCACGTTTCCACTAATGTAAAGATGTAAATTTGACGAGGAAAAACACACCCGTCAAACCGTAAAAATGTAGGAAAACCACCATTTGAGCCCGGAGATGAATTTTTCTTCAAGGACAAAATTTGAAAATGTTATAAGGTTCAAACATGATCCTTTGAGATATATCCAATCATGTTTCCTTAGGTATTTGGGACAAAAATGACAGGGACAACAATATGTGACTACGAAAAATGGAAGGAAAGGAACAACCCAAGTTTTACACCCAATTTACAAACTCCTTCAGATGGACAGAGAAACAAAAACAAATTCTAGACCTTTAAGTGATCTTCGACCAAGGAAGGGACTGATCATGGCAACCAAATGGAGGATACAGTCTTCAAGCACCAATACGAGGAGATAGAAAACATGAAAAATGTCGTAAATCGAGGAATTTCAATGACAAACGGACGAGACTAATTTGAGCACCAATACATACATTCTTGCAACTATCGGAAAGCTAAAATTTGATTGGTGCACCTTTTTATCCAATAAAATAAAAATTGACATTACAAATGCATCACTTTCAAAAAAACCAGTCATTCACTCCACAAACTATCTCCTTGGCCTTTATTATGAGGCTCTTTTTAATTTAAAAGACAAACCAATTCCTACTTGCATGGATGAGACAATGAAGAATTTGTCAATTCCATTTCAAGAACAATAGGTATAAAGTTTATATTTTGACATTAGACTAACATTATGTTCATTTGGAATCTGATTAAATATTGACCGTTTGCAAAGAAGATTTTTGGAGGCCCTTCCGCAAAAAAAAGTGGCATCAAGAGGAAGAGGCCAACAACACACTGAGGCATCGGAAGATTCGCAATCTGAAATGGAATTTCACTCATCTCCAAACTACCAAGCATTTGCATTAGTTAAACGCCAAAGATGTAATACCCTAACATTTACTATTTACAAATTCCCATTTTCTATTTTCAATTTACCATTTACCATATTGAATTGACATACAATCGATTATTGCTGACATTACAGGGACTTTGGACAATACGTGTGCTTCTCAAAGTCAACCATCTTCACCAACTCACTCAGTTTAGTCACATGCAATTGTCTCTTCTCAACACCCTACTCAGCAATCCTAGCCACACATAGCTCAAACACAACCAATTACTACTCCAACACGGCCACCTCAAGCACCATGACAGGTTACCCCTCAACAACAAGGTATGATTTTATTGCTTTAGTACAAGTTTTGAATAGTTTTGAATAGTTTTTGCATAGTTTTTCATATGATTTTTCTTGCACTTTTCAATACATTGCAGTGCTTTTCCTTATGTACAAACAGCAGCACCTCTGCCTCCTCCACTAATACGATTCAAAATGCCAACCAGAGGTTTAGGAAAAAAATAACATTGGTAAATGCATGCCAATTCCTTTGGCCCCTAGTGGGACACTAAACATTGCCTCCTTGTTTTGAATTCCAACACTCTCTCTTGGTGGCTTGCCTAGCACAATGAGCATATCAGTTTTAAATAATATAAGTTTAGATGAATATTACTTGGGCATTGATAGCAATGACCCAACAGGATTTTTCAATACATATGAGATGATTCAAGGCCAGCAAGTATACTTCTATTTCAACATAATTTATTCAACTTTCATTACATTTCACTTTCGATTTATTTATTTGAATATTGATTTATTTTATCACAAATAGGATCAGGCCACCCAAAGGTAAAAAGAGGTAGCATTCGATGATCAACCCAAAATCCCCATACCTCTCCAGTGACATCATCTTCTTCAGATATAGATGGTGAACAGTTGCTACCATTTCCTTTAGAGAACTTGATTGGTTATGATTGTCAATCCCATGTCCAAGAGTTTATTGTACCTCATATCAGCAACTCATAGAATGGGAGAGAAGGGAAAAAGTACTAATCAATGAGATAATAAGTCGTTTTAAAAATTATTGGCAAAGGGACAGTTTATACACTACAGTCCAAAATCAACCTGCAAATATGGATTCCTTACTTACCCAAGTAAGAAGTAGGACTATCATGTATAAAAACAATTATAAAGATGATATTTTAGATAAAGCATCAAACAAATTAGAAAATATTAGTGTTGAATCCCAGGCATATTTTAACAAATGGTCTAAGGACAAGGATCTAGTGGTAATTGCAAATGTTGAGAGAGATACAGCAGTCATAAGTATTGTCACTTTGAAACAATATTTTATGTTAATTTTAAATTTTCTTATTTTAGTAATATGTTTAATTGAGATCACTTTTTTTGTGTAGTTAAAATATGAAAATTTGAAGAGTCAAAAAAAGGTGTTCCTAGTTCACTTGGAAACCATGAAGAATAGTTTATCTCGTGGCAATGAAGATGAAGGAAAATATTTTTAAGTTAACAAATAAAATAATACACTAAAATGGATAATTAAAGAGAATGGATTTGACCCTGAAATTTTATTCAAAACTAAGGTAGCTACAGATCCCAGTTTGTTATCCCATGGAGATGTGACAAAGGAAGAACAAAGAATCGTAAAGAAATAGACAAAGACAGTGTTGTGGAAGATCTGATTAGTTCTGGGATTATTCAAGCCATTGGGGAAAGGGGTATAGGAGGGGAAGCCATTGAGGAAAGGAGTACATGAGTGGAAGCCATTGGGGAAAGGGGTATAGAAAATTGAGGGTTGAAAATTTTCATGATTGAGGGTTGAAAAATTGAAACTTTAAATTTGAAAATTTGAAATACTTTATAATCTGGATTTGAAAATTTGAAACTTGAGTGTGATGGTCATGGCATTTGAAAATTTGAAATACTTTATTATCTAGATTTGAAATTTGAAACTTGAATGTGATGGCGTTTGAAAATTTGAAATACTTTATAATCTGAATTTTATATCTTGTTATATATTATATATATAATTTCTAGATTGTATATGGTGTTTATGTTTCATTTGAATGTGATGGCATTATGATAATGGTTAATTATTTGTTTTAAGAAAATCTGGAATGTGGTATGACAAAGACATCTTAATACTAATAGAGTTAAATCTTCTTCTCTCTACTTGTAAAATTCAAACTCTATATCAGGTTTCTTCAAATTTAAACCTTCTCGAATCTTCTTTCTACTTGTAATGATGATTGCATTAGATGTGGATGGTGACATTAGAATAGAGTCATAGATATGGATTATGATGAATTGTATGTGGACGTATATTTATTACACCCAAGAAATTTAAATACTTAAATTACACTAATTACCCTCTTTCTCGCAAATCAATGACATATCATCAAAAGCACTCATTTTCCCTCATATCATCATTAATTAATTACACTAAGCTAATTAATTAAGTTGCCTATCCAACAAATACCCTAATTAATGACCTTCCATTAATAAATCACCTCTTCTATCTAGATTAATTAATTATTATTAATTAATTAGTCTTCCCCTTCATTTAACTAGTAAATCAATATTTAATTGATTTAATCCCTTTTAATAGCCTAAATCGCACTAATATTCTTCTAATTGGCTTCTATAAGCTTACACCTACCTATTAATTAATCACCTTTGATTAATTAAAGCACCCCCCAACTCCCATGACTTGCTAAACATGTATTAAACCCTTCTAAAGTAAGGTTACCTTTAATAAAGCAACCTTATCCATTCCTAATCATGTTTTACCTTTATCCCACATTCATGAGAATGTGTTGAATCATTTATCCTTTGGGCTATATAAAGAGCCCTCCACCTACCTTTTTACTTACACCTAAACTTTCTAAGAGAGTGAATGCAAAGCATATAGCAAAGACTAAGAGCTTGCCTTTTACCCTTTTGAGAGTTCATCATCTTGAAGAGTTAAGCCTCTTTCTTAAGTGCTTAGGTCATATGGGAGGTGTCAAAGGGATCTTGTAGCCCAACTTTGATAGGCCCTCATTCCTAGGTTACTTGGCATACTAAGGACAACTATTTTGATAGCCATGGAGCTTACTTAGGTCCATTCCTTTATTTGTTATTAGATAATAGAGGAATTTTGATATTTAGCATTGTTAGTATCAAAGTTTGTATTGATGAATGCTAGCATCTAACCCTTGTTTAATTCTTATCTTGATGGTGTTTAATTTGTTGTTGTTCTTTCTTGCTAAGTTAAGGCTATTTAGGTGTTAGTCTTTACTCATATTAGCATTATTTTGAAAAAAACACATTAACACATTTGGCATGCCCGGTGGGACATACTCCATTGTCCTTTGCACTTAATTTCAAGTTTTTGTAGTTAAGTTTCATTTTTGGTTACTAACCCTCTTTTACACATGTTGATCTAACTTGTTTTTTTTACTTGTTTTGTTGAGTTTGCATGTGTTGAGTCTTCCTTGTAGGTATGAAGGAGGTGAAGTGCTATCAAAATTAGAATTGATGGGAAAATTTCAAGATTTCTCCATGTTTTCATTTTTAGAGCTTACTTTTTTAACATTCTACATGCTAGTTTTGTCAATTTCTTGAAAATTTTAAATTCTTGAGCATGTAGGTTAGTGTTTGATAGTGCTGAGTCTTCTATTTACATATTAATGTGGTGGGTTGCTGTCAAAATTTAATCTTGGTGAGAAAATTTCAAGATTTCATCATGTTTTCATTTTTAGAGCTTACTTTTTCATCATTCTACATGTTAGTTTTGTCAATTTCTTGAAAATTTTAAATCCTTGAGCATGTAGGTTAGTGTTTGATAGTGTTGAGTCTTCTATTTACATATTAATGTGGTGGGTTGCTGTCAAAATTTAATCTTAGTGAGAAAATTTCAAGATTTCATCATGTTTTCATTTTTAGAGCTTACTTTTTCATCATTCTACATGTTAGTTTTGTCAATTTCTTGAAAATCTTAAATTCTTGAGCATGTATGTTAATGTTTGATAGCATTGAGTATTATATTCATATATTAATGTGATGGGTTGTCAAAATTGAATCTTGGTTAGAAAAATTTCCCATTTTGCAGATTAAGAGACATTTTTTTGAACATTTTTGAGTGCATGTCAAGTGCATACCCGTGAGCATAAGAGCATATGCGTAACCCATCTTTTGAAGGCCATAACGTTTTCTCCCGAACTCGAAATGACTCCATTTTTTTGTGTTGGAAAGGTATTGAAGTTAAATATGCAATGAAAACATAAATTTTTTATTTATACTTATAAAAATTTCAGTTTTTCTATTAGTTTAAAACTGGTCATTTTCTAACATGTCTAATGTTTTGATGAATGTTGTATTTCCATGCTTCCTCGATTTAGACCAAAGCGTGTGTATGATCTTCTCTTGCACATTTTGGTGATCTTGAGAATCAAAAACAACTTTGATCTATATCTTTTTAACATTGGGATTAAACTTGGAAATTTGATTATTCATTTTGCTTAAGGGAATGAACCTTTTACAAAGCATTTTTCAATGGTCCTTTGATTTGAAGTTTTCCATTTCTATATAGTTGGGATAAAGTTTGTGTATGCTCTTTTCTTGCACCTTAGGGTGATCTTGAGAATCAAAAGAAACTTTAGTCTTCATTTTAT
The DNA here is from genome assembly GCA_018340775.1 of Taxus wallichiana var. yunnanensis. Lineage (NCBI taxonomy): Eukaryota > Viridiplantae > Streptophyta > Pinopsida > Cupressales > Taxaceae > Taxus > Taxus wallichiana. Next base: position 69,170,778 of record CM031235.1, on the reverse strand, counting down.
AACATTTGGTAAATTGGAAACTTCATCTTTCACTTTTGGTTTAAGGGAATGAACCTTTTACAAAGCATTTTTCAATGGTCCTTTGATTTTAAGTTTTCCATTTCTATATAGTTGGGATAAAGTTTGTGTATGTTCTTCTCTTGCACCTTAGGGTGATCTTGAGAATCAAAAACAACTTTAGTCTTCATTTTATAACATTTGGTAAATTGAAACTTCATCTTTCACTTTTGGTTTAAGGGAATGAACATTTATCAATAATTTTGTTGATAAAGGTTCATTGATCTGAAAAAATTTTCTTTACTTTTAAATTGGAGTTCATTATTTTTGTTTAAGTGAACAATTATCTTTTCTTTACTTTTTAGTTGCATCCTATTTGTTGTGTGATCCTTGATGATTTTGAGAATCAAAAGCAACTCTTAATCCTCTTTTAAATAATGTGATTTTCTTGGAGAACTACTAACGCTTGAGTGCAGGACCTAAAAACTTTGTCAAAGAAAGGAGGAATCAAAACGAAATCAAAAACTACTAATACAATTGTTATACAGGTTGCCAAAAGGTGTTCAAGAAACCACACCTAATTAAACAAGATAAAAAGAACAACATATTCAAAACACTATATTGTAGGTTTCAGAAAAGGGTACGTCCCTCTCCGCTCAATTGGAACATAACCCCTTTGGCATAACGCCTTAAGCTACAACAATGGGGGTGGTTCCAGGAACCCCAAAGTAGTCCACGCAAGAGGGAACCTTGTGGATGAAATAGGAAGTGCTCCGCACTACCTACTTGACTAGTGATTCCTTTGTGAGATAGCGTTACAGGTTGTCCATTGTGGCGACCCCAATGATAGTACACGTAGACGCACTAGTTTCCTACTGTTCTTGAAGGGGGTAAAGTAAAGCCGAGATACTCCCAAACTAGTCAGTGTGAATTTTTGGGTAAATCACACTCGCTCGTGGCAACTTTGTAACACCTAGGGTGAGAGAACCACCTAGGAGAATATACTTTGGCTAGGAGCCCACTTTGACCATTCTAAAATAGTGTTGAGTTGTGAACCACATTTTCATTGAGAAACGTGTGACGTGTTACTTTCGCCTAGTTTTTACTTGCCTTAGGGCAAGGTGAAACTCTGCCGAAGTGAAGCTAGCATTTTTCATCTTTTTTGATTTACTTCCTTCACATTCTTTTGACACTTTGTTGATCAAAAGAAGGGTGACTACCTTTGTGTTACCAATCGACTGTTTCTCTCACTTTTATGTCCGTTTACGCCCATCCATGTTTGTGGTTGGGTTAGTTAAACATCTAAAGTGTGTGGAGGCATTTTCACATCATTGGTAGCCATTGTGATCTTGATACCCATGTCAAGGTCATCATTGTAGTTAGGCGTGGTTCATCACCGCGACTTCCTTAGAAGAGTTAGCTTGTTTGTATCGTATCACTACAATTTTGATATTTACGTCTTGTTTCTTGTAAACTCAACATAAATACCTATATTGTATGGTTATGTTGCACACATTTTTAACTATTCCTAGCTATACTTTGAGCTTTTTAGTTCGGTTCTATTATTACCTTGATTTCAAAGAGTGTTAGGTGTTACTATTTGTGCGTGTTATATCAATAACACCTCGATATCAATACTTCACTTTCTCGCAAAGTGGGTTAACATATCTTGGTGATATTGTTGTGTCATTCACAAATTGTAATTGGCACTTTTTGAGATATAGGTCTTAATCAAGTTTGAGCTCGCTCATCGTATATCTTGATTGGGAGATCACATTGACTTCTTGTTTTTACTTACGTTTTGTTCATTTCCTTGAACTTGGCATAAGTGAAAACATCTTGTTGATCATCTTTGCATCACATTTTCATATGGTGTATTTCCTTGTTGATTGGCTTTGGGTTTCACACTCGCATGATTGTTCCTTGTGATTATTCATTCAGAAAACTTATTTTCTAGGACAATCCCTTTTTATCTCATCGATATTACGTCATCACGATGTCTATTTTCCTTAGACCTTCTTCAAAAATCATGCACGCATCCCCATACTTACACAATGTCTAGTTGGTTGTCCTTATGCTACCCAAATTGACATGTCACTTCCTTCCCTTTGAAGGAGTTCCATCACACTATCTAAATCTAGACATTTGTGCTTAAAACAGCGCCAAAAATGACTAACTATCATGCGGTTCCCCATACTTACAAAAATATGGAACCTAGGTTTAGCAATTCAAAGCAAAAGATTCCCATTACAACTAAACCTCGTTTGGTTCTTCATGCTAGAGAGCCCATATGGGTAACTCATTCCCCACCTTCATCTCATAGTCGGTGGTATGATTTGGACACTTCTGATCCAAATTATTATTCGAGTTCCCCCCACTCTTCTTCTAATTCTAATCCAAACATTTCCTCTTCTTCTGAGGATTCCAATCCAAATATTTCCTCTGACTCTTCTGAGGATTCAGATCCAAACTACTATTTGGATTCATCTAATTCATCTAATTCCCGACTCCTAAGATGGTCCTCCCTTTCAGATTGACTCCTAAGTCATCTAATGCGACTCCTAAGTCATGGTCCTCCCTTTCTTTACAGGATCCTCTTCATCAATCATCTAATGTGACTCTTATGTCGTGGTCCTCCCTTTCTTTGCAGGACCCCTTTTATCATTCACCCCAATAACATCTTCTTCCTTTGAAGATACACACGACTCCAAATCCCTCCAATCAGAAGTATAATACAATTCTTGAATCGCAGTCCTCTCTTTCTTCACAGGACCCTTGTCATCATTCATCTAATGTGATTCTTGAATCACAGTCCTCCCCTTCTTTGCAAGACCTTCTTCAATCAATCACCCCCATGGAATCTTCCTTCTTTGAAGATTCATGTGACTCAAAGTCCTTCGAGACAAACATCTGAATCGACCCATGCGTCACAATCTATATACTTTGGACTTAATCCTACTATTTTACATATGACATACCATTGTATAGGTAGGTCCACACCACCTTCTTCTACTCCTGAGACATCTAGCTACACATATTCTTCATCCCCCACATCATCTTCTTCTATCAATAATCATCAAACATCTTCTAAGTCTTCCACACCAAGTGAACCTATTTCTTCCAATAAACCCCTAGGGATTGATCAACAACTCATACCGATTGATCTCTTTCAGAATGAAGAAACAATCAGGGCATTTATAGGGGCATATGAAGATATTGCTTTAGTAGATTACAAAAAGGATTCTCTTTAGACTTTGATGCATCTGCATATTGTGAGGAAAAGGTTGATTCCTTTAATCAAGAAATGGAGGAAGAGCCTCAGATCATGTAACTTGATCCTCCTCTTATTCTTCCATCTTCACATTCTTCATTATGTGATGAAACTCCTTGGTCTTGCATAGATCCATGGCCTATCTTCTCATCACCCAATAACTCTTTGTCTATCATAATTCCTCAATCACAATCTCTTGTGGGGTCAGCGCCAAGTAGCCCTTCATCTTCATCTAGGTGTGGGTCACCTTCTAGTAGCCCTCCCTCTTCTATTTGTGGGACATTTTCGAGTAGCCCACTATCTTCGATTATTGGGGCATGTCCAACTAGCCCCTTATCTTCTATGTATGGATCACCCCAGGTAGTCCATCATCTTCTATTCTTGGGCCACATCCTAGTAGTCCATCATCTTACATCTATGGGTCACATCCTAGTAGCCCTTCTTCTTCTATTCTTGGGCCACATCCTAGTAGCCCTTCATCTTCTATTTATGGGTCACGTCCTAGTAGCCCTTCTTCTCCTAGTAGCTATTCTTATGGGCCACATCCTTCTTCTTATTCTTTCACCTTCTTTCTATCGTGGCTCACCTCCTGGTAGCCCATCCTCTTCAATTCTTGGACCGTATCCTTTTCATCTATCACATATTTCTTCTATCAATGGTTGTGGCAAGCCCACTACCATTTCTATCGTTCCTATCATCAATCATAAATGTTTACATTCTTCTCCTTCTCGAGGTCATAAAATTCAAGCATCAGCTTATAAGAAACCCAAACAGTTCATTATCAAGCTCAGGTCAAAACTTCCAAGAGCTCAAAATCCCCCAACAACTGGAACAATCTCAAAGTTGTAAATCAAGCGACGATTCAAGAACGCACATCAACATAACCATCAAGTATGGCACAAAGTGCATAAACCTCTGGATAGGGAACTCAAGCTCCCACATACAAAATCCATGTTTCAGGATAAATCATAGTCCTTTGTTGAGTGTGAACTCACCACGATCATCGAGATTGGGGAAAACATGACTCTTGATAAACAAACATGCTTAGTCTCCCTTATCAAGGAAGTCACAAACATCGTTGTTGGATCCTATCACACAGAGTGACTTTGTTAGTAACAACGGTTCAAAAAAAAATAGAAAATATCAAAAATCTAAAAATAAAAAACAATGCAAAAATACAAAATAAAAATCAAAAACAAAAAAAAACAACAAAAATCAAAGGTACAAAGATCAAACATTGCAATCAGGTGTTGCGTACACATGGATATTTCTTTCTTCCCTTCCTTGTTATTCTTCTGCAAGTCTTCCTACCATTTTCATCCCTTCGGTGATATTTTGGTTAGCTTATTCACACACATTTTGTGACATTTATCTCTATGGTATCTATTTTCCCCTGGTCTTTTATCACCTTGGTAAATTAAAGAACGACTGACCTCATGGAGATCCTATCACATTCAAACATCTAATAAACTTGTTGCGAAGAAATTTTGGACATATTTGTTGACACTAGCCAATGTTGTCATCATAATCACTTCCACCTCCTTCCATCAAGCCATCAGTGGTTCTTAACCCCTTGTCAAACAAGAGAGCTAAAATAAGTTTTCAGAAAGCAAAAGAATCAAAATCAATCAAAACTCAAAAGCTAAAAGCTACAAAGCAAAAGCAAATTAATATATAACTCTCTCTTGGGGTATTTCCAATAATCTCTATCGGGGCTATGGATGCCTGATTGGTAGTAGAGAAATGTTGTGATTAGAATCAAATACATCTCCGTCGGGGCTATGGACGCTTGGCTGGTAGCGGAGCAATGTACGGCTATCCTTTCACCCTCCATTCACAAAATCACTTATCAAAATAAATCATTCCTACACATTGGCTAGGGTCTCTTCACTTGTTGTCTATTAAATCTTCACTTCAAGAGGTAATAAAATCCACGTGCACACACTGGATCTCTATGAGTAAATAGGATTAGTATGTTACCAAGTGTCTTTTTTGGACCTTGTTCAGACTCTTACTCTAGTCCATATCTCATCTCACGATTTATGCCTTTGGCTAATCACTTCTTCATCATGAGGCTTCTAAGCTACATTCATATCATTCACATCATTCTTCTACTTCATTCAGAACATCCATGTGTATAAGATTACTTGTTTTCCATGTTTGTGGAAACCTTTGTCCCCTTCCACAAAAATAATCTTCTCCTTCCTTTCTATCATGTGCTTTTAGGCCAACTTACGCTAGGGGCATCCTTGCTTCTTCCCAACACTTCATGGGTTTACATTCACCATCATGTTGAACCTATCCATAATGGCCTTGGGTCCCATTTCTACCTGTGAAGAGTTTACCTTTGAATACTCCCACCTAATTGTTGGGGAATTTTTACATCTTCACCTTCTTGTTCATATGCACGTGGCCTTATGCCCTTGTACATCCCATCTATCATTGGGGGCATCCATGCTTTCTTGGTTACCTACACATAGCTTTGGAAACCTTTCAAAAAAAACAAAAACAATAGAAAATTGTTTCGAGAAAACACAAAAACAATAGAAAATTGTTTCAAGGAAAACACAAAAACAATAGAACATTGTTTTGAGAAAACACAAAAACAATAGAAAATTGTTTCGAGGAAAAAACAAAAACAATAGAACATTGTTTTGAGAAAACACAAAAACAATAGAAATTGTTTCGAAAACACAAAACCAATAGAAAACAAAAAACAAAAACAATATAAAATTGTTTCACAAAACACAAAAACAATATAAAATTGTTTCACAAAAACCTAAGCAATAGAAAATCAGTTTATGAAAACATATCTTACAAAAATATTTACTTGCATTGTCTTGTTTTCTTGCTTTGCTTGTTACTTGCTTTGTATAGTGTTTTGTGTGCTTACTTTTGAGTTGTTTGTTACTTGGGTGTACTTTTTCATAGTTTATCTTTTCTTGCTTAGAATAGATTCATTCTTGCTTGTGCATATTGTAGTGGGTTTCGACATGCTAGTGTGTTAATTCATTATTTCTTTCTTAATGCATTTGGTTGTGTTTTGTTACTTGTTAATAAGGCATGGTGATTCATGGTGTATTGCATTAATTCCTGGTGTTCTTTGTAGCATTTGGTTGTGTTTCTTGCATGTGCTCTGTTTTGTTATCATTCACATCACATTACCATCACTATCATCACATCTAGCATCATCTATACATCATATATAAACAAAAATGCTAAGTTTTACATCATGCATGTATGCTAAGCTAATCATCACATATCATATCATCAATGGGGGCAAGAGGGGTTGCGCATAATCAAAAATCTATCCCCCCCACACCAATATCATCATATCATCCCATCCATATACATCAAAATAACACTTGAAAACAACATTTGATATTGTCTACAGATCTATCATCTATAATCTACAGCACGCCTCAAACGATCACGTGTGATCACCATCTCTCCTGAGTGTCAGAGCCTCACGGTAAGTTTTCTAAACTGAGTGGTTAAAATGAACTGATTGCGATGTTTTTACCCCCTTGGGGTATATTAACCTATTTTTCACCGATCAGATGGCCGGGACACCCATTTAGCTCACCGTTTTCTCCTTTGTTTGCTGTGGAATAATTATTTTTAATTAAATAATTATTTTTCTCTTATTTTTCACCGTATTGGGGCATTTTTTGTCCAATACCCCTTTCTTCTCCCCTAGACAATTTTATTGCTCCCTGGCAATTTTTATTCTTCTTCACACTCTCGTAAATAATTATTTTTCAAATAATTATTTTTTCTTAATTTTTCCACTAAACAAGGACATTATTTGTCATTTGTTTCTCCTTTCTTCCACCTAGGGCACTTTCTTTTTGCCCCTAGGCCCTTCTTTTTCTTCTTCTCCTTTCTTCTATTGTTTATCACGGTTTAGAAAGCCAAAACAATACAAACATTTACTATATCAAAAAAATCCAAAAACAAGGCAAAAATTTTTTCAAAAATTCCTAAAAAGTAAAACACCCTACAAAATGGTAACTTGCTTCTTACGGCTGAAACTTGTGTCTTGCGCATGGTATTTTCTCCATATCCTATTGGTTTGTCTCACATCTTCCCTGATTAATATGACTCATGGATCACCGGATTCACAACCATTCACAAAATTAGTTGCTTGCTTTGTCTGTACTCTGGGGCACTTTTGGTTTCCTGGTGTTGTTTCGTTGTGCACAAACGCTTTTCATGGACCTCGTGTCCATTTTCATTTCCCCTTACATGTATCCTTGCTCGGGGCATCATTTTTAACCCTTTTCATCAATCATGAACTTGTGGATCTCTTCAACACTGATAACAAAACATTTGTACAACTATCTTGACCATTGTTGGGTTGATATGTGTGTTCATACTTGTTTTCCCTGTTAGATGAGCTTGTTTCCTTCTCGTATTGCATTGCATTTTTGTATGTTGTGTGGAGTTGGTATTTTCAGCAATGGAAAATTGTTCGTATTATGGCTTTTCATGTCATTCTACCTTTGTCGTATGCTTATATTTTTCATAAGGACCAATGATGTAGTTCCTATGGCAATATGATGACATCAAATTGTTTCAAACAAATACGTGGCTAGAGGCTAAGCTCTTCTCCCCCCTCTCCATATTTCTTCTACACCACTTCCCTTTCACCCCTAATTCTCCCTCTCATCGAGGCATCCTGCCTCATCCCCCTTCTTCTACCTATATCTCACCTTTTTCGATCGTCGATCGACTTCTTCCATCACCCCATCGACACTCGAGGGGGCATCTCTCCCTCCTACTAATTTTTCTTCTATCCCTTCAAAAATCTCTTCTATCTACTATCTTTGAAGTGGCATCACTTACGCCACCCCAAAGAGGGGCAAATGTAGACACCTATAATTACGCCCAAGCAATTTAAATACTTAAATTGCACTAATTATCCCCTTTCTCACAAATCAATGACATATCATCAAAAGCACTCATTTTCCCTCATATCATCATTAATTAATTACACTAAGCTAATTAATTAAGTTTCCTATCCAACAAATACCCTAATTAACAACCTTCCATTAATAAATCACCTCTTCTATCTAGATTAATTAATTATTATTAATTAATTAGTCTTCCCCTTCATTTAACTAGTAAATCAATATTTAATTGATTTAATCCCTTTCTAATAGCCTAAATCATACTAATATTCTTCTAATTGGCTTTCTATAAGCTTACACCTACCTATTAATTAATCACCTTTGATTAATTAAAGCACCCCCAACTCCCATGACTTGCTAAACATGTATTAAACCCTTCTAAAGTAAGGTTACCTTTAATAAAGCAACCTTATCCACTCCTAATCATGTTTTACCTTTATCCCACATTCATGAGAATGTGTTGAATCCTTTATCCTTTGGGCTATATAAAGAGCCCTCCACCTACCTTTTTACTTACACCTAAACTTTCTAAGAGAGTGAATGCAAAGCATATAGCAAAGACTAAGAGCTTGCCTTTTACCCTTTTGAGAATTCATCATCTTGAAGAGTTAATCCTCTTTCTTAAGTGCTTAGGTCATATGGGAGGTGTCAAAGGGATCTTGTATCCCAACTTTGATAGGCCCTCATTCGTAAGTTACTTGGCATACTAAGGACAACTATTTTGATAGTTATAGAGCTTACTTAGGTCCATTCATTTATTTGTTGTTAAAGAATAGAGGAGTTTAGATATTTAGCATTGTTAGTCTCAAAATTTGTATTGATGAATGCTAGCATCTAACCCTTGTTTAATTCTTATCTTGATGGCGTTTAATTTTTTGTTCAATTCTTTGCTAAGTTAAGGCTATTTAGGTGTTAGTCTTTACTCATATTAGCATTATTTTGAAAACAAACACATGCACACAATGACATTAGAATGGATATAGATGATGGTGAATGATGATAATGGATAATTATTTTAAGAAAATTTGGAATGTGTTGGGATAGACATCTTCTCTATACTTGTGAAATTCGAACTCTGTATCAAGTTTCTGCACATTTAAAACTTCACAAAATTTTCTTCTCTACTTGTAATGAATCAATGATATGATGACATTGGATGTGGATGATGACATTAAAATAGATATGGATGATGATGAATTGTGTGGACTTATATTTAGCTTCAAGCACGATCATGGATGATGATAATGGATAAATAATTGTTTTAAGAATAATTGGAGTGTGTCAGGAGTCTAGGATAAAGACATCTTCTCTCTACTTGTAAAATTTGAACTCTGTATCAGGTTTCTACACATTTAAACCTTCTCAAAATCTTCTTCTCTCTCTATTAATGAATGATAAATCAATGATATGATGACATTAGATGTGGATGATGACATTAAAATAGATATGGATTATGATGAATTGTGTGGACATAGATTTAGCTTCAAGCATGATCATGGATGATGATAATGGATAATTGTTTTAAGAAAATTTGGAATGTCTTAGGACAGAGACATCTTAATACAGTAAAATATTCTTCTCTCTACTTGTAAAATTAGAACTTTGTATCAGGTTTCTTCACATTTAAACCTTCTCAAAATCTTCTTCTCTCTACTTGTAATGAATCAATGATATGATGACATTAGATGTGGATGATGATGAATTATATGGATGTAGATTTATCTTCAAGAACGATCGAGGATGATGAATTGTATAATGGATAATTGTTTTAAGAAAATTTGGAATGTGTTATGATAGAAACATCTTAATATGGAAAAATCTTCCTCTCTACTTGTAAAATTTGAATGTGTGATTTTATCCCACAAAGTTTAAACACTTTATCAAAGCATTTTGCAAATACAAAAATAAATTAAAGATAATTGTAAAAACTCAAGAAATGTCATATGATAGGGTTTAAGTTACCTCTTGTCTTTTAGATGGCTGTGACAAAGCATATGGAAGGAAAATGAGAAATCATCCTTTGTAGCGTGCTAGAAGATCTTTGATTCAAGAAAACTCAACACGAGAAATGGATTAGTATATAAATGGGTGAGTTGCCTAACATTGTCAATCTCAAGAAGTGAGAGCTTCCTCGGATGGATGTCAACCCACATTTTCAAGAAAAAAAGATGAAATAATGATTGAGCAGATTAAGGAAGAAACAAAAAGATTAAAGAAAATGCAAATGATAACTGGATAGTAGAATTCTATAAGTCTGGAATAGTATAATAGTGGAAGAATATACAAATCAAACTCTGAAGGCCTTGCAAATTAGTATTCAAAAAATACATGTAACAAATAGATTTTTTAAATAGAATTTGGTATTTGAAAAATCCAAAATAGTAATTATATAAAACAAATTTTTTATAAATAATTGTATTTAAATAAATGTAAATATATATACATGTAACATCTTTAATGATAACAAGAGCTGAAACAAAATATGATAAAAATATTCCTCACCAATATTTACATCTCAGTAGATTTAATATGAAATTGAATAAATAACCACAGTTAAAATGTAAGGTGACAAACAATAAAAGTAAGGTCAAGGAGATACCTATTTAAAGCTAAAACAATCCATTATCAATAGCTTCTTCAAAGTTGATGTTCTCTTCTATAGAGTGTGATGACGCACCAATTCCAGTCTCATTATTGGGAACAGTTGTACTTGTAGTTGTATTATTTACACCTCTTCTTTCGAAAGGGAATTCCAATGTGCAATTGCTTTGTCGAAAGGAAAGGTTTCCATGGAGTAGCAAGAAATATAACACCTCATGCAATTTTCTATATTTTTATCAAACTTGTTTCTCGATTTTGATTTTATAAATGAAAGCATTGAAAACCTTTTCTTCCTCTACTGAGACCCCAAAATCATTGTTTAACATAACTCATATAATCTAAAATATTCACCGATGTCTTCTTGTAAGATATTACTTTGATAGATTCCTCATCGAGCCTTGTAATAAGCACCACTCTCGAAGTTTCATCTAAATTTTTATAATGGTTCTTCATTGTTGTTGCAAAATTTGTTGATTGAAACTTTAATAAATCAAAATTCAATATACCTTTGATTTCCATACCCTTGACCTCTGAAGTCTTTGTGAAATTTTCCATTATTATACCCATGGATTTATGGAAATTCTTTCTTACAAAGTCTACACGACCACCTTCATTATTCCAAAAATTAGGATTCATCACACCCATTGTTTCAATAATTTTATCTTTGGAGAAACGTTCTTTGAATTATGATGATAAGGATTCTAAATTTTTGTTAAGCTTTATTCTTGTTTCAACTGTAATAGACTCAAAGATATTACGTGTCACAAGAACATATTCTCTTTCTGATCCTATAATATCTTGATGTTTTTTACAAAATGTGCAATGGTGTGTCCCTCCCATTAACATTGATGCAAAGGTGGTCGTTATATTAAATCTCTAATAGTTACTGGATTTTTAAGATCTAATAAAGCTTTCCAATTCTCAAAAATAGGTGTATCAAAACTATCTTGGGAATAGTACAAGACATCAAGACTTTGACATACCATTTTTCTCATCTGTATAAAATCCACAATCTAGATTAATCACCCTTGTGAATGCTTCATCGTGTATTGATCTCCCCGCAACATTGGAATAATACCAACCAATGTAAGAAATGTCTCCAAATTAGTTAAACATAACAACAAGCCCCTCACCCTGTCAACTTCATGACGATCTTTGTGCATGAAACCAACCAACGAAGGATACTCCTTGTAAAATCTGCATGCAGTTCATACAAAGAAATCTATCTCATCTCAACATCCTTCAAAAGTTTTTTTCCATCTGTAATTCCAATTGTGAATCTCTGGAATTCAAGAGAATGCTTTGGGTTGCTTTCCATATAGGCATGAATTTCTCTTATAAGGTCTTCTACTTTAACAACATTTTCACAGTTGCTTACCATTTTATACGCTAAATTCATTCTGTGAGCCATACAATGAATTGCTAACATATAAAAGGCCACTTGTTGTTTACAATATAACATATAGCCCTATTTGGTGACCCTACATGACTAATGTACCATTTACTCCTACATATACCAACTTCATAGCAATTTCATAATCAATCATTCTAGCAATATCTTTCAAATGAGAAACAACTATTTCATGTAGGTTTTCGGCATTATAGTTTTCAACCATTTTCATAACACCCAGTAAATGAGGTGTCCTCATATGATTTTCTAAAGTGTAAACCTGGATATATACCCATGCGCTTTTTTTGACTTTTGTCACTTCATCAATTGAAATAGAGATAAACTTTTCTTTTTTACATTCTCTTTCAAATATTCCTTCTCTATCATCGAAAGGCATTTTTCCATTTCTCATGCACTACTATCAGACCAATGAGACTGAGGAACATTGGGCATTCGATTATATTGATACAAAACTTTGAAATCAAGGAAATATGAAATCAGTCTTCCTTTCTTTAGTATGTGAAATAAAGTAGAGAATTGTATGAGTTTTACATGCAGATTTGTTTTATTCATCTTACCAATTTGCGATGTGATCAGTCCTCCCTTTTCCATGAGATGTTTGCTTCATATTGTGCTACGTATTTAACATGTATGCATACTTTTTCAGTTTTCTACCTATGTGTTTTGAATTTCTGGCCATCCTCCCCCACTACAATCAAATATTGTTTTCCACAATGTTTTTCTATAATGTCCAGCTTTACGGTTGCATTTTTGTTACTTTCCCAATTTCCACATACATATTATACATGTACATTTAGATGGGATTTCTTCTGAATTAGATGATCAGTATCACGAGGTTTGATAAATGGAAATTTGAAAGCCCAATCAAACTTGTATGTCCTCCCAATTTTCCACATATTCTTGTTCGTTTTCAATGTTTTACTTTTTTGAGTAGAATTTTGAGCATTATCACAATCACCTGGTTTCCTCTTTCATGAACCAAAATTTGAATTTGATTTTTGTGTTCCATTTTGTTGAGTATTTTTATGTGTGATATCTTGATGCACTCTTGGTTACACCCCAATAGGAAGAATATCTTTAGGATCTGGACATCTCAATAGGTATATCTTCAAGATTTGGCATGGTATCATCATAGGTGTCATTTGGTTGATATTGTGCATAATGTATGTTCACCTCAATATTACCTTCCACATAGTCTATACTCTGATTAATTCTAGTGGCATTTATATGGGTGTTGGTGGTTGTGGTATCTGTAGTAGTAAAGTTTCCAAAATACTTGAATAGGGACTTCTAAGATTTCTTAGTTACTTTTTGGGTCTTCTCATTCTGAGCACTAGCACCTTCCATTATTTTGAATTGAGTCATGCATCAAAAAACACACTAAGTCACACGTCAAAGAAAACTGAGTCACACGTCAAAGAAAACTAATTCCCACATTAGCAAACACACTTAGTCATGTGTCAGAGAAATATGAGTTGCGTGTCAACAAATACAATAAGTCACATGTCAAAGAAAATTTTGTCATGCGTCAACAAAAGTATAGTCATGCATCAAGAAGAGTAGTGTGAGCATCAACAAACAAACCCTTGTTGCACATCGTAATATCTCCTTGTCACTCATCCACTAAAAATATTTATGGCATGTCAGTAAATGTAATAATTCACATGTCAACAAATATCCTTGTTGCGCATCGTAGAAAAAACTATGTCATGCATCGACAACAATATAGTCGTGTTGTGTCAACAAGATCAATGTCGGGCATCAAAAACCAAACCCTTATCACGCGTCATTAAGATCTCCTTATCACTTTTCTACGGATAATATTTATAGTCATGTGTCAATAAATAGCACATGTCACCTGATTACAAACTACTAATAGTAATCAAATTTGTAATGTGCTCTGGTGCTTATAGTATGCAAGTTCACTATATTAGTAAGGTACTGGTGGTAGTATACTACCTGGAAAATCACCTAGTTTTTTATAGGAGACGTCTTTAAATGTAGTAGGTGAAGCCGACCCCTAAAAAAATATACTATAAATTTTAGGTTAACAGAACACTGGCCTACTTCGAAAAATTCACCTTTTCAAATTTTCCTAAAATGAAATTTTCACCATATTACGAATATTTGCCACTAAAATTATCCTTGGATATGTGCATTTATTCTAATACAAAGGTATTGAAACTAGTTCTAAGCACAAATGCACCATGATATAAACGTAAACATTACAACAAAACAAGAGAATCATATCTGAACCATGAGCAATATGAAACACACTAGGGTTTGGACCATAAACATAGATATTTGGAATAACCTTTCATATATTGATTCTTAAGTGTTTACAATAGCCATATTACATCAAAAGGGGTCCATAGTAGGTTGAATACATCATGGAATGACACTCTAACCCTACAAAATGACTCTGCACAGAGAGCCCTAACTATATTCTTCCATGCACCTAAATATTTCTTGACTAGTCTCTTGCACCATCTCTTCTCTCTCTCACCACTTCTATCTTAGACACAAGCACATTCATACATGCATCTCTACACACACATCTCTCTACTCTCCCACCACTCTACTCGCACCACTTTTCTCGTATCCCTTTTTTAGATCCAAATGCATCCTTAAATAGAATCGGGATCTCTCCTTCACCGCCTTAACTTCACTCATGAGCAGGTTACATGCCAGGTGGAATCATGCTCCTCCATGATTGAGTACCTATGTCATCTCATAAAATCCCTGATTTTCCTCCACTAACCATAATGATTCCCCTCTAGAATATTCCTTTCATGGAATATTCTTTCCTTGAGCTCTAAGACTCCAATTTGTAACCTTATCCACTCATCATGCCTACTCATGTCTTCATGTGTTTTCCATGTAGTACCATATCCAATGATGCAACTAAGTCTTCAAACCCTATCCTGCTCCCACGTGTCACCTTTGCAAGCACTCCATGATTACCCCGGCCTTCACTCGAACTAAGTTTTTCAAATTGTTCACATGCACTTAGTTCTTCTTGCACGCTTTTCTCCATGCGTCTTCTTCCTACCTTGTCTTCCACGCGCGCTCATCCTCTACTCTAGGAATTAGTCATTTTTGGGCTCAACATGCATGCATTTCTTCATATATTGCTTTAGGATCAACTCCTGAAAATAAATCAAAATTAATCATTTTCTTCATACCTTGATTTCTCATAGATCTCTTGAACACTCCTCATTCTTCCTTGTTGTTAGAATGAGTCAGATGATGATGAAGATGCTTCATTTTCTAGTCCTTGCATGCTTTTTTGGCTACTACCATGAGAAGATTCTCCCTTTGTAAAATGGGTGTCCAACTTGGTGCATTGTTTGTTCTTCCATCTGTTGTTTCAACAACAATAATAGGTGCATTTTCCTTTTCTTGTGGCTACTCCACTTCTTGTACATCTCCCCAAGATGTTTCCTCAATGAATTGAACATCTCTGTTGATTATCAGTTCCTTTGTAACTAGATTATACAATCTGTAAGCTTTTGATTGCTCACTATATCTAATGAAAATTCACTTCTCTCCTCTGTTATCCCACTTTGATCTTCTTTGCTTGGGCACATGTGCATATGCTACACACCCAAAACTCTCAAGTGTTCAACACTTGGCTTTCTTCCACTCCATGCTTCTTGAGGTATCTTGTTCCTCACACTCTTTTTAGGACATCTATTCAACAAATATATTGTTGTTCCAACTGCTTCTTCCCAAAATTCATCAGACAATCCTCTTGCTTTGAGCATGTTTCTTTCCATTTATTGAATAGTTCTATTCTTCCTCTTAGTTAAACCATTTTGTTGAGGTGTATACCTTGTTGTAAATTGTTTCTTGATTTCATGTTCCTTACATAAGTTTAAAAACTCATTTGAAATATACTTGTAGACACTAAAATTAGGTCACACTCCCCCTTCGTCCCTCGACATATAAGCCCCCCTTTATTACATCTACCTAGCCATGACCCCTTCACCTACTAATATTAATTTAATTAATTAAATTAAATTAATGCGTTATCCTCACTATATTTATTATTTAAATATCTTATTTAAATAATATCTACACATATAGTTCACTTAGACACCTCACCAAGCTAACTCAACCTAAGACCTATTCTTAGCAAGTTACCATAACTAACTAAGACTTACCCAAACCCTAAAAATCAATGCCTACACTCCCTCTAACCACATTCCCGCATGCTCACAAGAAGCTCCCAGTCTAATCCACAGGATAATGACACAAGATCTCGAGGAAATCAGAGGATCTCCCTAAGTTTAGTAAACCTAGAAAATCCCACCTTGACCGACGTTGGTTTCCCCTAACCGTCGCCGGTTAAGCCGGACCACCGTCAGTCACCCCTTTTAACCCCTAAACTACCTTATTCTCAAGGTTAAAACATTGGGAGAAAAGGTGGACAAGAAAGAATAAAATATCAAAGAGATAACACATCTTCAGAGAGCCAATTCTAGCAAGAATTGACATCCAAGGAAGGAGATTGAGGATCTTCTCCTACACAACCATCCCAACCACATTCTGATCTATCCAAGCAAAAGAGGAGTGTGCATGCAGCCCATGCAGAAGCTTTTCTTCAGTTGGTGATCACTTGCAGCCTTCAAACCCATCATTAGCACCTCCATCCTTCACACATAGACTTTCAGAATGAAATCCAAGTAAGTACAACATCATACTTTCCTGGTTATTTCATTTTATCATCCATTGTTTATCTTGCTCCCTATTGACCATCTCCAACATTTTTTACCTCCATAGACCCATCAAAACCTCGCAAAAACCTATTCCAGTCACCCAATACCTCTTCCCGACCAACTAAATCCTTTGTGCAATCACAAAGGAGACCAAAACCCCATTCTATGATGTTTCTAGATCTCACAATAACCGGCGCCGGTTATACCTAACCGCGGTCGGTCACCCCTGACCAACGCTCGGTCTCTGTGTTTGCCCACACAATCTTTAAATAGAGACCTATCCACCTAATTTTACCTCACCCTCACTCACTTGTGACCTATCCAAGACCTTTATTAGACCTGTAGAACCTAGAACCAACCATTTGACCCATGGATTCTATTCTAGCTTAGCTTGTTAGATTAGATTTGTTTTCTTATTGTGTTTTAAGTGAGATACCTAAATCATTTTAAAATAACAATAGGATTTACCTTGTTTTTAGCATTAATTTGTTTAAAATAGTGGACTGACAGCCATCTAGGAAGTATCACACTTCCCGGATCTAGCTCATGCTAGGCAGTTCACTGCCCATATTGTTTAATTATTTTTGGTGGTCTTGCTTTCATCACAGTATTTCCTCCTAGCTAAAAGGAAGCTCTCACGATTAGATGTGGATTAAAAAGTCATACGCAACAACAACCCATCAACCGACATTTGAATAGGTATTCCTCCTATGCTCGTTACCCTATTTGTTTCACAACAATTCAAAGAAACAATCTAAGAAAAAAGGTGAAACATTTTGGCATGCCTGGTGGGACCCATCCGGGTTCCTTACATTTCATTCATTCCTAGGAAAAAATTGTGTGTTTTTTTCCTTTCTAAAAGCGTACACACTAATTTTCTTCCTTGGTAATCCACTCCTTTCTATTTTCTCTAAAGGAAAATTTTCTTTTGGTGTATTTAAAAAGAATCATTTCTTCATGTTTTCTACATTTTAGTGAAAGAGCATCCCTCTTCCTCTTCATCTTATTATGTTATCCAATTTCATATTTTTGATTTGGTTTTAAAACACTCGCATTTCATTCTAATTTTATGCATTAGCTCACATTAAATGAGGGAAACCTATATGCTGGAGGTCATGACCAGCTGATGGTTGACAAACGAATCGTAGAAAAGCACTTCTATCCTTTTCTCTTTCTCTGAGTCTTACCAACCCACACAAAAATTCAAATACATACATTCTTAAACAACATCTTACCTGGAAGAAGCTGTAGTGATCACACGATCATGGCACGGTGGGCACCTAGCTCACCGCTTTCATCGAGTCATACTTCGAGCGAAGCCCCCCCACCATAACAAACTGAAACCTCACTCTTTAGATCTCCTTCTTTGTAGGAAGTCATCCTCACCAAAAATCTATTTCACAATTCATGTGTCAGTCCCTAAATAGCATAAGCTAAACAAACATAATAGAAAAGGGCACTCTCGGATCGCATTTTCTTAGTGTGTCTTCTTGGTTTTACATTTTGAGGTGAAAGATCACGTTCATCACTTTTTTTTCATCCTTACACACTCCTCATCATAGCTAGTGTATTTTGGCTTCACCTAAGTGTGTCTTGGTCCATATCACCATCATTCCCAGAATTTTGGGTCTGATTCCACATCAAATTCTAATTCACAACCACTTTTTCTCATCACTATTTCAATCTCACAGTAACCGTCATCGGTTACCTCTGACCACCATTGGTTAAACTCAACCAACATCAGTTCTAGGTCCTTTTCCTAACCTACTCAAAATTACATTCTCACTTCACTTTTCTCCACTTCCCACAGTCTCTTTCACTATCATTTTTTCCCATTAACGTTTTACACATCCCTAGATTTGGCATACTTGTCAGATTTTTGCCTTCTGCCTCACTGATTACTCACTGCCTATTTTCTATAGTGACCGGCAGCGGTTACCCCTAACCGACATCAATTTTCCCTAACCGCATCGGTTATCCTGTTTCACATTCCACCCACCATTTGTTACTTCATCCATTTTTTTGTTGTTCTTTGTACCATTTATAGAGAAGCAGCCCCACCTGATCAGTACTGGTTCACATGGTACTGACCCGAAGACAAGCGAATGCCCTCGTGTTCCACGCCAGTTGCCAACCACTCCCACCTAGTCCTTCACCACCTTCTATTTTATCACCAGCCATGGATCCTATCCATCCTAATAA
Source organism: Taxus wallichiana var. yunnanensis (assembly GCA_018340775.1). Taxonomy (NCBI): domain Eukaryota; kingdom Viridiplantae; phylum Streptophyta; class Pinopsida; order Cupressales; family Taxaceae; genus Taxus; species Taxus wallichiana. The sequence goes on along the minus strand of CM031235.1, from coordinate 69,151,662 downwards.
TATCACTACTACGGAGATGAGGAGTTCACACGAATCCTTGACTAGAACCCTGTTGCCTTGCAGTTTTACCTCTCCCATTCGTCCACTCAAGACGCCTTAGATCGGGTTGACATACATGCATGCCCGTATCTATCCCCCTGACTCTCACACCCACTTCCACATCAGCCCCATCTAGCTTCATGTTACTTGCATCCACCTAACCCCCAATTATTTCGTAGTTAGGTTTCGTACCCCCATGAATACCACGTCTGTTACCTCTGTGGCACCCATTACATCCACCATACCCTCGATGATTACCCCAAACACAACCTCATCCATCCCTCATGTCTCACACATACCTGTAGCTATGTTCCCACCTCTAGTGTTAGTGACCCCTACCCCATTTTAGAATGTAGTTCTTTCCATTCCATAATCATTAGCCCCTATTGCCACTAGGGTTACCACAACCCTTCCTCCCCCATATACATACTACCAACAACCGCTTGTTTCATCTATTATTCATTCCAGGTACGTACCCCCTATTTCATTGCCTTCTTCTCCACCACCTTACATGGCAGCCCCATACACTAGAATGCCACACCCATTATATGTCCAAAACCAACCTCCTCATGCTATAAGAGGCATCCAATCATCACAACCCACCAACACCTAATTAAATTGATGATGGACAAGATGCAAACAATGAAGGCATCGGTTTCCAGCTCCCGCAACACTCTCACTTATGATGAGATTTGCAACGAGCCTATTCACCCATCCATTCATACCTTATACATTGGGAAATGCTTAAATTCAACCGCTTCAATAGTAAGGAAGACCCACAACAACATTTGCACTCATTTAAACATGGATGTTATTTGATTTCTCATGATGATGCCTTACTTTTGAGAACTTTTCCCATGTCCCTCACTGGACCTACATTAGACTAGTATAGTGGGTTACCCAAACACTCCATATTTTCATTCAATTAGGTAGCCCAAGCTTTTTTGGATCATTTTCTATCAATATCGCTAAGAAAGTTACCATGACCGATCTATATTCCACACGTCAGTATGAGGATGAATCTATCACAGATTTTGTCACTCACTAGCGTAGCCTGATCAATCAACTTACCTTTCAACCGCCACAAACTGAACTCATCGAGATCTTTACGAGCTTGTGCTGACATATCTCCCGACCTTACAGTCCAAACTTTCCAAACATTTCAATGAGGCATTAACTATGGCACGAAAGTTAGAGATTCAAGCCATCGAAGAGAAGAAAATTCAATTACAAAATAAGAATTTGGCATTCAAGTCGAATGAAACCTCTTCTTCTTCCAAACCACCAACCAATTATTCAAAGGCTAAAGGTACTACTAATGCAGTGGTACTCAAGGCCGGCCCAACTCATCCATCTAATCAAGCTACACCCTCATCTAATCTATCACTGTTCAGCATTTCGATTTAGACAAGAGCAGCGAAAATATACCCCAATTGGGGAACCTTACTCTTTTGTTAGAAAATCTTATCAAAGCTGGTGCCATCACCCTTCCACCCATAAAACCACACACTAGGTTTTGACCCTACTTCGCCCCATGCCCGCATGGTATAAGGAACAAGATTTCTGTAACTATCACCGAGTGAAGGGTCATAGTGATGGAAACTGCATCACTTTTAAGAATATTGTCTAAGAAATGCTTGAGAAAGGCGAGTTGACTGTGGATAATCCCAATGCCACCCCCAACCAAAATCTACAAATCTTTAAAAAACCATTTCCCAATCATGCCCCTTCATCCAATCAAATAGGTGAGACATCCACTCACGATACCCATACTCGTGAGGTTCATGCAATCTTTAACGAGGTACCTATCACCTCTCAATTACCTCACATCCCTTCCATAGAGGAAATCCTAGCCCAAAATCCTCCTTCCACATCTGAACCAACCATCATTGTTCCTTCACCAATAAAAGAACACCCTTCATCTCCTACATCACCTCCGAAGGAGTCTTCTACTGACATTGAGACCATCTCACCCCTAGCTTCTCCACTTAGCAAACCTTTACCTACCACCTCCTCCACCCATAGAGGAGCACCCATTACCTCCTCCACCCATAAAGGAGCACCCATTACCTCCTCCACCCACAAGAGGAGCACCTATCCATTCCCCACTCATAGAGGAACTCCCATCATCTCTTCCACCCATCATAGACCCGGTGGGGATACCTTTTCCTCTTGGCAAGCATTCTCCATCCACTACCCGACATCCAATAGACCTACTTTCAGCTCTCTTACCCACGGAAGCTGAAGCTAGCCAATTCCCCATCTCTAAGATGCATTTTACGGGAATTCCCATTAGGTCTTCACCAACTCCACCCACAAACATGCCATTCTCACATTTGGCCGATCACTTGGATTATGTGGATAAGGCTTTATTATGGGGGCACCTCTTACTCCCTGTCTCAACACAAATGCAGAGATCCCTCAATGACACCTCCACTATCTACCCAAGCACATTTCCACCCATCAAACCACATACAACCACTACTGTTGCAACCCCTTCCATGATATCTGTTAACACTCACACCACACCCTTACCTATAACCCGACCTATGCCTAAACCCAAACCCATACCCACAATATTTACCTCCACTAAACCTATTACCACTTTAGGGGTCACCCCGACCACCAGCCTTACTCATCCACCTATTAAACTAGATTTAGCTACATCCTCCAATGTTAAAACCACACCTACTCCAACACCCAAACTAAAGAAACAAACTCATCAACCTCATACCCCTACCACACCAATCACACCCGCACTTGTCCCATCTACCTTAAGACCTCAGCTACCCAACATGGTCAAGCACCCCTCACCCATTCATAACCCAATAACACAACAACCCATTCCTTCCTCACAAATTTCTAACCTACCCAGGCACACAACACGACTCATACCCACACCTACAGTCTCTTTACCACCAATACCTCTGATACCTTCAACCATTGCTTCACTACCTACTACACTTCAGTCATTGTCCCTCACACCCCAAGCACGACCTGCATCATCTACCTTCATAGCACCCCCATTATCCCCATGGGTAACTCACCCTCTTCCTCCATCTACTTTTCCTTCTAGACCCCGTATACCCACATCACCTTTACCCAAGAAGGTGCAACCCAAAAACAAAACCCCACTACCCCACAACAAGGTAGTCAAAACAACCCCACACCCTCCTACCTATCCATCTACTATACCCCTACCCAAATGAACCCGACCGATACCTCAAACCACACCGATGCCTAAACCCATAGCTCGACTTGTTCCTACTCTTCCAAAAATAATTCCCAGACAACCAACCACACCTACACCCAAACCCACATTCACTTCCCATTGTGATCCACTAGCAGGGTCCTATGCCAAAATTTTAACCAACCTCCTCGAGACTTCTGTTATCACATTACCACCACTCCGACCTTACGACCCCTCAAACCTAAGCCAAAAAGGGTTTGATGATACCAAAATTTGTGCATACCATCGTGTGCCAGGGCATGATGTGGAGAACTACAAGGCCTTGAAAACCATCCTTATCCAATTGTGTCCACCCGAAAACCAACTTTGATGATGATGACCTTCTTGAGGATCCTACTTCACCAACACCCATTCCCACACTACGCACTCAACAACCACAACCTCCACCCTCACAACTCCCTAAACCACACACAAAATTTGAAATTAACATGGTTCGCATCAAAGAACTTGCCATGCCACCACCCAAATGTCACTACGCCCAACTAACCTCACAGGGATTTTCTCCTCCAGTAGGTTTTTTCCCTTCATGTCGTTATACCACTTACCCTACACCCTCTCCATTTGACAATTTCCCTCAAATCAACATGGTACACATCACTACACATGCGCAGAAGGGTAAAGAAAAGGTATCGACCCACCAACCAATCCTATACCCAACATACCATCTACACCCATACCTAAGATAACTATCCATGGCCCCACATACCCCATTTCTAATGGCATCACACATCACACCATGCTCAAACAATTACACCAATCTCCACTCAAAATGTCCTTATATGACCTCATCCAAACCTTGGAATCCCATCATCAAGCCCTCATGGAGGTTCTTCAATCTATCGAGGTTTTACCCAATGACCCTACACCCATAGCCTCCATTATCACACCCCATCATGTAGCCTCCCTCACCAAATTACCACCTTCATCCTCACCTCACCTTGTTCACCAAGTGGCCTCCCTCAACTTCTCAGAGACAGAGATCGCGCCATACCAAAATGATGACCCGACCAGCCCTCTTCATCTCTGTACACATTGATGACATATGGGTACATCATGTGATGATTGATGGAGGTGCTAGCATTAACATCATTTCATCCCATGCATTTTCTCAAATGTGCATACCTAAAAATTACATGCACAAACATCCGGTCATGTTGCATTCATTCAACGACGCTATCACCTCCACACTAGGCACTATCATCCTTCACATTCACGTTGGCCCGCACTGTTCCATAATTGTTTTATGTTTTGGAGGGGGAATTCCAATATAACTTGTTGCTTGGTAGACCCTGGATCCATGTCATGGGTTGTGTTCCTCCACTTGCATCATTGTGTAAAGTTTGAACACAAAGGACACACTTATACCATTCCACCTTCACCCATCACCTTTCAAAACATGCAACATGCTTTACCGACCCAATGATGTGCTCATACCTGTCAAGCCATCTACCTCCAACCAATACCACCTTCACCTACACCTCACCCACACCTACCAAGACAGCCACTACTTTCACCACATATACCTCCTCTATTCCTACCACTCTATAACCTCCACGGCCCCCATTCATTTCCCAATCTATTAACACCACCTCCGCATCAACCTCTAACACATCGTCCATACCAGCTACCCACATACCAACCACTGATCCCTTGGAAGGTGTTTTTCAACCTCACTTTGGGGGAGTACCACCTATATAGTGTCAACACATTCCTTACTCCGCATGAGTATGGAAGCCTTCACCAACACCCTCGCTATGATCACCATATAGGAGAACGCCTCCTTTATGGTCCTCCTCATCTTCGTACTAGTCTCACCTATGGGGGACTTGATACTACCACCTACACACCTAAACCACCATCACAACCCCGCCCATTTTTCGCTGACTTCCAATCACTTACCAATCACGTTTCACCCACACCTTCCTGCACCACTGTGTGTGGAAGGGTTTTAGTTTTGGCTTTTATGAGCAAGGTCACCATACCATTATTCCATGTACCACCCGTAAACATAATGACCAGAGTGGTATTGGCTTCCCAACCCTTCTACCAAACAAGCCCGCATTGAATTCATTGAGGACCCTAGCCCTTCTCCACCTTCATCACCACCCTCACCGACGGAGTCGATGGATCTTTCCCTATCCCTCCTAAAAAAATTCATAAACACCATTTCCTTGGGGCCTTTAACTTATCAACACGAGGTGATGCCCCTTCCACTCTCCCATTCCTAATCCTAAGATGATCGATGACGACACACCTACAATTAATGTCATTCAATGTCAGGATGATGAATTCATACTCACCTACCTTGGTGCAGAAGACTTATATATTCATCGGTCGTTACCCTCTGGAGACGCAAACCATGTTGAATGAATCGACTATTGAGATCAACATTCATACTCAGATGACCCACACATCCTAAAGATCAGACAATCTTTAGATGTTGCTGAATAGAAGCCATCACTTCCTTTCTCCGAGATCATAACCATGCTTTTGCTTGGTCTTACACAGACATGCCCGTAATATTGACCCCACCATAGTGGTCCACAATATCATAACCGTCCCTGATGCCAAACCTATCAAACAAAAGCTGAGGAAAATGAACCCTCGCATTTCTTCTCGTCAAAGAAGAACTTCAACGCATCTTCTTTCCATTTCCTTCATCTTACCCATTGATTATCCTCGTTGGATTTCTAACATTGTCCCTATTACTAAAGCAACAGGGGACTCCACATTTGCATGGACTTTCGAGACCTCAACCTCACCTACGCCTAAAAGATGACTTTCCCTTGCCCGGTATTGATCAACTGGTGGACCTTACCATGGGTCACAAGATTCTCTCACTCATGGATGGTTTCTCGGGTTATAACCAAATTTTAATTGCCCCAGAAGATCAGCACAAGACCGCATTCATTACCCTCGGGAACCTTTTCTATCGAGTCGACTGCCTTTGGCCTTAAAAACGCTGGTGCTACATATCAACATGCTATGACTTACATCTTCCATGATATCATGCATCACATATTGGAAGATTACGTGGATGATCTCTTGGCTAAATCTAAATGCCGCACCGAGCACCTCGTTGTTCTCAAAACCATCTTTGATACCTCATTAAATATTGCGTCCGCTTTAACCTAAAAGTGCATCTTTCAGCTTCTCTTAGGAAAACTCTTGGGATTTATTGTTTCCTCCGTGGTATAGAAGTTGACCTTTGGCTGCTATGAAACCCAATACAACCACCTGTAAAGCTTTGCTTAGCCTTAGTTTTTGTTGCCACCAAACTCCGCCATTACCTATTCAACCACAAAACCTATGTTGTGACCAACACTGACCCTTTACACTTCATGTAAGCCAAACCCTATCAAAATCAGCACACCACGCGATGGCTTATGCTTTTAGCTAATCTTGACCTTGAATTCATTTACCAAAATTCCATTAAGGGCCAGGCTATCACTGACCAACTGGCTGACGTACCTATTTCTGGGGACCAACCCTCTAATTTTGACTTTCCTGATGAATCCATTGCTACCCTTTCCCTGGATCAACCCCCTTACCAAATGACATTTTTCTTTGATGGTTTCAAGTGTTGGTGAGGGGGTGGAGCTGGTGTTATCCTTCTCCCTCTGGATGGAGAACCCATTATTTTTCTTTCAAACTAGACTTTGAATGCACCAACAATATTTTCGAGTAGGAAGTGCTCATACTAGGTCTCCAAACCACCTATGCCCTCGATGTCAAATCAATCCACATCTTTGGTGATTCAAAATTGGTTATAAACCAAGTCAATGGTATGTACTAATGTCGTAACGAGATACTTCAAAAGTATAAACATCATGTAGACATATTTTTGACCACCTTTAATCGTTACACCCTTCAAACCATCCCACGGTCATACAACAAATTTACAAACACCATGGCCCGCTCACTTCCCAAATACCCGCTTCCCCTACCGATTCCAAAATATTTGTCACTATATAACACCTCCATTCACCTTCTTATTTACCTCATGATGTTTACTCAATCAAACAAAACCCTTGACCCAGTGACCTTTGGTATAAACAATACTCCACTACCTTTCCCTCTCCATCTTACCTCCTAATCTCACCCGTAATGGACAACGCGCCTTCCTTAAAAAGGTCTCCCATTTCATCATTTTAGGGGGACTCCTCTATAAATGTGGCTTTGATGGTATTCTCTTACGATGCCTCACAAGTTCTGAAATCCCTTATACCATTAAGGAGGTTCATGATGGCATATGTGGAGGTCACTTTAGTGGCCTTGTTGTTGCTAAGTGTATTCTTCACTCTAGGGCTATTACTAGCCAACACTTAACCATGATTGTTATGACTATGTCAAACATTTTGTGAAATTCCAACAACATTCCAACCTTCATCATACACCCAGTCATGCCTTACAGGTCACTCGTGACCTATGGCCCTTTTCTCAATGGGGTTTGGATCTTGTCAGAGAAATCAATCCTCATTCTTCCCAATGCCATCAATGGATCATAACCACTACCAAATACTACACAAAATGGGTGGAAGCCATACCGCTCATCTCCACGAAAGTTGAGAAAATATGTGAGTTCATTAACCATCACATCATTTTTGCTTTGGTGTCCCTCATCACCTCATCACTAATAATGGAAAACAATTCAAAAAAAAACATTGCAAAAACTTTTTGCGACACCTTTGGCATTCAACTTAGTTTCTCCTCACCTTATTACCCACAAACCAACAGCCAAGCCAAATCCACTAACAAAACCCTCAATAAAATTCTCATGAAAGTGGTTGATGATACTGGGAAGGATTGGCATACGCACATTCCTTTTGCTCTATGGGCATACCGCACTAGTATTCACACTTCCACTGTGGCTACACCCTTTTCACTAGTCTACGGTACCGAGGTTGTTCGCCTCTCAAAGTCCAGATCCCCTCACTTCACATTTCTCTCCATGACATGCTTACTGATGATGACTTTCATCAAGACCACTTAGCACAACTAGAGTTATTAGACGAACGTCATCTTAACGCTCTAGATCACCTTCAAGTTTATCAACAACGTATCAAACGTGCTTATGAAAAATGTGTTCATGAATGAACCTTCCAAGTTGGTGACCTTGTTTTGAAATAAAATCAACACGTAACCAAAGCAAAAAAAAAGTAAACGGGAAAATTCACTCCTAATTGGCTTGGACCATACATCGTAACTCATACCTATGGATCGGGTGCCTATCATTTGTCCTCACTTGAGGGTAAACCCAAACCTAAGCCCCTTAACGCATTACATCTTCAACCATTCTATTGTTGACTCATTGTCCTACCTCACCCTGTGTCTCTTTATAGGCTCATCCCTTGAGCGCTATCCACTCCATCCATCCCCCTAATGATTAAACAAGAATCATGTGATTACCCATCACCCTTTTGCCTTATCTTAAATATGTGCACCATGGCTCTGCACATGGCATGATTCTCATGGATACTTTTCATCTTCTTTTAGATGAGATCCCATGGTCGTTCACCCTTGCCTTCTCAACAAGAACCAAATGCTTCATTATAGTCTCGTCCATGACTTAAAAGCCAAAAAAAAGATGAATCCCTCAGAAGGACATCTTCCAAAATAAGGGATCAACTCCTTGAGTCAAACTTCCAATATAAAAGATGAATCCCTCAAAAGGAAATCTTCCACCTTTAATTGTCACTATGAGTAGACTTCTCCCTCAAGGATAGCTATAAAAGCTCACAACTCTCTACATAGTCTTTCCAAAAAGAAGACTATTTTCTCAAAAATCAAAATTCAAAAGCTTCCCGCATCGATCAACTTTGTAAATACCTCAAGGAGACATATATTCCTCCCATATAGACTTCCCATCGATCAATCTATCTAAAAAGTCAAAAAGAAAAATAAAAATAAGCTTTTTCATCATGGACTTGCCTATTGTGATCTTGGCTCTATTGCCCAAGGCATTCTACTTCCCATTTTATGACCCAATTACCTACACCTCCTTACCCATTGTCTTTTCACTTCATACCTCAAGGGACCTGCTGAACCTATGACATTTGGTGATCATGTGACTATTCATCACTCTTAGAATTATCAATCATGTAATGTCTTTAGGGTCTTATGTTCATTAGCCTATCTATAGATGTGTTTCATATGTTTTGATCCTTGCCAATCGGGTGGCTTTCTTGCCCCCTCTTATCTTTTCTCTTCTTCATTACCTTTTGATCTTCTTATATAGGAAGGGCCTCGACACTGTCTTTTGAGATTTTCTTCTCCCACCTCAATCCACCTAAAATCACCTTTACCTATCTACCTATTCTCAACCCCAACATCAATGCCCTCAACCTAATTATACCTACCTGGAATCAACACTACCTATCGACCTAAAATCACCCATACCTATCTACCTATATTCCACCTCACCTAATCGACCTTGACCTCATCATACTTATGACCTCGAATCCAACCTAACTATCAACCGCACTACCTATTCTTTGATCTTCTCATATTCTTTCCTAGCTTATGGGAGAACTACATCGGTCTGAGGTCCCTTTTCACCGGGACTATGTAGGTAGCACTTCCAGGGCATGGGGCCCTGGAAGGTTAGCTCAGCCACTCTTTACCCTAACCATTTTCCCACCTTTACCTGATTTCCTATTCATATCAAAACCTCGACATCTAAACCATATACCACATACTTTTACCACTTATATTATTTCACATTTTCATACATAACCAACATTTTCCACATTTTACACTATCTCATGCATTTATATTGCCATTTGTTATCAAAATACTAAAATGAACATCCATGCCTAAAACCTGACTCAATCCATGCCTCATCCATGCTCTATATGCCTACCTACCTAACTCAACCATGCCTATCACCCGACTCGATCCATGCCTAACAACCTGACTCAATCCATGCCTAAACCGACCTGACTCAATCCATGCCTACACCAACCTGACTCGATCCATACCTACACCGACTATCTCAATCCATGCCTACACCAACTGACTCGATCCATGCCTAAACCAACTGACTCTATCCATGCCATCCATGCCTAAACTAACCTGACTCGATCCATGCCTATCACCTGACTCAATCCATGCCTATGACCTGACTCTATCATGCCTAGCTCATCTATTTTCCATCCATATCATAATAAAGTAAAACTCATACACATCACAACAACATCACCTAAATATCATCTATCTCCTCATATATACATGTGTGTATCAATACAATGTACACCCGTATCACATAAATGTGTATCTCCAAAATAATCATCATTGACTCGTGGGCCACTATATCAATACAAAATGTCTTTGGCTCTGCAATTCCAAAGATCATGTACAAAAATAAATACAATATCTCTTCGGCTCACAGGCCGGTATACATCCAAAATCCAACAATACAAAAATAGGTGATATATTGTCTCACATCTGCTATAACATATCTACCTCATCTGTAGTGTTCGATAGTCCCCTCTAACTCAGAGCGGCAGCTCGCTACTCTCAATCTACCACTAGATGCTCGACATCTGATGCTGACCCCCATGCACTGATAGATGTCCTCTCTCTCCTTTGGGCTCGTTGGCCACCTACACTCTCAGAACTATATACGTGTGAGACTGTGTCTACTCACTCGAGACTATCCATGGTGGTCTCATCACACCATCTACTAATATCTACAACTCAGGCTCCTCCTCCTATACTGCACTGCCTAGGCTCTCACCTCTCTACCTATATCTATGGCTCTGGCCTCTCGGCTAGATGTGACCCTCGCCTAACCCTACGCCTCTCCTGTACGGCCCACCACTGGCTATATGCCACTGTCACCCCCATCATCATGTGTGATGGTCCATGGGATCCTCCTCCTCCCCTATGTCACTCTGTTGGATGGGGTGGAGACAAAGGTCTCTCCACCTCATCTCTCCTATACTGTGGGAAGGGCGGGGGCACATCCTGCACTAAACCAAACTGTCACCTCACTCGGTCGATAGGTATCATCTCATGCTCCCGGCATGGCGTCCCTCTATCCACCTCTGTAACTATAGTCCCTCTAGCTCTGCATACATCCCTTTGTAAGAGGGATAGGTCACATAGGGTCTCTAGACTATATCCACACTGACAAGCTCTCTAATCTCTATCTATAATACACTACGTCATATGTAGCTCGGGATCTCTATACACCACCCTTCGCACCCATCACCTACAACCAACTCGAATGACTCCCCACTCAAATGCATCTACCTGGGTAGGCCCATCGGTCACACACACACAATGTGCTCATAGGCCCAACAATGTAAGAAAATGCAACACAAACTATATCTCCAATCACCCATAGGCCCACAACTCTCTATATAACTACACCAAGAAAGTTGGTGCCCATGTAAAACTAGTATGATCAATCATCATGTCCCAAAGGACACCCATCAGCGACCGTGGGAACCTCCCACCCTCTGAATCTAGCAATGCATAGCACCCGATCCTCCATCATCAACACTATCAACCTCATCTCCTCAGGATGGGTAGCATAAACCTCTCTGTAACTTAGGTTGGCTGTTGTGGTAGTGCAACTCACCCGCTCTCTCTCTCTCCAAACACCTCATCTATACACCTCGCCGTGACCTCAGATGTCACTAAGTAAACCTGGTCTCCACTAATCGGTAGCCTCAATATCCTATATATATCCTCTAGGGTGATGGTCATCTCCCCTGTCGGCAAGTGGAAGGTGTTGGTCATAGAATCCCATCTCTCGATGAGTGCGACCATCAAACTCTACTCTCTCACAACCCGCCCATAATGGCGGATCCCAATCAGGCCGACATCATCAATGTGACTCCACTCCTCGAAAGTCACCTGTCCATGTAGCTCTAGCAATATAAGCGGCTCTCGGTCCCTCATCCACAGCTTGTCTCGGGCCTGCATCCACCAAAAGTAATGTATTAGTCCACCTTCCCAACTTACCTTATTTTTACCCCACATCCCGACCTAATCTCTTTCCCCACCCCCATCTCATTGGCCTTGTTGCTCACCCAAACCTACCCAAACCCATCTACCCTAACCCTCACCCACACCTACCCTACCTATCTACCTAAACCTATATACCCTAACCCTCACCCACACCTACCCAAACCCATCTACCCGAACCTATCTACCCTAACCCTCACCCACACCTACCCAAACCCATCTACCCTACCTATCTACCCTAACCCTCACCCACACCTACCCACACCCATCCACCTGAAACTATCTACCCTACCCTCACGAAACTACCCTCAACCCTTACCCACCTACCCTACTTTCTCACCCTAAACCCTTCCCCTCTCACCTAACTTCTTTCCCACCCTACACTCACCCTAAACCCTTCCCTCTCTAACTTCTTTCCCACCCTACCCTTTTTCTCCCAATTTACACTTAGGATTAACCGACCCCGTTATCCCCTGACCGACCATGGTCTCCCTTTGACCGGCACTGGTCATTGTTCTTGTGACCGCACTGGTCACTACCCACCGACGTCAGCCACAAGTCGACCGACGTCGGTCACTATCCTACCGCCCACCCCAACTTCCCAACCCTATTTTTTTCCTTCCTAATCATTCTACCCACCCAACTCCCTCCTTACACCCTTATTTGTTCCTACCTTACCCTTTTACCCTACCCCCTACCCTTCCCCATGCCCATTACCCTCCATGTTTCTGTTTTGAAATTCTTCCCCCCCAAACCCCCATTTTTTCATATTTCCTATATTCTAGCCGATTTAACCAAACAATCAAAAACAAAGGTTCAAATCCTACCTGATCCCACTGCCGCCATCATGGTGGAACCTCCAGCCTCCACGCCGCTCCTCTCAAGCCCTCTCTAGCCTCTCGCCATCCTCAAATGACCTCCAACTCTCTCCACCAATCACCTCGCTCGATCCGATCTCGTGGCCCACCTCTCACCCACTCAATCTCACCTATGTGGCTCGCCACCAAATCTCTCTTTGTACTCTTTTGACTTCTTTCCTCTTTTATCTCTTTTTTTCCTTTTCTCCTTTTCCAAATGCACAAATGAATTTTAAAATGCAGGGTTTTCCACTTTTTATACCCTACCCAACTCGTTGACGTCATCGATTAACCCTTGACCGATGTCCGGTCGATGCCCTAGACTATCGCCGTCGGTTCATCTACACCGTCATCGGTTCATCCTGACCGCTATCAGTTTACCCTGCCTACTCATTTCCCTCACATTGACCTCATTTTCCTTACCTCCCTTTTCTTTTGCCTTCCATACACCTACCTGGACCACTTTACCTTCACTTCTGGCCCTCCACCTTCTTCAACCTCACCGCATCCGTTGTTGAAGCCTCCTTATTTTACCCCTACCTCAGCCTTACCCATGTCGTGATCTCGATATTTGGACCTGACCATTGCTAGTGACCTTTTGACCTCATGTGTTCACTATACCTTGTGGCACTGTTACCTATGTTGTTTGACCTAATGACTTTACCTAGCCTATTACCATGACCATTTATCCTGACCCTACCTTTGGTGTACTAGAACATACCTACATGTTCCTGCACCTAACCTACGTTGTGTTTCCTGACCTTATCCTATACCTTGGATACCGGATTCACTTCACCCTTGTTTGGATAAACCTATCAACCTTAGATGATGTAGATTTTGCCTGCTCTTCAACCCAGTAACATGTTACGCACTTTATACGTGTGTGTGTTTCTTTGATCACTACCTTTGACCCTGACCCATTACCTAGATCACCCGAGTAGACCTTTCACCCTCTTCCCCTACACCCACTTACCTTTTCCTCACATTTACCTTTTATCAAACCACTCACCACTTTAGCCTGTTGCCTCATCAATTCCTGGTTTGAGGGGGATCACCTTCACCCTCACATGGGCCAACCACATCTTATTTTTGTTAGCATCACTTACCAATACAAGCTACACAACAAAAGGGGCAAAATGTAGACACTAAAATTAGGTCACACTCCCCCTTCGTCCCTCGACATATAAGCCCCCCTTTATTACATCTACCTAGCCATGACCCCCTTCACCCTACTAATATTAATTTAATTAATTAATTAATTATCCTCACTATATTTATTATTTAAATATCTTATTTAAATAATATCTACACATATAGTTCACTTAGACACCTCACCAAGCTAACTCAACCTAAGACCTATTCTTAGCAAGTTACCATAACTAACTAAGACTTACCCAAACCCTAAAAATCAATGCCTACACTCCCTCTAACCACATTCCCACATGCTCACAAGAAGCTCCCAGTCTAATCCATGGGATAACGACACAAGATCCAGAGAAAATCAGGAGGATCTCCCTAAGTTTAGTAAACCTAGAAAATCCCACCTTGACCAACGTCGGTTTCCCCTAACCATCGCTGGTTAAGCTGGACCACCATCGGTTACCCCTTTTATCCCCTAAACAACCTTATTCTCAAGGTTGGAAAACATTGGGAGAAAAAGTGGATGAGAAAGAATGAAATCTCAAAGAGATAATGCATCTTCAGAGAGCCAATTCCAACGCAAGAACTGACATCCAAGGAAGGAGATTGAGGATCTTCTCCTGCATAGCCATCCTAGCCACATTTTGATCTATCCAAGCAAAAGAGGAGTGTGCATGCAGCCCATGCAGAAGCTTTTCTTCAGTTGGTGATCACTTACAGCCTTCAAACCCATCATCAACACCTCCATCCTTCACACATAGACTTTCAGAAATGAAATCCAAGTAAGTACAACATCATACTTTCCTAGTTATTTCATTTTATCATTATTTTATCATCCATTGTTCATCTTGCTCCCTATTGACCATCTCCAACATTTTTTACCTCCATAGACCCATCAAAACCTCACAAAAACCTATTCCAGTCACCCAATACCTCATCCCGACCAACCAAATCCTTTGTACAATCACAAAGGAGACCAAAACCTTGTTCTGTGACGTTTCCAGATCTCACAGTAACCGGCGCCAGTTATACCTAACCACGGTCGGTCACCCCTGACCGACGCCGATCTCTGTGTTTTCCCACACATCCTTAAACAGAGACCTATCCACCTAATTTTACCTCACCCTCACTCACTTGTGACCTATCCGAGACCTTTATCAGACCTACAGAACCCAGAACCAACCATTTGACCCGTGGATTCTATTCTAGCTTAGCCTGTTAGATTAGATTTGTTTTCTTATTGTGTTTTTAAGTGAGATACCTAAATCATTTTAAAATAACAATAGGATTTACCTTATTTTCAGAATTAATTTGTTTAAAATAGTGGATTGACAGCCATCTAGGAAGTATCACGCTTCTTGGATCTAGCTCACGCTAGGCAGTTCATTGCCCATATTGTTTAATTCTTTCTGGTGGTCTTGCTTTCATTACAGGTAGTTCCTCCTAGCCAAAAGGAAGCTCTCATGATTAGTCAGTGGATTCAGAATTCATATGCACACAACAACCCATCAACCGACATTTGAACAGTATTCCTCCTACATCTACTACCCTATTTGTTTTGTCAACAATTCAAAGAAATAATCTAAGAAAAAGGTGAAACAATATTCTCCCCTTTTATACGTTCTCAATGTCTTTATATAATGGTCATTGTGCTTCTCAACCATGGCCTTGAATTGTTTGAATACTTCAAATGTTTCTGATTTATTTTTCAAGAAATAAATCCATGTCCTTCTACTGAAGTCATCTATGAAAGTAAGGAAATACACATTCTTATACAAGGAGGGAGTCTTCATGGGACCACAAAATTTGAATGTATCAACTTAAGAGGTGAACTTGCTCTCTAAGATTTTCTTGAGGGAAAAGCATTTCTATGTTGCTTCCCTAATATGCATGCCTCACATACTTTATCTGGTTGTTCAATAGAGGTAGTCCTTTACCATTTTCATTTTATAAAGAACATTCAATCCACCATAACTCAAATGTCCATACCTGAGATGCCAAAGAGTGGATTGATCAATGGCTATTGTTTTGAACGTTGTTGTTGTTTCTGCTACACTTTGCATCCTCAAGGGAAACATTCTATTTTGTGTCATCTTCATTGTTGCAATCAGCTTGTTGCTTCCACTTCTATCATATATACTGCATTCTCCATTTTCAAACTTCACCTTATATCCATTTTGGACAAGTTGTCCAATGCTTAGTAGGTTATACTTCAACCCTGGGACATAGAAGACATTATTAATCTGCTTCTTGTCTCCTTTCTTGGTGAGAATGGATACAATGCCTTTACCCATCACAAGAACTTTGTCATTTGTTCCCATCTTCACTTCAGATCTGATTGCTTCATCTATGTTATTAAACATTTCCTTATTTCCACACATATGGTTATTGCATGCACTATCCAAATACCATATTTGTTTGTTTCCTTGCTCAACTACATTGCAAGTTAGAAAGAAAGTTCCACTCTTTTCATTCTTTTCAAGTTCAACTTCTTTTGCATTAGAGAAGCTTGCATTATGATTATGATTTCTCATATCATATTCTTTCTTTCTACATTCACTTGCATAGTGTCCATACTTTTGCAATAATAGCATTGTACATTTGATTTATCATACCTTTATGAAGAACCACCTTTGGAAGTGCTATTGTTCCTTCCTCTTCCTCTTCCTCTTGTTTTTGGCTCTTATTGATGGTTATTTCTTCCACCTTCTTGTTGGTTACTAAATCTTCCTCTTCCTCTGTTGTAGGCTCCTCTCCCCTACCTCTAACATTTGTATTTGTCTTGAAGGCTTGTTCATGGGAGGAGTTGGCTGATCTACTCATCCTTTGTTCATGGGTTTGCAAAGAACCCATTAGCTCATTAAATGTCATTTGTCTCAAATCCTTAGACTCCTCTATTGCAACCACAACTAGATCAAATTTGGTTGGAAGGCTCCCAATACCTTCTCTATAATCCTATGATCTTCAACCACATATCCATTAGTCCTCATCTGATTGACTATGGTCATTTTTCTTGTGAAAAAATCATTTACTAATTTTGACTCTTTCATGAGAAGAGTTTCAAAATCTCTCCTCAACATCTAATCACTATCTTCACCTTGTCACTTCCTTGATAAGCATTCTGCAAGGTATCCCATGCTTGCTTGGAGTTTATAGTTGTTACTATTCTTGGGAAAATTGAATCAATGACAATTTTGAATATAGCTTAAATCCTTTGCATCCTTTCTTATATTTTCTTTCAATGCATTCTTTTGGGCTTGTGTAAGTGCATTAAAAGTAGCCTGTTCTACTACCTCTATATATCCTCCTTCAACTAGTTCCCATAGCTCTTGAGAAGAGAATAATGTCTTCATCTTAATGCACCATATATCATAGTTCTTCCCATCAAATATTGGGGGTTGTTTCCACGAGTTACTACTTGTAGAAGCCATTATAACTTGAACCTTAAAAGAGAACTCAAAAGTTCCACAACTTCACTCGATACCAATATGTTGGCAAATTTTGGTGCCAACTACAACCAACAAGGGAAAGACACAACCAAAATACAAAAACACACAAAATATCTATTATATTCTATTTAAAAACTTCTTACAATCTCATAGCTACGGCTCTACATATTCTTTTTGCTTCTTTTACAATATTCCTTCGAGCTCCTGCTCTATATTCTTCTCTGAATATTCTTCTTGTTCTTTCTACTTCTGATTATGTGTTACTGCACGTGTGTTTCTTCTTTTATTTACGACCTCAAGCTACTGCTATGTATATTCCCTTCTATGTTTTTTTCTCGCTTCGTATGTTGTTGCATATATTTTTTCTCTTCCTTTTGTGTTATATTTTTCGATCCAATTATATAGCTCGTGTGTCTTTCAAAAGATGTTGACCTTCGGCACTGCACTCAAATATATATTAGCTCTAGCTCTTCACGGCTTTCAAACCCACTCAAATCCATTACCATTAATTAGACAGAATGCTACCACGTGTCAATTTTTAACTGGTAGTGGTGTTGGGCTTTATAAATCCTCCATTGTCTAACGCAGAGCTAAGATCAATGAGATAGCTCCACATAAACTTCACATTTTATATTTTTTCTATCAATATTGTCGAGTGTGAACCATGAACCAATAGAAACATTCCACGCCCTTTTGTGTTGTCAGACCTTTTTGATCCCCGATCGACACACGTAAAACATTGGCCAATAAGAAAACTCCGCGGTCCTCGCAAATCACAATCTTCATTAGCTTCGTGTTAGTCATTTATTGGTTGTGGTTTCGCATCGCAACTCTTAGCTTTGCTTAACTTAAATTGATGGCTTTATTTAAATATAGCCACGTGTCTTTGACTTGATCGGTCGATTTATGACCATTGACTACCTTGACTTAAATCGGACCCAACAAAATATAAGTTGTGGCTTAATCTAGAGGTTTGAGGTCCGCCGAAGGAAAACAAAGAAAGGTTGGTGGAATTACTTTGCGTGGCATAGACCCCGCTCTAGACCCAAATACTTTATCAAATATAACTAATATCATGGACTTATGTTCGCTTTCTTGACTTAGAAATAAAGGGACGCTAGAAAGACACCATGTGGTCTATCGCTTTGGTGGTAAAATACAAAATGCCAAACGGCCAAAACCAAATGGCTACAAAATAAATAAATAGGTTTTCGGTGGGAAGTTGGGAAGACACGGAAAATAGGTTTGAAACACTGTGCACGACTAAAGATTACGAATCCATTAATTTTGACACAAGCACCATTCAAGCAAAGTCATTGGTGCACTATTTCATCTAGGTGTAGATTTCTCGTGATTTGGAGAGTGTTTAGCAGAGATAAATAGAAGCTTGTGCTCTCGGGGCTTCATCCGGGCCTCTCAATGGCCGGACATCTCCATGGTTACTTGCGTACTACTAGCATTTGGCTTTGCACAATTGACATCCATGCTTTCCAATCACGCTTTCCTCTTTGGAATGTCACGCAGCCTTCTCTTTATCCGTCATCCTCTGTTGTGTTGTACAACAGGTTGTAGATATTAAACAGACTCGTAGAATGATTTAGACAGAAACCGAGATTCTCGTTATGATTATGAGCACTGCATATTACTCCGATCCATATTTACATTGTCATTCAATGTGAATTATCTCATAAATCTCCCACTCGACCTCTCCACTCGATGCCACTTTGTTTTCTCTATTTTGTTTCACATGTTTTCTACTTGCATGATTTAGAACACCAAGCGTCATCTACAGTCCATATGTTCCATTCAAAATGTCTCATCGCTAGACTCAAGAACACGGTCTCCAACAACCTAAATAAAGGTGGGGTTATATTTTAGTACTCCCTCCTTTACTTCATTAGGAAAATTTCCAAATTACATCCACATCAAAAATAATGTGCCTACTTGTAAACAACGTAATTAAGTTTCTACATATACACCCAACCAAGTAGATAAATCTTTGTCACACTCTATAAGGAACACCTCTTATAGTGCGGGAGGTAAGCTAGTATTATAGAGCGAATTGGTGAAATTTGATAATTTCTACTCGGACACCGTAAGTCAAAGTGGCCCTATTATCTAAAATGAGCCCCGCTTATTTTGGCTAACTCACCTTCATTCTTTCCTTGTGCTTCAACTTCATTTTTCGCACACTTCACCACTCAAAATTTTTTGGGTATGATTTCATCAGATAGAGAATTTTTCCACCTTTCCAGAAAGGTAAAAAAGTCATCCTAACTCCTTGTATTTTTTGAGTTATGGCTTGGTGGAGTTAGCAGTGAAAATTTTCCCTGGGCGGGCCCACAAAGGTAAGGAGGAAATTGTGCCAGGAAATCTCGGGGCGGTGGAGCGAGGGAAGCAATTTTGCCAAGGAAAATTGGTGGGTTGGCAGGGGCATGGAGAGAAATTCAACACTTAGCCTTTTGGCTAAAAACTCAAAGGGAAAAAGTTTTCCCATGAGCCCGCAAAGGAGAATGGAGAAAAATTGGTTAAGGCCCCGCACCAATCATAATGTGCCACGTGTCCAAGTCAGCAGCGGGAGTCGGGGGTCGGAAGGATTTTTGGTTTTTGCCAAAACCATAAAAGCGCAAAGGTGAAAAGTTGGACCGCATCTCTGCAGCCCAATCACAGGGTGCCACGTGTCCATGTCAGCAGTGGAGGTCGGGCCGATGGGGGACCTTGGGAAAATTTTCCCTTTGCGGGAAAAAGGGGTAGAATGTTATTTTGAAGGCCATGGACCAATCAGGAAGCGCCATGTGTCATCGAAGCGATGGGGCCGCGGAGAATTTTGGGAAAATTTCCCAATTTTGTGAAAGGGGAAAAAGGTCAAGTTTTGGCCCACCGACCTAATTTTTGCCCTAATTTTGCCCCTGTTTTCCCTAAATCTTCAGAAGGCCATATCTTTCGATCTAGAGCTCATATTTTCATGATTTTTGTATCAATGGAAATATGTTGAAATCATCTACACGATGGACACTTCAATTTTAAATTTTGATGGAGTTTTGTGGGAGAAAAATGGGAAAACATCTCTGGCATGGAAAAATTGTAGAAAATGACCCCAACCACCAAAATTAATGAAGTATGGGCCTCTTTCTTGCTCTGCGAAGCAATGTACAATGAAGTATGGGATTTTTCATGGAAACCCATCATTTTGTAGGCTAATTAAATGGATCTTGTCGGTGGTTGGAGTTTTAAAATTGATTTTCCCACGTTTTCTCATTTCCTTCATTCTGTTCAAGCGATAAAAGCCAGTTTTGGCTCATTTTGTAAAAGGTTGTTCATCCTTCTTCTCTGCCTCTCCCTTCTTTTCTTCCCCAGGGTTGAAAATGGAGTTTGAACCTCCTCCTTGCTCTATAATGGAATTTTTTTCCTCTTACCCATGAAATGATGCACTATGTAAATTCTGAGCAATAAAAAAACGTGTTTTTGTGATGCATTTGTCCATCCTTGGCTCGTTTTCTTTGTTGTTTTCCTTACCTCTCTTCATTACATGGTATTTGTGCATGTTTTGATGTTCATTATAGGTTTTGGAGCTGTGTTCATGGATTTTTGGAACATTTTCTATGTGAAATCCATCTTTGGTTTGTGATGCACTTGTCCATCCTTTCCATTGCTCACCTCTTCTTGTTCCATGGCAATTTTGATAGATAATCAACACTTTCCTTCTCTGGTGTATCATTGTTTTAGTGTAGGCTCTGTTTTTCCTTGTTTTCTTCCTCTCCTTGTCTCCTTGGAAGTTAGATTAGGTTAGATTAGCTTGCCTGCACTAGAATAGCTTGTGGCAGGTAGTTTAGGAAGAGGAACCAGCCTTCTCTGGAGAGCTTTCCCCATTTGCAAAGGTCCCACACTTTGGGAAAGCTCAATGTTGTGCAATCACACCAAATGACTTTGCCTTAGAAAATCAAATCCATAACTCATTTGGGGGTGCTGTGAATTTGCACTAACGAGCCCCAAACTAAGGCAGGAAAATTTTCTCAAAGAGCAAAAGTGAATAAAGAGGTTGGATGTGGTAGGATTTTATTTATCAAGTTTGCAAGTGTTAATTACAAGGTCATTCCTAATTTTTTCACAACATTGAGTAGTTGTCTCTTGCGACCAGACTCATCAAAGTGGCCTTATAACCCCATGCCAAGTAAATGTCTGCTAAGCCAAGCTTAAAGTTTAAGTGTTATTTTGATATCTCTAGATACTAAAGAACAAGCTCCAATCACAAAATCGGATACGTTTACATACGCTCACCACTTGTCATTTTCAAAGAGAAATAATAACTTTTGAAGGGTTATTTTTGAAGTTTTAAGATTTTTTTCTAAGTGTTTACCTACCACGGTTGTGAGTCCCAACCATAACTCGCAAGGAGGTCAACCACGTAGACATAATGCTCTCAACTATATCAAAACCGTTTTGCACATATTCCATGATCGGTGCATTCCAAGAGGCCATATTTATGTCAAGCAATTAGTTGAACAGTTCACATGCATTGTGAATGCTCCAAATTTAGACATAGACAATATTCATTTTTATTGTGGCAAAAGTAGATTGAATAACCATGCACATGCGGCGTTTCAATTAGCACATGTAGCAAAAGTTGTGGGTCCGGTTCCACACCACTCCAATGAATTTGTTTGGGACGTCTTCAATGCCTTCTCTACACCCCCGACACCACAAAGCCCACTCCATCCTACTTGACCCTCCATTTTGCTCTACAATATTTCATTCTTTTTTATATTTATTCAAAAAAATTCTTTTTTCTTTTAATTTTTATTTACATATATAATATTATATGTAGGTTTCTAATTTTAATGACATATATAAAGATTTATGTCAATTAAATTGTAAATAAAAGGTTACATCAAAAGACCAAACTAACATGTTCGTAATCAAGGTCAACCAGGCGGCAAGTGGGAGAGGCATTACAGAGCATAATCGAAAATAATATTTAATTTGACCATTATTTGAGATTACATCAAAACACCAAACCAATGTGTTCACAATCGAAGTCAACCAGCGGCAAGTGGGAGAGGCATTACAAGAATATAATCTAAAATAATGTTCAAATTAAAACATACAAAAGTGTAGAGATTATCATATACATGAGCATCTCCCCATAAGATGTAATCTAATAGTAGGAAGCAATTAGAAACTCCATTAACTTAAATAAATTTATAGAAGAAATATATGGCCAACATCTCTCCTTAAGTGCAACTTAGAGAAATTGAACAAATTAAGATTAACCCTTTGAAATGGGTAACATCGACTAAGCCATGTTAGTTGCCTATGTACAATTAGTACAATTAACATGATTGCATAGAAATGGTGCCCTCAAGGTGTGCAACAAACTCAAAATCAAGAAGTAGTACATCTTATTTATCCAAGTACATCACCTTGTAATGTTAATTTGAATGAGAAAATAAGAAATAGATGTCATCTTTGAAGCAACAAAAGTGTTGAAGGGAGAAACTAGTCGCCACACATAATATCCTCAATATTGTTAGCCACATATCATTGGCTTATTTAGTATTCTTACACAAACCTTTTGAGGATATTCTCATAGATAAATTCGACCTTCATTGCTATAATGCAACCATGTGTTGGTGTTGCCTTTGCCCAATGGATTAAATAATTTATGTAGGCATTAATGTGCTTGACACAATGCTTCCTTCATGGTGGATTGATAGAACCCACGAAACCTATCACTCGCTTTCTCAAAAGATTCCTACATTTGTATAAAAACCAAAGGCATGCCATCTCTCCAATTTGGTTTCCATACACACTTCTTTGTATAGTCGTAACGAGCCTTGAACAATGAATACCACCATAAACTCTTTTGCAAATATTTATGTGATCCTTGAAACTTTGTGTGTGATGAGCATCCAAAGAGCCTTCATAATCTTGGGGTATCCATGTGTCTATGTGACCCAAGATTCATTTTCCTTTTTCATTCCACCTCCTTTAGGACTACTCTTGTCACAAAGGAATCAATTCACCATCTCCTCTTGCTCTAGCCTATCTAATTAAAGGCGTGTATGTTTTTAATGGTTGATCTAGTTGAACCATTAAACAAAAATTAGAAAACCCAAGTTTTCATGATTAAACCAAAAGACTCAATCCAAGATGACAAAAACCTTTGGAAGAAAGTACAAATTTGTTTCTAGAATAACAACACTTGAAACTTGTTCAATATTGAAATGAATCACTAGTAAGGTTTTTAAACCTTACATTTGATAGATGCACCCCAACATACATACACAGTAGGTAAATCGAATTTCTTCTAGTGTTCCTTAAAAACATGTGCGGCAATGTCTATGTCACCACTTTTAGAACTTTCATGTTTGACAATTTTCCATGTTACACCCTACAATGGTCAAATTTGTTTTTAAATGTTTAGCACATCATGTGGATGGGGCATATTATTGTAGGGGCCAAAGTTGTAGTAAAAATGATAGCAATGTCTTAATTAGTTGCTCACATGCATGAGGTACTAGGATGCATTATGTAATTTTTGACACATTGATGAAAGAGCCTCCACAAAACCTCGTCTCACCCAATCATAAAAACATTTAAAAGTATTTGCAAATGCTAAAAGATTGGAAAAAAACTCCTCAACATCTAATAATTAACTTTTTGGTATTATATTCTTTCAATTGGCCAATACATCCCTTCATTCAAAGCACAATCTCTTATATTAAAATTGAAGCAAGTCCAAATGAGCCATGGTGTCATTAAGCTTTCTAAAGATAACCGTAAAAAAATTGCTGCAATTTCTCACTTATTATAACTCATAACCTCAAGTATTGTTGCCTTATTGCCTCTATGATTAGATGTTATTTTGTCAAATACATATTTTCAAACTTAAAAGCAACCTTTCAAATACTAATATTAGAATGAGTATCATTAAATTTTTCAAAGTGAAATGGTTGTTTTTATGAATACGTAATTAATATTTAGATATTTATATAGTTAGTTTGTGTGGATAAGTGACCAATGTTACAAAAATGATATTGGTTTCTCTATAATGTATCTTTTATCAATCATAACGTCTACTCATTTTTTTGTTTAAGGTATGGATTTAATCCAGACTTTTTTAGCTTAGATGCAAAGGTTTGAAGGGTGTCCATTCCTCCAAAGTCGCAGGGGCACGATCCTGGCTTTATCCTTTATTAAGACACCTTGGGATTTTGCACTTGGCAAGAATCAATCCCCGGTGGGCACTTTGAGAGCCTAACAACTTCACCAATGGACCAACCACCGATTGGCATGTCCACTCATTTTCACTTTCCATTTTTTTAAGTAATATAATCACCGATTAAAGTGGTGGATTGAATCTTTTGACTAACAAAAGATTCCAATCATCAAAGGTTCACTTTTGATTTTGAAGAGAGATGTATTCAAATACAACCACGCTTTGTTTGCAGATTGCATGAAAATAATTCCCTAATGAATTATCAATATAACAAGCAATAATACTAATAATTTGAACTAATGTTTCTACTCTACATTGGACATTATAGTTATATCGTATAAAATGAGGTTATTGAAAAATTATATGTTAAAGCATGAAGAGATATAGTGTTATCCTTAGGAAACTTTGTTTATTCTTCGCATGTTACTCTAATAGGTCAACATAAAATCCAAATTTGAGTTGCACATTTGATAGTATTCTAGGAACTTTTTGTTGGAGGATAACATTCTCAAGTATTGTCATAGTTTTTTAATTTTTCAAATTGTAACCTTTTGGTATTGATCAAGTTGTACTGAGGGGATGTGAGGCTTCATAACATCTTGTTTGTCAATAAAATAATGAATTCCGTAGAGTGCTTAATTTCTAGGTTCGCCTCTGAATGTGGTTTTGTACCACTTATGTGCCCAATTGTAATTTCCATACATTTGAAGTACATTTCAAATGAAGCCCCAGTACAAAGCAATTATTATTGTTCTTCTAAAGAAGAATCTCTAATGGTTAATTCTTTGTTTTTCAACATCACAAAGGTTTTCAGGATTTATTACACTGAAAGGCATGCCTTAAATGAAATGAGGCCTCTAGATTCTGACATACAACAGGTAAACTGAGGTTACGGATTGGTGGGCAGACGACATCAAAGTACACTCGTATTGTAGCCATCCACGTGTCCTCGAAACTGCGAGAAATTTTGTGTAGAGCGGTATAGGGTTTTGAAGCATGCAACAAAGAAATGGAGGAAGGTTTTAAAGCGAGCCGCAAAGAAATGAAGGCAATTTTGGAGTGATTTTGAAACGGATGGATAACAAATTTTTTCAGCAACATCAATGGCTCCAAAGGAAGAGAAGGAGTGAAATTTGATTTATGTTGAAGGCGCTCGGATCAATGGCTCCAAAGGCAGAGAAGAAGCTCGTCTCTTTGAAGAATCCTGCAGTGGAGAAATCCCTTGTTGCTGAGAAGAAGGCAGTGAAGGCCGAAAAGAAGTTGCCCAAGGAAGGAGGCACAGATAAGAAGGGAAAGAAGAAGCACAAGAGCATCAAAACCTACAAGATCTACCTGTTTAGGGTTCTCAAGCAGGTTCACCCCAACATTGGTGACTCCAAAGAGTCCATGGGAATCAAAAGATTATATGGAAGTTTCTAGGAAAAGCACCTGCCACGAAAAAACATATGGGAGAGTCATTGATACACGAATCACGATCTATATAAAAACCCTTCCCCATTTTTTTCATCTCGTATTTTTGGTCTTTGGAGTACGATCTCCTCACCACCTTCTCTGTCTCGGTTTACGTTGTATGTTTTTTTGGGTTTAGTTTTGAAGGTGTGATGTTGCGTATTAGGCTCATGCCTCGTGTGTTTTCTCTGTTTTGAGTCGTTTGAAGTCTGGGTTGTTGGGGGTTGAGTGTTTTTTTATATTTTTTCTATATTATTTTTGTGAATTTTATAAAAGCAACAAAATAGCTCCGAGTGCCGTCTAATGGAGCGGGTCGGTCTAAACCAAATCAATTAGCTTAATCCCTTGATAAGGCATTGTAAATTTTTCCCTTAATCTCATGTCATTATTTTTATATTTCTTATACCGACCTTGAATTAGGCTCACAGCTAAAATATTTTTGTGGGTTAGGGTTTTAACATTTCTTGTCAGATTATCATTTGCATATGCTTAGTCAGTATTCAACTATAGAATTTGGTGCCCATATTTTATTAATGTTCTCTGGAGGGTTTAATTATGCAGTTGTGCGTAGATGTTTTCTCTTATTATCTGCTTACAATCTGATTGTTGACAGCCATTTTTATATTTTTCCCTAATTCTCATATTAGGATAACCCATTTTGGGACGACTTTTTGTTGTTTTTGTTATCTGCTTTTATATTGATCTTGAAACAAATGCATAAGTTAAAAAGTGATTTGTAGCCAAGTTACAGAGTGATCTTTGTAGACGGAGGTTTGTAAACTTCATTTAGTGTTAAATAGTAGTTTATAGGTGTCAGCACAGGTTTTAAAATGTATCATGTTGTTTATAAGTTCTAAATGACCGTGCAAGGTTAATGTTTTGACGCATGGGTGGTTGTTGCAGTGCACGGTTTAGATATATATTTTTAATGCTTTTTCGGGGTTATCTGTACAGACTTATGATCGTGGCTTCCATTTTTGTTTTGATTGTTTCTTTGTGTTTGTTTCATGTATGTGTTGTGGTGGTTTGATGTCTATGGGGCATGGCCATGCCTCTGTTTTTAACTCTTTTTTGTCCGTTTCAATATTTTTATTGTTCTGGTTTGATTTTTTTCCTCTTGCTAGGATCCGAACAAAATAGTAGGTTGGTTCAGATCTAAAGCTCAGTGTTAGAATTTATCCTTAATTTTGTAGAGTGGGAATTAGCCCTTCTCATGTTTTTAACATCTTGTTCTTATATTGACCTTGATATAGTTGCACAAATTTTAAAGGCATTATCTCCTTAAGCCGAAACAATGTGCAAGATCTGAATACACCTGTTATTTTCTAACATTCAATGATTGTCATTTTGATTCTTCTGGCGGGTTGAAGGATTACATTGTTAAATTGACATTTTCTCTATCATGAAGTTGTACTATTTTATTTTTAGAGAATGGTTTTATTATTCATCTTGTATATTAATTTACAGTTAAAATTTAGAGAATGGCTTTTGGAGGAAAACAGGGTTTAGAGGATGAAAAAAATGTTAGAAACAAGAAAATGTGAAATGTTCAGAAATGACTATTCTTTTAATCAAGAGGCAATATCCAATGTCTTAAATAAATCCCCACAAATTTAACAAAATATAGTCTTATAGACCAGCAAAATACCTAACAAAGGCCTTACAATTAGGAAACAATGCCACTAACCCGACACGATAACCAATTGATTTCATAACTTTGTATTTCTAATGCATTGTGGTATATGGTTGTGAACAGCGTGCATTGACATTTTGAACAAAGGGGAGTGATTTTTCCTTCCTGCTCCTCTTCTACTATCATCTAATATGTTTGCTAGCCTTTGACATTGGTGGCAATTTCAAGAAAAATCAAAGATCCTATTTTGAACATCTAGACTTCTAATTGACTTCTCGACAAAGAATCACAAAACTTTGTATTATCTTATTAGTAAAAATATAGGGTTTTTTGTGTGATTTTGAAATCTCAACTTTCACAAATGTAGTTTCGAATGAAACATCGGGTCTCATCCAACCAATGTTTCATCATTGAACATGTAATAAAGAAAATAGAGTTGATTTTATCAATGCGGACTCGTAGACATATTTGTAATTTTCCATTGATCGTGGTGTTGTGTTCACTATTAAGGGGTTCACACAGAGGCTTTGCACCATTTTCTTCAAGGTTTTACATGCCACATTAACATGTTTACCGCAGTGCCCTCATCAATTTCAATCAAAATTAGTTGTGATGGAGATCACAAGCTCCGATACATTTGGTGGATCAAAACCGCTTGATTCTAAGCAGAGACCATGATCTGTGAAGACCGCTCAACCATACACAACTAGGTTGAAAATCCTTACCATATTGAGAATATTATGAATATGTGAGCAAATAATAATCGGATTTAATGATTTTATTGATGAAATTCAATCATAATGAGATAAGTGGAAATGATACACCCGTAAAAGGATAGGAATAAATTGGTTGATATGATGATCGAAGCAAGGATTGGCTTGTTCTTGCTAGACTCAAAGCTAAGACCATACCAAGAAACTACAAAAGAAGAAGATCTAATTTATAAGAGATCAATATATGTTGATGATTTAGCTGTTTCCATTCTCAATTATAATATTAATAGGGAAATGAGGGTCTTTGGGAAAGGACAAGGTGCAAGAAGGTGATTAATATAATAAATCAAGACTTCAGCCAAGCAAGAATAGGAGGCATCAATATGAAAAAGAAAAGTATAAAAGTGGACAAAATGGAAAACGGCAATCTGAGCTAATGGAAAGAGGTTATGGAAAGCAAGGAGAAAATGATACAAGGGAATCCACGGTAAAGTTTGGTCATCTTGCACAACCCAAAACATCTCGTTGTTATGAATAAGAAGTGTCTTATAGGTGCCTTTAAACAAGAGTATGACTCATAAGGTAACAATCTTGTTATGATTGAGCTCCAATGGGTACTGCAATGCCGAGAGTAGCGATGAGTGGTTGATGCCTTTTCATGAGGTTGGTTGGCTCAACATAGTTTACTTGTCCACGTTTTTTCAAAACATTGTTTTCGCATCAAATGATCATCAAGCTCTAGAAGTATAACAAAACCGTTTGAATGGTATGGAAGGTTGTAAATGAAGTACATCAAGGTTGATCCCGAAATGGAATAGATACCATTAACTTGGACCATTGTATGCAAACATGATATTGAAAGACGGAAGAGCGCATACTAAGGCATTCATTGTGAAATAGTGGGAACATGTTCAACAAGAAACTGAATAAAAGTTTTATTATGTCAGTGTGACTTATTTTGTCCTTAACGTAGCATCTCTCAAGTGGAAGGATTCAACTGATGCTTTTAATTGTCCATTCATTGTATGCTTATAATTAATTCTTATATAAAATTGTTTTAAATATATATTGTATACAAATCTATTCATAGTTTGTTTCCACTGAGGGAGAGTGACCATTTATGAGAAAATAATTCTCAATCAAACTCGAAGCCCAAGGCCCTAGCTTCTTATATGATGAGGTCTTTGAACCAATTATAAGGATTAACACAATGAATAGGAAAATGACATTATCAATGGAGAGACAAAAATAATTTCATACGAAAAGATAATTAATGGTGGCGAACCAAGACATCTAACTCCTATAATACCTATTGCAAGATTTGTTATCCTCGTTACGTTTCTCAACCACTTACAAAAATGCTCTTATTAATAAAAAGGTAGTCCATTGCTCCTTAATGTCATCCACAGAGCTTCACAATCCCACTCCTCACCATTGGACTTTATTGTCCAACAGAACCAAATTGTCCAACAATTTGATCTCAAGATAAACAATCCCACTTTAGGCCACCTAACAATCAGTTTTGCAATTTGTATAAATATTTTATGGTTAGACATATCCACCATGAGTTGACCATAATGCTAAATTGTAACTATTGACCCCCTTTATAGGCAAATGTAAGACACTCACTCACACATTCAAGACCTCACCTAAATCACTTAAAAGGTAAGAAAAACTTTAATAATTATTAAATCGCTACCGTAGGACGCTAGATGCAGTCAAGATCTTTGTATCTACAAATTTCACCATTACATTTACATGCAAATTCCCCTTACATTTACATGTGTTATAACTACCCAAAATAACATAAGGCCTGAAATTGCAAACAACTATTCACTTTAACATTATTGATCACCCACTTTTTGCGTTCAAAAATATCTTCACAATATATTGCGTCGATGATTGCACAACAAGCCCTTTCCCCCTTAAAAATTGCAAAAAAATCATGTGGTTGGAGAGTAGAGTATCACATTGGATCCCTATACCGCTTTCCCCAGGGTGAGAAAATGCCTATAGATCTAGCAGGGAGCATACTACAAAGAGTCTTCCCTTGTATCCCACTTTTCATCGACCTTTAAATCCCTCTTGTACATATGTATTGGTTTGTTTTCAAATCGTGATGATTTTCCACTCCTGGTCCCCATCGAACTTGATCTTTTCCAAACAACTTTTCAAAATGTCACTTCTATTTTGTACAATTATTTCCCTTCTCTTTAATCACATTTCAAATACTTTAACCAACATTACTCTACTTCTAGCGTACCTTCCCTTTTCCACATATCACTCCTCAACGATATCCCTTTCAACATTTACATTGCACTTTGCTCACGTGCGATTGCTAGTTATAATCTAAACAAAATAATTAGATGGGCAATGGCAAGCCTACATTTCCACAATTTGCACTACTTTCATTTATTGATTTGCTTTATACTTATATTTTTCCTATTGATTGACTAATTTTCTACAACTTTTCTCATTTTTTTTTGCTAGGTAGTCACTTTTGCCATTATGGTGGTTGATTTTATTAAACATTGTGACTTATTGTTTTTTGGGAATTGGCTACTTCTTACTCAAATAGGAGAGAGAACCCCTTGCTATATGACCATATTGATGATAATCTTTGAGCAAAATACAACTGAAATAATCCAACGGGCAACTCTCCCATTCAACATCTTATCTAGTAAAGGCTTTGGTAGGTACAAATAAAACGCATTTGATACCCCTAAAAGAGGCCCTTGAAGGTCCAATACGCACATTTCAAAACTTTAATGGCATCTCACTTCCATATAGTTCTTCTGAATTTCATAAGTATATCCAATAGTAGATGATCCATGGGCCATCTTACAAATATCACCTCCCCAATTTTGTGGCAAAGATTGCTTTAAAATGTATTCTATGCATCATAATGATAACATAAGTTTTCAATTAATATTATTTTTCATTGATGTATGACCTAACACAACATCCCACATAGCCATATTAATATTTCTCTTTGATGTAACAAGGGGGTGATCCACTCTCCACAAAATTGGCCATTTCAACCAACAATTTTCACTAACGGGTCATTTCGATGCAAGGAATTTGAGACTATTTCTAGGTATATGTTTTCTTAAACAGCCCTATATGTCAAACTATTGATGAAGAGGTGTGCCCTCCTAAGAATAGAATGCCAATATTATATTTTGTATGAGCCAATGTTGTGCCAATGATAGAGAGAAGGGGGAGAGGTTATTAATGGCACAAAATCCCATGAGCATATACTGCATCTTAAGCTACCTTTAAATTGATAATCTAAATATTGCTACATCTTAAACTACCACTAAATTGGGAAATTATGGTACTAGATGAAGTCTTGCGTAATCAGAGCAACCTCTACAATTATAGCATTCGTAAAGAACATTTCTCGATTCATTTTTTATTTAATGAAAAAGAAGTAATCATGATCTTAGTTTTACAATTTGTCACTAGAACTCGATGTTTATAGAAATATAAAAAAATTCTAAATTAATTTAATGAAAGAGAAGTAATCATGATCTTAGCTTTACAATTCAAGACTTGAAAGAAAACCTACTTTTAAGACTTGATACCAATAAAATAGACAAATACATATTACATTATTGAAGAAATTACAATGACAAATAACATTACACAATTGTCACAAATTTCTTATACCACAAAACTTAAATTGATACAAAATGTTTCAAATATAAAGCAACACTTATTCCATGTGATAACACTTAGCTTACGATTAAAAACATGTGATAATAGTAAACCTTATTGTTACAGATAACATTTTTCATTCGTAAAAAAGCAAAACTAGCTAGCCTTTATATAACAACCTCACAAATCTTGGATTGTAATATCAAACTGAATGCAGAAATCTAACTCGCAACTTTCAACATTGTTCCTTCCATATTAAAAGATTCCTCAAACCAATTACAAAGCCTATTTATAATAATAAATGCCAATTGTAAATTCCTTCATTTCTGGATTCAATAAAAGTACTCTAAATGCCATTCTGATTTGGACCAATCAGCGTTGCAGTTCCCACATATATTTAGTTTAGCGCTCGTAAGTAGCAAATAAAATGCCCTACAGTTTTCTCTGAATTGCATATGTTCCAAGGACAAATACTGTTTATGGCTTTAATTACATCAGCTAATTGTAAGCATTTTACAAGACTACTAATCACACTAGCATTATTTTAATGGCATTGACCTCAATTTTGAGATGAAATTACATATATAATTGCTATCTCAAGAAGGTACGGTTGAGGTTTCGCCAGCCACACAACTACAGGAAAACCCGTTTTTGCATACTACAAATTACAACAATCCTTGATTAAAATGACATATAGGCATGTTTCATGTTGGCTTATTAGTATACAAATAAAAACAGAGAGCATCAGTAAAGAAAGATCTCAAATAAAATACTTATACTTCATAAGGATAACAATGCCCGTTTGCACAGCATTTACACTGTAAACAACCAAGTTAGATCGTCTCAACCGAAAAAGTAAAATGTAATTTACAGACATCATAAAGCTTCTCACAAACCTTTTAAACCAAACCAAATCAGGCATATTATATCTCAACTATAAATTCACTTTCAGACAAAAGCCTTCCAAGCCTTCTGCTCATCTTGAACACCGTCTTAACCCACCTACATAGTAAGTTGCATTTTCAGAATATTCATGCAGAAGCCATTTTAGTTTGAGAATCCATAATGCCAAATGCAACACAGGAATTTTACAAATCCAAAGCAGTAAATAAGAAACATCTATACACTTATCCTAAATGGCCCGAGGACTAAAACCATAGCACCATCCACAACTAGAAATTCATATTACAACAGATCATACACTAATTTTTCAATAGCTAATATCGGCAAATTGCCATTTTTGATCTTGAAAGATAAACCTCAAGGAAGAGAATAAAAGATGAAAAGGAACTGTACAACCCTGTAAATATTGTTACCACAATCCTGCAGAGCAAAATGCAAAGCTGTGTAAAGCGATGTACATCCCAGGGCTGACACTCAAGAAATAAGAACAATGACAGTTAAAAAAGGAAAGATTTTCATCATTTGTCTACATATCAAATTGCTATGAACACCGAAAAATCAAAATGTCAATCACTTGCCTCGAAAAATGAAAGGTCGTCAGCTGTATATGTGACAAAAGAAAAAGCAAAAAGCTGGAAAGACATAAAAAGCAAAACTTCAATAAACATATAAACAGACAAAAATGCTGTGATTCGTGGAAATATTATTGACTCGTAACTGTCAAATGCAAAATAAAAAATGCTTTGAACACCAAAAAATCAAAATGTCAAACACTAGCCTTGAAAAAGGAAAGGCTCGTCAGCTGTATACATGACCGAAGAAAAAGCAAAAAGACTTGAATAAACATATAAATACTGACACAAAAAAGAAATGCTGTGATTCGTGAAAATCTTATTTACTCGCAACTAGCAAATGCAAAATAAAAACATAAAGGAAACCCTAGAAACTCCAAATCGGATCCCTGAAAGCCCAATGAAAAAGTAATAAATGGTACAATTCAAGATACCTATAATTTTGCATGTAAGTCTCTAACATTACAATAAACTTCGCTGCAAACACATTAGGCCGTAACTCAAAAGTGAATGATTTTCCAAGAAAAAATAATACCTAATAAATACTAAACAGACGAATAAACTTTCAAAAGATTAAAGTCTAAGTTCAAAGGCCGAAACTTATGGTGGAAACTACAAAGCACCTTGAGAAAATGATTCATAAATTTTCAAGCCCCGCAAAACCCTAACAACCAATAGCAGAATATTGTCTTGGAAGCTATATAACACCCTAAATCCTAATCAAAAAATCAGTGGTGCATATAATTGTAAAAAAATTAAAAAAAACATAAACCCTAATGCTAACGAAAAACATCAAATTTGAATGGCTTATTATTGTAGAGCATTACATGCTCCAAATAAATTGTCAATGAAGAAAAAGACTAGAGGGTGAGAAACCCAAAGGAGTGGATTACATTCATTGTTTTTCCACTCTACTAACAAATGCTTACATGGTACTTGTGTGCTAAGTGGGTGCCCTTGCCTAGTGATTATTACCAAGAATACATGAGGAAAATGTGTCATTAGGTATGATTATTTATGGAGATCATCTTGAGATGACTTAAACCCACACAAGTAAAAACCCACAAATTTATTATAAAATTTAAAATTGTTTATTGAAGCCATCAATTAATTATCGCATTTGCTGATTGAAACTGTAACTAAAACAGAGCTACATACAACCAAGCAAACAATCACTAAAAAATTATAATCTCAAAAACTGTATATAGCTCAAAGCCCAAAACCGGATATAATTTGCCATTTCAAAACTAATAAACCAATAGGTCAAAAGTTGATGTTTCCTTTTAAGAACACAACGTAAGTCAAAAGAAAACAAAGAAAACAGAGTTACATATAGCCAAGCAAACAAAACTAAGGAATTATCCCCTTTCAAAACCTATAAACCCCAAAAATCCCAAAAACAAGATATAATTGCCATTTTAGAAGTAATAATCCATTAGGCAAAAGTTGGATGTTTCCCTTTCAAGCACACAAAACCTATGTCAAAAAAAAATAGACTGGATTAGAAAAGAGAAACATGACCCTAAAAATAGAGAAGGTGACTTCATAAGCTTTCAAACCCTGGAAACCTTAATCCCAAAAGCAGTAAATTGCCCTGGAAACTGTACGCCATAAAAACCAAGGCCCAGAAATGCCCTTTTAAAACATATAATATTATAAACCATAAGCCCAAGAAAAATTGCCCGGAAAACATAGAAACTCTGTAGTAATCACAAAATGAATCGTATCCAAATTTTCAAGACTTTAATTTTTCATACCAAATCCAAAACAGAAATTCAAGTAAATTCTTAAACGCAAATCCCTATATAAAAGAAATGACAACTTTTACAACCTATGAACTTTAAGCCCAAAAAGGTAAAAGACCCTGGAAACGTGGAAACTCAATACACCTTAAACAATAGAAGATGGATAAACTCTAAAACCCTATTTTAACCATAGGCCCAAAAACCTATAGAACAGCCAAAAAAACCTAATCTCAAAATTATTGACCAGAAATTTGGTAAAAGACCCTAAACAATAGAATATGGATAAACTCTAAAACCCTATTTTAACCATAGGCCCACAAAACCTATAGAACACCCAAAAACCTAATCTCAAAATTATTGGCCATAAAAATTGTAAAAGCCTATGCCCTAAACAATAGAAGATGGATTAACTCTAACAACCTATTTTAACCATAGGCTCAAAAAACCTATAGAAAACCCAAAAAAACTAATCTCAAAATTATTTACCAGAAAATTGTAAAATCCTCCAACTCATCATATAAACCCTAAACATGAGAATCAGCACAAGAAAGATAGAAACATTTGAACAATATAAACTTCGTGGCCAAAATGCAAAATCTGCCTTTACAAAATCTATAACCCATAAAAAGCAAAACTTCCCGTAAATAGACAACATGAAAAACTTTAAACATGAAAACATGAAGCTCGAAATTTTCAAGCCTAGAAACCTTAGGCCCAGAAGCAGAAAAGTTAACGTGAAATAGTGACACCATAAGAAGTCATTCATGAATTTTGTATGCTGTAATATCAAAACTTCAGAAACTATAGAACAACACAAACAGTCAGTCACAAATTTTCAATGCAGAAAGACTTCCTTGCAAGTTGTAAAAGAGAATAAATCATCAACATAGAAAATTGCAAAAACCTTGCAAACCATATTAATTTAAGTTCTCACCACAAAGCCTCAGATATTTTATGATCCAAATAAAGTAAATCCAGAAGCGCACAACTTGCAGAAAACTCTTAAATCCAATAAATTCTTAACATTAAAAACAAGTACCCATCTTAAGAAATTGATAAACCTCAAGTCCAAAACCACAAAACTGCCATTTCAAAATACAAACCCTAATCCCGGAATAGTTAAAGCTGTCCTAGAAACAGCTACACAAAGCCTTGAATTTGAAAAAGCACAATGCATGAATCTTCGTATCCTATAAATCCTAACCCCATAGTACTAAATTAAAATTAACCAGTTGATTCTACATCAAAAGCAACCTAAAAATCTTTTAGACACAGAAACAAAAGTATACAATATTGTAAAATCTCTTCTAATCCAAATTTTTAATTGGATCAGTTTTGATATGCTGAAGTATAATTAACTATATCCTGTATGTTACATATCCGATGTAAAGACTTAAAAAGGTTTGTAGGGCCCTTGGAGCATCAAAATTCAACTTATACAGTCTTTCTAGGATTGTGATTAGCTAAAGCAGTCATGAACTGGCATTCAGAACAATGCACAGAACCATAATAAATGTTTGGAGATATTTAGGAGGCAAAGAATCAGATTTGTCAAGACACATTACAGGGATGACTTCATGCTGATTGGAATTCGTCCTGACATTCCCAACATGAGTTCGCCCCACAAACATGCAGGAACAAGGACTACAAATGTATTCGTCTGGGACAAAACAAATCCAAACATGTTCATTCTGGCTGAATTCATCTCAAGTCCGGAACCAAGCTCATCCCAAACATGTTCATTCTGGCAAAATTAATCTTGAGAGACTAGGTCAACTAGATCTTGTATGTCGAACATTGAATACCTTGGTTTAAAAAAAAGCCTTGGAGGAAATGTCAACAGTTATCTGAGAGTGAGAGTTCAGTTGCATAGCAGAGAGGAATGAAAATACATCAAACAATATATTATTGGAGATCAGAACTAGGGAGATAGGTGTTTGGTTTTATGCCATAGCCTTGTGAAATTGTCATCTTGTATTTCTTCTTGTTGACAGTGAAGTCACGGCATAACCAACTTCCTGGAGTTTTCTCACCCTGTGTTTCTACTAAGCAATTCTGCGTGTTTGGTCCTGTGGACTGATTTTGATCTCCTTTGCAAGGTTCTTAATCCAATTCTCAATTCTTCATGTGATTGAGGCGACATGGCAACTCCTATAAACAAATGTGCATGGTTATAGTAGTATTTCTGCACATAATTCCCACAATGATCTTAAGACTTGATAAGATTTTGTGATCATTAATCAAAACAAGAAAATTGTCTTGGAAACAGAGAGGCGCCATAAATGTGAACCACAAAATCAGTAATGCACAAATATTAAAACCCCTGTAAACCCTCAAAAGAAGGGGAAAAACACACAAAGTCAAAACCCAGAATTTTTGCCTCCTTTAATCCGATAAACATTAAAACTCAAAAGAGTGGAATTTGTTAAGTTCAAATCCGAAAGCCCCAAACCCTGAAAACAGAAAATGCCCTGAAAATGAGAAAACACAATAATCCCTTTACGCAAAAATTATGATTAAACATTCAAAACCTATAAGAACTGAGCCTAATTTATACCACACCATAAATATTCATCAGAAACTCCGTGGCCCAAAAAATCGTAAAAGATTGGAAACCACATAAATTCCAAGGAAAAATATTAGACCTCCATATGTGTTACCTATCATCTTAAGACCAAAATTATCCTTTAACACCATTTGCCCAAAGAAGCAAGAATACACCTCTTGAACACTAAAAGCCATAAGCCCATGAAGGGCAAAACTTGCAATGTTAATGACAAAACACGAAAAACCCCAAACAGAGAATGGTGCATAAACTTTCAAAACCTATAATAGAAAAGGGAAGAATGATACCCAAACATTTGAAAACCCATAAACCCTACACCCACGAGGAAAGCCAAACTGTTAACTATAAAACACCATAGCTAAATGACCCAAAATTCCAATAACCTCTAAGCCCTGACACATAATTCCCATTTCGTTCTTAAGACTAAATAAGATTTGTGATCATCAATTAGACATCTGTGTAATCAAGCTAACTATGGATTACCTTCAAGCCCCATATAAACTCAAAACAAGAAAATTGTCTTGGAAACAGGAAGGCACCATAAATGTGAACCACAAAATCAATGGTGCACAAATATTAGAACCCCTGCAAACCCTCAAAAGAAGGGGAAAAAATCAATGCCCAAAAGTTTGCCTTATTAGAACCAATAAACACTAAGCTCAAGAGTAGAATTTGTTAAGTTGAAACCTAAAAGCCCCAAACCCTGAAAACAGAAAATGCCCTGCAAATGAGAAAACACAATAAACCCTATACACAAAAATTATGAGGCCATGGGTACAAGTACAGGTTTGAAACGCAGAAAAGCCAATTTAAAAGATTTAAACCTATAATTATATTATCCTTCATTAACTAAACTGAAATAACTCTTGTAATCTAGCGAAATGGTGTTGCCTACCATTTAAAAATAACTTGGATAAGACTATCTTCGCAATGAATTCTTTACCCGACGTATTTGAGTAGTAAGTGATTAAGCCACTCCACCATTTGGATAACCCTATGTGAAGTGGGTCATGACTATACGACCCCCTTTTAGAGCTTAGGATGACTAAGATCATAAGATGTAATCTTGCTCATCGTCGCTTGTGACCTTTCATAAGTAGGACTCAATATACTTTGTAAATTTTACTTACAAAACTCTTGCAAGTAACCTCATTTTGCCCTTATGGATATAAGTGTTTTTGGTGAGTACCAAATGATTTTAGGAGCCATTTGAAAATTGTAAATTTAAAATACACTCTTCTTAATCCTTTTGATAAACCCTTGGATTTTAATAAAAGTTAGGTGGGGTGGTCCTTGAGGGAAACACGTATAATTGAAAATGGAAATTCATAATTTGAAAACAAGTGGTATGTGACTTTTATGTACTTAAAAAGTGTTGCAAAAGCGTACAAGTTAATTGCAATCTATGTACATTGTGGATAAGCCCTTCCTTTAGTCTCTCTTTTGGTTTTAACTATTGTGTTTGAATCATTCCTTCAAGCAAGTGTTAAAGTCAACTGATTGTTGTCAAGTTTGTGTGTGTATGCATGTGTGGGGGTGAGACTACATCATTGTTTAGTGGAGGGATAAGGGTGTGTTAGTTGAAGGGAGGAATAAGGATTTGTGTGTTATTTCATTGGAGGAACCAAGGGAATTCGTGGCTACTCTTAATGGAGCTATAAGGGTGTTTCAAGTGGAGGGATAAAGGCATATTATTATGTTGTGTGTTTCATCTTGGAGGAACCAAAGGCTAACCAGGATTCCTTCATGGAGGGATAAGGGGTAGTAAATATGATGTCTCTTCCCTTGCAATCCTTATAGGTAGTCTTTGGTAGTGTGCATCATTTTTATATTGGTGTAATGTCTAGTGTGATTTTCCTGAAGTACTGCCAAAAAAATAAGTATCTGGTGTTTTAATTTTTATTTTTTCGCGTTTAAAAAACAGCACAGCTGAAACGGTACAGAAACGTCCTGGTTATATGTCTGCATAAGGGCCATGTAGGACTGTTGATTTAACATGGTTGGAGTTAAGATCATCAATGAAGTTGCAATGTCACTTTTCTTTTAATCCCTTCAGACCACACTAGACATATTATCCAGGCTCATCTTTTTAGGGTATACCAGCACTCTATCAGATTAATCTGCATAAGGTCCATGTAGGACTGTCACTTTAGCACAGTTAGGGTTAGGATATAAGTCACAGGGCTCGACACTTTTCAGGCAGAAAGTTTGAAAATCGACGAGCTTTATTGGAGTGGAGGAAATTCGCAAATAGTCATTAAAGTGTGGCCAAAAAAACCTTGGTTGAGCTGCAAGTGGTCAATGCCAAAAGTGCCCTAGTCGAGTTGCAAGTGACCTGTCAGAGTGGAAGTGCCCTTGTGCTGACGTGCCTGTGAGAGTGGTCGAAGACTCAGATATATCATATAAAATCAAAATTCCTAGCAGTCAGCTATATATAAGTGAAAATGCTGAAGGAATGTGCTAGTGCCAATCCACCAACAGTGATGGCAATAAAACACGGCCACTTGCTGCTATACACTGCCATTCCGAAGGAGCACGCTATAGGGATGTCAAAACTCTAAGAGTCTAGAGCCAAAAACTTTGAAAAAGTGTGATTAGGTTAAAGTTTTTAATTTTAACATCTTCGATTTTTTTGTTTTCAGTTTGTAATATCAAATATGAATAGTCACGATTTTATATTTCCATGTCTATTACTTTATTAAAAATATATATTTTAAAAAAGTAATTTTGAAATGTTTAACTTTTTAATTATTAGTTTTTAACTTTTTTAATGTTTAATTATTCAGTTTTTAACTTCTTTTAATATTTTAAAAATTATTTTTATTTAACATTTAGAAATTATTAAATTATAAATACTAAATATAAAATTAAATTTTTATTTTAATAATATATTGTAACAGTTGAATTTAATCACGATCTTTTACGAATTTTATCTTCACCAAACTCGAACACGAACCTTGTGACTTAGGCTAGGATCAGAAAATGAAGTTGGAATGTTACTTATCTTCTTTGAATCTCTTCAGACCACACTAGACCTATTATCCAGGCTCATCTTTCTAGGGTATGCCAGCACTCTCTAAAATTAATATGTGCCAAAATTTGATGTGTGCATACACTCTAGCAGTTGAGGTAAAAGAATCACTAAATAAGCATCAATTCATGGATTCCATATTCATCAAAACCGTGGATAACACACACTAATATCTAAATTCTCATTGAGGCCTTTAAATCATTGTTGTTTGCTCATAAAAGGTTTCATTCTATATGCATTCCTCTTGGTTACTTGCACTGCGAGTTATGTGTTCCATAAAGGGTAATATGAAATATCACAATTTTTGAAAGTTATGTTCCTCGATTAACTCATTTGTTTCCATTTGCTGTAACCCTAGCCACTTTCAATTGTTCATTTGTTCGTGCAGGGTAAATGGTTTTAATTGCCCATTTTCAAGGGGAATTATTTTCTACGGATGTTGACATTTTGAAAGGTCTTGTTTGTCAAATCAGTTGTATGAAAAATATAGAGGCTAAAGAAAGATTGTCAATGATGTGAATGAATTTTGTTGGTTCTTTTCTTAATTTTTTAGGAAGTTTTTCATTTAATTTTCAGTGAACAGTTGACATAATGCCATCTCTCTTTTTTCACACCTTATACAAATTGCTCTCGGATTTTGTGGACAACCTTCAACGTACTGCAGGTATTGTGAGTGTTGGAGTAAAAATGCTCAACAGTTACCTTTTATCTTTAAGATTTCAGCTTTAAGGGCAACACATTCTTTTACATTTACTTTGAATTTGCAGCATATCCAAAATGTTTCTTTTAGCTTTAAGAGTAACACATCCTTTTCCATTTATTTTGAATTTGCAGTAAATCCAATTAGATTTTGGGTATTTGACAGAAATTTACAATCAAGAGACGATTTGGGCATTGTCCATAATAGTTATTAATCAAACCATGGCTATCTCGAAGGACGCTAAATCTTGAATGTCAGTGTTAGGCTTTTGGCATTTTGTTTTCAAGGAATACTTTCACTAAGGATGTGAAATTCTTCACTTTAATTTTTTTTTCCAAAATGCATATTATATGATTTGGTTATATTTGATTAAATGGTGAGTTTAATGTGGTTGCTTTAGATGCAACGTAATTAAGATTTAATGGTCGATGGTTAAAAGTCTCAAGTAATGGACTAGTTATGCAGTACACTGGACTTGGTCATTGTGATGTACATATAGGTTGAACTGA
This sequence comes from Taxus wallichiana var. yunnanensis, assembly GCA_018340775.1. Classification (NCBI taxonomy): domain Eukaryota; kingdom Viridiplantae; phylum Streptophyta; class Pinopsida; order Cupressales; family Taxaceae; genus Taxus; species Taxus wallichiana. Next base: position 69,109,251 of record CM031235.1, on the reverse strand, counting down.
ATAAGGAAGATTTACTTATTGATGGGCGAGGTATTTAGTTGTGAATATAATCACCTATTTGATTAATACAATGGTTGGAATGTTTGTATTGAGAATTCTATTTTTACATACAATGGATGTGTACTTGTACAATGCAAATGCAACACTTGTAAAGCTAAACTTTATAACAAGTTGTGACATATATAATACATGAACAAACATGGATATAATATTTTAATGTATTTATTCTTGTTTCATATAGAGTTGCCATTGTTCGCACATGGATTTATGGAACTGAGAGGCTCAGTTTGAGAATAGCTTTATGTGATAATGACAGATGCCATTTTTAACAGATGGGGCACCTGCATGGTTTAAAGGTGAGATTAATTTGTCCACTTGTCAATACTTGACACAAAAGACTAGTGTTCGCATGCTCAACTACCTTCTCAACATCTTGTCACCCCTCAATAACTGGCTCCTCTCCCTAAACCACCTAAATTCTACTTCAAACTCAAAGCATCCAGCAAAAGAATGGGATTCACATGTTCAACTACCCTCTCAACTTCTAGTCACCACTCAATAACTAGCCCCCTCTTCCCTAAATCACATAAATTCTACTTCGAACCGAACGCATCCAAACTTCAATGATCAATAGAAACCAAGTTCAAAATCATAACTTGCAATAAACCCTAAACATAAGATAGGACAAATAATTTAAATCCATGTTATAAGCCTAAAACTGCTGAAAGTCATAAACCTGAAGCCAAAAATAGCAAAACATTATCATGAAGACAAATGATAGACCCTGAAAGCAGAAAACAAGTGACCCAAGAAACAATAAAATCCTTTAAAACCCTAACTAAATAATCTATGGCATACAAATATACTAAAATCCCTCAGAATCTCATAATAGACATACACAAAGAAAAAGAAAATTTCCCTAGAAACAATAGAAAGCCAAATAATGAAAATACACAATAGCATAAAAGAGCAAAACTCAGTCCTAAAAGCTGTAAAACACCATAGAGATCCTAAATACAAAATCAATGATGCACACTATTTAAGAAGTGCTAAACAAACCATACCCTAAATCCAAAAACAGAATATTACCTTGCAAACTAAGAGAAACCATAAATGAAACCACTACATTGCAAAACTCAAACCACATTAAACACTATAAAATCCTTAAAACAAATTCAATGGCATATAATAGTAAATACTATAGAAGATTTTGAAAATCCATAAGCCCCAAACAACATAAAAAACACTATAAACCCCTAATTAGAATATCAATTGTGTACAGTAGTGCAAAAGCTCCGTGAATCCATAAACTCTAAACCCAAAAAAAAGGCAATAAAACAGCAAAAGATCAACACAGCAAAAAATCCCAAAACCCCTCAAGCACCCCAGATTATATACAACATATAAATTCTGAACCCAACAGAAAAAATTGCCCCTAGAAACCATAAAACACCATAAAAATCCTAATTACAAAATCAATAACATACTAATATTTTTCCAAAACCCTAAACCCAAAGACAAAAGATTGCCCAAGAAAACATAACATTAAAACACTAAACCCATATTCAAAAGGTTTACAACATTGCCAAGAAAACCAAGAAAATCCTAATTACAAAATCAATAGCATAGTAATATTGTTAAATCTTTGTACAGGCCATAAACCCTAAATCCAAAGACAAAAGATTCCCAAAAAAACATAACACCTTAAAATCACTAAACCCGAATTTCAAAAGTTTTACAGCATTGCCAAGAAAACCATAAACACTAAACGTAGAGGAAAAAAACACCACAAATCAAACCTCCAATGATATGATATCATTACTTCAACCCAAACCATTAGATTTTTCAAAACCTACGAGCCGATATGGCTCCCCAACCTCAAACCCAACCTGGGTACATGCCCAGCACGTGGTAACGGTATGGTACCCCTTGGGTACATCCAAGGTATGTCCTTGACATACGGGTACACCCGGTACATCTACATCCTAGATGTACCCAAGGGGTACTCACAATTTAAAACAGATTTTTAATTATTTATTTTTGCTTTTTCAATCAAAAGTCAACATAGAAAACAAAAATATATAATAAAAAACTAATTCTAACCCTAAAAGTAACTCAAACACAAAAAATAAATAAAAGACCACAAAAGACAAAAGCAAAACACAAATGCAAAAACTATCCTCTCTTTTTCTCTTTGCATACTTACTTTCCATTGCTCATCCAAGGTTGAAGCTTCATCAAACTTCATTGCAATCATATTCCTAAGGTGATTGAGGAGCCCATTCACTGCCAAGGTAAGTTTTGAATCTTGAACTTCTTTTATTTTTGCTCTAAGATCTTTTCCAAGTAAATAGGATTTTTGTTTTTTCTTCTTTTTTGTGATAGTTTTGCATGTTTGTTTAACTTGCAGCTACATTTTTACAATCACAATGTCAACTAGTTCTAGGTCAGTGGGTCATGACCAATTTCACTTTCAACATGATGAACAATCACCACTTTGGAGACATGTGACAGTTTTAAGTTTGGTTCCAGGTGGTGGGGGGACTAAATGGAGATGCAACTAGTGCAATGTTATGCACCATAGTTCATATAGTCGGGTGAAGGCCCACCTATGTCACATACCTAATATAGGTATCAAAACATGCAAGGGGACACAACATATTCCAATGTCAAAAACACAAATTCTTGAATTTATCAAGGAGCAAGAGGAAGCAAACACAACCTACACCATGAAAAATGGGTCACCCTTTGTTAAAGAAAGGGACAGGATCAAGGAAGCCACCAATGGCCCCACCTGTTGCTAGCGGTTCCACTATGGTGGCCCCAAGACATCCATTTTTGCCATCACCCCCAAACAAGATGAAGATACTCCTTCAAGCAAGAGAACAAAAGGACCATTGGAGAGGTCTTTTCAAAATGAGGCGAGAGATCTTGCGGATGAGCATATTGCTCAATGCTTGTACGCCAACAGATTGTCCTTCAATGTGGTTAGGTCACCATATTGGAAGGAAATGATAAGAGCAGTGAATGAGGCCCCAAAGGTTACCAAGGGCCAGGGTATGAAAAAGTTCACACCACCCTATTGGCCAAGGAGAAACAATATGTTGACAATTCATTAAAGTTGGTTAGGGATTCATGGGCGAAAACAAGGGTCTCCATCGTTTTGATGGATGGAAAGATGCAAGCAATAGGCCTCTTATCAATGTGATTGTAATGTGCCCTAAAGGGGCAATGTTTTTGAAGGTTGTTGATTGTGAGGGATGTGTGAAGGATGGGGAGTTCATTGCCAACATCCTCATTGAATCCATTGAGGCAATTGGGCCTCAACATTATCGAAGACATTACGAATAATATAAAAATTACAAGGTTGCGAGGATGTTGGTGGAGGTGAGGTATCCGCACAAATTTTGGACACCTTGCTCACTCACTCAACCTCATGCTTCAAAAGATTGGCAGAAAAATTGTGTATCGGCCATGTTTATGTTGAGGAAGGGGATGTTCGGATGTTTGTGACAAAATATCACCTCTCCCAAGCCATGTTTAGAAACTTCTCATCTTTGGAGCTGTTGAAGGTACTTGTAAATTTCTTATTTTTATTTTATTTAGTAAACTATTTTTTAAATTTGTTTAATATCTAGTATCTACTTGTAGATTTTTTATTTTCATAATTTTTTAATTTTTTTTGTTTTATTTTTCTAATAGGTTGTTGAGACAAGGTTCACCTCTCACACAATCATCTTGAGACAACTTGTGAAGGTGAAAGAGGCACTACAATACATGGTCATCAACAACATGTGGGTTGTATGGAACGAGTCAAGCCCGAGCAGGCCCAAAGATTGAAAAATATGGTCCTAGACTAGACCGCACGGCTACGGGTACGGTGCACGCTTCAATACGCTGAAACGGCAAATTTTAAAAATCTCGAGTACGGTACGCTTTTTGGTACGTTTTAAATATATATATATATATATATATATATATTTAAAGAAACATTTGCATACTTACTGAAATTTAATACTCATGCAACTTAAAATCATTCATAGAACATGAAAACAAATTTCCAATACTTTGAGAATTGAGACTTGAGTTTGTATTGATTCATAATGTTCAAAACATAATAGTTAATAACATAGACTGTATTATAGATTTGATAATTCATTATTAATGCCTTAAGCTTGAGTTAGACGTATCATTGGACATTAAAAAAACATTTTAAAGTCATGAAATATTTTAATTCCTTTCTCAAACCAAAGGAGGGCAGAACAACCTCTTGTCAAGGCAAGGATCTTGTCATTATATTTTTGATTCGACGAAATCGATTTGTAGGCTTGGCACCTAATGTCAAATGAAGAGAAGATAGGCTGCCCAACCACCAAGTGCTTCACTTGTTCCCATGCCTTCCAAATTGACTGAAGAATAAAGGACCCGTGAGGAGCAACAAGAAAGCTCCCGTGATAGTAAGTCAACCAAATTAAGTCCTTTTCATCTCTCTCAACCCTTCAGAGCCTATTGGCAATATTGAATCTCGCACAAACTTTCCAAAGTTCAATTCCAATCAAAGCCCTCATGTTTTATTTATTTTTTTGCACTTAAAAAAGAAAAATTGTGGGTACTCTCTAGGTACTCTTTTATTATTTTTGCACTTTAAAAAAAAAAAAAAAAAAGCGTGGGTACTCTATGTGTACGTTGGTGGGGTCATGTAGACTATTTGTTGAGTATCACAAAGCCCATCATGAGCATGATTCGTTTCACGACATGGATCATCCATGTTTGGGAGAAGTATATGATGGCATCGACTCAATGATTGAGAAGATAAAAATCGTCATTAGTGCAAAGGAGCAAGATCCCGAGGAGAAATTTTTCAAAGAAGTGCATTCAATCCTCGTCAATCAGTGGAACAAAATGACCACCCCACTACATCTCCTTGCCTTTGCATTAACTCCTCGATTTTATAGCACAAAGATCCTTTCTTTGTTGAGGAGGGTGGCACCATATAGGGATGTGGAAGTGGTCGAAGGGTTCAAGTTGGCATTAGCCAAGATTTTCCCGATCCTGAGGTAGAAGACACATTTATGACCAAGTTTGGGAGTTTCATCACCTCCCAAGGTCAAAGCCTTGGTGCCATGTGAGACAAATACAAGAGGGATGCACATATGTGGTGGCACCTCCATGGCCAAACAATACCAACCATTCAAAATTTTGTAATCAAGGTCTTGTCACAGGTAAGTTTATTATTTTTTTGAGTTTTTAACTTTCTTTTTTTTGAAATTTTTGTTTAAAACTTGAATTTTAACTTTTACCTTTTATAAATTTTAATATAGGTTGCAAGTTCATCTTCTTGTGAGCAGAATTGGAGCACATACAACTTCATCCACTCACAAAAGCACAACAAGCTCAAAGCAAAAAAGGCCAAGGACTTGGTCTACATACACTCGAACTTGTGCCTTATCTCCCACAAGAAGCCTGATTACAATGAGGGGTTGTCAAAGCATTGGGATATAAATCCCGAGGATGTTGACCTGAATTCTTCCCTTTCACACCACTCATTGTTTGACATTGACTCTCCTGGGAGGCATAATATAGTTGTCGGAGTGGTGGAGCTAGTGGGAGTGGTGGAGCTAGCAGAGTTTGGTAGTCCTTGTGGTTCTAGTGCACCACATGATGTTGATATTGATGCTCTCAATGAAGAGCAAGATGACTATGAATATTAATTTTGATGTAATTAATTATGATCAGCACATGACATTTGAGATATTTGATTATTATGACATTTGGCATTCAGATAATATTTTCATTTTTGTGGTTATTTTGTTTTTTATATGCATACTATATGGTTAATGTCTCTAATTTCTGATTTATTAGGCTATAATTTCTATATTTTTATTTTTATTTATATTTTTGTATGGACATACCCAAGGCAAAAAAATCATACATGTACCCAAGTCACACCCAAACCAGCTACTTAGTTCAAAACCATTAAAACTAGACTCCAAAAATGGAAATCAACCTCTGGAGCACTAAAATGCCACAAAAATCTCAATTACATAATCAACAGCATACAATATGGTCGAGCACCTCAAATTGCATAAATACTAAACAGAAAACCAAAAGATCATTTTTGAAGACATCATAAGCCCTAATCGAAATCAAAGGTGTAAAATCCCAATTTCAACCAAAAGCATCAAAATTCCATAACTAATACACCCTAACCCTAAAAGCATAAAACCCCCAAAAAAACTAAATTATCAATTCAGCAGCATACAATACATCAAAGCCCCGAAATTGGCATAAACCTAACAAACAAGAAAATCATCTATAAGCAATCATAAACCTCGATTTGATATTTAATGGCACACAAAATTGCAAACCCCATGAAACCTTATAAATACTAAATACAACCTAAAGCGTCATATTTTCTTAACCTGTAAACGCTGTCCCCAAAAACTAAAATTGGGGCTAGGTGCCATAAAACACCAAAAATAGTAAACCCCCTCCCCTGTCAAAACTCAAAGACTCCATAAACCCTAAACCCAAAGACAATAAAATTGTCTATAAGCCATCATACACCATAATTATACAATCCTCTAGAAGCATAAAATTGCAAAACCACCAACCCAACAAATCTTGACTTCAATCAAAAGCATCAGATTTCTCATGATTAAAAATCGAACCATTAAAAATACAAACAAATCGCTGAACCCCATAAATCCAAAAACAACCAAAAGCAACAGATTTAGCATGATTTAAAATGTAAACCAAAACGAATTCATAAAACAGCATTTAAAAACTTAATTACAAAATCAACTGCACACATTGGTGTACGATCCCCAAAAATTTCTAAACCCTGAAGCGAGAAAATTGTCCTTAAACCATCATAAACCCCAACCACAAAATCAATGGTGTACAATATTCTTAAACCACATTAAACTTAAATTCAAACAAAAGCTCTGATTTGTTGTGATTCAAAGCATTAACCCTTAGATAAATCCAGTCTTGACTATGACTGAACCTCTGAGAAGCATACAAAAGTAAAACACAAAAACAGAGAACTGCCCTGGAAACAATAAGGCGCCATTAATCTCAACCACAAAACCTTAAACCCAAAACACAGTGAAGATCCCTTTTACAAAAGGATGCCATATATCTCAGCCAAAAAAATGGTAAAATTCCTCAAACTTAATAAAAACCATTAAACCCCGACTGCAGAATCATCGGCATACAATACTGCTGCAGGCGTATAATACTGCTGCAAATACCCGTAAAATTCATAAACCTAAAACCGAAGGAAATATAATAAGACTCGATAAATGAACATCACGCAAATTCGCAAACGCCCTCAAAGGCGTGTACATCCTAATTTTAAATTTAAAATGCATACAAAACCTAAACCCAAAAACAACCAACTGCCGTGTACAAAATAAGGCCCCTTAAATCCCCACCACAAATTCGCAAAATGTCTAAATACCACCTTAATCCGTTAAACCCTTCATCGCAAAGTCAAGGGCGTACAATACTGCTAAAGCCCGTAAAATCCATAAACCCTGAACCCAAGGGGTGGGGAGGGGGAGAATCCATAAATCAAGGGCGCAGAAATTCGCAGAAGCCGTGAAGCAACAAAGTCAAAAATTTCCCTGGTTTAAAACATATAAAAGAACATGTTTTAAAAAGAATTGGCTTACCTATGAATGAGACTCCTCCGCCTCCTCCGAGACAGGTTCCATTTCAGAGTCTTTGAGAGGCTCAACATGCTGCACCTCGGCAACGGCGCCGTCCTTCTCCTCCTCTGGATATCTGACCACAACGACAGGACAAACGCAATGATGAACGCAATAATCGCTGACACTTCCGAGTCTCCCCTTGGAATTCCTCTTGGAGGCGCCAAACCCTCGGCTGCCCATGATGACAGCGCTGAGGCCGAGCCTCTCGACCTCCAAACAGAGCCTCTCCTTCATATCGTGGTCCTTCACAATATGGATCTTGAAGGGAATGTGCGCGTCGACCAGGGGCTGCGCCAGATCGGCGGCCTTGGTCGACGTGAAGTTGTCGAAGTCGTCCTCCAGTTTCTGCTGCGATTCCTCGTCGGTGTTGTTGTCTTCCACGGAGAGGTCGATCGATCCCCAGTCGGCGCCGTACAGCACACTCGTCGGACGGACGTGGAGAAGAATTACGTTGTCGCCAGGCCGGAGATAGTTCGCCACCGCCCATTTAACTGCAAACGCCGACTCGTCGCTCAGATCGACCGCTATGGCAATCTTTCTGTGCCCACCCGGCGCAATTGTCGTCGTCGATGTTAAAGGCATCTTCTTTCTCTCTTTCTGCTCGAACAAACAGGACGACGGGATCTTCAAGACTTTGCTCTCTTTTTTTTTTCTTGTGAAGAGGAAGAGAGTGGAAGAGGAAGGGTCGAGAGGGGAGAGCGAGATGTGTTAATTATTTGGTTGTGAAAGCGGTGCCTGCTGCATTGTCGTCATCATTTGAATCACCATTCGGTATGTTTCTTTCTTTTATCTTCGCCCTCCCTTTTTCTTCGGCTTTGTCGAAACCTGAAGTGTTCGTGTTCCGTATATATTCGCTAGTATATTCCGTTTGCCCTGGTAAGGGTCATTTGGGTCCTTGAACCCGAACGCGAAGAATCATTTTCGCTCCTTAAACCCCGCCGTAAGAATTATTTTCATTTTCCGTTTGGAGAATGTTCAGCTCGGCAATTAGTCGTTAATTTACGGGAATAACCATTGATTTCTATGGTTATTATCCCTTCTCTTAAACCCTTAAATCCTCTTAGTGGAGGGTCCTATAGAGGGGGCTCTATAAATATGTCACCGGTGCACTCGAGAAAATTTTGGAGCATTTTAGAGTTTTAAGATTTCATGTTTTTTTATTATTTTTCTCGTATTGAGATATTATAGGATATCATTAGATGTTTATGATTATTTGTAGGTAAACTAGCAATCGCACGCCAGTGCAATGTGAACGCCGAAAGGGAGGTGGAGGCAGATTGTGCAGGGGGAGAATGTATACGTCGATGATTGCGGCTATTCCTTAGACCACTTGTCATTCAAATATGGCACGTGAAATCGTATGGAGCGGGTTTTAATATGGGAATTGAAATTGACTAGAATTTTTTTTTTGTTTCAAGACTTCGAATTATAAAGAAAGATTTCTAATGAAGCCTCTCACACATGACACAAAGTGAGCACACTCTAAGTGTATCCAAAAGGGGTCGAACGAGAAAAACTAGGGAGAGGGATAACCTAGTTAAAAGCTCCCAATAGCTCAAATATTCCATCCTCTATCTCATGAAGACCACATTAAACACATAATCCTCAAGAGAATGCATTAATATGTAAACATATAAACATGAGTTGTGAGGTTGTCTAAACATATGTATACTTAACAATTAATAAAGACTCTTTTATACTTAACAATTAATAAAGACTCTTTTATATCTATAAGTAAAACAATTTTAATTTTATTTAATTTATATTCTTTATTTCCTTTTCAACATTTCCATTTCAAGTGAGTTTTATTATAGATCGTAATAGAGTCTAGAACCCTCATGTCTTTATTTCCCTTGTAACATCACCATTCAAGTTGATTTCTACTCTAATTGGTCATTCTTGGCCTCATGAGTACATTAATATTTAGATTATAATTAACTCATAACTATGTTGGTACAAACTTAGATATTAATGGGTCATGGGGTGGCTTATGAATTGCATAAGATGTTGGTTACGATGTGAATGGTTAAAGTATAAATTCAATGTTAATTTGAATGTGAAGTTTTTCATCTCCCACTTATGCTTATTTATAATTTAGTGTGCATTTAGAGGATGGTGGAAAAGGTTTTCTCTTTAAACCTACCAAATGCATTTCCATGCTTTTCTCAAAGGCTTTAAACAATGTTATTTTTTTCATATTGTACAATTAAAATATTCCAGGGAACCACATTTAGTTTAGACATCTAGTTAAAAAATTCATTTAATTTGAGCATGGTTTTTACATTTTATATACATGTAACAAGAATCAACACAATAATGTGTTGCAATGTTATATTATATATTAGAAGGTTTGCATGGTAGTAATAACATTAAAGAAATGACAATTCCAAAAAAAAGTCGACTATTTTAAATATAATGAACCAAATCAATAACCATATTAAATAACCATGCATTAGGGATGCAAGTTCACACATATCTGCAAGCATGAGATCACAATAAGACTATGGTAGTATGTTACCACGACACAACGAGAGGTACAAGTGAAACATGTAGAAAAGGTGGCAACACATGTAAAGTTGAACTTAAGACATTGATAGAAATGACTTATGCCACTGATGGCAAAACATCCAAATACAACCAAGCATACAATAAAGATTTAATTCACACCTACAAAATGAGTAGTCATTGTGCTAATCTTACAAAAGAGGCCAACATCAATTGGAAGTTAGGCACCACAAAGTGAAACTCACCACGTAAAAAAGGAAGCATGCAACAAAATTCCAATATCAAAAACGTAATCCTGTTAACCGAGGACAAAAAACCAAAAACATAAGCCTTGCAAGCCTTCCACACACCATCAACGATGCCCAATCACCCTCCAAAGTTCTCACAATTGTCAACCATGGGTGGGTTTATCCATCTTGGCATATGCTTTTCAATGTAAAGATTTGTGACGATATCTAGATATATTTACACTTAACAATTAAAATAAAAATTTTAAAGTTTATAAGCAAAATCATTATCACTTTATTCAATGTAAATTCTTTCATAATCTATGGAAAGAATACAAGTTTGTTAGAACAACTTGTCATCACTATTACTATTTTCTTATTCCTCGGTCAAGGTCACGTATCTATCCACCTTCCTTTTGGACCGGCTTTTTTTATCTATGAACTAAAACCACCATCAAGAGACAAAAGAATAAGAGAATTTAAAAAAATATATTTGTTATTCTTTAATTTAATTTTGGGTTTAGTACTTTCGTCTATGACACACTTGTAACGAGGGATTGCTCAAACGGATATATCATGTACAACAACATTCCACCTTCTGACAATAAGCAAGGAAATTGGAACCATTATTAATATGACTAATCATGATGTCAATTGTCATTCGAATATAGGACCTGAAAGCCTATGGAGCTTTTTGGATAAAGGATTTGAAATTATATGGAGTTTTCATGTCATTGCAAGACCTTGAGTTGCACGATGCACTTTTTAGTAATGCTTTTTTTGTAAAATTTAGATGGCAATAATGTTATTGGCTTTTTTGGATACATGAGAATGCATTAGGTTCTCGAAACTATCTTCTACCTTGCATAATTTCGCTAAAGCTATATATGAAATAAGAGGCACCTTATCAATGGATATGTCATCAAACAACAAAAATTCAATGGCCAAAGTTGTAACTTGGATCATATATTTCTAACGAATCCTCATTCACACAATTATTTACATTCTTCAAAGATAATATTTATTCAATAAGATATAACTTATAATTAACATATTTCTACAACGAATGTCATGTCTGGAGATTGTCACTTGTCTGAAAAAAGGATGAGAGAAATTAAGATAGGATTTTTATTAAATGATATTTTCATTGTTGAGAGAGGATGGATAAGCATACATCTCTTAAGGGAGAGCAGAAAAATATGTTAGAACATTATAAACTTATTAGTTGCTCAACACATCAAACTTTTAAGCACATATACAAATCCATAGCTCGAAAACTCAATAAACACACTTTTAATTTCAAATCAAGGACAAAAACCGATGCATAATGAATTTCAGGAGTCTAACAATCTAATTAAACATTTTCAATATTTCTGTTTCATATTTAAATTAAAGATGAGGAAAATAAATAACAAAAAGAAGGAATATATTCACCTCAACACAAACAATAATTGCCTTCTTTTGAATCATTCCAAATTTTTAATAAATAAATCAAAATAGTGTTAATGTAGAATTTGGTGTCTATCTTGAGACTGGGTTGTTTCATAAGCATCAAATCCTTTATTTTAGCAGAAGTTCTCTATGAGTGAGAAACATTCATTTGATAATTATTTTCGTAGATTCTAATGACTAAGAAACAATCATTCGATAATTATTTTCCTAGATGACACATTTAAAACAATAAAATATTGTTCTTCATGAGAGCGACCTCTCTCTCTCTCTCTCTCTCTCTCTCTCTCTCTCTCTCTCTCTCTCTCTCTCTCTCTCTATATATATATATATATTGATAAGGAAAATTCTAAAAGAGCACCTCGTATACACTGTCGATGTTAGGAATATTCCTTGGATTAGTGCTCACATTATTGTTTATAATAGTTAAATGTAATATTCATATATTACATTAGTAAGTTAGTGTGTTAGTAAGATATTAATATTGTTATATTAATATCATATTTGTGTGAGAAAAATAAAGATTGTAATATTATTAATATGAGTCATAAAACAACTCATTATTAATAATATAGGATATTGTATTAGTTGTGAGTTTGTTGAATAAACAACTCACATAGATTATTGTGTGTGGAGATATTGGTGGGATATATGAGAGAATAGTGGTGAGTGATCATAGGAGAGATTCTCTAGGAGAGATTAGTGGGATGATATTGGTAAGCCTCATCTCCTTGTTTATAGGAAATGAAAAGGCTATATATTGTAAGCTCTCTCACCATGTAATGTGCTCCAAATTATTCAATCAATAATATAGTGTGTTTATTATATTTTTGCTCTTATTTTGTGTTTATGTTATTATCTTCATTCTACAACATTGTCTCTTATTGATTTGTACAATTATATAATGTAATTTTTGCTTATTTATATTAGATAAGTTATCAATTTCACATCGAGACGACACCTAAGCATGATGTCGAAACTTCTCTTTTCATATTTAGATACACCCAAAACAGAATGAAATTTCTTGACAGTGAATGGTTAAAATGGGAGGCTACAAAAATTTCACAACCTAAAAGTAGGAATATATAACACTAGACCTTTACCAAATAACAGAATCCTAAGGCTAAGTGATCATATGGCACCTACAGAGATAGAAATGACATGGTTGTATTGGATATCAACTTTCTGTCATCGATTATCCAATGTAATCACCTTCAGGGAAGCCACTAACAACATATGAACTACATTTGATGTTTCCCTGTTATATATAAGCTCTACCAAAGCTACAATCAGAGATGGAAATAAGTCCATTGTATTGAATAGAGTTATGTGATGCCCTTTTCCTGCTATAGAAGACACTAACATTGAAAACATGGCTAAAGCTATAAAGAAAGAGGATAATAAAAAATTGTATAAAAATGCCTTATAGACCATTCCCTTCAGTTTATCTTGTAGCTTCCTCTGAGAAATATGAATAAGACCTCCCACAATGACAGAGAAGCACAATTCCTTTTTAACTTATCAACTCAGTAATAATATCAGGTACAAGATATTTGGAGTGACAAATATTTTAAGGAAAACAATTAAACAAAGGCACAAGAACTTATTTTAAACTCTATCAAATTTTTAAAAACTATTATCTAAATAAGTAGATACAATAATTATCTAAACACCAACTATTTAAATAACTATGTTTTTATTGTTGGTTGTTTTGCCATTTGACATGTTTTTTTCAAGGGTGCTCTTTCCACCACTTCTTCTACAAAACAATGTAGTCATGAAGAAAGTGTCAATTGTTAAAAATGTTCAATATTACCCATAAGAGATTAAAAACCATATCATCTGATCAATTATAGTTTGAGTATAAGAAAGGAGGATATTGAAGACCTGGGCATCTAGAGATGTCAACACCCACTTGACAAGCCTGAGGCATCTGCATAACTAGAGTGTGGTTGATATTGATCCCATTTCCAAGTGCATTAGCAGAGTTGTTCATCATAATGAGGCAAAGGCACTTAGGAAAAGCAGAGTTATATTTGGACAAGGATATTGCAACAAGCTACTGTGGGGTTCTTGTTAAAGCCCCCTACATAAGAAATGCAAGGCGCCAACTAAAAATCTGAGAGGAACACTCTCTCTGGTCACTTGCAATGTCTGAAACTACCAAACATGACATGCATGTCAGCAGAAACCCCACAAATAGCAATGATTTAGACATGGAGAGATTCAAAATTCAGAACCCAAGAAAGTTAAATAAAAGTTGCAAATACAATAGAAGTTCAAATGTGGATTGCCTTGTGAATCAAATAATCGAAGTGGTAATAAGAGAAATTCTATATAGATAGGAAAGTGGGTAGAGCAAGAGGAAAAATAAGGAAGAATGCATAGACCATGGTACATTATAACTACTGTACTATGAAGAATGACTCATATCAACAATGAGTGCCATGAGTGTGAGTTGGGTTAAGGCTGAAAATGAGTTACTTCATGTAGAACATGTTTGGAATCTACGATTCATCTTCGACTCCTTTGTATACCTTGAAAAGGACAAGAAGCATTGGTAATACATGTCAAAAAATTAAAAACATTAAAAAAGGTGATTACCTTACAACAAGCGAAGCCCCACGCAGCTTCCTTAACTTCTAAGCTTGAAGGTCCATTCGATACACTCACTACTATGTGCCCGCATATTTACATACATAATGTGATCAATTCTATCTACAAATACACGGACATTGATGAGTTATTAGAGAGATATTGGGTTTGTCATTTAGTGAATCGAGCTCCCTCCCGATAGTAAGTCGTGCACTGAAGCCAAGCCATCCAAACCTTGCGCACCACAACTCCTCATTCAAACCGACGAGAGGCACAAAACCCTAATTGATTCGACTCCGATATTCAATTTCACAACTTTGGGGGTGAAACAGAAAAATCCGAAAAACACAAATATTACCTTGTTGACTTTGATCCCACACGATGTTCTACGAGACAAGAACATCAACCATGAAGGAAGGAAATTAAAACCCTAAGTGATATTAGCTAACACATCAAACAAAAAGACTTGAATAGGCGTCGACATCAAATGAAATTAAATTGGCCTCTATAGTATTCGGGCACATAATGATAGAAAAGGTTGTACACAATTCACATCCACTGCAACAAAAAGGATAAGGGTTTCAAACATGGAAAATACAGTAACCACTGGAAAATACAGGCATGCCAAAAGAACTTTCAAATTCGTTACACCACTCACGCATGCACAATTTCCAAAATAGTAAACGACCTTTCACATCTGCTAGACCTTAGGACACCGTGTTCATTTCTCTTTCAAATCCATCATAAGTTACACCCTTTTCATGTGGATGTCGGTATATGCGCTCGACACGTGGATGGTCCCTAAATGATTGTGCTTCAATGTCATCTCGCCCATGAATTCATACCGTTAGATTGTTTGTGTTATGTCAAAAATTGATGATGCAGGGTTCATTTAACACACACCTTTCGGCATGATAAAAATCATATTTCCCTCTAAAATCACCAAACAATAATGGTCGGAATGCATGTTATGTTCCACATGGACAAAATCAACCTAAATTGTAGGGGAAACTATCAAGCCCCCCTCCACCACCTCTTAAGTTTAGGGGAAAAATGGAGTTCTTATTTTTAGCATTAAAAAGTAGCATGGGGCCTTTTGCCATAAGAAAATAGGCACTCAAGCTCGTCCATGGGACCATGGTCTTAGTGGATTTTTTTCGCTTGGGCGTGTTCCTTTTTAAGCAATTTGAGTACTTGATAAGAATCAAATTTTAATTAATTTGTCTATATATACCTATAGTCTCTAATTCATTGAGGATTTAAACAAGTATAAGTATATTGAGAATTCTCTAAATAATTTATTGTGTATTTCCAAGCATTCTAGATCAAAGCAACCAATCATCATAACACTTGTTAAAGTACACGTAAATTTTTAAACACGAACTACAACACTTGTTTACATGTTATTAGAGCTTATATTGTTATTGAGGTCTATTTTATTGAGGTCTATTTTATTGCGATCGTTATTTTCTATAGTTCGACGAGTATTAAGATAGTTCTCCATTTCTTTAGTTTATCGCAAGCTCAAATATATATTTTTTTTCTTTTAAGTTTTTAGGTTTTATTACATAATTAGGGTAAGCAAAATATTTTTGATTTGGCAAGTGATTAGAGAAAAAGTGTGTAAATCTAAGGGAGGTTTCTAATGACTAGAACAAGGGGAATACAAACATTAAAAATGATTCATCTATGAATTTGTCTAGAGCATCCCAAAGTTGCATATGTCAATAAGAGAGTATGAATGTTTCGCATAAATTTTCATGTTCTTCACAAAATTTATGATTTATTTATTGTAGTATCCAAAATTTGGTCTTACAACACTTGACAATTATCCTTTGACATTTATCACAAAGATTATCTCATTTTGATTAAGCAAATATATGATTTATAGATGCCTAAATCTGATTGTAATGTAGCAATAAATGAATATACAATAAAGCACATAATTTGACCCAAGCAAATAAGCAATTAAGATTTAAACCTTAAGTGCAAATGAGGAGATATAATGACTTAGCTGATTCGTAAATATCCCAAATCAGTATAAAATCAAGAACTGGAAAATCTAAAGGGTCGGGGGGTGCGTGTGCGGGCAGAGACTGACTGTTATGGGCACCTATGAATGCCTAGAACCTTAGAAAACTAGTTTTGGATGGTCATGAGATGTTTGTTTCCTTCACTTCTTGTTTAGTTTGCCACACAATGATTGCCGATAACTGCGCAATAAAGAAATGACTCGAAAACCCTCAAAAGCGCATCAAACCCCAAAACGGAAATAATGCAAATGAGGGGTCGTATTGTCCTCGATCTGTCACATAGTGAACTTACAACCGAGCGATGTACTACATCTCGGACTCCAATATAGTTTTGTGTGTGTGTGCGAAGAGATTTTTCCATAGGTGGCTCTTGTGCATGTCACACTTGATAGCGAGCAAGTAACTAGATGTAAAAGATGTAGATAGATGTGTGCATGAAAGAATGAACTTCCCCTCCTATGTGTGTACGCCGAAGTATCACCCCTTTCCCTTTGTGTGTGGATGTTATATGAATGCTTGAATGCTCTTGATAAAGGTCTTTAAATGCAACCTTAGGTGGTGATAGCTAATGCTTAGTGCTTGGTACTTTATTATGGTTACCTTGCTTGAATTTCCTAATTAACCCCGAAAGGCCGACTACCAAAAAGATAAGATGCCCAAACGGCTAGAAAGGACCCAAAAGATGTGAGCAAAGTACAAAGAGGTCAGGGGCACCCAAAGGGGATGGGGGCACTGATGTTGGCATCCTAGTTGGGTCCGGTGACCGAATGAAAATGCTAAAGTATGAAAAGACAGATCAAGCTGGGCTAAAGGAGTGTAAGATCAACAGAGTCAACAAAAACCAAACAAAGGTGGCCAAAGACATGGGTCAATTAGTATTTTTCTTACTTATGAATCACATGAATAGTATTATGTGATGAAGACTAGATAGATACCCAAAGTATGTGATTTAGTGTCTAAACATTTACACATTTATTAATTAAACTTAAAGGCATCCTACTCAATGTTACACTCGACTCCACTAGGTCACGACTTTTCATTTAGCGTCACACCTCAAGAATCAATGCATAACACATTCAAACTCTTTGCGAATCCATCTCATGTCTCAAATGAGATTCTATACCAAGCTTGGACAAGTTTGTATGTGATTCAATCTTAAAAAGATAAATAAATAAATAAGTGCAATAGATATGTGATGAAGGGGTTCCCAACTAATTTACTTTTTGGGTTTAGGGTTCACAACAGTAATATATTCAATTTACTTAATAAATTTTAATGCCCAAATCAAAATATATCATGTATAACAATTTGTAAGATACAATATGAAATTTTTTGCTAAAACATAGTGTATGCAATTAGTTTATTACTGATGCAAGAAGATAAATTGACAATGTTGTGTGAGTGTGCAGGATGGAAATGATCTGACAATACTTCATTTCTCGAACTAGGAATGAAAATTGGGTAGGGATGAAACCTCTTGGAATGCATGGAAGTGTCTAATGCTTTAGTACCCAAAGAAACGATTTTGTACGATGATGTGTTGGCATTTTGTAGACACTCAAATTTGGTAATTTATCATTTTAACATTATTGGTTATAATCATGCTTCTTGGCTAAGACAAACATTCTCTTCCTATCCCCACTTGTTATTTCTTATTATTTATCTTGAACTTGCTTATTCCCACACATTGTTGTGTTGACAAATTCTAAAGATGAATCCATTAAATTATTGCTTAATCACTGCCCATCATGATGTAACTTCTAGATTATATCCACCCCCTCCCCGTCCAAAATCAAAAAACAAGGTCAATATGTGGAATCCGGTCATGACCGACCTATACGGTCTTGGACCAACACATCTTCCAAATCTATTTTCAATTGCATTATCTTTATTAGGTCTTTCAACCTTCCCGATTCATCCTTTACATGACAAATTACCTTCATATCCCTATATAAGCAAGTTTATATCATCTCATTTAAGGACCAGACAAGCATATAGCAAATCACTTGGCACACTCATTACAAATACACACAAAATACACCCAAAGCTCCCTAACTCTTCTCAAATCTTATGCACATCCATCAAGGCAACCACTACTACAATTATGAAGCACTTAACTAAGTTAAGGAGTTCAAATTCCTTCATTTCCAAGCAATCAAATAGTCATACTCAATGTCTTAGCAAGAGCACAACCATCTCAAACATGTCCAAAGTGAATCAAAATGTTAACTAGCTACATTCATCTAGATATCACATGCTAGGTAGAGAACTCATGAGTGGTTTGAGGTCTCTTCGAGTAATACCAACATAGCAAAGGTATGGATTGCACTTCAACCCAAACGTTAACCTTATTGTAGGCTCTTGCACCCATGGTTGGGGGTTGAGTTCCATTTGGTTGGTTTAAGAGGGTTTCAAAATTGTGTGATACTTAGGGTTTAACATCAAGGTATATTTCCATACTACCAAAGGGAACAACAACTTGTATGCCTAGATTTGGATCACCTGCAAGATGTGTCGTTGATATGAAATCTCCAAATCAATGCTACTTTGAAACAAAATGGGCTTATGTTGGATTTTGAAGAGAAGGACAATTATGGGTTCTTTCATTGAATAAAGTGGGTAAAACTCTTCCTAATATGAATCTAAACTTGCACACAAACACACTCAAAAAAATGTTAGTTGTTTTTGTGGTTAGGGGACTTGCCTTGATCGGATCCCCGACCATTTAAGGAGATAAAATACATTTATTAATTAAAATGAAAAAGCATTGCTTGAAAATGACAAATATACCTTCGACTCAAATTTCGCAGACAATCATAGTTGTGATTCACTAAAAATCACACATAGATCGCAAAGCTAATCACGCTTATGATTCCCGCATGTGTTGAAATTTCACTAAAACAATGTTGCAGCAAGTTGTATCTATCCTTTGTGCTTCACTTTCACTTCTTCAAGACCTATAAAACGAGACATGTGAGAAAGAAAATAAAAAAAAATCAAGTATATATTTTGTGCACCAAGAGTTAGGGGAGCTAAGAAGATCTTAGAGGGATGAAATGATGTGGGAGAGGGTGATTTTATAGCTTTTGATTACACGGGAATGAAACACGTATAGGTGCAATAATAAGGTCCATATCGCATTGGGCATGCACATGGGTAAGTGGGATAGACATAATTAAACGTGAGCGGGTGAGGTGTCATTTATCTCCATTTTTGTGGGATTTTATACCTTTTATTTGCTTTTGTGGGAATATTTGATTGTTTGGGTTTTTATGTTTTATGATGTTTTGGTGTTTTTTGAATAAGAGACCTTATGTACAGGGTGGTGCATTATCTAGGGTCTACATTTTACCCCTTTCGGGTTGTGTGTTGTAGTAGGAAAGTTATAGTGCAAAAACTAAAGGTGAGATGGGGGTCATCTAAACATGTAATACCGAGTCTAGATTCACTGGAATATGTCTAGATTTAGTGAAATAAGCGTTATATACGAAGTTAATAATAAAATAATTAATGGTTTTAAATAAAATAAATAATGTGTAACACCATGTACAAGTGAAATACCAAAAAGGGGCGCCCAAACTTTGAGGAAGGATGGTTATGTTTTAATTACATTCAAAGAATCCAAGGAGAACTTTTCAACTCCAGACGCACCAATTGGAAGAAGTAGTTTTTAAATTTATTAAAATTTCCTATTTTAGGAAGATTACCCACCTTTTAAGGAGGAGTCACTCCATTAAATTCAGATTCTCCACATTCATGTGGAGGAGAGGAATTTAATTAATAAAGGGAGGAATTTAATAAATAAAGGGGA
Source organism: Taxus wallichiana var. yunnanensis (assembly GCA_018340775.1). Taxonomy (NCBI): domain Eukaryota; kingdom Viridiplantae; phylum Streptophyta; class Pinopsida; order Cupressales; family Taxaceae; genus Taxus; species Taxus wallichiana. The sequence goes on along the minus strand of CM031235.1, from coordinate 69,088,913 downwards.
GAATGGAAGTAGTAAAAAAATATATAAAAGAAAGAAAGGAGGAAACATATAAACATTCATTCACGGGAACAAAACAAAATGGATATGGAAAAGGAGAATATGCATAAGGATCTTGGAAGTTGAGCATCGGTGAAAGGTATGGGGATTATCCAAGCTTGGACAAGTTCGTGTGTGATTCAACCTTAAAAAGATAAATAAATAAGTGCAATAGATATGTGGTGAAGGGGGTCCCAACTAATTTAATTTTTGGGTTAAAGGTTTGCAACAAGTAATATATTCAAATTACTTAATAAACATTGATGCCCAAATCAGAATATATCATTTATAGCAATTTGTAAGATAAAATATGGAAAACAATTTCTGAAACACAGTGTATGCAATTAGCTTATTACTAATGCAAGAAGATAAACTGGCAATCTTTGTGTGAGTGTGCATGCTTGAAATGTTAGGAAAACTATATTATAGTGCTCACATTATAATGTTCGGGTGAATATTATTAATGTATATGTGAGCTTATATAGATATGGTTATAACTATGCGTAAGTTGTTTAGGTTGTTTAAACAACTTACTAAGATAGTTTTTAGGAGGTTTGGGAGATATTCGTGGGAGATGTAGTTATACCTACATCCTAAATTATAGGAATGATATTCCTATATAATTGTAATGTATTGTGTTGAATAATTATCTGGAATGAATGGAAAGCAACATCATTATTCCGTGAATTTTATTTTGTAAATCTGGTCTCAAGCTCTCATTTGGTATCAGAGCGAGTATAGTTGGGAGATTAATCAATTTTTGGGGCAGATATGCTTCTATTTTGCTCCTGTTGATGGTAGCCTCATATTTCACATTTGTGTCAAGGGTGGATCTACATTGAGTTGTATCAATTTTAACATTTTTTTGGCATTACATTCTCATCCTCCTGAATAAGATCTGGATCAGCTTACAGTCTTAGCATAATCTTGCATTCACGAGGGTCACAACTATATTGAATGGCACTATCCTCTAAATCTGTACAATTAATGTGTTCGAGAATAATTTGTATTGCATCACACTTATGCATGAAACTGATAACATTTTCTGATATTTTGAGACGTTTTAGTTTGAAGAGATTTTAAAGGAAATAAGGCGTCTCTTCTTCCTCACCTCAGGATTTTATCCGAGTGTTGAAACAATGCACCCATAGATGTGAGATTTCAGTTATATATAATCCATGCAGTTTAATTTGTTTTTGATTAGTTTGTTTTAACTGCACTACTAACAATGGATGAACAATGGCATCAAAGGAGACAAGATTTGGACATGAGCTCTCCACATCACGACTCTCATATTTTTTCGGTTTTGCATTTCTATGCATCTTCGAGCACTTCAAACTTTCTATCTGTCAAGCTTCCCATTTGTAAATTCCTTCATCTACACCTAGGTCCTATGCATCTTCCTACAACCGAAAATAACATTCAAAATTAATTTTTGGGGTCGCATATGGTGAGAAAGCTACATTTGGATAGAAGTATATGATCGGTATGCCCAGTCATTTCTCTAGTTCTGCTCATTTTTCATGGTGCATGCATTATTTTGGTCTACCATTCCAATCTCCACTTTGCCAAAAAATAAAGCTATATGATTACGAGATTCATTTGGAGCTGTCTCGACCATTATATGCCCATGATCTGATGGATTGATATCAAGGATTCCAAAAATCTCGTGGACTAGTTGTTCAAGCATTTGTGGTTTTGTCATTGTGGTCTTGTCCAAGTAAGGTGTCAAATAGATTGATTTGTTACTAAATAGATTTTGGTGAGGTTTCTCTTTAGTGTTATTTATAATTTTTAAGTTTGTGATATGTCGTGTGAGTATCACTATTATATAACCACTATCAATTATACACTATATTAAGTGTAGTTCAATTAGACTAATAAACTCATCGATGTTGTTAAAAACAAAATTAAGTATTTTTAGGTCTAGTCCATGTTTGTATTTGTGTCAATGTCTTCAACTTAACATTGTCATTGTATGTCTTTGTGTTTGCTTGATTCAAATTCATGAATAGTTGTGAGTCATTAGTCAAATATTGTTTATAGTCTTTTGTTAGTTTATGAGTCTTTAGGGTCTTATTTTTCTTTAAGATATTTGATAAGTGTTTTTTTATAAATCCATTAGTATCCTAATGTGGTCCTTACTTAATAGTCAAGTCCTCTATTATTAGTGTGTGTCACATATGTCATTTTGAAAGTTTAAAAGTTTTGTTGTTTATTTTTGGTTTAATATAATGGTCATTTATTTGTATGTCAAAGCAATAATAAAGTCGGTGTTTATCATTATCGTCAAAAATTATATTGTCAAAAGTTTGAAAACTTTCAATATATATATATATATATATATATATATATATATATATATATATATATATATATATATATATATATATATATATATATATATATATATATATATATATATATATATATATATATGCCTTACAGACACATTTTTGGTGGAATCGACGTTCGATTGAGGTATGTAAAATTGAGCTCCATGATAAAATCCAACTGAGTTAAGCGACTGCACCGGAGGATGGAGAAATGGAGTTGGAGGTCAATCAATGACCTCTCGTCAGTCGCCAACTATGGGACCGTATGAAGGTTTGGTGACATCTTTTTCAAAGTGTGTTTGCTTTCATTATTTTCAGAGTGTGTTTGCTTTCATTATTTTTCGAGTGTTTCGATTTTAGTGTTCTTATTTGGTTTTTATAATAAGTGGAAATTTAAAATTGTGGGGGCAACATACCATCAATTTTCCATTTCCAATTTCCATTTTTCGGTTTGTGTGTATGATCACCAAAGTGTTGGGCCCCAAATATTGGCTAAGTACTAAAGGGCGTGAGCGTGCATGATCAAGAAGGGTACTTAGGGAAAGCGCACGAAAAAAGGGGTATAAAAAGGGTTTAGGTGAAACCAGACACACGCAGAAGGTAGAACATGGGTTCAGAGGACTTAGCCATATTTGGCATTCTCAAAGCACTTGAGGAAAAATGTGAGGACCCAACTAGGCGTGATGAGTGCATAAGTTACCATCTTGGAACCTCGGAGGTCGAGAAAAGGATTCCACACAGGAATATTCCCGGAGACATCATTATAGAGAGTGGATGGTTTGCAAAGAGATAAGCATTCACCATTAGAGGACCACATCGACACTTGGCACATGATCTGTTGAATAGAAGGCATGGCAAAGGTAGGTGTTGATCCTATAAAAAGAGATGCTCGGAGGCAAGGAAAGGGGGATCTGGAGATATACATCGACATATATTAGAAGAGATAGATAGAGAGAATGCATAGAGAGTAAGATGCTGAGTAACAAAGTGTTGCAGTAATGCTAGGGTTTATAACACTTAGTGCTAAGGGTTGTGAGGGATGTCATGAGCCTCTGTATGGCACTAGGATCTGTAATAGGGTTTAAAATGGAAGGGTATATCTAGGATATCATACAAGGGAAGATCTATAGGAGATGGGTCTCTATCATTTAACATGTATGGTTTGTGATGACCTCTTTTGATTGTAATGTGGCTATCAAAACTGCTTTCGAAATCATGCTTAAGGGTGTAAACCCTTGTGTTATATGACTACCATAGCTCAGATCTGGTTTATTATGCTTATTACATTGTTATTAAGTTTCTGTAATACATTAATGTGTGGATCTGTAAGCTATCCCTTCTACTTTTCTTTTAACTATGTAGTGCCCACTTCCCTTTGACACCTTTTGATACTAATCATGACATCGCCAACTATATTATGGACATTATTATAGTTTATATTTAGTACGATGTTAGATATTTGATCATGGATTATTGTTGACTTTGATTCTTATATGATGCATGATGATTATTAGAGACACTTTATATGTTGATGATGTTATACTGTTGGACATGGTTATATGATGGATGTTGTTTGACTTGTGATTTTGGGTTATTGTGAGTAGCCCTAGAAATGGAAAATTATTGGATGATGATATAGTTGTTGATAAAACTATAATGATTTTGTTAAATTGCTTTGATGTTGTTGTGATTCATATATCTAGATGATTTTGGTAATTATATTATATTACTTTGGATGTTCTGATATGGCCACGAGGCCGAAGGAGGTATTGTGTTTTGCAAGTTAAAAGATCACAACAAACATCGGGGGATTGGAGACCAACCACATTGGAATTCTAGATGAATTCAACAAGGTCACCATGGCAACTAGTTTTGTTTGTGTGTGTGTTTGTTAGTGTTAGGGATTCCCATGGGGGATCACCTTTAAATGTGACCAAGGGATTTTATGTTTTTCTTTTATTTTGGTCCCTTTGTTATGTTTGCATGTGTTTATTTTGTGATGCTTTTACCCTTTCATTAATTATTAAATGGTGTGTAAATATTGTGAGTAATCATATTGTTTAGTTAATTAATTAAAAGATGTCATAAGAATGTAATTAATAGAGTTGTTGGCCATGTTTTAAAGTGTTGTAAGAATGTGTAAGTAATATGTAAGTGATGTGTAAGTTAACTTTTGAGTGTGAAACACTCCACCTTCTTGGAAATTCAAATTTGTCCTTGGAGGCTGATTTTGAGGCTTGTGGGACAAGTTAAACTTGTCCCATACCTCTTAAATTTACATATCAACCTTGCATATGGTTGGAGGGTTAAATTTAGACTTTTATAATGCATTTTGGGAAGACAAATTGTAGGTTTTAATTGCACTTTTCTTACATGATTTAATTTTAGTCCTTTGGGGTGTGGGTTGGATTTGAGTGTATAAGTAAACTGTCATATTATTCACCCACCTATTTATTATGCATTGGAGAATGAAGTTGACTTTGTGTTTGGGGTTGAGGATGTGTGATGTGGCATCCTACATGGATCCACCTCATCCTCTTCTCTTCCCTCTTCTATAAAATTTGAATTCCTTGTCTTGTTTTGGGTTGCTTCACTTTTGGGAGACTTCTTTTGGGTGAATTTTCTTGCTGTTTTGGGAGCTCTTGCTTGGAGAATTTTTTGGAAGATTGTTGCATGCTTGTGTTGGGTTGATTTTTGGATTGCTTGCATTGGAAGGAGCTTATTTTTTGAAATAGGAACAACTCCATCATGGAAAGGTAAGAGCTTGGCTCTTGAAATGCTCTTCTTTTAATTATGTAAATGTTCTTGTGTGAATGTTCTGCATATATTGTGGGTCATTGGGTAGATGGCCTAGGAATGGTGTAGGAGAAGACTATAGGGTTATTTTTTTGGGAGGCAAAAGTGGTTTTAGGGAGGTATAAGGGTGGAGGGAGTTAGAAATTTGGGTTCTACCTTACAAAGAAATAGCTTGCATTTCTTTACTCGTTATGGGGTGCCATAAGAGGTTGGGGAGATATAAGAAAATGTGAGGAATAAGGGGTACTTGGGGAGACATAAGGGCATGACAGAGTTTGAAATGATATTCATATATATATCCGGTGGGTTGTACTTAGGTGGTGATACTCATTTTGCCCCTTGGGAGGCATAAGCAACATCCCCCATAGTTCTTGCTCCTTTGGCTTGCATGATGAAGCCTAAGTTTTGTATGATGTCTTTCATGTGGTTACAAAACTACTGTTTTGTTTTGGACTATTTTTTTAATTTGAAATGTACATGTTGAAAGATTGCATTGTGATGTGGAAGCCTGTTGTTGCCATGAGTTGAAATACATTTATGATTGCATTGTGGTTGGGGCTCGGGGGCTAATGAAGAAGGATGGCTTCTCCTCTTCATTAATGTCTTGTTGGGTGGAGAGCATTGCCTTTCCCCTACTCCCGTTGTGATCAAACCGGAAGAATGAGAAGAATGTTGTTGCTATTCGGAGTTGAGAAAAGATAGTTTGATAGTCCCTTGTGAAATGAAATCTCATTGTAACCTTCCCACTTGAAGTGGATGATCTTGTAAATGTTTGTAATGGAAAGATGTTGTACAGTTTTGCAAGTGAAATTTGAAATGTAAAAGAGTTATACTCTGTATTCTATTTAGAAAGAATGTGAAAAAAATTGGAAATCAAGATTGCATTTTGGTCTTGAATGGTTTGTTTTGAATCAACTAAAATATGTTAGATTGGAATTGGAACATATTATAAATACTTGGAAGAAGAAAATGGCAAATAGACACATTAAGATTTGATCCTTGTTATTTGTAATTTTAAAACTGGCAATTAATTAAACCAAAAATGCATAGTTCAAACTTGCAACAATAAAATAACAAATTAAATGATTGAATTGAAGTAGTAGGCCCTAAACGAGTTCAAATAGACAAAAACACTTAAGGAAATATCTCAAAACTTAGCAAAATCAAAGCTCAAACTATTTTGCATAAATGCTTTTCTATCAATAAATGGAAATGTGAAAATTATAATCAATCGAGAAAATTGAAGAATCCTTCTTTAAATCCATTTAGGAACAATCCTCCATGTGTATTTGACATGTTGATAGAGGAAGAAGATCAAATTGAACAGATCTAACAAGTTAAAATTTACCAGCACACTACAAAAGCTTACAAGCCATTTTCTTAAAATTGACCCCTTAAACCTTGTCAAAACCTAAAATTAATGATCTCTATGCAAAGAGGACGTCAAGAGATTTCCATAAAGTCCTCGTTTTCCCAAAACCAAGCTCTCTATCAAAAGTTATGGCCCTTTGAATTTTTCTTCCTTGGCGGGCCCGCAACCCAAATTTTTCCCTTAGGCACTTAGGAAAAATTTTGGGAAAATTTTATAAATTTTACCCACCACCCTACCAACTCATAACCAATCAAAGGCTGTCATGTGGCACATGAGGTGTCGTAGGGGTGGATCCCTTTTTTAACTTAGTGCTTGAAAAATTTTGGGAAAAATTTCCAACTTTTCCCCATCGGCCCGTAACCTATTAGGTAATGCCATGTGGCGTCACGAGGCATCAAGCGGAGGAACTGGTCCTTTTTGTCCTTTACATCTTGGAAATTTTTTGGAAAATTTTCCAAGTTTTCCCATTGCTCCGCCTCGGCTCAGCACCAATCACGGCCGCCACGTGGCATTGCGAGGTGCCGACAGAGGCGCGGGTCTCTTTACCCTCTTAGCCCTTCGGGCGTTAAACCAATTTTCTCCCCATCGCCCCACCTTGCCTGCATTGGCTTAGGAGATGTCGTGTTCCTTTGCGAGACTCATGGGAGCGTGGGTGCAAAGCTGACTTTTCACCCTGCGCGGAGAATTTACAAATTGTCCCCTCGCTGCCCTACTTTTTTCGTTTTCCCGCGCTGCCTTAGGGAGTGCCACGTGTCCCTTGTGGACTTGCAGACCCGCGGAAGCGCGGGCACAAATGTGATTTTTTCCCCACGTAAAATTTTTTTCCAAAGGTCTCCCCGCGCCCGCCAACCCGCTCTTTGGGCAAATTTTCACCCCCAGGCCCGCAGCCCGCTCTTAAGAAAATTTTCACTCGAAGGCCCGCCGCCCATAACTTGAGAAATATGAGGAGTTAGGAGGACTTATTTATATCAATGGAAAGGTGAGGAAATTTCCTATCCAATGGGAATGATTTAGGAAAATTTTGAATGTGTTAAATTGTAAAAATCAATTTGAAACTTTAAGCCTATTAAGGAGTGGGTATGGTGAGGAATTACCCTCTAAACCTAATTGAAACTTCTAACCCTAAATTTTGGACCTTATGACTTCTAATAATTATTAATAAAATAAAAGTATATTCTAGTAGATTAGAATTTTTCGGAACTTGTTAGTGACAATTGTTGTCTTGTAACATGGTTGTAAATTCTTTTAATAAGAAAAATTATTCCATAATTTTCCTAACTAATCCTAGGTTGTTCTTGGGTCTCAAGTGGGTTGTTTTAATGGGCGTTACAAACTAAGTAAATTTACTTCTCATTCTTTAAATCATCCTCCAATAATGGTAAGACCCTCTCATAGTGATCACATAAAGGAGGGGTTCGACACCCGCATGTGCCTCGAGTGAGCACCCAGGTGCTGGCCCGGGTGATAGGCCAGAGCACTTGGGGTTAGAAAGTAGTATTAAGGGTAGATAAAATGACTACAACCAGAATTCAACATATTTTCCTATGTTATTCCTTGCAGTGAGATAGTGATGAGAGATGATGATACTACTGCAACATCATGATATTATGGTTGTTGGTTATCCATTTTGAAAACCATCTCGAAGGTTTGTTGGTTATCCTAAAAACAAAACCATATTTTGTGGTTGTTAGTAATCCACTAGAAAAACTATCCGTAAGTTGTCAGTTTGCATCGTCCCTAAAAACCATATGTTGTGTGGTTATTAGTTAACCACTTGGAAAACCATCTAAAGGTTGTCGGTATTGTTCAAGAAACCATCCAGATCATGAGCAAGCTACGAAGTGGCATGTTGCAGTACAAGGCATGTTTTCCCCATGTTCGCACTAAAGGGGGAATGTTAGGAAAACTATATTATAGTGCTCACATTATAATGTTTGAGTGAATATTATTATTGTATATGTGAGCTTAGATAGATATGGTTATAATTATGCGTAATTTGTTTAGGTTGTTTAAACAACTTACTAAGATAGTTTTTAGGAGGTTTGAGAGATATTCATGGGAGATGTAGTTATACCTACATCGTAAATTATAAGAATGATATTCTTATATTTTTGGAATATATTGGGTAAAAAGGAGGGTTTTAGAAGGTCCCCCAACCTTATACAAATGAGCCCATCAGGCCAGATTTAGCATTAATAGAATCAGAGTCAAAATACCCGAGAAGATTCCAAAAAAGGAGGGAGAGAAAAAGCAAGAAGCAAAAACACTATACATCAGAAGAGCTTTTTCAGCTCGGAAACAACTTCCTTAGCTCTAGGAGAGCCTGAGTCGTTAGCCAAAATGTCAGCCAGCTTGATGAGCTCCGCGCAATCATTCGCAATAGCATTTCTAGTGGATTCCGTGAAGGCCTCCCAATCTTTCAGCGCTTTGAAGGCACGCTGGAGCTTGCTCAGAATAGAGGAGACCATGTCGGCTCTGCATTGACCACCATGAGCGTCAGCAGACTCAGAATCAGCCGGATTAGAATCCATCAGGGAGTGGAGTGGAGAGTGTCAGCAGCAACAATTTTTTCGTCGAGGAGAGCCTTGGATCCAGCAGCCTGGGAGATGGGATCCTTAACCGGTTGAGAGACATCACACTGCTCCGAACCCGGGGAGTCGGGGTAAAGCTTGGCCAAGCCCAAGAGATCAGCGGCTTGAGAGTAATCAGGGCTGGAAACAGGGGAAGAGGCGCGACCACTGGCTTCAGTGCCTTCCAAGAAAATGCACGAGATGGGAGTGAGCATGGGAAAGGAAGGAATGTCCGGGGGGATGGAGGCAGACGGGGGGACTCACAATAGCCACATCGTAGTCCGGGCAGAGAGAAGCAGGTGTCGCCTACGCCGAGAGGATCAAAGGGAGGAGGAGGGGCGGGGAGAAGGAGAAGGGGAGCGGCGGCAGCGGCCCAACTTGGGGGGAAAGCGGAGAAAATCAGAGTGGGAAGCGACAGAGAAAAGCAGGTAAAGTAAACCTTGGTGAAGGATGACGCCCTCGCCCTCCCGAGCTAATTGCACCGAATGTTCAAGAGACTGAAACAAGAAAGCAACAAGATTGATTTTTTTCCCCCATCTGAGATGGGAGAGGATGAAGAGGTGAGGTCCGAAAACCAACCTGTATCTGCCGTCGATAGTGAAATACCTCATAATAACCTCCGCCACTCTGTCCCAGGGAGCAGGCAGGGAATCCCGAGTATAACCAGAAAGATATTTCTTCGGCCTGTCACCAGGGGCGTTAAAATCTTGAATTTCCGCGTGAAGCGACCGTTTGTAGTAAATATCACCTGCAGCAGGAAGGCCGGTGGCATCAGCAATGGCGTTCGTGGAAATGGTGAAGCGGGTGTTGCCGATTTGGACCCGACCCTTCGACCAGGAGGCCGTGACCGCATAGGAAACCAGCGCAGAATAACCAGTCATCTTTTCCAGAAAGGTGGCTATCCCATTTTCCATTAAAATATTCCACACCTCTTCATCATTCTTAATCTGCTCGCAATTGTCGGGCTCAAGGCGCTTCAGTTGACCCCCCATGGAATGAACGCTAGGATAGTTACAGAAAAGCAGAATAACCGAGGGTGAAACCAACTTAAACAGGTCAGGATAGCAGTCGGACGAGGTAACATTGCACTTACGCCACGTCTTCAGATGATTAATGTGGCGATAATACCCGATCGTGCGGGGATTTCTCGCATCAATACAAAGCACCTTAATCAAAAGCCCCTCGAAAAGAGTCCCATCCATTAACTTCGCCATAATTACCGCCGTCCTTTGATGAGGCCAAATCAAGATAGCCGAGACCCGAGTCAGCTCATTACTCCGCCAGTCAGCAATGGGGAGTATCATTATGAGCGATTTGGCTGAGATCATTCGGGAAGTTATCAGTCCACCTTTGCTGATTCTCAATGTGGACACCAATATTAGCAAGGAGGTCGGCCGCTTTATTTCCTTCCCGAAGAATATGCTGGAACTGGACTTGAAGGAAAAATCTTTGCAGAACTCTGATATCAGCAATGATGTTTCTAATCGACCAATGACCAGGATCATTCGTCTGAAGGAGTTTGATGATGTTGAGGGAGTCACTTTCAACTTGGAGAGGATCATTACCTAAAATGATGGCCATCTCAAGACCTTTGAGGATTGCCAAAGCTTCCGCACGATGGTTGGAGCCAATATTAAAATTGTGGGCAGAGGCAGCAACAATATAGCCCGAAGAGCAACGGAGAATGGCTCCTCCTCCAGACATACCAGGATTGCCTTTCGAGGCACCATCCGTGTTGAGTTTTTTCCAACCCCTTGGAGGGGGGGTCCAGCAGACTAAATTACGATCAGTGAGAGTACTTTTACATTGAATGGATAATATCTTCTGCCACTCCAGGGAATAGCATAATTGGATTTTTTGCTGATACTTGGTCCACGTGGTCAGATTGATATTTTCTTGGAGAGCCAGAGCTATCTGAGTAGCCACCTGCCAAGGATCAAGACTTTTTTCTTTGAAGATTCTTCTGTTTCTTTCTTTCCATATGCCCCATAATCCGTGCGGGAGGAGGAGTTTCCACGCCAAGTTCAAAATCGGATGAGTGAAAGGAGAGCTCCATTGAGAAAGGGTATCCTGAATGGAATCTGGGAAGATCCAGTAAACTCCCAACCTTGATAAAAGCCACTGCCAAATAATTTGCGAGAAAGAGCAATGGATCAAGAGATGAGCAGAGGACTCCGCTTCATTAGCACATAACACACATATTGTGGGGAGAGAGAAACCCCTTCTTTTTAGATTCTCCCCAGAGAGGAAAGCATTCTTGGAGGAGATCCAAGAGAAAAAACCAATTTTGGGAGTGATCTCATTTGGCCAGACTTTGGAAAGGGGGGGACCTTGGTCAGCACGATGCAAAGAGAGATAAGCAGCCTTAACAGAGAAACAGCCCGACGGGGAGAGGGGCCAAATAATCTCGTCTTCAATATGGGAGGAAGGGATGTATATGGAAGATAGAACCGCTTTGAGCGAAGACAGCAGGTGACGCTGCAGATCGTTGATATCATCCCACTCCATAATATCCCAAGAGGGAGTGGAGTTCACCATCTTCCAATAGCCCGAAGCTAATCTACCATGTTTATTGATGATGCTTCTCTTAATAGGGTTCCAGGTAGGATCAAGATCAAGGGGTTCTTCTCCAATCCAAAAATCCCTCCAGAAATCAATGAGGCGACCATTCCCAAATTTCCATTTAGTGCCAGCACGAATGATGGGAAGAGAGCTACTAACAGAGTTCCATATGGCAGAACCTCTAATAGGCATGGAAGTGAGCAGATCTTCGTTATTAGCAAGATATTTGGCTCTGAGCAGATGGGCCCAACAAGAGTCCCCTTTAGCCACTTCCCAAGCAAGTTTGGCCAGAAGGGCTCCATTCATTTCATTCATTTTTCGAAGACCGAGACCTCCATGAGAAGTTGGCTTACAGACCTCTTTCCAAGCCACCAGGTGGATCCTTTTCTTATCTTCAGATCCAGACCACAGAAAGTTCCTTTGAATCTTTTCCACAACCTCCCTCACAGAACTAGGAATCTTGAGCAGGGACATGAAGTAAGTAGGCAGGTTTTGAAGAGTGGCTTTCACCAGTTGGAGCTTGCCAGCCTGACTGAGCAGGGCCCCTTTCCAAGCAGCCAGCTTTTTTTGATACCTTTCAATGACAGGGTTCCATAAATTTTTTGATTGCCTTCCTTGGAAGAGAGGGATTCCAAGATAAGAGTCGGGAGATCAACAATAATACAACCAAAGATATCAGCAATCTTTCTCTGAGACCTGGGGGGCGTGTTTATGAAGGAGATGCTGCTCTTGTTGAAGTTGACAGTTTGCTGAGAAGCTGATTGATAAAGAGAGAGGATATCCATAATTGCCCGCGCTTCAATAACAGAGGCTAGACTCAGCAGCAAGGTGTCGTCAGCAAACTGACTATGAGTGGTCGAAGGACAATTTGAGGTGATTTTCAAACCAGAAATGATGGATTGATTTTTAGCCGCTTCCAAAGCCCTGCTGAGAGAGTCCGCCATTAGAACAAACAAGAAAGGTGACAGGGGATCACCTTGCCTGATACCTCTGCTACTTTTGAAGAAACCCGCTGGAATACCATTAATAAGTATAGAGAAGCAAGGGGTCGAGATACACGAGAAAATCCAGCTACACCACTTGTTGTCGAAGCCAAATTTTTCCAGAACTTTAATTAGGAAAGGCCAGCTGACTCTGTCAAAGGCTTTTTGCATATCCAGTTTTAAGATCATTCCAGGGGACTTCGCAAGAAAGGCCGAGTGAATGGCTTCATGAACAGTAATAATACCTCCTTGGATGAGACGACCTTTGATGAAGCCGTTCTGATTGTGAGAGATGAGGTCCGGCATAAGAGGTTTAAGTCTGGAGGCCAACATCTTAGTGATAATCTTGTAAGACGTGTTGCAAAGACTTATTGGCCGGAAATTGGACACATCTTTAGAGTTATGCACTTTTGGGGCGAGAGCCACAAAAGTGGTATTCCATTCCTTAAGCAGATTGTTGTTCATTTGAAATTCATTAACTGCTTGGAAGAGGTCCTGCTTGATGATTTCCCAAAAGACTTGAAAGAAGGCAGCAGGAAAGCCGTCAGGACCCGGAGCTTTGTCTCTCTTCATAGCAAAAACTGCCTTATGAATTTCCTCCATAGAAAAAGGCTTGGTCAGATTATTATTCATCTCAGGAGACACCAGATGCGGAATATGCTGGAGCATTTCATTCATTGATTGTTCCGGAGGGGGCAGATCAGCATGGAGGAGATTGGAATAGAAGGATATTAGCTCATTGGAGATATCAGACTCAGCAGTTAGCAAGTTCCCTTCCGACGACACCAACTCCTGGATCTTGTCTCTAGCTTTATGCTTACAAGCAGTGATGTGGAAAAATTTGGTATTACGATCTCCCTGCTCAAGCCAAAGGGCCCGAGAACGTTGCCTCCAATAGGTCTCTTCTTCTTTAAGAGTGTTATGATAATCACTGAGAAGAGAGATTTCCTGTTGATGAAGGTGATCCAATCTACCAACAGCCTCGATATCTTCAGAAATTTTTGCCAGTCTCTGAGTTAGCTCCCGCTTGCGAAGCTTGATGTTACCGAAGACCTTCGACTTCCATATCTTGAGTTGTTTTTTAATTTCTTTGAGTTTGCTGGAAAATCTGAACATATTAGTGCCATCGATATTGATATTCCACCAGCCAGCAACAAGGGGGGTCAGCTGGTTATTTTCAAGCCAGGCTAGCTCAAACCTGAAGGGAGGGTTCTTGGCATTAATTTTGTGATTGGCGCTTAACAGAAGAGGGCTGTGGTCGGAAGCCACCCTAGGCAGGGAGTTGAGGTAGAAGTCAGGAAAGAGAGAGATCCAGTCCAGAGAACCTAGAGATCTATCCAATCTGCATTGTATGTGGTTCCTGCCCAATGTGATTTGACCAAGTGTAAGAAGAGCCGTGGAGTTCCATATCCAGAAGGGAATTCTCCCTTATGAAGTCAGCCAAAGCCGCCATGCTAACCGGCATGGCAGCCATACCTCCCTGTTTTTCCGAAGGATAAAGAGGGCAGTTGAAATCGCCCATAATAAGGGTGGGGATATTACCACAAGTGATGATGAAGTTTGTGATATCATTCCAAAGTTTTCCACGATGGTTCTCCAAATTTGGGGCATACACATTGATAGCAATCCAAGAGAAGTCCATCCCTACTTCTTGGAAGAGAACACATAAAAAATTGGGGTGCTTGAACAGGCACTCCCCTTTGAGACTTCTGGGATCCCACATAGTACAAAGCCCCCCTGAGTTCCCTGTAGATGGTTGAGATTCAAAAGAAGCTGCTGGCCAGAGTTTAAGGAGGCGATCATCCTTTTTAATTTGGTTTCCTGTAACATTATGATATCAGGAGAGTGCTGAATTTTGATGTCTTTGATGACTCTTTGCTTTTGAAGAGAGTTGAGCCCTCTTATATTCCAAGAAATGATCTTCATTTCTTTGGTTTGGGTTTATTCCCCACCACCATGGGGATTGTACTTTGAGTTCCTTGCGCAACATTTGTAGCTGCTTCTTGTTGAAGCTTAACACTGCTCGGAATTCTGCCCCGAGCTTTTTCCAGGCCTATATCAGGTTTCTTGTTGCTGCTTCTAGTAAGGCGATGAGAGAAACAATCATCAGAAGAGAGATCCGAGGGGGAGGGGACAGAGTCCACCGCAGGGACAGAGGGGAGACAGGGTGGGAGGAACCATGGAAGAGGGAATCAAAGGAAGGGGAGGGAAGGGAAGAGGAACAGAAAAAGGCGAAGGAGGGGGAGGAGGGAGCCAGGAGCAGGACCCCTCCAAGAGAGGAAGAGGCGGGGAGATCCGAGGAGGGCAAAGGGGGGATGAGAGGTTGAAAGGCCAGAGGGGAGGGAGCGACCTCAGAAGCAGGATCAGAAGATGTGTTGATTTCTCCATCCTCAAGGAGAGCGAAGGAATTTGAAGTGGGTATGATCGGGATCTCAAGAGAAGACGATTTGGGTATAAATTTGTTTTTGATTTTTGGGGATAGGGTTTGGGGCTTAGGTTTTGGTTGAGGTTTAGATGGGCAGCCAGAGGCCCGATGGCCGAGTTTTTTGCAGAAGGAGCAAGCTTGAGGGATATATTCGTAATCAATGGGTTGCTTCCAGTTTCCAAAGTCCGAAATAAGCTCAATATCTTTTGGTAAGGGGCAACTAATATCAGCATTAACACAAAAACGAGCATGAATGAATCTAGTTTTTGCTTTTGTAGCTTGATCAATAGCAATTAAAGAGCCTATTGAGAGAGCAATACCTTCAATAACCGCCGGGTGCCAGAACTCCAGAGGGAGTCCCGGGAGGCGAACCCAGATTGGGGCTTGGGTCATGGATTCCGTGTGTGGGTTGAAACCTGGAGACCATTTCCTGAGATAGAAACCCCGCCTGCCGAAAACCACGGACCACCTAGCAGAGCTCTAGCGAAGTCTTCTTTCAAGCTGAAGGAGAATAAAATGAAACCATTAGGCATAGCCGCTATTTCTAGCGCACCACATGGATGCCATTTTAGTCGAGCCCATTTTTTTATATCCTCCAAAGGGGGTCTAGGTCCCATCAGAGTGCCAACCAAGGACAGATCACGAGAAGCAGAAGCAGCTTCCGTGATATGAGAGGGGATG
The DNA here is from genome assembly GCA_018340775.1 of Taxus wallichiana var. yunnanensis. Lineage (NCBI taxonomy): Eukaryota > Viridiplantae > Streptophyta > Pinopsida > Cupressales > Taxaceae > Taxus > Taxus wallichiana. The sequence goes on along the minus strand of CM031235.1, from coordinate 69,073,152 downwards.
CGCAGGGAAAAGGACCCATCAGTCAGTGATGGGGAAAGCTTTTCCGGGCAATGAGCTGATGTGGAACCCTCCACAACTTTAGACCATACGTCAGGCAGCTTTGGAGAGAGGGACCCTGACAGGAGGGGCCCCCGATCTGGACCAGAAGGGTCCGGCATCCAATCTTGAACCAGAGGAGCAAGAGAAGGATGCAGCAGCAGAGTCGGCCAAATGAGCACAAAGCGATGTATTGAACCAAATGTTATTCACATGGTTCATTCCTATTCACCGAATGATATTCTTATATACTTGTAATGTATTGTGTTGAATAATTATCTAAAATGAATGGAAAGCAACATCACTATTCCATGAATTTTATTCGACAAAGCTTCATTTCTCAAACTAGGAACAAAATTGAGTAAGGATGAAACCATTTGGAATGCATGGAAGTGTCAAACAGCTTTAATACTTGGCAAATGATTTTGTACGATGATGTGTTGGCATTTTGTAGACACTCAAATTTGGTAATTTATCATTTTAACATTATTGGTTATGATTGTGCTTCTTGGCTAAGACAAACACTCTCTTTCTATCCCCACTTGTTATTTCTTATTATCTATCTTCTAACTTGCTTATTCCTACACACTATTGTGTTGACAAATTCTAAATATGAATCCATTAAAATATTGTTTAATCTCTTCTTGTCATGATATAAAATTTAGATTTTATCCACCCATCCTTGTCTAAAATCAAAATACAAGGTCAAGATGTGGAATCCGGTCATCACCGACCTATACGGTCTTGGACGAGCACATCATCCAACTATGTTTTCAATTGCATTATCTTTGTTGGGTATTTTAACCTTCCTGCTCCAGCCTTTACATGACAAATTACCTTCATATCCCTATATAAGCAAGTTTATATCATCTCATTTAAGGATTAGACAAGCATAGAGAAAATCACTTGGCTCATTCATTACAAATACACACAAAAGACATCCAAGGCTCCCTAACTCTTCTCAAAGCTTATGCACATCCATTAAGACAACCACTACTACAATTCAAGCACTTAACCAAGTTAAGGAGTTCAACTTCCCTCATTTTCCAAGCACTTTCAAATAGTCATACTCAATGTCTTAAAGCAAGAGCACAACCATCTTAAGCATGTCCAGTGAATCGAAATGTTAACTAGCATCATTAATCTAGATATCACATGTTAGATAGAGAACTGCGAGTGGTTTGAGGTCTCTTCGGAGTACTTCTAACATAGGTGGTGCATGGATTACACTTCAACCCAAACTTTAACCTTATTATAGGGTCTTCCACCCATGATTGGGGTTTGAGTTCCATTTGGCTGGTTTTAAAGGGTTTTAGAATTGTGTGACACTTAGGGTTTGACATGAAGGTGTGTTTCCATACTACCAAAGGGAACAACAACTTATATGCCTAAATTTGGATCACCTGCAAGATGTGTCGTTGATATAAAATCTCCAAATCAATGTTATTGAAACAAAATAGGCTTATGCTTTGCTATTGAGCTCAAATTTTCACCCTACCCCGAGTCATAGACAACCCATGATTTTGAGGCAACATGGGACCTGCTCCAAGTTGTGTGACTTACACTATGAGACAGACCTCCGCAGAGAAGATTAGTTCATCTACCTATTCCTAATGCTAAACTACTCCTAAGAATTGAAATGTAACTATCTAACTCTACTATATCATTCCAAGGGACTAGGGTGAGAAGGAGATGTATAAAACATAAATCCTAAACTACACAGTGAAAGCACCAGAAAGTGGAGACACTCTCAGGTGAGTGGAAAATGGAAGAAAATGATGAAGGAGAGGGAAAACTTGAGTGCCACGGTCCAAAACAACATTTAAATTTCCATGTCCATGGAACACAACACATTTGAAATGCTACAAGGAGAAAAAGATGCACAAAACACCTACATATGAAATGACATGGAAGGAAAATGCAATAAAACATGATAGAAAGGTAAGATAACCAAAAAAAATGAATGTTATTGCTTCAAGTATGCAAAATCAATTACATTATAGGAGAATAGGAAAGGATCACCATGCAAGATGTCTAAATCTGAGGCTTCAGAACTCACCACCGCTCTGGAACAATTTTGACAGAGTTCCATTACATTTAAGAACATCCCCCTTCAAATGAGAAGTTTGTACAATATATAGAAGATACATTAATATACAAGAAATCATCAATAAGATACATTAATATACTAGAAAAAATTATGGGAAACCTTACAAACCCATTCCTCGTGATGTATTTTTTATGGAAGAAGAAATGAGCACCATACTTCATTAATTCTGGTTGTTTAGCTACCTGGAACTATGCTCTTATATTCTGGAGAGTATTTCCACATTTTTGCATGTATAACCCCAATAAAATTAATAAATCTAGAATCCATAGTGTAGAGGATGTCGAGACATTTCTGAAAAGTCTAATTTTGTCAAAATTTGATAACTTGGGTGAAAGTTATGCCCGTTTGAAGTTCAGGGGGTTGGTGTTCCATGTGGGTTCCTACGATTTACATTTAAATATTCATTTTACCTCCCCAAAGGTGTGGGTATTTCAATATTTTGAGGTACCAAGGAAGTATGGAACAAGGGCCCTAAGTTCCTCTGGGATCCACATTAACCACATCTCCACGTTATACTACCCTTTGATCTTCCTCACCTTTGGTTTGATTTGCGAGTCAACATTAGATGCGGGAACTAGTTCTCCCGTAGCCCCTATCTTTTTTACACCACATTCATCTTCTCCACTCCCTTCCATGCCACTTTCCTTTTTTTTGTGGTCCATATTTAAGTGTGGGGAACATACTCTTCACGGGAACTAGTTCCCACCTCGCTTAGTTCCTCCAACTCCATCTCCATCTGCAACACTTATCACCTTTGCATTATGGATATATCACTTTAGTGGGGAACTCACGTCCCCACGAAACCTGTACCACCTTGGCCCTAGTTCTCCGCATTACTACCCACTCCGCATAATGCTAAAACCTTTACATTGCGGGTTTTGGGATGTGGGGAACAAGTCACTCATGAGAGAACTTGTTCCTCGGAGTTCCAAAATATCCTATTCACTTAATGCAATACATTGAAACCATAGCATTGCAGCCCCAAAATAAATGTAGGGAACCTTAATACCTGGGAACTACTTCCATCCGCACCCTTAGTGCCTGAAAACCACTACCAAATCCACAATACACCGAAAAAAACCCCATTTTCTCAAAATTTTCCAATTTTTTCTAACTATTGACCAAGTGAAGAAATGGGAAGTTGGGAAAGGAAGAGAAGAAGTTCCTCAAAGTAAATTTTTCCCATTTTTACCTATTTTAAACCAAAATCAAGTTAAGTGCTAAACTTTTGAAACCTAGAGGGAAGAAGAGAAATGCCTAAAATAATTCCAAGTGCCCAACATGGACAATACCTCAAATCCTAGATTCTTTATTGAAATCCATGAAGTTTTCTAAGTCAACTTTTTTCAAGTTAGCCAATTTTGCCAAGGGGAAATTGGATAACAATTGCCATTGTGAAGAGAAGGACAATTATGGGTTCTTTCATTGAATAAAGTGGGTAAAACTCTTCCTATTCTCGAATCTAAACCCGCACACAAACAAACTAAGAAAATCATTAGTTGTTTTTTTGGTTAGGGGACCTTCCTTATTCGTATCCCTAACCATTTAAGGAGAAAAGACATTTTATTAATTAAAATGACAAAACATTTCTTGAAAATGACAAATATACATAACTCACCTCACGAGACAATCGCAGCTTGTGATTCACCAAAATCGCATGGAGATCGCAAGCCAATCACAATTATGATTCTTGCATGTGTTGGAATTTCACTAAAACAATGTTGCAACAAGTTGTATTTATCCTTTGTGCTTTGCTTTCACTTCTTTAAGACCTACAAAACTGAGATATGCGAGAAAGAGAGCAAGAAAACTCAAGTATATCTTTTGTGCACCAAGATTCAGTGAGCTAAGAAGATGTAAAAGATATGAAATGATGTGGGAGAGGGTGATTTTATATATTTTGAGTGCATGGGGGAATGGGACATGTATATTTGTAATGATAGGGTCCATAGTGCATTAGGCATGCACATGGGTAGGTGGGATGAACATAATTAAATGTGAGTGGGTGAGGGTTAGTAAATGAGTGGTGAGGTGTCATTTATCTCCATTTTTGTGGGATTTTATATTTTTTATTTGCTTTTGTGGGATTATTTGATTTTTTTGGTTTTTTATGTTTTACAATGTTTTGGTGTTTTTGAATAAGTGACCTTATACATAGGGTGTATTATCTAGTGTCTACATTTTGCCCTTTGTTGGGTCAAGTGATGTAGTAGGAAAGTTATAAGCGCAAAAAATGAAGATGAGATGGGGTCTCAGTATGTACCCAAAATTGTAGGGTACTACACCGTTAAAACGATGTTACACATGCCCCAATGATGATACAGGTCACCTCGTAAGGTGTTCGGGATCCAGAGAAGCTCGCAAAGTATATGTTAGCATCCCAAATGCTTTATCTAAGTTCCTTGTGCTTTGTTTTATCCCTTGCCCCCTTTTTCTTGGATTTTTGACCTTCAGTAATGAAACCGCCACCCTGCAAGGGCGGCGGTCCTGTAACCGCCACCCTGCTCAGGGCGTTGGTCCTTCACGCGTTCTCCAACACATTCCTTTGATCGCGAATTGCATGAATTTTCAACATTTACCAGCTTTTCTCAACCACCTTAGCTTGTATTTATGTTTTTGGTTCCCTATAATAGTGTTTCTCCATTGTTTAATGGTAAAAGAGTTCCATTCCAAGTTACCCTTTGGTGAATGGGAATTCTATAAATAGCTGGTTTGTTTTCAAACAAATGGCCCCTCATCCTCTCAATTCTCTTGTTCATTTTTTCAATTCCTTGCTTAGAATTTTGTTAGTTTCAGGTTTTGCTTCCATTGTTGGCATTTTGGAGGTCATATCATCTTCTTGTTTCAAGTCTTGTTTCATTGCTACTGCATACAGTCAGTTTAAACATAGAATAGCTTCATTTCTAGACTAGAATCCATTAAAGTTGTAGGTTTTGTTTTGTCACAAGAATAGCTTCTGAAACTCTCGGTACACTTGTGTTGTATTCCCACAATAAATCCTGCTAGGAATTACATAGTCAAGCTCTGTTCACTTGCACTATCCCTCTCCTACTCGCATTGTATTCAGTTTATATCCAAAGCTGCCATTGTTTAAATGCTATCTTCTACTAATATTATCATATACACACTTTCTGGATTCACAAGGACACGAAGGAACGAGGAGATTGCACCGAGGGGAAAAAATCACACATAACTGGATTTACCACTGCTTACATAAACACTAGGTTTGAGATATCAAAGTTCTAATTATAAACATATCAAATAGAGTAGTGAATTATTTCATTTCAGTTAAAAGTTCACTCTCGATATCACTAGGGAAGTTGTGGGGATTGATAGTTTATGAGAAACTATGATTCATTCCTCACTTCTGAGGTAGGATCGAGAGCCTTTCAAGTTAACACATTTAGTTGCTTAGATATTTAGAATAAAATCACAATTACACGGGCAAATAGCCATACTAGGCTACTTTGCTTGTTTTATTATGTTATTAGATTAATTATTCATTTTATAGATATACTAGAGTAAATTGCTCTTCAATTTCATTGAAATACGTCATTGAAAAATACAAAAAAATAGTAGGATGCTTGCGTAGTGTAAATACCTCTTTTATAATCAGTTCATTTAATGTTAGTTAAAAGTTGAATCATTTTGTATGACAATCACAGGACCTAGAGAGCCTAGAGAATATATATTTGAACATGTAGTACCTCAACCAAATTTACCCACGACTTTAGCTAATATAGATTAGGACCTTAGGATAAAGGTCTTTTGAGCCACAACAAACTTACAAGGAATTAGTGAGCAACTAAGAGGATTGAATATCGAAGACCTCAAACCATCCGAATTATAGATTGCCTTGATAAAACACCTGAATGACCGTGCAAGGGTTCGAACAAGAACAAACATTTGGTTGTGATCCTTTGGTTCTGCAACCTAACGTAGGAGACCTCCTCATTGATATGAGATAACAACTTACGCATCCAAGTTGCCAAAACACCGTTAGGTATTCCGAGAAAATCATACAACTTCTAGTTCTAAATATAGAAGCTGAAAAGGCATATGATTACTGGATAATTGGGAGAAGGGATTGATTCTTTACATGACCATAACAGGTCCATAATAACCACGAACTCATGGTTATGATCCCCAAGTCCCACAACCCAATGGGCCAACAAACCAGTCAAGTATTGACATCGGCTTACGAACGCTAGTATTTAGATCCTCGCCACTCCCGCCAGATATTATAGTATAGTTCTCCGTATTAAACATAGAAGCCAATCAATCTAATATTTTTTGGGCTAGACTAGAAAACTATCTAGAGTTCACTACGAATCCACTAAAACCACTTATCACCATTTTATGACCTTGTTTGGAGATATATACGAAGCTCCCACAGGTCACTTCCCCGCATATCCAACAACCAAGAAATAGGATCTCGGAAGAGCTCGACATCGATTGGAGCCTCCGAACAGCCATTATATCCGAACAATCCATTACACCAATCTAGGTTAGGAGGGCCTTCTTCACCTTAGATTCGTAGATTCCATTATTGCGTGTTGAGGATTTAAGATTACTCGATTAGCTTATACATATCCATTCACATTCAACATTCACCGACTGTCTCGACACGACCTCGAGAAGTCGGGTATGAGGAAAGGGTACTTATAGATTCCCATGCTCACTTGTCACTTTTCCATCGTACAGGGTCATCTAACCCTATGACAAAGTGGTTGCCACATGCTTACGGGCTTAGATGGTTGACTGGATAGACAAGAACCTAGAAATGTGATCGATGGGCCACTTCAACCAGAGTTTGTGAAGGGATCAATATGTTGATTTTGCGAGGCTAAGAGTATTGAGTCAATTAACTAAGATGATTGATGATTATATGTCATAGAATTGACATGAAGTATTTTGCATGATTCCCCTCTCAAGTGATAGTCTTTGGATCCACAAGTTGCCCCAACATAAGGTGGGATGAAAAGTTGCGATTGAATATCGAGAAAATGATCCTTGGAAAAGGTGTTGTTAGGGAAGGTGAGGATGATGTTGTCCCATTCATGTGTAGAGGAAAACTAGATGATGGGTATGTATAAAAGTGGATGCAAGTGTTATAAGTTATGGGATGAAGAGGTAGAGTGGGTATGAGTTGATAGTGAGCAAACTAGGTGAGTAACATGGTGAGATGGGTGAGCAACACGACGAGTGAGATGAGTGAGCTAGATGGGTGACATGAGCGGTGCGGTCGGTGAGGTGATAAACAACATAGCGAGCAAGGCGTCAAGCGGTGAGCTAAGTGAGTAAGGCGAGAGTTAGGCAGAAGGAAGTGAGCTACATGGTATAAGGTGGCACAAGGTGGTGAGTGAGCTAGATGGCGAGAGATGAGCCAAGTAAGTTAGGAAAGTTTAGTGTGGTGATCTAGGCATGGTGAGCTAGGCACTTTCGGTGAGTGGGAGGGTGTGAGTAAAGCAAGCTAATAGTCGAGCTAAGCATGGTGACAAGCTGGGGGGGTATGAATAGAGTGACCAGTGAATCACATAGGTGACTCGTCGAGATGAGAGTAGTGTGAGCGAGAGCGAGCCGACGAGTCGTATGGGTGACTCATTGAGTGGGGAAGGGTGTGAGTAGAGTGATATGGCAAGTCGTATGGGAAAATCACTGAGCTAGGAAGAGTGTGAGAAAAGTGAGCTAGCAAGTCGTATGGGTGAATCGTCGAGTTGGGATGGGTGTGAGTAGAGCGAGCTAATGAGTAACATGGGTGACTCGCGCCGAGCTTGGTGTGTTGAGAGGTTGGCGAAAGGTTGATCAAGTTAGTGAGAAGTGAGGCAGTTAGCTATGACATGACATGTGAGGGATTGATTTGAGTACATGGTGATGAGGGTAATTTGAGGTAGAAAAACCTAGTCAATGTATTTAGGTAGGAAAAAAAGGGTGGTTTAGCGTAGTGTGAGGCACGAGAATGCAGTGAGTCGCCTTGATGTAACTCGCCATTGAGAGAGGTTGGGGTAGGTTAAGAGGGGGTAAAGAGAGAGTCTATTGGATCAAGAAATTGCCTAAGTATTAGAGGGTGCAAAAAAGGGGCGAGTAGGCATGTCTTGGTGTTAGTAAGGAAGGGCACACCCAAAAAGACATGTTCGGGACTTAGCCAATTTTGGAGCCACAAGCTAAAAATAGACAAAGTGATAGAATAGAGTGAAGCATGGAGACTTGCAGAAAAAGGAATGTCTATTTTTGATAGAGCACATGCACAAGGAGATCAAGAGGCATGCAAAGGTCGAGCTAATAATAGGATTAGATTAGGGTTTAATTATAGAGATAATCTATTATTAGGAAAGCATGCATACTTCGTAGTTATCTTTGTATATACGCATGGCTATTTTGAGCATGCAACCTATTTTGAGAGTGCATGGGTGGTGAAGGGCAAGTCCCCACCCCTATAAGTATGTGATGTATTTCATTGTTTTGGGACACGATGTGATGTTCTAAGTTGTATTGAATTTATACTACCTATATGAACTTGTGTGCATGAATCTATGATAGTATTATGATGTATTCAACTTTTGTTTTGTGATGAATTAATATAATGGATCGTTGTGGATGGATATTAGTTGTTGATGTCTCTATTCATGGTACTTGTATGGTAAATTTGATCTTAATTTTGGTTTGATTCATTATGCTCTATGGTTTTGATATGATTCTGTTATACTTTATATTTATCCACTAGAGTTGGGTTATGGAATATATAGATATGCATGCTAACATCTTAACAAGATAGTACTAAGGAGGACCTGGTAGCTTCGCGTGCTTCGGGTGAGTGTCCATATCTCTCTTGATGAAGTGTCCACATGCCTAGGTTATTTAGTGGGAAAATAATACTACATTTTGGTTCCATTGTTGGACCTCTTTTCAAACTTGTTTGTCATGATGTTTCATGATGATGGCATATCGATTGACTCTTGTGGCCATTGAAGATTGGTATATAAAGAACAAGATTATTTTACACGAAGATATGGTTTTGGACCTGATTTCAATGTGCACACAAGTGGGTGGAAGATAATCTATATCATGAGCTCTATGAAATATTTTTCAGCTTGTTTTCCAATAGAATTGTATGAGTGGTTGTCTACATATGCATCAAAGAAGAGTGGAGTTACTAACCAAGGGTTTGGATGCAGGAAGATTACCAACAATTTGTTTTATGTAGATAAACCTTGGACGCATGTTGTAGATCATTGGTGGGCTAGTGTTGTGCATGTAGTTATACTTTGGAATACACTTATTTTCTATGTGTATTCTTGTCCGGAAGTTGTTGAGTTTGAGTTTTTACATGAGCCCAAAGGATCTTACATCTCGTTATTCCTTTGGAAATTAAGATCTTGATGGTGGTACTTGAGTTTAGAGTGCCTACCTATGGCTAGCTAAACATACCACCACACGGGGGGGGCAGGAGTATGTGTGGTGAAAGATGGCAGACCTTACGATAGAAAGGCCCGAAGAGAGAAGAAAGGCGGATTAAGTATAATGAAGTGTGGGAGAGGGAATTGGCGAAAAGCAACGTGATATTGAGGAGTTTTTGGAGTTGTGAAGGATGATGTCTCATGAAGGAAGGATTTGAAGCTCACGTGGAAGACGTGGAGCCAGAGCATCAGATCTCCCCCACTTAGGAAGCATAGTAGAGAATCCCCTTTAGATTTTGATGAGAGCGTGTCAGAGGAGGAAAGATTGAGGACCACGGATGTGCATCTGATCCCACTTGATGACCTAGCCCTTGTGCTTGGTGTTCTAGTTCTAGAAGTAATCATTGATAAGCAAGTGAGTGTAGGTAATCCAAGTAGTTTCAGGTAGATATCATTTTCCTTTGAATACATAAGTGCATCAAACAACACATACAATTATGGAAACACATACACATCATCTTTGTTTAAGGGTCTGATTGGAGGAATATTTTTGTGGCGTGTCATTTGGGGAGTGTGTGGGCACACACAAAACATTGGGAATACATCTGGAAGTACTATAACTTCACAGACTATGGGAGTTCAGTTTAGCACTACTTGTTGGGATTAAAGAAAAGTACATCCACTTGTCCTTTTCCCTACTACCTACTAGGGATCGGAGGATTATGTGGTTCGAGTAGGAGGATCATGTGGTTTGGGGTGGAAAGGGAAATACTAGGTAGTTTGTGTTTTAGATTTGGTGGACAAGGTCCACACCCTCATCAACCACAACAAGTTTACTACGAGATGTCCCTTCACTTGCCATAATATAGAGGTATTGAAGATGATCAAGAGCATGTGCACAAGTGTGAGCTACTATGGTATGCTAAAGGAATTACAACCTTAGATAGAAAGGTGAGTCAATTTGTTACTACTCTTCAAGGGTGCACATAGTTGGTATAGGAAGTATGACCCGCATCAAATTGCGGTGGATTATAATGTTTTGCATTATGTGTTTCTAGCTGAGTTCCATATTCCATAATTTGAGCAGAAAAGTATTAGCGCACTTAAGGACATTAAACAAGGCTTATTTAATAGCATGAGGAATATGACATGCATTTTAAAACTTTGTTATCAAAGTTTTCTTATGACATACATCCTAGTCAACATGCATAATGGTTTTTTGGTGGATTGTTGACTCCATTTCAGAAGGGTGCTATCTCATAAGACCTTTGTGGATCTATGTGATGCCTTGAAGTAGCTCTGCATGTTGAGGTAGTTGGGAGTGTGGATACTGGAGTAAGCCCATTTTAGAGGCACAGATTACAGCCATGGCAAAACAATTGGAAAATCTCTCTGCTAATTCAACTCATGAGACACATAATGGAATATGGTGTACAAATTGTGAGGTTGAAGGACATACCAAGGATAGCTTCCTCATCAATTCAGTGTGCATCCATATGTTGTTAGATTGTGAAATTTTCATTTGGACCATGATGTGAGTAGATGTCCCTCTTACAGTGCGTGATCTAGAAGAATGTGTCTATGTATTGTAAGATTTGTAAAACTCATACTCATGACACCATTGACTATAGAGTGATTGATCATATCCATGAATCCATTGAGATTGTGTGTGCGCAAACTAGTGTAGCAAGTGGATCTAAGGAACATGGAGAACAAACATAATGAAGGGCACAATAATGGGATAATAAGAATAAAGGCTTTCATGGAGGATATAGAGGTCGAGGTCATGGTGGTGGTAGAGGAGGATTTCTTAGAGGAACTTATTATACTTGTGGATCTCTTATCATTATCAACGTGAGTGCCCTCAGAATGTGGTTTTCTCATGGTGTGGAAAACAACACAAATTTGAATAATTTCCTGACTTATATGAGCATATGAGAAAGCAGCACAAGCAAGACAAGGGTGCGGGAATGATAAAGGTACACATGCAATTGATGATCAATGGATGCCAAGGTAGCACCTACCCCTGAGTTATAACTTGTTTTAGTTACTACACACTCACCAGGCATACGCATGCGCAAACCTCCAAAGTATAAACCGACTATAACAAAGAAAGAAGTGATAAATGCCAAGTACCATGATGTTGCACATCAGAAAGAGGTTTACCAGAGACTATGGATGTTATCAGGGATCTACAAGGAGAATTCAAAGCCTTAAGGAGTAGGCGTGTGTGATGGAATGAGAAAATAAGGTTAAAATCCCATAGAAGGATGTAGATGACTTAAAGGAGGTATGTCGAATGTTGCACTAAGAGAACATAATCCCTTTGTTAGGAGAGTGGTTGAGAGAAAAAATACCACACATAGGTAATGAGCATGAGAGGAAAATACTTCATGCAAATATGCCCCCACATAATCATGAGTATGATAAGGAGATTACACTAAATGTAGTCATAGATGGATGGATTATAAGAAACATTCTTGATAGATACAAGTGTGGAAGTTAATGTACTCACGTTGGATGCTTGGAATCAGATGGGAAGACCACCATTAACCTTCTTCGAATGTGTTATATATGGAAAATACATAACTAGGGCTAATCCTATTGGAGTACTAAAGGATGCGACCATTATTATTACAATTCAGGGAGCCAAGTTTACTAGGGACTTTGAAGTATTAGAGCTAGTTGAAGTAGATAGTTTCCCAACATTACTTGGGTGCCCCTTGGTGTTATGTGAATAATGTAGATTTATGCTTCAACAAGGGGTACATTAGCTTTGAGAACAAGAAGAGCATGTATTATACCTTTGACAGATGGAAAGTATTCTCCATATGTTGAGCCTTTGAGTGAAGAATACTTGAACAAGATATATGCATGTACACAATTAGAGATCCTGAGGTAACTGAGCCATCTAAGGAAGGAGTGATATAATGGGATGATGCTCATTTAGTTAGTGATACCACAAGTATTTCTTGTGACAACTAGGCACATGGAATGTATGAAGTAGTTGGGGAGAGAGATCAAGAACATAATTACTTGCATGATTAGGTCATGCATGGTTAGGCACTTAAGTTATAACCAGGTACCTTAGTACACTGGTGAGGGAACCTTATGTATTTTTGTGCACCATGGAAGCCTAGTGGAAGGATGAGGGTGATAGAAGAAATATGCTAGTATATACTCTGCATGGATAACATCGTGTTGATGGGAAACACACAAAGAGAACCTATTGAATGGTGAGAAGTGAGAATCACCTTTTCTACTAGGTTCCTAAGGAGAAATGTACCTTCTTAGATATGTGAATTCCATGGGAAGTCCCCTGCCTCGCATCACATTCAAAATTGTGAGAGACTTTGGATGGAGGGGTAGGAGGCCTTGCCACCATCACTCTTGGGTGCATAAGTTCTACTCCACCCTAGGTAGGTTATGCGCATGCATGGTATGTTCATGCATAATTGACAAGAGAAACAATTAATTGGCAGGAGATGACCTCAGGTATGATCCATACTTTTGATTACTTTTCTACTAAACCTCTGATCAATGAAGCATTACAGATTATGAAGCACCTTACTTTGGGATATAGTACGAAAGGCTGAGGAACTCCTATTAGATATGTTTAGAGAGTTAGATTTAGAGGCATGCCTTGACTTGAAGAGACTGAGGAAGAAGAAATGGTCCACGCCTAGGAAGTGAAAAGGAAAAGGGTAAACTAGTATGCATGATAAATGATGAGGATGATGAGGATAATAACTGGATGTTAACCACACTAAAGGTATGCATGAGGTGATGGACAAATAGATGAAAAGGCATGCGTGTATCATGAGCCTATGAAAACAAATAAGGTTAACATTGGAATAGATGTAGAGCCTAAAGAGGCCATTATTGGTGATTACTAGTTAGAGCAAGAAGTGAAAAATATTATTGAACTCCTGCGTGACTTTTAGGACTTATTTCCAGGGGTTATCATGAGTTAAAAGGAGTACACCCTTCTTTAGGTGAGATGAGAATCAAACTTAAAGAAGGTGCATGTGCCTAATTAGGAAGAGGCCTTACAGGATGAATCCTAATTTGCACATCAAGGTAAAGGAATAAATTGATAAAATGCTCAAATTTGGTATAATTGAGCCCATTGAGGAATCTGAATGGGTTAGCCCATGGTCATTAGTATTAAAAAGGATGGGAGGATAAGGATCTATGTGGACTACAAATAATTAAATGCTTCATGTGTTATTGATCCTTTTCCCACCCCATTCACAGAGGATATTCTTGAGGGAGTTGCAGGGCATGAGATCTACTCTTTTACAGATGGATTTTCAGGATATCATCAAGTGCGCATAGAAAATGAAGATTAAGAAAAGACAACTTTCACCAATGAGTGGGGAAGTTTTGAATACACAATGATGCCCTTTGGACTAAATAATGCATCATTAGTGTTCTCACACATTGTTGTGCAGGCTTTTTAAGATTTCATTCATAAATTTTATAGGTGTATCTAGATGATTGGATAATGTATGGTTTAGTCAAGGATCATTGTGAGAATTTGAGGCTTATGTTTGAGAGGTGCAGTAGGTAAGTTGAACATCTCTCTTAATATTAAGAAGTGCATATTTGCAACACCTTTTGACACTTTGTTGGGGCATATTATTTGTAAGGAAGGGTTGTTGGTAGACCCAACCAAGGTTGTTGTGATCTTGGGTTTGGAAGAACCTAATAATCAGAGTGAAGTGCATGGATTTCTAGGACATATAGGGTATTACTGAAAATTCATTAAGGGTTATGCAAAATATTGTCATGCACCCCTTGGAGGAAATTTTGAAAGCTAAAGGGAAATTTTATCGATATGACACACAATAACAGGTGTTTGAAACATTGAAGGAAAGGCTTACTAACTACACCTATTTTGTGTTTTCCTTCATGGGAAAAACCCTTTCATGTTCACGTGGATGCTTTTGGGATGGCAATTGGTGTAATGTTAGTGCAACCAGGACAAGGAATTGTAGACCACCCTATTTTTTTTGCAAGTAGGAAGTTGACACCTACGAGAAAAAATTATATAACTACTGAGCACGAGGATTTTTCATGATCTACGTGCTACAAAAATTTTAGGCAATACTTATTGGAAACACCATTTATTTTCTTTACAGATCATATGACACTTAAGTATTTGGTCAACAAACATTTTTTTAAGGGCACATTTGCAAGTGGATACTACTATTTCAAGAGTTTCAGTTTATAGTGATTGTAAAACTAGGGAAAAGCAACTTAGGACCTGACCATTTGTCAAGAATTAATTCTGGCGAGGACACGCAGAGCATTGAGGACACAATGCCTAGATGCACAAATCTTTATATTAAACCGCACACCCACTAAACTAAAGGACATTACTGTATTTTTGCGCATCTAGACACGTGTACGAGAGAATGAAGACATTAGAAAAGAAGCAACTTGTAATATGCGTGACACCTTACTAGTTGATAGGTGGAGATTTATACAAGCTAGGTCATGATGAAGTTTTGTCACCGGTGTGTTTTGGAGCATGAGCGATGAGGCTATTATGGAAGAATCTCATGGGGAATTGTAAGAGGTCATTATGTTGGTGATGCCACCACACGCAAGATTCTTGATGGCTAGCCTTTGGTGGGAAACTTTATACAAGGATACTAAAGAATATGTCAAGGCATGTGACCATTTTTAACGCCTTGGGAAGCTTGGAACCAGAGATGAGATGCCTTTGAGGCCTATTGCAAGTGCTGAACCTTTTGAGAAATGGGCTATTGACTTTGTAGGTCTTATTTCCCCACCACACAAAAGACTGACATGCCCTATATTATAACTTGTACAAACTATCTAATAAAGTGGGTAGAAGAAACACCTACAAAGGATTGCACAACCACTACATCAACGAGATTTTTATGGGAAAACATTATCAGTAGGTATGGATGTCCATTGAGTTTAACAAGTGATAGGGGCACTCATTTCTTAAATGAGACAATTAGGATTTTATTGGCAAAGTTTATGGTGGCACACCATAAGACTACACCCTATCACCCATAGGCCAATGGTACTATTGAAGCTTTCAACAAGATTCTGGGACAAACATTGACAAAATATGTGATGTTGGAAGGAAAGATTGGGATGATAAAGTATCTGTTGTACTTTGGGCATATAGGACCACCTACAAAAGGTTGAATAAGGCCACACCCTTTTAGTTGGTGTTTGACATAAAGGTTGTATTACCTATTGAATTTATGTTACCCTCCTTGTGTATTATACATGTGTAGGAGGATTGGATGATGAGCAAGCTATTAAAGAGCACATTAACAAATTGAAGTAGTTGGATGAGAGGTATGCCATTACATGTTAGAGTCAAAAGATCGAGAAGGTGAGACAAAAGCATGACATGATAGGCATACCATGAATAAGACGTTTGAGGTCAAAAAGATGGTTCTTTTGTATGATTCAAAGTTTACATGCCACCTAGGGAAATTGAAAGTACATTGGTTAGGACCCTTTGTAGTAACAAAGATATTAGAATCAAGCACTTGTCAGTTGCAGTGTTGGATGGCACTTTATTTATTAGTTACTTCAATGGAGTAGGTTGAAGCCCTACTATAAATAAGTCTTCTTGGTGTTTGTAATAAGGTAGTATTTCCATTTAGATTAGATTTTCATTTTATGTGTTTCCTTTCCTTATGTTTTATGATTTATCAATTTGGTTTAGTTTAATGTTTTATTGTAATAAGTGTGCTTTCGCGCGATACAAAGGTTTAATACTATCTTTTGAGTTCATGCGTAGAGGACAACACATACTTTAGTGTGGGGTAGAACATATATAAATATTACAGGTACATATGTGGGTTGAAACTTAAATGTCTACCGAAAATTGGTGTGCATAGAAGATTGATGTTACAGGTGATCGGATTGAAGGTGTTTTTAAGGAAAGGAAATTTCACGGATTGAAGACCACACATAGAAGGATGATTGCACAAAGTGTAACGAGAGGTAGGTAAAAGCATGATAAACTATTTAGTATGAGGCACAATGGTTGAGGTACTTTGACACATGGAGGCACACATAAGGAAGTCTGTGGCCAAGAAGTAGTAGCACACGCTAGAAGGTTGTGACCGGGCAAAAAAATCAATGAAAAGTACAAAAATCAAAAAGGTGTAATTAATGCTGATTACAATGGTAGGTAAGGATTAATTAATGTGGAAAAAAAGTTGTAAATGTCATAAAAATGATTCTTGCAAGTTCATTTCTACCTTGTATACTTTGATTTTTTGAGATTTGAAGAGAGACGATTTGATGAGCTATTTGAGTGTGAAGTGTGAAAGTGATCATATACAAGCAGCGAAACAATTGAAATTTGGAAATGACCATTACAGAGCTCCATTGGAAGGGTGTTTGAGCAAGTAGGAGGTGTGCAAAAAGAAGGTCCGTTGTAGGCCTAGGGTTTGCGAAGAACAAAATTATAGCTAGGGCACATGAATTCGAGTTATAGAGGTCAGGTCAAACAGTGTAAAGAAGTTATGTGAAACTCACAATGGCACCCAAAAGAGCACCTAGAGTAGCTACTCAAAGGCAAGAAAAGAAGAAGTGGAAGTAGAAGTCAAGGATGCACCCTGACAGAAGATTATCAAAGATGTAATATCCTAAAGGCGTAATCATGGGGTTAGATTGGGATTCACACTTCGATGAAGGAAATTAAGTGACTACAATAACCACACCAAGAATAATAGGGATGAAATGAACAAGACATTGATAACAAATACAAATTTAGGAACAACGGATGATAAGCCCATTTATGATGATGTGGGGCAAAGAAGATGCTGGAAAAGGTTGGAGTTTTGCAGTGTATGAGCTGCCATACTTTGGCAAGCCAAAAAAATTATACCAATGGTTAATGTCTAGAGTCCATGAGGACTTTTTCTATTTTTCAGGAAGGTGGGTGCACCTCACCATGCCCTTGATTGGAAAGTTGACAGGTTTGAGGAGTTCGGGAA
The DNA here is from genome assembly GCA_018340775.1 of Taxus wallichiana var. yunnanensis. Classification (NCBI taxonomy): domain Eukaryota; kingdom Viridiplantae; phylum Streptophyta; class Pinopsida; order Cupressales; family Taxaceae; genus Taxus; species Taxus wallichiana. Next base: position 69,055,606 of record CM031235.1, on the reverse strand, counting down.
CTGAGATTGGTAGTGACCTTAATGATGATGAGGGCATGGAAAAACTTCTGCTTGAGTTGGCCTATGCAAAAGGAGGGCGTACTATGGACATTGAGAAGTTGGAAGATCATCTTGTGATTAAGATTGCTGCACACCTCCTCACTAAGCTCAATAACCAAGAGTGTTGGAGCTAGGTAAATAAGAGGTGGCTCCATATCACCAAGAAAATGTCTGAGGGAGTTGTGTATAACTTGTCTACTTTCATTGTTGAGACTATAATTGAAGAAGTGCTTCAAGGAGATAAGATAAGTTTTGGTGCTATTTTTTTATCTATTGTGTTTGTGGAGATTGGGGTGCCTGATGGGCCAAAGGAGAAAATATGGCAATTCCACGAGGAAAAGAAATCTCTTGAAGAAATATTTTCACTGTATACATGTGAGGGAACCATGATTGGTCTATATAAACAAAGGTTGGAGCTTTGGTATAAGCACATGCGTGAGGCCTTCAAGCATGAATGGAGAATTATAAAGAACCTACCTGTTGTTTTGGAGAAGAAGGAATAATTTGTAATTTTCTATCATTTTTTACATTGGCAGATTTAGTATGAAGGATGGGAAGTGGAGCCCTTGGTGTAAGCTCCCCTATGCCTTCATCACACATTACTTTCAAGCCTCTATGAATAGGTTTTCTAATGCACGCAGGTTAATATTTGATGCAGATAAGGTGTATTGCAATTATCATATGCTATGGAAAACATATGTATATCCGGGCAAGTTTGCTTACATATAAAAACTAATATATGATGACATTAATATTAGTTCCATAAGATTTTTAGTTGGGAAGCTTAGCGTGGTTAAGGTATATATTTACCTTAATCCCAAATTAGTAGATGGGAAGTACATAGAGAAAGAGCTCAAGTTCCTTGAATTTCCCAAGGGAAAGCACATTATTGGGACATTGTAGGATGATAAGCCCAACCCTCCTCTCATAGATGAGGAAGATATTCAAGAAGAGGAAGAGTTGAAGGAAGATAGTGGAGGATTGGACCATGGATTGCGGAGACAAGATGACTATAGGCCATAAGAGGCAACTCGAGAGCTCCCCTACCAAAGAGGAAGAAGAAGTGAGGGAAGAGATTGGTGCTAAGGAGGAAGAGAAAGGAGAGGGTGGCATAAAAGACCAAAGCTTTAGGAGATTCTTGAGGATAACTAGGAAAAATAACGTTGGCACGAGACCCTCTCAGCCACCAAGGAGATCACATGTAAAACCCAAATTTATATAGAAGAAGGTAAAGAGAAGGTGCATGTATGTGCCTAATAGAGAGAGTGGGGAAGAAATTTCATGAGGATGTGTGCAATATATAAAATATACCAATGGTGGATCTGGAAGGAGAAGAGGATCCTAAAAGCGAAGAAAATCATCATGAAGAGGAGGAGAGGGAGAAGAGTATAGGTGATCCATCGTGTGAGCCCACTAGAGAACATGGGGTTGAAACATACGAAGGCCTAGTTCATGATACAAAGGTACATGTACCTAAGGGAAGGCAGACGGAGAGGCATAAGGAAGAAGAGATGTATAAAATGCCAAAGTTGGGGTATGTAAATGACCCTTAAAAAATTATTCATGCTAGGTTTCAAAGTATGCTTAATCCTACAAATATTTATGGATGGGAGTTGATGGATCCGTAGGCTGCAAACATGCACACCAGAAGCGGTTGTCATGGAGCAAACAAATGCACATGGATGAGCCAAAATTTGATGTGAAGGAGGAAGCATACGTCCAAAGGAAAATGAAGAAGGGATCACAAGCCATGCACATGACTATGAAGCCAACAAAATTCACTGATGAATAGAAAAGTAATTACTTGAAAAAGATGACAACGAAGTGATGCACATGAATCTAGATAAAGAGACCGTGCTCAAGTCATTGATTGAAGATAACAAAATCTAAAGGAACAAGTTGAGCAATTGACCGAGGCACTCAAGAAGGACAAGGAGTGGAAGGAGTAGATTTTGGATTTTTCTATAGAGATTGGGGATGAAATTATAATGGCACATCTAAAGATTGATGGGTAGAAAAATCAAACCTAGTCCTCATCCCTACACTTTTATAGGATTGTGTTTAGCTATTGCTTAAGAAGAAGTTAGTCATATGCTGTGAAGATACAAAAGGAGATACTAAGGTTAAGAAATAAAGGGAAAAGAAATTAATTATGTGTAAAATTATAGAATATGACACCATTCTCCAAACTTTGAAGGAAGAGTTGCGAGCAGCGGGGTTGCCACTAAGGATGTGTGAGGATCCTGAATGCAGATCCTTAGGAAAAGAATGCTTTGCAGGAGGAGAATGACGTCCTTACATCCAAGAAGGATGAAACTTTGGGCCGAGAGGAATGGTTGGGTGTGGTAGTGAAGAAGCACGATGCACTCAAAGCACCTAGTGATGCCCACAAAGAAAAGATAAAGGAATTGGGGACGATAGTCGTGAGGAGAATGGATTACCTAGATGGCATGATTTCAGGGCTAGCTAGAGTAGTAAGGGAGTTGAAGCATAAAGGGGAAGATATGACCCTCAAGGAAATGGAGAAGGTACTTGGTGATGTTCCCGCGTAGGTGAAGAAAGGACTGGGTGACTAGAATGAGTTAGAGGTTGATATTAAGAAGGATTACCCTGAACTCATTTTACCAATAAAGGAGTAAGCGCGATGATCATTCTATATTATTTTCCTTGGTCATTCATTCTTTTTATTATCTATTCTTCTGATTCTTTGGAGAGATAAGTTGAGAAAATCTATTGCCGAGGGCGGTAATATCATCGATTTGGGGTAATGTTAGACTAAAGAAATTACCTAAGTATAAGAGGGCACAAAAAGGGGAATGTAGGTGCACTAGTGTTAGTAAAGAAGGGCACACCTAGAAATACATGTTTGGTACTTAGGCAATTTTGTATCCACGGGCTAAAAATATATAGTGACAAAATAAAGTGAAACATGGAGACTTACAGACAAATAAATGTCTATTTTGGATATGGCACATGCACAAGGAGATCAAGAGGATGTAAAGGTTTAGCTAATAATAGGATTATATTAGGCTTTAATTATAGAGATAATATATTATGATGAAAGCATGCATACTTTGTAGTTATCTTTGTATATACGCATGGCTATTTTGCGCATGCAACTTTGTTGGTATCCAAATTTGTTCTCCTTTTCAGTCTAGCAGCACCATAGATATGTCATGGAGCTTTAAGGACAGATTAGACCATGTTGTAAGTCATTGGTAGCTAGGGATATGGTTTAGCTGGCACTCAGGTTTGTGGAGAAATGGATAGCACTCCAATAGGACTTGATCTTGTCCTAGTTGTTTTAGGTTGTGCCTTGCAACAAAGGTAAGATGACCTATTTTGTAACCTTGTAATGGTGAAGGAGGTGAAGATGTCCTTCTCTTTGCTTGGAATTATATGATGGATACCTTGATGAAAACATGATCAACACCCTAGATCTGAACTCTCACAAGTTGTTACTTCTCAAAACATGGGTATGTTCTTAAAACAAGGCAAAGGTTACTAGAGACATTGGCAATCCCGATCATTATGCATACTTTTACAAATGGAATTTGATCTTTTGTGGGTATAAAAATGCAAATAAAGGGTAGTACATGATAGGATCTCTGTTGTTTAGATGATTTTTGGTGGGGGATTGACAAGACAAACTGGGATAGATCAAATATTTGACAACTGCATAAATACTTGAACAACTATCAGATGAAATGCCTAAAATAATTAGGATGTTCTTTCAACCATAAGAGGCACAAATGGAAGCCCAGGTTGCACTCTTCACACAATCTTTGAGAACTCACCACAAAAGCTTGAAGTAAGGAACTCAATTAAACACAAAAATCCATGATCAAACCATGCCTAAGGTACCCCCAAAGGCTTACAAGAAATCTCTGCAATCAAGGAAGGTAAAGTGATTTTAAATTTGTTTATCTCCTTATCAGATGAAGGCTCTTCTGAATATGAGATTGCAAATGCCACTAAACTATCAACTAGAAATGGAGATCCTGTGTGATTTATAAAGAATTTCAATGCAAGATTGTAACAAGAACAACAAAATTTATTTGCAGGCATTTAAAAATGATAACAGACATCATATTGCCCAAAGAAAAACACAGATTTAATTCAAAACTTGTTAGATTCAACAACAGGGGAGAGTTACATGAACAATCTCAGAGCTGTGTGATGGCTATACACTTGTAACCAACTCACATACATGAATTTCCAACATATGAGACATTAACCTGGTTCTTTGGTGGATTTCTCAGAAAATGAGCTTTCTCTCAGAATTTGCCCGTAATTTTCAACTCCCTCCTTTTACAATTTCTCCAAAATGCACTATATACCCTATGCCACATTGGAGCCTTCCTTCCCAAGCAAATAATATGCCATGGGATCAAGTTTGTTACAACAATTCTTCATGATTTAATGAAAATGACATCAAACAGAAAAAAACTCACAGTTTGCCAGGTGTGCCCAAGAAGATTAAATCATTAAAAATATTTGGATCATTATCCATCCTGGAGGCACATTTTTTATCATTGAGGCATGTAGACACCTTTGAATCATCATTTTTACCTTTTTACCTTTTCAAATTACCTCTGTAACTTTTAATTTTGTCATTTCATGTTTTTTCATGGGCCTGAGCAAAAATTACATAAAAACACCATAGATCAAAGAATTAAGTCATGAAAATGATGCCAATGTTCTCAGAAGGCCAAGATGACACAAAATCATATAAGATTTGATGAAATTTGATGCAAAAAGTGATTTCCAAGCTTCTTGGAGCTCCCATGGTGGCCAAAACAAATGGATGCATAGTAACCATCGATCTCATCCACCTTTTAATATCAGCCCTCCACGTGGAAGATGCAATCCAAAAATAAGCTCAATATTACCTTTTTAAACTTTGGATAAGGCAGACACGTGTCAAAAATGATTGGATCAGGCCCATGCCTTTAAAAAATGCATTTGCAACCTTTTGAAAATTTGGAAAATTTTGCCACTTTTCCCCGCCTGCCTCCTGGGCCCACCACGTGTCCAAAGGTGGGTCCCATTGAAACCACGAGACCAATTCTATCAATTTTGCCTCTTTTGTGGAAAAAGGAAATTTTTCCACAAAACCTCCATGGGCCCGGAAGCCCGATCTCTTCCCCACCACGTGGCGCTCTCCGATTTCACTGTAGGGCCAAGTCTCCTATTCTACCTTCAAACCTTTTTGAAAAATTTGAAACCTACAAAGCGAGCCTCGTGCTCTTCCTTTGACTTTTTAGAATGTGCCACGTGTCCACCATGGATTGGCTATGGAGGCATGTTTCCCATTTACACTTTAGCTCCTTTTGCCAAAAGGCAAAATTTTCAAAGTTGCCCCCGAGGTCCGAACCTTCACCATCCGCATATAAATTTCTTGCAAGCGGCAATGCGGACCACTTTTCAATTTTGAGATTTTTGCCTCCAAAGGCAAAAAATCTCAAAAACTCTCAAAACCCGCTTATCCATTTTTCTTCCTTGGACACGTGTCACTTCCTGACTTGTTGTGGAGCTTCGCCCAAAATTTGATTTTTTACCATTTGAAGTTAAAAACTTCAAAGTCATTAGAAAACCCGCTGCCCCATTGTGACCTTTCCTGGACATGTGTCCACCATGGATTAGCCGAGGGCCTTCGGGACAAAAATTCACTTTATCACTTTGAGCCATAAAACATCAAAATTCTCCAAGTCCCTCCACCACCCGCATGCCCTCAGACCAAAGTATGTGCCACGTGTCCTCTCCCTATTCATTGCGGGCCTTCGGGCCAAAATTTGTCTTTGAAAATTTTGCAAAATGAAATCAAAATTTCCTAAGGAAAGTCTACCACCGCCAATCCCTAGCCAATCAAAACATGCCATGTAGGCACTTCTTGTAGAAGGCGAGAGCCACGGATCAAAATTTTCCTTTTTGCCAAAATTTCAAAAAATGACAAGTTAGAAATATTTCCCGACACCCCTTGGTCAATAGGAAACTGCAACGTTGTCATTACCTTTCGATGATGAATTTGATGGGTAAATGACATCTGTATGACCGTCAAAATGTAAAAATTCAAAGGATGCCCTAGAAATCAAAATTTTCAACAAGGATTGCAAATTTCTTGATTTTAAATCAATGAATCATGTTTTAACATTATTTTCAATCTTGGGATTGGGAATTTAACTCATACAATTTATATTTGATCAATTACAATTTTTGCATGATTTGGCAAAGGGAAAACGACACAACCCGAAAATTGGGAAAACCTAGGTACAAATAAGTCTTAGAGCAACAACAGATTAACACAGAAATATATAAATTGATATTGTATTATATTCAATTCATTCCGAATTCTTTACATATTGAACAAGCTGCCAATATATAGGGAGATAGTTTCCTATTAAGTAGGAAACAACTCAACCACAAATATCTCCTATTTAGTTGTGATTGTTACTCCCGTAACAATACACAACTCAAATCATATGAGTTGTTAAAACAACTCCAACCAATATATTATTGTTAATATAACAATAATATAATTACTAACATTTGTATTTAATGAATACATAAATAATGTAAACATTAATATTTAATTTCCTAACATTCCCCCCCTTAATGTTTACATGGTAACAAAAGAACTTTCACACTTCCTTTGCAGCCTGCCACCTCTGCGCGCTCATGATCTTGGCACACACTCGAACTGAAGGTAGAAGAAGGAACACATCAACTTCTTATTGACCAAGCACTGTCAGGAACACATCTGACCGACGAGGATGGGAACATGCTTAGGAATCATCTGCTTATCAACCAGTCACTCTAGGGAACACATCTGACCTAGCAGTGTGGGAACTCAAGCAGGAACACATCTGAACAACCTTCAATGGTTTTCAAGAGGCTAACCACAAACCTAGGTACGAACAGGAACACATCTGACTGTTCTACCTCATCAAGCCTCATGATGCTGCATTTCACTGTGTTATTTGTTCTGTACTATGTTTTTTTGCATTTGGGGAAATAGGAAAAGCCACATACTCAACTGAAAAATTGAAAAACTTAAAATGGAACATTGGATCATGCTGATCATGTTCCCCCCTCAATGTGAACATTTCACTTATTCAACACACAACAAGAACTCTGAAAAAGAATCACACCAAGCTGAAATTCACACCACACAACTGAATCTGGAACACTGCAAAACTCAAAAACAAGTACTCACACTGCACACCTGTGCCACCAAATCATTCTCAAGCGCGCCCGGTCGTTGGTGATGAGAGAGGTCGCTGTCTGACCTCCAGCCTCCGATGCCTCCATCCTCCATTATGACGCTGCTAGTTTAGTGGAATGTAAATTTGAAGCTCAATTACATGCCTAAATCGAACGTCGGGTTCAACCGAAAATGCGTCCGTGAGGCAATTTTTTTTTTTTTTTTATTTTAACAATATTGTGATTCTGACTCAACTTACAAAATGAGAGTAAACAAATATCCTAAAATCACCTATTTGACTAACTTGACAACACAATGACGTTAATGATTCTGTTACAACAAGACATCTAACAATGACACACTCTTCTTTATTTTTTAATGGAATGACTAGACAAAATAAATAATGACATTTGACACTTAACAATATAAAGGCACGAACATTAATAATATGACATGACTCATTCAATTTTGAGGACCCACACGAGACAATACTACTTATTCTCGAGACCACCTAATCGAGTCTGTAGAATTGAGCGACTTTTACTTGTACACACTTTAGAGAGACTAGACTAAATAAAACGTGTATTATATAAACGACTACCATCGACTCACCACTTACAACACCACCAAACGAGTAGTCTAGATCTGCATAATGGCAAGTTCGTCTGTTACAAATCTTGCATACGTGCTCACTCCAAGTTTTCTGCCGTCTTAATCGATACCCCCCAAAATAGCCATGATCGATCTATTGTTTCATACTTTCGCTTCTCGCTAAGTCCAGAGAGAGAATCTTCAAAGAGGGAAAAACCGGTGCGAGCCTGTCTGAAATGGAGGAAGAGCAATCTGACAGAGATCAATAAAAAACAAGCCAAACCACTACTCTGATAAGTAGATCTTTCTGCATCCTACGTGTTCTCAGATCTGAACGATGGTTTCAAGACTGAGGAACAAAATGAAAAAAAAAAAAGGAGCGTGGAGGGAGTGCAGTTTTAGAGGTGCTCCACGAAATCCATGTACAGGAGAGAATTTGGAATAGAAACCGTCAGGATGAATGCATCGTGGGAGTTGATTGGTTAACTTGGAAAGTGGTCAAACCATACAGGATGTCCGATATCGCATGCCGCGCAGCGTTTAACTTTTTGTTGAACCAAGTCTATTCATCAACATTTGATGCTGCATTTAGAGGTCGATCCGTTGAAACTGATCTAAGCAATATACATTCCTAATGATCTCTTGTTTCAGATCACAAATGCATTGAAGGAGTGAGTGATCTATGAAAGAAAATAGTCAGACGACAATAATGACGTGGACATTAGAAAACATTCCATGGAATCATTCATGGACGCTCAAACTTCAAACCACGGTTGATAGTCTAGAAAAATCCTCCTAGATTTGACAGGCCTGAGAGATCTATGTTGATGCCATCAGGAGTGCATTTCATAGAGGTATTCCCACAGATCCATGCTACAAAGAAACTGCTGCGTATAAAAATATCGTACAATCTATAATAGTTTGCTTCTAGAAAACTAATCTACATGAATTTTTCACTTAATTCTCTCAATACCGGGACAAAGCAAAATACCACGGCCCCCTTTTCAATCGTTACTCCATTAACATACTTGGATCGATCACTCGATACCAAATCTTAGAGCAAAGCAACAGATTAACACAGAAATATATAAATTGATATTGTATTATATTCAATTCATTCCGAATTCTTTACATATTGAACAAGCCGCCAATATATAGGAGATAGTTTCCTATTAAGTAGGAAACAACTCAACCACAAATATCTCCTATTTAGTTGTGATCGTTACTCCCGTAACAATACACAACTCAAATCATATGAGTTGTTAAAACAACTCCAACCAATGTATTATTGTTAATATAACAATAATATAATTACTAACATTTGTATTTAATGAATACATAAATAATGTAAACATTAATATTTAATTTCCTAACAATAAGAGCACACATGGATTTTTCTTTTAAACCAGGGCAAAATAACAAGTTTATGGGCATTTTTGAAGCATTTCAACTAGGGGGAGAAATTGTAGGTCACCAATTTGAGAAATAAAATGTTTCTGAGCAAAATTGGACATGAAAAATTAGGGCACACTATGCAAGCTCAGAAATGGCACCAACATCAGCTCTTTCTTGGGGATGGGCACTCCCAGTGAGTGCCACAAGGACAAAATGTAGACCAAGTGCCAAACAATCCATTGGGCAAAGGAGTCAACACACAAGGCAACAAAACCAGAACCACCACCAAAATGAACCGAGAAAACAACCAGAATGGCTGCCAAGAATAAAGGGCAAACCACACACCACAAATAGCAAAAACAAAGCAAAAACAAAGACTATACAACTATACAATTTGTGCATACCTCAATTTGGGGATTAATCCAAGAAATGTTTTAAATGTCTACCATTAACAGTAGCTCTAGCAATTCCCCATCTAGATCTTTGAGAAAAAAGGTATGTTCACCAATTTTGATATCAATGGCATAAGGGCCCATCCATAATGCATCAAATTTTCCATGCTTGCCCTTGTCTTCATGCCTACTATCCCATAACAAGACCAGATCTCCAACATTGAAGGCTCTAGGAGTGACCTTCTTGTCAAACAATCTCTTCAATTTTTCTCTAAATTTGACATGCCTTTGATGGGATGCTCTTCTCTCCTCATCAAGCTCAATAATCTGATTGATCCTTGATTCATATGGGCCAAGCTCTTGATCTTCCAACTGTTGGGAAAACTGAAATGAAGATAATTGCAGGTGTAAGGGTAAAGCAAAGCTTGAGTTCCATACACTAATTCAAATGGGCTTTTACCAGTAGCTCTTTTAGGAGTTATCCTATCAGCCCAAATTGTAAATTTCAATTATTCACCCCATTTCTTCTTATTTTGCTCCAAGGTTCTTCTAATGATCTTCAACAAATTCTTATTACTGGATTTAGCTTGTCCATTCCCTTCGGGGTTATAGTTCGAAGAATAAGTCAGATTGATTCCGTATTCATTACACATTTCCATTAAAGGTTTGGCTTTAAAACACAAGGCATTATCAGCTACAATCTTGACTGGGACTCCAAATCTACATATGATTTGATTTAACAAGAAGTCCATTACCACTTGGTGTGTTGCCTTTTTAGATGGGATTGCTTCAACCCACTTTGTAAAATAATCAGTGGCTATAAGAATCCACTTATGGCCAGCACTAAAAGGATCTGAAATCTCACCAATGAAGTCCATCCCCCATTGCTTGAAAGGAGCTTCAATTGATACAGGCTGCAAAGGAAGGGATCCTGAAGCTTTTAGCCTTCTAGAGAAACGTTTGCAACTATCACATTTTCTAAGCAGTTGGGTTGCATCTTTAAAGAGAGAAGGCCACCAATAACCAACTCTCAAAATCTTATGTGTCATTATTCTTCCAAAAAGTGTCCTCCACATAATCCCCATGGAAATTAATAACTATCTTGGGAGCTTCATCTTCGCAGTTACACATTTCAAGAGGACACCTTCAAGGTTCTTCCAAGCTATCCCAAGGTTTGTGATGATATATTTTTAAGAAGCCACTTGAGGGCTCTTTTCTGATTTTTATTTAAATGATTAGGACAACAAAGGTGTCTAAGGTAAAAGATTACATCCTTGTACCACTCAGAATTTACCAACTTTGCAAGCACATCTACCCTTTCTTCCTCTAGCTGATTCACTTCTACATTCTGTAAGTTGCTCTCAGCCATGAGCTTAACAAGACCCAAACCTCTTACCAACTTTGTGGTTTGGATGTCCATATCATACTCTTGTAGTTTGTTCACCCATCTACATATTTTACTTGAGATCTCCATCTCTGATAAGATGTCTTTCACCATGGTGTGGGGAACATAAGCAACAACTTTTGAACTCAATATATAAGGCCTAAAATTTTTTGTTGCTTTCACCAAGGCAAATGCTTGTTTCTCCATGATTGTATACTTTAACTCAGCAACTTGTAAAGCCTTGCTAAAGAAGGCAATAGGCCTCTCAGCCTCATTCTCATCCTTTTGCAGCAAAACAGAAGCAATGGTATACTCAGAAGCAAAGGAAAAGATTTGGAAAGGCCTCTTATAGTTTGGGGCTGCTAAAACAGGTGCATGTTTAAGTGCATCCTTAATTCCTTCAAAAGCTTGAATGGTAGCCTCCTCCCATTTGATAACTTGGTCCTTCTTTAGCATGCTTGTGATTAGAAGAGTCAACTTAGCAAAGTTGGAAACAAACCTTCTAATAAAATTAATCTGACCAAAGAAAGACTGGATGCCTTTCTTGGTTCTTGGGATAGGTACCTTGCTAATTGCTTCCACTCTCTTAGGGTCAATCATAACACCACAATATGCCCAAGAAGCTTGGCCATTTGCACGCCAAAATGACACTTCTTTGGATTAAGAGAAATGCCATACTCCCTACATCTGATCAGCATCTTTTCCAAGTGTTGCAAATGATCACCTCTCTGCCTTGAAAATATAGTCACATCATCTTGGTAAACTGCAATGAACTCATTGATGTAACCAGCAAAAGCAACATCCATTGCTCTTTGAAAAGTGGCACTAGCATTCATCAAACCAAAGGGCATCCTAACAAAAACATATGTCCCCCAAGGAGTGGTGAATTCTATCTTAAGTCTTTTTGATTCTTTGACAACCACTTGATTATATCCAGAGAAACCATCCAATGTAGAAAGCAATTCGACCCTGTCACAAGCTGCAACATATTTTCCATATTTGGTAAGGGATAGTTGTCCTTCATGGATGCTTTATTTATATTTCTAAAATCCACACAAAGTCTGATGTCTTCGTTCTTCTTTTTGACTGGCACAAGGTTTGCAACCCAAGATGAATATCTAGTGGGCTGAATAATACCTCCATCTCTCAACTTCTTTAACTCCTCTTGCATTTTCATGGAGAGAAGTGGATTAATTATCCTTTGCCTCTGTCTGAATGGTTTGGCATTTGTTTCAAGAGGATCTCATGCTTAAATAAATCTTCTCTATATGCTTTCAACTCTGAATAGGACCAAGTAAGGCAGTCTTGATATTTTTGCAAGAGTTGGGCATATGACTGTTTTTCTTCTCTACTTAAATTACTACCCAACCAAACCCTCCTTGGTTTGTCCTTTGTGCCCAAGTCATGCTCCTCCACATCCCTTGAGGTAGACATGTTTCTATTTATGATGCAATCAACATTGTTAAAATTTGACTCAAGTGCAACAAGACCTCTAGGAATGGTGTTTGTTTTCAATTGGATGATATCTTTTCCAAACAAAGTTTCTCTTCCTTTAGTCATGCATACCATTGGCTCCCAATCAATATTCTGATTTGCAAACTCACCTTGGTTTTGTAAGAACCTTAGCACTTGAGAATCATCATCAAACACCTGCCAATGCTTGACGTTGTCAGGGACAACTGGCCTAGTCAACACTTCAACATTGTACTCACAATAAGGTGAAATGGTGCAAACTCCAAATCTTGACCCCAACACTGCCAACTTGTCAGTAGCAACATTGAGACCTCTATCATGATACACAATGTTAAAGGAATTAAACATTTCAATTAAATCCCAAACTGCATGCTTATACTATTTCATATGCTGATTTTTGTAGCATACGCTTTTCTTATTTGTTTGACAACCACTCTGAGTCTCCTTTTGCAACAATATCTTTCACTCCATACTTTCATGCAATTATTAATCCCAACAACAATGCCTCATACTTAGAAATGTTGTTAGTGCATTCAAAATTAAGTTTGAAGGAAAAAGCAAGATCTTCCAAACTAGGAGAAAGCGAACTATACCAGCACCATTTCCAAATTTGGAGCAAGCTCCATCAAATAGCAAGGTCTAAGGAGTACCTACCATAGCAAGGCACTTTGATTTTCCCATCTTGTGTTCTTTTCCCTTAGCAAAACTAATGAAATTCCCAGCATCTACATCAGCAAACAACACCTCATAGGAAGCATTGTTGGGATCTTCAATTAGGTGCAACATCTTCTTTTTGTCATAAAGCTTGACAAGGCTGCCCTTAATGGGAATGGTGGTGAAAGAAATATCCACCCGAACACTACCACCAATGTTTATAGCCCATTTTCTTGACAAAAGCATACCCCATTTGGTAGGGAAGCCAACAATTACAACATCAAGTTTCAAATTCTTACCCGGATAGGCTGCAAGTTACACTACCAAACCCTTCACACAACCAACCACCGACACTTCTCTTAAATCCATGGCAGTACAATTCCCATAGGAAGCTGACACCTTGATATCCAACTCATTCATGACTTCTAGAGGCATGACATTACGTGATGCACTAGAATCAAACATACAATTGTGAAGTAGCCCATCTTTTATGAGAACAGTTATGAAGAATGGATCAACATTCAATTGGGAATCAACCAAAGATGTCCCCAAATATACCCTGTGTTTCTCTCTAAGAACTTACACTGCTAGTGGTGTTTCAAGGTCAGCAATGATTAAGGATGAGTCTCAACAACAACATTTACATTTCTACTTGGGGTGATCTTCTCTTCCTTTAACCCCAAGTACTCAAATGCTCTCTTCTTATGCTAAGGAATTCTAAGAAACTCAATGATTAGAACACTCAATTTAATTTGGCTCAATACATGGGCTATGTCATAGGGAATACTCTTTGGAAAAACAACATTAGAAGGGAGACAAGAAGATTCATCAGATGGTGAAGGATTCTTGGCAGCTTGGGCATGATGAGGACTGTAATTTTTGCTTGGGACAACAAAGCTTTTAGCAAGTGTTTCTTTCATAGGAGCTTCTTTTGGAATGCTTGTGAGCAAGGGTGTTTTAGGTTTGGATTGAGGCCCACTTCCCTTAACAACTTTGCTTCTAGTGTTATAGTCTTTCTCTTGAGCTACAACAACATTCATCAACAATTGTCTATCTTCCTCTGAAGGGATACCACCATCATACTTCTTAATCATCAAAGCTCTCAAGTATTCAAAGTCATTGCGAGGAATTTCAAAAGCTTGCACTACATCAACATCAAGAGTATGAGGGGGAGAAAAATTGTACCCATTTGATGCAATCCCAAAAGGTAGCAGCAGTTCTAACACTTATTACTTTGCGTAAATGTTGCTCCTGTGAGCTTGAAGAACAACCCATCATGCAAATATCATCATCAGTTCCATCCTCATTATTAGCTTCATCAACTTGTTGGTCCACTTCACATGGAGGATGAGGAAGAAAACATCTATCACACCAATCCATATCAATAACCTCTTCAACAATAACAACCCTCGCAGTTAAGGGATCAGGCAACACTCTTCCTTCACGTGCTTGAGGATGTCTATTTGTAGATCTAACATGCCCTTTACCTTTGTCATCTACCCTTTGATCACCCCTAGGATGATTGCCAAATCTATCTTGTGCTTGCTGCCTAGGCTGACCTTGTGAAGTCTGCCCAATTCCCTTCTCACCCAGGTTAATTTGTATGAGATTTCTTTGACAAATTTCCAAACTTTTCATAACCTCTTCTAAATCAGCACCTTTGCTAGCTTGAGGTTTTTAGGCTTTATCAATTTTACACCATCTTTCTTGAGAGGTTTTCCAATTGCTTTGATGTTGTTCTCAATTTGAAGTGCCATGGAGAAAGCTTGTCTTAGATTGGTTGGGTTTTTGTCTCTTAGGTAACATTATTATCAAATGCATATGCATATTTTATTAAACAAGAGTCATCACAAGGCCTCATATTAACTGTAGCCTTATCAAAGTTTTGTTAAACCTTGTGTTGAAGTCATGGACTCAATCATTAGGGTTTTCTTGATATTCTCAAACTCGGATAAAAGAAATCTAGGATCAATCCTGTCACCATATTACAACGTAAATGCATTTTCATTTTAGTCCATGAATCAATAGAATTATTGGGTAGAGCCTTGTACCAATCCTAGCATCTTCTTCTAGTGTATGAATAAACAACTTAATATACACATCTTCAAACTCTATCTCAAAATCTTCCATCATATTATCAAAAAGTTTGAGATGCTTGATCACCAAATAATAACATTGTTACCACTCGGAGTTTTGGCAACCTATTTCTGACATCTTGTGGGACAACATTTGGGTAACCATCCATTCCTCTAAAATTTATAGGACCAAAGGTGTTAACAAAAAATGGAGGTCTAGGCTGATCCATATTGTTTGGTGGAGGTGATCTTGGAGGTGAAACAAGCTGATGAGGAGTGCAAGGTCTTTGGGACTCAAGAATGTGATTCACAAGACTGGTATTCTCTAAGTGCTGATTTTCTTGGAAAGTTTTACTCGAATTAAAACATAGAGGTGTAGATTGGAGAAGGATCTTACCAGGTACAACAGAAGGGCCTTCACTAGCTGAGGCAAATAGGTTTATGAGAGGATTGCTTGAATCAGAATCACTTGAAGAAGAGTGATAATCCTCTACCAAAGGCTGATCTCTCTCACCAATGGCTATATCTTTGCCTGATGTTTGACCTTTAACCACTTTCTAAACTCTTCTCCCTTCCAAAACTAAGTTTCTTGAATCTGAGAACAATTTCTTAGCAGAGTCTCTAAGAAAGAGAGATCTTCTTCCTCTAGTTTTACAGAGATCAGCAACACAAAAATAAATGATAGAAAGTTTAAGACACTGGTATTTTCAAGATCAAATCAGCATGGAGTCGCCACTAAGGAATTTCACCTTAGTTGTGTAAGAATGCACTAAAATAATCTGTCAAATGCTTGCTAGTAAAAACTTTACAAAGCCTTATAAATCAGACCTTCTTCTTAGATCAATCAATCATAATGCAACCAAAGTGTATAAACTGTTGGGAAATGAAAAAGACAAACAGAGCTTGAAAATTTTACTTAAAACTTGTAGATCTGAAGCATAGAATGATATTTTAACAATGTAGCAGCTCAAATAATTGAATACATAAATGCTCAAACTCTTCAAACACTTCAAAAACACCAAGAAATTCCAAGAAGTCCCTAGAATGGCGCCACTCATGTTGGTATCCAAATTTGTTCTCCTTTTCAGTCTGAGCAGCACCATAGATATGTCATGGAGCTTAAAGGATAGATTAGACCATGTTGTATGTCATTGGTAGCCGAGGATATGGTCTAGCTGGCACTCAGGTTTGTGGAGAAATGGATAACACTCCAATAGGACTTGATCTTGTCCTAGCTGTTTTAGGTTGTGCCTTGCAACCAAGGTAAGAGGACCTATTTTGTAACCTTGTAATGGTGAAGGAGGTGAAGATGTCCTTCTCTTTGCTTGGAATTCTATGATAGAGACCTTGATGAAAACATGATCAACACCCCAGATCTAAACTCTCACAAGTTGTCACTTACAAAACAAGCGTATGTTCTCAAAACAAGGCAAAGGTTACTAGAGACATTGGCAATTCTGATATGTTATGCATACTTTTGCAAATGGAATTTGATCTTTTGTGGGTATACAAATGAAAATCAGGGATAGTACATGATAGGATCTTTGTTGTTTAGATGATTTTTGGTGGGGGATTGATAAGACAAACTGGGATAGATCAGATCTTTGACAATCTGTACAATACTTGAACAACTATCAGATGAAATGCCTAAAATAATTAGGATGTTCTTTCAACCAAAAGAGGCATAAATGGAAGCCCAGGTTGCACTCTTCACACAATATTTGAGAACTCACCACAAAAGCTTGAAGTAAAGAACTCAATTAAACACAAAAATCCATGATCAAACCATGCCTAAGGTACCCCCAAAGGCTTACAAGAAATCTCTGCAATCAAGGAAGGTAAAGTGATTTTAAATTTGTTTATCTCCTTATCAGATGAAGGATCTTCTGAATATGAGATTGCAAATGCCACTAAACTATCAACTAGAAATGGAGATCTTGTGTGATTTCTAAAGACTTTCAATGCAAGATTGCAACAAGAACAACAAAATTTATTTGCAGGCATTTAAAAATGATAACAGACATCATATTGCCCAAAGAAAAACACATATTTAATTCAAAACTTGTTAGATTCAACAACAAGGGAGAGTTACATGAACAATCTCAGAGCTGTGTGATGGCTATACACTTGTAACCAACTCACATACATGAATTTCCAACACATGAGACATTAACTTGGTTCTTTGGTGGATTTCTCAAAAAATGAGCTTTCTCTCAGAATTTGCCCGTAATTTTCTACTCCTTCCTTCTACAATTTTTTCAAAATGCATTATATACCCTTTGCCACATTGGAGCCTTCCCTCCCAAGTAAAGAATATGCCATGGGATCAAGTTTATTACAACAATTCTTCATAATTTAATGAAAATAACATCAAACAAAAAACACTCACGGTTTGCCACAAATATGCCCAAGAAGATTAAATCATTACAAATATCTGGATCATTATTCATCCTAGAGGCATGTTTTTTATCATTGAGGCATGCAAACACCTTTGAATCATCATTTTTACCTTTTTTACCTTTTCAAATTACCTCTGCAACTTTTAATTTTGTCATTTCATGTTTTTCTCGGGCCTGAGCAAAAATTACATCAAAAACACCATAGATCGAAGAATTAAGTCATGAAAATGATGCCAATGTTCTCAGAAGGCCAAGACAACACAAAATCATATAAGATTTGATGAAATTTGATGCAAAAACGTGATTTCCAAGCTTCTTGGAGCTCCCATGGTGGCCAAAACAAATGGATGCACAATAACCGTCGATCTCATCCACCTTTTAATATCAGCCCTCCACGTGGAAGATGCAATCCAAAAATAAGCTCAATATTACCTTTTTAAACTTTGGATAAGGTGGGACACGTGTCAAAAATGATTGGATCGGGCCCATGCCTTTAAAAATGCATTTGCGACCTTTTGAAAATTTGGAAAATTTTTCCACCTTTCCCTCCCTACCTCCTGGGCCCACCACATGTCTAAAGGTGGGTCCCATTGAAACTGCAGACCAATTCTATCAATTTTACCTCTTTTGTGGAAAAAGAAAGTTTTTCCAAAAACCTCTGTGGGCTTGGACACCCGATCTCTTCCCCGCCACGTGGCGCTCTCTGATTCGCCACGGGGCCAAGTCTCATATTCTACCTTCAAACCTTTTTGAAAAATTTGAAACCTACCACGGTCCCGTGCTCTTCCTTTGATGTTTTAGAATGTACCACGTGTCCACCATGGATTGGATGTGGAGGCATGCTTCCCATTTACACTTTAGCTCCTTTTGCCAAAAAGGCAAAATTTTCAAAGTTGCCCCGAGGTCCGAACCTCCGCCTCCTCATACAAATTTCTTGCAAGCGGCAATGTGACCATTTTTCAATTTTGAGATTTTTGCCTCCAAAGGAAAAAAATCTCAAAAACTCTCAAAACCCCGCTTATCCATTTTTCTTCCTTGGACACGTGTCACTTCCTGACTTGTTGCAGAGCTTCACCCAAAATTTGATTTTTTACCATTTGAAGTTAAAAACTTCAAAGTCATTACAAAAACCCACTACCCCATCCTATCCTTTCCTGGACATGTGTCCACCAGGGATTAGTCGAGGGCCTTCGGGCCAAAAATTCACTTTATCACTTTGAGCCATAAAACATCAAAATTCTCCAAGTCCCTCCACCACCCTGCATGCCCTCAGACCAAAGTATGTGCCACGTGTCCTCTCCCTATTCACTGCGGGCCTTCGGGCCAAAATTTGTCTTTGAAAATTTTGCAAAATGAAATCAAAATTTCCTAAGGAAAGTCTCACCACCCGCCAATCCCCTAGCCAATCAAAACATGCCACATAGGCACTTCTTGCAGAAGTAGAGCCACGGATCAAAATTTTCCTTTTTGCCAAAATTTCAAAAAATGATAAGTTAGAAATATTTCCCGACACCCCTAGCCAATAGGAAACTGCCACGTTGCCATTACCTTCCGATGATGAATTTGACGGGCAAATGACACCCGTATGACCATCAAAACGTAAAAATTCAAAGGATGCCCTAGAAATCAAATTTTTCAACAAGGATTGCAAATTTCTTGATTTTAAATCAACTGAATCATGTTTTGACATTATTTTCGACCTTGGGATTGGGAATTTAACTCATACAATTTAGATTTGATCAATTTCAATTTTTGCACGATCTAGCAAAGGGAAAACGACACAACCCGAAAATTGGAAAAACCTAGGGCACAAATAAGAGCACACATGGATTTTTCTTTTAAACCAGGAAAAACAACAAGTTTATGGGCATTTTTGAAGCATTTCAACTAGGGGAGAAATTGTAGGTCACCAATTTGAGAAATAAAACATTTCTGAGCAAAATTGGACATGAAAAATTAGGGCACACTATGCAAGCTCAGAAATGGCACCAACACAACCTATTTTGAGAGTGCATGGGTGGTGAAGGGAAATTCCCCACCCCTATAAGTATGTGATGCATTTCATTGTTTTGGGATGCGATGTGATGTTCTCGAGTTGTATTGGAGTTATATTGCCTATGTGAACTTGTGTGTATGAATCTATGTTAGTATTATGATGTATTCAGTTCTTGTTTTGTGATGAATTAATACAATGGATCATTGTGGATGGATATTAGTTTTTGATGTCTCTGTTCATGGTAATTGTATGGTAAATCTGATCTTAATTCTAGTTTGATTCATTATGCTCTATGGTTGTGATCTAATTTTGTTATACTTTGTATTTATTCACCGGATCTGGTTATGGAATATATGGATATGTATGCTAACATCTTGAGAAGACAATACCAAGGAGGGACCTGGTAGCTTTGCACACTTCGAGTGAGCATCTAGATCTCTTTGGATGAAGTGCCACCACATAGGAAATTCAAAGGGGAAAAGAAGAATACATAGTTTGAGGTAATGAGCGAGGTGGTGAATTGGGTGAGAGGTGCGATGAGTTGGATGAGCATGGCGAGGAGTTCAGTGAGTTGGATGAGCGGTGTGAGTGGTGCGGGTGAGTTGGATAGCGATGTGGATAAGGAGATGAGTGAGGTGGGAGAGGTGAGTTGGTTCAGGCCGGGCTAGGAGCGGTGAGTTGGGTTGATAAGCCGGGAGAGGCGAGTTGAGTAGGCGAGTTAGACTTAGACAAGTCACGTGGGTGACTCGTAATGAGGGTAGGGAGGTTAGAGAGGCGGTTGAGGTCGGAGAACTTGAGGAGCGAGTAGAGGTGTGGGGTGGGGACAAGCTAAGTCAAAAACATATCTTAGTAGGGATTATAAGTGGGGTGAGTGAGGGGTGTGAGCTCGAAATTAGCGAGTTGAGTGAGTACGTGGGTCAAGGTGAGCGTATGAGTCATGGGGTGAGTCACTCCTGCAACTCAGGGTTATTTGGGAAGGTCAACAGCTAAGTGAGCTCATGACCAGGGGAGATTTATAGTGAAGGGCTCTGGGTGAAGGAGTTAACACCTAATTTTTCACTTTTCATCTTTCATACATGTTACTAACAATTTCCTTTATGCAAATAAGGGTCATTGATGCATCTATTTATGAGTGGGTGCCAAATGGGGAATGATTATTCACGTAATCATTATGGGTTAGAGACAGTACACAAAGAGAGTATCATTATGTGGTCCTAACCTTAGTTGTCCTTACACTAGTTATCCTTGTCCCTTTATGTCTCATACACATTGCACTCCCGACATCTTGCTTGCATTTCACCATTTAGCACTTTTTTCATCCATGTCTCGTGATTTATGACACTTATTTTCACTTTGCATGACACGTTATGATCCATGATCGATGCCATCACCCATGGGTGATGGTGTCGATGTAATATTTTCCTGGTTGATGCAATTGCCTCGTATACATGCCTACCATATCTTGACATTCATGAAGAAAGGAAGATTGAATCTAAGGACTTGTATTTTGCTTGGCTTTTTTTTCCAACTTTGCAGCTACTCTCTCATCTCTTAGTTCATCTTGCACTTGGCTCGGATTGGATTAGACACTCTTCTTCTTGTTTAGATTATTTACACTTTTAGGTCATTTATAGTGAGTTTAGAACATGAATTATGTTCCCCTTCTCCACCTAATAGTGATTTTCTCTCATTATGTTGCTTTCTCTAGAGAGATAGATGCATCAACAACCACCCCACAAGTAAGTGCTCTAACGCTCTTTGTCATTTTTCATAGATTAGTTCATTTGCCTTCCCCATTACTCTATGTTAGCTTAGTATTATACGTACATTGATGCTAGTTAGCACAATTCTCTTATTTTATCAGTTCCTTAGCTTTCCACTATTTACATTTTAGTTATATTGTGCATGCTTTCCTTATCTATCATCGATCTATACCTCTTCTCACCCATTTACCGATATCCTAGTCAAATACTCTCCTCTATCTTAACTACGGGCCATGGAAACCCTAGGTTGTCCTAGTGCAAGGATTACTACCCTCTATATATGTGACACCCTTGTAGAAACAGTAAGACTTAGGAGTGTAAGTTATTGAGACACATTCTTGGCTCATCATACATTTCTGGTGAACCCAACGTGAATCTTATAAACCTTCCGATAGAGCTCAACTCGTTGAAAGCATCCATCTTCAACCTTGATCCAACTCCAAACATCCAAAATTTAGAAAAATCCCAAAAGCCATTATATATAGATAACACCGCCCATGGGTGATCTTGTTTGTTTTTGCAAATTTATTTTCAAACACCATTGGTCCTTGTGTAAACCTACTTTCATGAATGATCCCTTTTGCTTACCAAAATTTGTTTCAGATACCATTAAACCCTGTATAAACTTTTCTACATGGTTGATTGTGTTTGTAACCTCCATCTCAGGGCTTGTTCTTAGCTAGATCATCACTCCATCATGGAGTATCTGGGCCTAGGGTCTTCTAATTTTGTTGTGAAAACACTTCTTGATCCTTATCATTCTAAAGTTGAATTTCCCTTTTGTATGGATTGTTGTATTGTAGAAGCACCTAGAAAGAAGCCTTCTACCCACCACAATGGCCTACCCGAGGATGATGAAGAAGAAAACTAGAATGATTATACCTTTGACCATCCTCCTTGAATCAAAAGTTTCTATCCTAGTTTCCCTAATACAAAAATGAATCAGAAGAAATATTTAGAAAATGTCTCACTGAAATTATCTTTGAACAACTTGATAATAGGGCAGAAAAAGGAAAGGTCTCAAAGTAGGTTCATTTGAGAATGCCTCTAATTTTGACCCTACTAATCTCATTCTCCAACTTATTGATAGGATGAGCCAACAACAATCTGCTACTACGACTCAATTCCTTTAAATGCAAGCCAACATGGCTCAATTAGTTAACCACCCTACAATGGGCTCTTGGGGCACCATGCCCCTCCTTTTCCAAATATGTCAAATGGGGTGCCCATCACCTAACCCACTATTTAAAACAAAGTCTTAAGAGCAATCCAACAAGAGCCTCTAGCACCTTACATTGCTAACATGGATATTGGTGGCATTGCTCCTTCTATCTCTTATGATGGGTCTACAAATTCATATGTTGCAACCAAACTCCTAGCTAAAACTCTCATTGAAGATGCTTTGGATTGGTATTATACTTTACCTCCTAATTCCATAGTTGAG
Organism: Taxus wallichiana var. yunnanensis; assembly: GCA_018340775.1. Classification (NCBI taxonomy): domain Eukaryota; kingdom Viridiplantae; phylum Streptophyta; class Pinopsida; order Cupressales; family Taxaceae; genus Taxus; species Taxus wallichiana. The sequence goes on along the minus strand of CM031235.1, from coordinate 69,032,797 downwards.
CTAGAGTCCTTGGTAACGGCCTTGGTAAATGAATTCCAATATCATGATCTACATGAGAACAATATCAATGCTTTCATTAATTGCCAATAATATGAAAATGAATCAGTGTAAGCTTTCATCAAGTGTTGGAAGACCCTATCCATATGAACAAAACATAATATGCTTAATGATAGCCTCTTCCAACTTTTCTTACGAGCTCTTGAACCTCGCCTTTAATACAAGGTGAGGTCATTTTATCCCACTTCCCTAGAAGAAGCCTTTGAACAAGCCAAAAGGCAAGATTATCTCATGAGGGAATTCAAGAAATATCCTCCTAAAATGTAAAATAATAAACAAGTCCAAATCCTCCAATATTCTCGAATAAGAACGTGAAAAATGAAAGAGTCTCTGATACTCTTCCTCTTGTCACTTCTTCAAATAGGATTGTTTTTAACATTGACCAACAACCTAATAACAACAAGATTCAGCATAACTATCATCATTCGTAATATGGCAAAAATTTCATTTTAGGAAAATTTGAAAAGGTGATTTTTTCGGAGCGGGTCGGTGTCCTGTTCACCTAAAATATACAATATATTTTTTTGGGGTTGGCTTCACCTTCATTTGAAAACATCTCCTATAAAAACCTAGGTGATTCACTCGGGTAGTATACCTCAAGTAGCTTACCAAATTACCAATACCGTGAAGTTTGAACTCGCATACTCTTAAGCACCAGAGATTGTTGTTAGCCTGTTAGGGTTAGTTGTTGACGTGCGACAGGGATATAGTTGACGCACGATAAAGAGGTATTGTAGATGCGTGAACAAGGAGATATTACAGATGTGCGACAAAGGGGTAAGCAGTTGACATGTGAGAGGAATAGAGTTAATGACGATAGAGAGAGTTGATGCGCACGACAAGGCATAGGCAGTTGATGCGTGACAAGGAAAGAGTTGACACGTGATAGAGACCTTAGATAGTGGACACCTTCATGACGAAACATGACAATTTTAGTTGATGCCTTGTTGATGTGATAGGGATTATTGACACGCTATTGACACGTAAAAGGGTTAGTTGTTGACGCACAACAGGGAGTCGCTACTTGGTTCTTTTGCTGATGCAGACTCTATTCAAAATAATGGAAGGTGCTAGTCCTAAGAATGCGAAGACCCTAAAAGTAACTAAGAAATCTCAAAATCATTTCAAGTATTTTGGAAACTCTGCAGATACAAATATTGAAAATACCAACCATATAGATGCCACCACAAAGAATCAAAATACTGACTATGTGGAAGGTATTATTGAGGTGGACATGCATTCTGCATAGTATCAAACAAATGACACCTACGATAATATGCCAGATCTTGAAGATATTCTTCCTATTGGGGTGCAACTAGAAGTGCATCAAGATATCACACATACAAATACTCAACAAAATGGAACACATAAATCAAATTCAAATTCTAGTTCACGAAAGAGGAAACCAGGTGATTGTGATATTGCTCAAAATTCTACTCAAAAAAAGTAAAACATTGAAAACAAACAAGAATATGTGGACCATTGGTAGGTCATACAAGTTTGATTGGGCAGCTAAATTTCTATTTATCGAACTTGTACAATCATCTAATTCTGAAGAGATCCCATCTGAATGTACATGTACAATATGTACATGGAAATTGGGAAAGCAACAAAAAATGCAAATGAAGTTGGACACTATAGAAAAACATTGTGGAAAACAATATTTGACTATAACGGGGGGATGGCCAGAAAATCAAAACACACAGGTGGAAAACTAAAAAAGAATGCATGCATGTTAGATATGCGCAATGGAATATGAGGCAGAGTAGAAAAAACATAGACATCTCTTGGAAAAGGGAGGAACGATCACATCGCATATTGGTAAGATGAATCAAACAAATCTACATGCAAAACTCATACAATTCTCTACTCTATTTCACATACTAAAAAAAGGAAGACCGATTTCAGATTTCCTCGATTTCAAAGTTTTGTATCAATATAATGGAATGTTGAACGTACCTCAGTCTCATTGGTCTAAAAGTAGTGGATGGGAAATGGAAAAATGCCTTTCGATGATAGAGAAGGAAGATTTGAAAGAGAATGTAAAAAAATCAAAGTTTATCTCTCTTTCAATTGATGAAGTGACAACAGTCGACAACACTGCATGGGTATGTATCCATGTCTATACTTTAGAAAATCATATAAGGACACCTCATCTGTTGGGTGTTATGAAAATGGTTGAAAACTGCAATGCCAAAACCTACATAAAATAGTTGTTTCTCATTTGAAAGATATTGCTGGAATGACTGATTATGAAATTGCTACGAAGTTGGTATGCATTGAGCAGATGGTGCATCTATCATGCAGGGTCACCGAACAAGGCTATGTGTGTTAGATTACAAACAACAAGTGGCCCCATATATGCTACCAATTCACTGTATGGCTCACAAATGAATTTAGCGTATAAAATGGTAAGCAACCATGAAAATGTTGCTAAATTAGAAGACCTTATAAGAGAACTTCATGCCTATATGTCAAGTAGCCCAAAGTGATTTCTTGAGTTCCAGAAATTTGCAATTGGAATTACAGATGGCAAAAACTTCTGAAAGATGTTGAGACTAGATGGATCTCCTTGTATGAACTTGCATGCAGAGTTCGTGAGGAGTATCCTTCGTTGGTTGGTTTCATGCACAAATACCATCATGAAGTTGATAGGGTGAGGGACTTGTTGTTCCATTTAACTGATTTGGAGACATTGCTTACATTGGTTGGTATTCTTCCAATGTTGCAGCAGATCAATACACTGATGAAGCATGCACATGGAAGATTAATCTATATTGTGGATTTTATACGGATGAGAAAAATGGTATGTCAAAGTCTTGATATCTTGTACTATTCCCAAGATAGTTTTGATACACCTGTTTTTGAGAATTGGAAAGCTTTATTAGATCTTAAAAATCCTAGTAACTATTTGAGATTTAATATCCACGATCACCTCTACATCACTATTAATGGGAGGGACATACCACTGCACATTTTGTAAAAACGTCAAGATATTACAGGATCGGAACGAGAAGATGTTCCCATGACACGTAATCTCTTTGAGTCTGTTATAGTTGAAACAAGAATAAAGCTTAAAAAAATTTTAGAATCCTTATCATCAGAAATTAGAGAACGTTTCTCCAAAGATAAAATTCTTGAAGCCATGGGTGTGATGAATCCTAATTTTTGGAATACTGAAGGTGGTCATGTTGACTTTGTAAGAAAGCATTTCCATAAATCCATGGGTACAATAATGGAACATTTCACAAAGACTTCAAAGTTCAAGGGTATGGAAATCAAAGGTATACTTGAATGCTGATTTATTAAAATTTCAATCAACAAATTTTGCAACAATAATGAGGAACCAATATAAAAATTTAGACGAACCTTCTGAAAGTGGTGCTATTACAAGGATGTGGCGAGGAATCTATCAAAGTTCTATCTTACAAGAAGATATCAGTGAATATTTCAGATTATATGAGTTATGCCAAACAATGATTTTGGGGTCTGTGGAGGACGAAAGGGTTTTCAGTGCACTATCATTTATAAAATCAAAACTGAGAAACAGTTGGATAAAAATCTAGAAAGTTGCATGAGGTGTTATGTTTCTCGATACTCCATGGAAACCTTTCCTTTCGACAGAGCAATTGCGCATTGGAATTCCCTTTGCAAAAGAAGAGGTGTGAATAATACAACTACAAGTACAACTGTTCCCAACGTTGAGAGTGGAATTGGCGCATCGTCACACTCTATAGAAGAGAACATCGAGTTTGAAGAAGCTATTGATAATGGATTGTTTCAACTTTAAATAGGTATCTTCTTCACCTTAATCTTATTGTTTGTCACTTTAAATTTTTTTCAGCTCTTGTTATCATTAAAGATGTTACAGGTCTATATATTTACATTTATTTAAATACAATCTTTTTCTTTTTTTTGAAAATGTGGGTTGACATCCATCCGAGGAAGCTGGTACTTCTCGGACTGACAATGTCAAAAACTCACCCATCTATCTACTAATCCATTTCTCATGTTGAGTTTTCTTAAAACAAAGATCTAGCACATTACCAGTGATGATTTCACAACAATCTAAAACACTAGAGGTAAGTTAAACCCTATCATATCATCTTTCTTGATTTCTTACAATTATGTTTAATTTATTTTTTATATTTGCAAAATGCTTTGATATATTTTTAAAACTTTGTGGGATAAAATGACACAATTGAATTTTACAGAGGAAGATATTTCCATACTATACAATTCATAATCCACGATACATTATACAATTTATAATATATGTCCACATAAAATTCATCATCATCCATATATATCATATCATCACCATATCATTATCATAATCCTGAGTCCTGACACTACAATTATTATTAAAACAATTATTTATCTAATTTAAATTTATTAAAACAATTCCATTTTTTTAAAACAATTCATGATCATATCATTACAAGTATATCCATTCTAATGTCATCTATATCCATTCTAATGTCATCTATATCCATTTTAACACATTCCATTTATTTATCATCTATATCCATTCTAATGACATCATGATCATATCATTACAAGTATAGAGAAGAAGAATTATCTTAAAACAAGTTTAAATGTCTAGAGAAGAAGAATTATCGTGCTTGAAGCTAAATCTACGTCCACATAAAATTCATCATCATCCATATATATCATATCATTATCATAACCTTACACTACAATTATTATTAAAACAATTATTTATCTATTTTAAATTTAAAGAAATGTCTCTGTCCTAACACATTCCATTTTTTAAAACAATTATCCATTATCATCATTCATCATCATCTATATCCATTCTAATGTTATCATGATCATATCATTACAAGTATAGAGAAGAATAATTATCTTAAAACAAGTTTAAATGTCTAGAGAAGAAGAATTATCGTGCTTGAAGCTAAATCTACGTCCACATACAATTCATGATAATCCAAGTAAACAAGAAACATACGTCATCATGATTCATCCCTATCTAATGCAATCACCATTAAGAGTAAACCAAAAAGCATAAACTCCATATACAATCTAAAAATTCTATACATAATATATAGGAAGTTAAAAAATTAAAGATTATATAGTATTTCAAATTTTAAAAGGCTATCAAATCCAGATAATAAAATTCAAATACCATGACCACAACATTCAATGTTACAAATTTTCAAATATAGACTCAATATTTAAAGTTTCCACACTCAATAATAAAAAGTTTCAACCCTCTTTTTTTGTATCCATTTCAACTCCTGTGCTCCTTTCCCCAATGGTTTCTTCACCTATGTGGCTGTACCCCTTTCCCCAACGGCAGAAATAACCCCAGAACTTATAAGATCTTCCACAACACTATCCAGATTTTTAAAATTCTTTCTTCTTGCTTTGTCGCATCTCCATGGGACAAAAAATTTGGATCAGCTACTACCTTAGCTTTGAATAATATTTCAGGGTCGAATCCATGCTCTTTAATTATCCGCTTTAGTGTATTGTTTTGTTTGTTAACCAAAACAATATTTTCCTTCAAATTCTTCACTGCGGATAAACTGTTCTTCACTTGTTTCCAAGTGAACTTGGAATACCTTTGCTTGACTCTTCAAATTTTCATATTTCAACTGCACAAAAAAAGTAATGTCAATTCAACATATTACTAAAAAATGAAAATTTCAAATTAACAAGAAAAATTGTTTGAAAGTGATAGTACTTACAACCGCTCTATCTCTCTCGGCATTTGCAACTGCTACCAGATCCTTGTCCTTAGACCATTTGTTAAAATATGCCTGGGCCTCAACACTAATATTTTCCAATTTGTTTAATGTCTTATCCAAAATGTCATCTTTATAGTTGTTGTTATACATGACAATCCCACTTCTTACTTGGGTAAGTAAGGAATCCATCTTCGCAGGTTGATTCTGGACTGCAACGTATAAACTATCTCTTTGCCAATAATTTTCAAAATGACTAATAATCTCATTGATAAGAACTTTAGCCCTTCTCTCCCATTCTATGAGCTGATTGATATGAGGTAGAATAAACTCATTGACATGGGATTGACAATCATAACCAATTAAGTTCTCCAAAGGAAAAGGTAACAACTATTCACCATCTGTATCTGATGAAGATGATCTTGCTGGAGAAGTATGGGGGCTTTCGGGCTGATCAACTACTACTTGTTTCTACCTTTGGGTGGCCTGATCCTGTTTGTGATAAAATTAATCAAGATTCAGATAAATAAATTTAAATCGAAATGTAATTCAATATTGTAAAGCATGTTGAAATTGAAGTATACCTACGCTGGCCTTGAATCATCTCACAGGGTATTGAAAAAACCAGTTGGGTCATTGCTATCAATGCCCAAATAATCTTCATCTAAATTTATATTATTCAAAACCGATATGCCCATTGCACTGGGCAAGCCACCAAGTGAGAGGGTTGGAATTCGAAAGGAGGAGGCAATGTTTAGTGTCCCGCTAGGGGCCGAGAGCAATTGGCATGCGTTTACCAATGTTCTTTTTCCCTGTTCCTCTGGTTGGCATTTTAAATATTATTGGTTGAGGGGGGGTCGGTGCCACTATTTGAACAGAAGGACTGCAATGTGCTGAAAAGTTCAAGAAAAAACATGAAAAACTAGAAAACAATCCAAAAACTACGAAATTAAACGAAGTAGTATTCAAAAGTTGTACCTTGTTGTCGAGGGGTAGTTTGTCGCGGTGCTAAGGGTGGCCATGTAGGAGTAGTATTTGGTGGTTGTTGAGAAGATACAAATGCATGCGACTGTATGGAGTGAGTTGGGGAAGAAGGTTGAGTTTCCAAAACACGCGTATGGTCCAAAGTCCCTACAATGTCATCAACATTGAATGTTATGTCAATTCAATTGGTTAAAATTTAAATTGGAAAATAAAAATACAAATTTGGAATTTGTAAATAATATATGAGAAGGTATTACTTCTCTGGCATTTAACGAGTTCAAATTGTTGAGGGTTCGAGAGAGGAGTGAGCTTCCATTTCAGATTGGGAATCTCCCAAGCCTCAGCATGTTGTTGGCCTCTTCCTCTTGATAATGCCTTTTTTCGGGAAGGGCTTCAATAAATCTTCTCTGCAAACCGTAAATTGTTAATAACTATGTAGTGTAATGTCAAAAATTGAAATACAAACTAAATAGTTTATACCTATTGTTCTTCAAATGGAATTGACAACTTCATCAACTCCTCATCAGTGCAAGTAGGAATTGGTTTGTCTTTTAAATTTAAAAGTGCCTCGTAATAAAGGCCAAGGAGATAGTTTGTGGAATAAATGACAGTTTTTCTAAAAGCTTTGAATTTGTTATGTCAGTTCTTATTTTTTTTTTTAGATAGGTGCACCAATCAAATTTTTGTTTTGAGATAGTGGTAAACTATGTATGCAATGGCCCAGTTTGGTATATCTATTTTCCGACCCTGCAAAACTATTCTGGATTGAAAAAGGAAATCATTGCAGCAAGAAAGTGGTGTGCAATTGCTTGCGTATCCACACCATGCCTGGATTTATTGACATGAGCTACAAATGCCAAACAATGGGAATTAATATAAATTTATAACATTAAATTGTATCACAATAAAAAATAGAATAAAAATGATGAATGAAAATGAATTATACTTACAATCAACATGGAAACCGAACGTTGATTCGAGATATTTCTTGTCATCTTCCACGAGTGTTTCCTTCATTGTAACAATTGGTAAATTTCTGAATGGAAGGCCCATAAACCGATGGATGTCATTTGCTTCGATACCAAATTGAAACATTCAGCCATCATTTAGAGTAACATAAAAAGGCCATCCTCTGTATTGTAGGACGAGAGAAGGTAATTCAAAATATCTGGGTCTGTTTCAAATGGGGCATGTCAACGAGCCCACTAAACTCACACGCATCGATCAAATCTTTATATTCGGAAGACATCTTTAAAACAATATGGATGTGGGGGCACAAAGGATTCCTGTAGATGATCTTGCCCATGGATTGATTGATTCTCTTCTTGATTTTTGTCCTTGAGCTTGCAGTTGGGAAGCACTTGAAGTCACCATTGTAGTTGTGCTTGCATGTCTTTGACAATGATGGATTCCTGTAAAAAAATCAAGAGCCGGAAAGTGTAAATGAGAAAATGACCGATGAGAGGGTATTTATAGGCCAAATAAAGCGTCAATGGCCTATTGATGTGTGTAAATGGCTCTTGCTGATGCGCGTGGAATGGACCCTATTAACGTGCATCAATGCAATGCCATTTGTTAACGCACTTCAATGGCCTTTGACGACACGCATCAACAAGGGCCATTGACACATGTCAACAGAGCATTGACGACGCACATCAATAGGGTCCATTGACACACGCCAAAAAGGGCCATTGACGCAGCATCAATAGGGGCATTGATGCGCGCATCAACAAGGGTCATTGACACGCGTCAACAAAAATGTGTTGACACGCGTCGCGTCAACGGTCCCTATTGACACGCGTCAATGACCCTTGTTGATGGGCATCAATGCCCCTATTGATAAACATCAACGAGTTCAATTAATGTCGTGTTGACACACATCAATGAGGGTTATTGATGTCATGTTGATGCACGTCAATTGTTCTTGTTGACGCGTGTTAATGATGCATTGGTTTCTAGAACTTTGTGGTTTCTCCGGCTCAAAAACTTGGCAAAATTTTTGTTTTGGAATACTGTCAAATTCACCTTTCATTGAAACTGGTTCCGGGATATTCACCAGGTATTTTCCACCTATAATTTTCTAGAGGTGTCTTAAAATGAAATTAACCAAGCTAATGAGAAGTTACAAATCTTCTCTAATCCCATGCCTAATCATAATGTAGCTGAAAGTAATAAGAAGCAATAACATACTACAACGAACATAGTCGACCACAGATTATCCTCTTGAGAATATAATTGTAATTAATGATGTAAAGCATGTTATAACTTACGTAGAACCTGAATATCCTATAACATTCCAACCTCGGACTCACAGGGTTATATATCCCTTTATACCTCAAAACTAAGCTTCTCAAGGTAAAAATATGCCTCCTCCAAATGCCATCGGCCCCTGTGGAAATTATTCTATAGGGCTAATGGTGAATGGATTTATTTCTCTAACTATAGACATTATCGGTCTCTTGGCAAATGAAACTTATATGTTTCATGGATTAAGAACAGAGAAGTTTTTTTTTTCATAAGTAACATTAATCACCCCTATTTCTAGCTCTATTTCGAGGACTCCCAATGCTCTTAGCCTACTGCAAAGTCCATTAATGACAAGTTGAATCCTATTGAAGCAGTAGCCCAAATTTATAGCCAAGTACCCTTCTTATAATTCATGCGTATGTCACCTCACAATCATGAGCATCTCATAACAACATTGTTTGATATGAACATTCCATTTTATCCCTCTTGGAGTAGAGCCCCACATTACATGGCTCAAAGGAATGCATCTTTCGGGAATGTGAGCATCTCTTCATTGATTTAACAAATATACAATTTGTAAAACCCTAATTACAGAGTCAAATATGATAAATAGATGTTATAAATTTTTTTTTGACACAAGTAATAAGCTAATGAAAATTGAAACCCTAAGTGTAAGAGAGGGAATATAATTTTAGCTAATTTCATAATAAAACCTGAAGTGTTATTGACTGGAAGACTAATGAACATGAGGAGGAGATTGTTGCAACTATTCTTGATAAATTATGGAATTACCAGATGAGCTTGGACTGGGGTGAGGGCGCCTAGGCTCTAGATACCTTTTTTTTGGGAGCCTATCATCACAAGGGTGAGATCGAAATTGAAATTTCTTGGTGTTGCAAGGTGGTCACTAACCTTCATTGTTTGTCATTTGTATGTTGCTAGATAATCACAAAATTCACCTGTAACTCCGCAAAACCCCAAACACATCAAATCCTAAAAAATAAAGATGTAAATAGGGATTCAAACTAATCTCGACGGTCACCTGATAGAGTGAACTTCTGACTAAGAACTACACTTCATCTCAAACTCCATGTAATTTTTATGTGTGTGGGTGTAGAAATCGTGCCCTAGGAAGCTCTTGTGCAAGATACACTAGATGGTGAGAGATAACTAGATGTAGCAATGTAAATAGATGTGTGGATGGAAAAATGAACTTCCCCTCCTATGCATGTATATAGAAAATGCAGTCCCTTGTCCCTTGAGTGAGTGCTAGATGGATGCTTTGATGTTCTTAGAATTCCTTTGATGTAACCTTAGGTGATGATAATAGATGCTTAGAGTTTGGTCCTTTATTTTGGTCACATAGCTTTGTATTTATATGATTCCCTTGGTTGAATTTTGTAATTGAAAACTGGAAGGATGACCCATAAGAAAATAAGATGTCTAAAAGATAAAAGAGACCCAAAATAAGTGAGTAAGATAGAAAGAGGTCGGGGGCACCCAGAGGGGATGAGGGCTCTTAGGCGTTGGCATCTTGGCTATGCACCGGTGTCCAGAGTCATAAAAGAAGAAGAAATAAAGTTCATATTGGGCTATAAGGTGTGTAAGACCAAAGAGAAAGCAAGAAAGATAGAAAAGAGCCAAAGGTAGATGTTAATTACTAGTTTTCTCGCTTAGGAATCATATGAATGCAAGTATGTTCTTAGGACCTAGAAATGCACCCAAGTGTATGATTTTATGTCTACATTTTCCCCACTTTATGTTGTTAAGTGAATACTTGATAACATAAAGTAGATAAGATGTGTACCCGAAAACCATGTAGAGTGTGATGGGGATAACGTCTTTGAAGAGACAAGTGAAAGCATGAAGTGATAAAAAATGAAGCTTGGAAGCTAAGAAAGAGAAAGTGACCTTAGGGGTGAAGCATATAAGTGTTGTACATATTGTTGTAGTTTGATGTAGGGCTACTTCTTGTTGCGTATCAAGGATGAACCTAAAAAATAAGAGCAAAAGAGTTGTCAAAGTCATGTATTCTAAAACTCTATAAAAGCATGTAAAAGTATGTAAAAATGTGAAAAAGCAATAAAAGGAAAGTGTGCACCTGATTTGTGAAGAGTGAAAAGGATAGAAAATGTCATGAATTGCTATAGAAGAGTGAGGTTTTTCAGCGATCTCATGCCAAGAGTGAGTTTTTTGGGAGATCTCATGCCAAGAACAAGTTTTTTGGGTGATCTCATGCGAAGTGTGAGTTTTTGGTCAATCTCATGCCAAGTACGAGTTTTTGGGTGATCTCATGCCATGAGAAGAGTGTTGGGGAGAAAGGTCTAATATTATTCTCCATCCTTGACTAATTTATGAATTTATACACCACTGTAGATGGTGTGATCCCATTTTGTTCTATGTTCAATCCAAGTAGAAAAATAAGATAGAATGCATTCTCGCTTTGCACGAGGACTTTGTTTGTACTGTGAAAACTTCTCGGTGAACTATTTTTTCCCGTGTTGATATGAGAAAGTGACTATAAATTCCCTCTGGTCATAGGTGCCCAAGAAAGGTTAGGAGCACCTAAGCACTCATGTCTGCATTTAGGCGTTAGTATTTGTACCACATTAAGGACCCAAGTTAGAATGGGGCCATTTTGTGACTATATCCGTGTTATGTTCTAGATGATGAACATTATGGCCTGCATCAAGCTATGAGTTGTTGTACAACGTGACTATACACACCCAAAATTACATGTGCTACATTGTCGAAAAAATGGTTACAAAAGTCCCCAATGATGATTCATGTCCTTTCAAAAGGTGTTCGAGTTCAGAAACCATTCATAATGTATATTTGTAGCCTAGAAATCCTTATTCAGATTTTCCATGCTTTCTTCCACCTTTCCACTTCATTTTGTGCATGTTTTGGCCTTTAGTGCCAGGACCGCTGCCCTTCCTGGGTGATGGTTTTGAAACTGCCACCCTGCTTAGGGTGGAGGTCCCGCATGGTTTTTCCGAATCCTTCATGCATAATTTTAACACGTGTGGTTTCACTTAACTCGACTTCTAGGGCGTGTTTATGAACCAAATTGCCTAAAAATAGTCTTAATTTCTTGATATTCCTTCCATCTTCTATTTTTAAATAGATTCAATTAGTTTGAACCGCCTCTTCACCCAATGATTTGGCACTCTAATACCGCCTTGTGCATGAAGGCACATCCTAGTCAATTCCTATATATTCAATGCTTGTATTGAAGCAAAGGATGAGAATTTTGTGTATCTTGCATAGTATTGTTATCACAATCCTTCTAGAAATTGCATAGCTAAGCTCTGTTCACTTGTGTTATCTCTCTTCCACCTACATTACAACTAGACTACCTTCAAGCTGCCATTGCTCAAGTGCTTTGTCCTACTGCTGCCTTTGCATTCCCAATTCCTTTGACTCATATGGACACACAAAGAAAGAAAGGATAAATTGAGGGGAGAAATTACTACACAACTGGATTTACCTTTATTTTTTGAATTACAGGTTGAATTTGTTGTTTGATTTCCTTCATTGTTACATCATATCAAATATAGTAGAAATCAAAGTGTCATTTTATTTGCAAGTAATTAGTTAATCTCTAAGAGGGTTTGAATCTTTCATGTAAGAACACCCTGTAATGTGATCCTTTTCTTCCCATCCCTGTGGATTTGAAGGAGAGAATATCTATAGGAGGTTTTCTACAAATTTTAGATCATTTGGAAAAGTTCTTGTTTTAAGTTAGTTTAGTTTCAATACACTCAACACAGGTGAATAACCACACCGGGTTATTTTTCTTGTTTAGTTTTAGTGTAGAAGTAGATTTGATTATTTAGAATAGAAGCAAATTGTTGTTTGTGATTGTAATATTTTAGTTTTGTGATTTGTTTAGATTATTTTTCTTTCAACAATAACATATGTTGTTAGTTTCACTTAGTTAACTTGGACACTTCAAACTAGATCAACACTTAGATCCAAGTTAGGAAAACAAACCATAAGAAGTTTACGCTACGGGAGATCACACTACTAGTTCTTAGTCAATGATCCTCCTATAGTTAACCACACACATTCAACATCGGTTGCTTTGGCACAATCTCAAGGGGTTGAGTGCGGTTGAAGGTTGCATGCCAATTTTCATCCGTATAGTGACTGATTCACCCAATATATGCCCCCCTCATTTGGGGTACATGTGATGTCATTGGGAGGATGCGGATTTGCGAAGGAGAGGACCGAATGCTGAAACGATACCTTGTAGGGGAGGTAATGTGCATGGTATAAATCAAGGCACATGTAAACAATATGGCTAGAAACATGTGTTAGTATAAAAAGTGACAATCATGCAATATAAGACAATGTAAATGAGTAATAATGTAGACAAAGTAGACCGTAAAAATGGGTTTCAAAGATGGGACATAAAAATCCTACAAGCAATGAATAAGAAAGACATAAGGCATAACACATAAACAATGTCATATAATAAAAAACAAGAGAAAACAAAATATCAACTAACCATGGTGGCAAATAGTTCCTGTAAAGAAAATGTTACACATAAAGAACCCATTAACATGTTATAAAGATAAAGATTATGTCAAAGTGTGTATAGATCCATGTAAAATAGTGTGCTAGTAATAATAGGAAGTAGTAAAGAATGAAATAATAACACCTATAATGTGTAAGAGTAGGAATGTAGATGCCTCTAGGAGCCTCGATGGGACCGTATTAGTAGTACAAACAAACATCGTTATCGAGTGTAAACATATATAAAGAGACCGCATCCACAACTAAAGAACAAGTGAATGTGCATGTGTATATAGAAAATATAATGACATACTGGATATCCATTTAACATAGTAAGAAAAGTGTAACATGTGAGTATAAGAAAGCAAGAGTAAGTGCAACCAAGATATTCCGTATGCTATGAATGAGTGAAATGGAATGGTATGCAATGTGAGTGTGATAGAGGAGCATGCCCCCAAGCATATTTGGATGAATATGTATGAGATGAGGTTCATTTATAAAATACCCCAACAAATCAAGAATGAACCATAAAACAAGAGTGCGTCATCGGGAAATGGTTTGAACATGTGTTAGAAAGATAGATCAATGAAGTGTAAAGTGTAGATTGTAGAAGAGGATAGTATGATGCGTAAGAAGAAAATGATGGAATGATATATTGCGAAGTGTAGAGCGTGAAATGTGTAGTGTGTGAGGTTCATTTTAGATTTAGACCTTCAACAGTCAAGTATGAACCATGGAACTAGAGTGCGTCATAGGGTAATAATTGTGGTTCATGCGTAATATTGTTTAAGATGCATTATGTTAAGTGGCTTACCTAGGAGAGTGACAAGGTGATAGAAACCACCCCTAAGCTTGTCTATGATGACATAAGGACCGAGCTAGTTAGGTTTAAATTTTACCTTGAGGGGAGCTTCAACGTTCATGTTTTTAATTTTCTTTTAATATGAGATCACCGACATTGAACTTGCAAAGACAAGTTTTGTGAGTGTATGCTTGGGTGATGCGGGATTGATATGCTCAAAGATGCTCAAGAGCTTGGACACGACGAGAGTCAAGCATTTCAAGCTCATGTAGGATATTTTCACAATATTCATTATCTTTTAGTATGCCTTTGAGTGAGACCCGTAATGATAGTATTTTGAGCTCTAGTGGAATGACAGCCTTAGTACCATAAACTAGTGAGAATGGTGTAGCATTGGTGGGCATACACACACTAGTGCAGTAAGCCCAAAGAGCATATAGGATTTGATTATGCCAATCGTCACTGCTAGTATCAATAGTCTTGCATAAGATTTTGACAATGGTTTTATTGGTGGCCTCTACTTGGCCATTTCCTATGGGTAATAAGGAGTAGAGAATGATTGTTTAATTTTAAATCTTGTGCAGAGATTTTTAACATCCTTATTTTTGAAAGAAGACCCATTATCAGTGATAATAGTAGAGGGAATGCCAAAGTGTGTAATGATGTGAGTAGTGATGAAATGACATATATCATAACCAATGATAGTTTGTAATAGTGATTGCTTTGACCCATTTAGTAAAATATTTTATGGTAGTAATAATATACTTATGGCCATCAATTGATTTAGGATTTATCATGCCAATAATATCAAAACCCCATAAAGAGAAGGGAAATGATAGAGCAATCTAATAAAGGTCATATACAGTGCATGGTGGAGATTTCCATGTTTTTGGCATTTATTACAACGCTTAGCGTATTCTAGGAAATATTAATCCATGGTAGGATAATAGTAGCCCTGATGTAGGAGCTTGTGTGACATAGCCTTGCTGGAGAAGTAGCCACCACATAGACTATCATGTACCTGAGAGACAATGGTGGGGATGTTTGTGAGTCCTAAACATCGTAACAAATGGCCATAAAATGATCATTTAAATAACTCTGTACCAATGAAGATATAATGCGTGGCCTCATGTCACAAGCGATGAGCTTTATGAGGTCGAGAGACAATTAAGAATGGTTTTTTGATAAAGAAAGTTATAGATTGGAGTGAACCATTTGGGATGGTCATTACTGCGTGTGATGGAAAAAACTTGAGAGGTGAAGTATCAATAGAGGGTTATCATAAGTGCCAGATGATGAATGTGGCTTGCTCATCAGTGATATCCTAAGGGATAAGTGATGTCACACTAGCCATAACATCCACATGATGATTATCTTTATGAGGGATGGTGGTGAGAGAGTAAGACTCAAATGTAGCTAAAATATCCTTAACAAGATTATTATATGGTACTAGATGTTCCTCTTTTGTGTGATATGTGTCATTAACTTGATTAATAATGAGTTGTGAATCACCGTGTATGTAGATATTTTGAATAAGGAGCTTTTGAGTGGTGGTGAGGCTAAGAATGAGGGCTTCATACTCAATGATGTTATTGGTGCATGAAAACCCTAAGCGATATGCAAAGGGGAGATGATCACCATGTGGAGTAATAAAGACTATCCCGACCCCAACACTAGAGTGAAAATGAGACCCATCAAAATACATGGTCCAAGTGTTGGTATCAATGGTGTAAGCAATGAAATCATCTTGAAAATAATCACAAACAAGTTATGTATCTGGCAAAGGTGCCTCAATGAGTTGATCAACAATGACTTGACCTTTGATTTATTTTTGTGGAATGAATTTGAAGTCAAAATTTGTAAGTAACATGACCCATTGTGCAAGACATCCTAAGAGATGTGTGTGGGACAAGAGGTATTATAGAGGATCTACCTTGGTGATGATATGAACCTCATTGTTAAGAAGGTAGTGGCACAAATTTTCTACCATAAAGATGAGGCCAAGGCATAATTTCTCAATGTAATTGTAGTTGCATTCATAAGAGAGTAAAGTCCGACTAATGTAATAGATATCCCTCTCATGTTGAGAAACATCGTGTTGCACTAGAAGGGATCCTAAAACATGAAATGTGGCGAGAAATATATAATAAGAAAGGTCACTCAACCATGGGAGGTACTAGGATAGGTGGATTTAAGAGATATGATTTAATAACGTCGAATGCTCTTTGACAATGATCGTCCCAGAAAAATTTAGCATCCTTTTTCATCAAGTGTGTGAATGGTTGGGTTTTGTTAGCAAGTTGCGCAATAAAATGGTGGATGGCCTGGATTTTTCCTTGTAGTGAGTGTAACTGATGAAAATTACGAGGTGGAGGCATGTCAATAATAACACATTTTATTGGGATCTATTTCAATTCCACATTGTGAGATAATGTACCCAAGGAGCTTGCCAATTGTAACTCCAAAAACACACTTCTTTGGATTTAAGTATACTTTATATTATCGTAAATGTTTGAAGAGTGTGCGGAGATCTTGAGCATGTGTAGAATGATGTCGTGATTTGGAAATTATATCATCAACATAATCTTCAAGGATCTTATGAATATAATCATGGAAGATATTCATTTCTCGCTGGTAAGTGTCTTTGACGTTTTTAAGGCCGAAGGGCATGACATAAGGTAATAAATGTTCCCCATGGCGTAGTAAATGAAGTTTTTTCTTGATCTACTAGATTGATTTTGATTTGATTATAACCAAAAAATCCATCCATAAAAGAAAGGATATCATATCCAACAATGGAATCAACGATGACATCAATGTGTGATTGATTTAACAAATATTGAAATTATGTTAAATTCTAATTGCAGAGTCACAACACAATGATATAACAATAAAGTACATATTTGACCTAATAAATAAGCTATAAAAATATGAAACCCTAAGTGCAAGAGGGAAAAAGAAGACTTAGTTTATTCACAATAAATCTTGGAGTGTACAGAGCTGGAAAATTGATGAAACAAAAGTGCAGACTATTGTAATCGAACCCAGAAAAATGTAGAACTATCGGGAATGTTGGGACTAGGGTGCCTAAATTGGGTTAGGGGTGCCTAGGTACTAGAAGCCTTCTCTGGGTGCTTGTGATCTGCAAAAACTATTTGAGAGTGATTTATTTGGTGTTGCAAGATGTTCACTAGATGTCACTTTTAGTTGCATGTATGTCACTAGTTGATCACCAAATTCACTTAAAACCCGAAATAGAAAGAGCACTTGCAAAACCCAAAAACACATCAAATCCTAAAAAGAAAAAGATGTAAATGGGGATTTGGACTAACCCCAACGGTCACTCAACTGAGTGAACTTACGATCCAGGAGTTGCATTATATTTTAGACTCGTGTAGTTTTGCGCGTGTGTGTAGAATCGTGCCCTAGGTGGCTCTTGTGCAAGATGCACTTGATAGCGAGCAATAACTAGATGTAGTAATGTAAGTAGATGTGTGCATGGAAAAATGAACTTCCCTCCTATGAAGTGTATGCATAAGAATGCAAATCCCTTGTCCCTTGAATGATAGCTAGATGGATGCTTTGATGCTCTTATAATGCCTTTAGATATAATCTTAGGTGATAGTAGTGGATGCTTAGAGCTTGGTCCATTATTATGGTTGATGCAACCTAGAATTTACTACTAAAATCCTGTGGCACACTGTTGGCACATCACTCAAATTAGACCGAGAACTCACTCAAGTGCACAAAGTTACCAAGCCCATCTTTAGGGTTGTCGTTGCAGAATGTTAGCATGATGAAGACTTAATGCATTCATACACATACTTAATAGATCATTATACGGTGCATGTTCGGATATATATATAAAGAATAACAGATTTAAATGATAACCATGATGAAATCAAGCATGCAAGATCCAATTATACTCATAATTAACACTCGATTTAGCCAATACACTCCATTATATTAAACATGATAAATACACAAAAGCTCATTACACTAGATAATGCCATAGTTTATGCGTGCATTAGATTTGGCAATAACCTCATAATAGATCATTTCTCACGTACCACTACTATACTACGTAGTTAACTACATATTTATAAGGGTGGGAACTTTCCCTTTACCACTTATCTAATCCCAAAATATGTCGCATATTAAGAATAGCCACGTGCCTTTACAATAATAAGCTAACATGAAAGAATGATAATAATAGATCTCTCTAGGTAATTGTCGGATTATCAATTCTATCTTTAGCCTCGCATCCATGCAAAGTGCTCCATATCCACTCTTCCAAAATAACCGATGCATGTCGCTCAAGTCTTTTCCCATTTGATGTGCTCCACAAGACATCTTCCAGAAATAGATCACGATCGTGAAAATGGCTAAGTCACGAACCCATATTTGTCCTCCATGCATGATTCCTTTCCAATCTTCCCGCACCTTTGAACATGCTTTGATCTTCTATATGAATCTTCTGTATGCCTTCTCGCTAAGTGTTATACATTATCTGCTCATCAATGGTCACATAGATTTATATTTATATGATTACCTTGTTTGAATTTCATAATTAACCACTAAAAAGGTCTGACCACCAAGAAAACAAGATGGCCAACAGATAGAAAAGACCCAAAATATGTGAGCAAGGGTAAAAGAGGTCGGGGCACCCAAAGGGGATGAGGTTGCTTGAGCGATGGTGTCAAGACTCTAAAAATATGAAGTATCAAAATTCAGATTGGGAAATAGGGTGTGTAAGACCAAGAAAGAAACCGGAAAGAAAGAAAAGAGGCCAACGATAATGATTAATTAATACTTTTCTTGCTTAAGAATCATATGAATAGTGGTATATGATCAGGACCTAGAAATATACCCAAGTGTGTGATTTAGTGTCTACATTTTTACCCACTTTATGTTGTTGAGTGAATTCTTGATAACATAAAGTAGATAAGAGATGCATACATGATAACCATGTAGATCGATGGTGAAAAGCGTGTCGAGGAGACAAGAAAAATGTTGAAGTAAATAATATGAGGTGTGGAAGCTAAAGAAGAGGAAGTGACCCTAGGGGTGATGAGTGTATATGTATATGTCACATTTTATATGTTGTCAATGTCGTTTGATTCTTGATGATGTGATTACTACTTCCCATAAGGATGGACCTGCAAAAGAGAAGAGAAAAAGAGTAGTCAAATCTGTGTATATGAAAAATTTGATCCAAGTATGTAAAAATATGAAAAAGGAACATGTGCACTGATCCATGATGAGTGAAAAGATAGAAAGGATCTTGAAAATGTTCTCAAAAACAAGTTTTTTGGGTGATCTCATGCCAAGAATGAGTTTTTGGGTGATCTCACGCTAAGTGTGAGTTTTTGGGCAATCTCATGCCATGACAGAAGAAGTGTAGGGAGAAAGGTCTATTGTTATTCTCTATCCTTTGAATTCTTCCCAATGATTTATACACCACTATAGATGTTGCAATCCTACTTTGTTCAAATCTAACCCATTTCGATCCAAATCAAATAGAAAAGGAGAAAACATGTATGTTGATTATTGGAGGACTGTGTGCATGTATTGAGAAAAATGCTCAGTAGGCTACTATGATCCATGATGATATGAGAAAAATGTTGTAACTTCCCCTGGTCATAAGCACCTAGGAAGGGTCGGGGGGTGCCCAGCGCAATGTCTATATTTGGGTGCTCATGTTTGTCTTTGTGTTGGAGACCCAAGTCACAATCTAGGCCATATTTGAGACTATATACAATGTTGATCCCTGTCTTGAATTGTGTTATATTGTGATTGTGAAATATTGAATGGGGTGATTGATTCACCCATGTATGCCCCTCTCATTTGGGGTGCATGTAATGTCACTAGGAGTATGTGGCCCAAAGGAGAGGAATGAATGCTGATTTGAAACCGATGCCCTTTAGGGAGAGGGAATGTGCTTGGTAAAACCAAGGCACACCCAAAAAGTGGCTAGAAACATGTGTTAGTACAAATAAGACACATACAAGTATAGAAAAAAATATGTAATCTTGCAAGCAAGAAAATAATATAGACTACTAAAAAAAGTGGGTTTTAAACATGGACGATGCTCACAATGTCACAAGACAACTAGGACCGAAGCGGACAAAAGCATATAGTGTGCACACAAGACACAAAGGACATAGTCTAAAAATAATGTCATACAATGGTAAACAATGACAAACAAGTGACAACCAAAGAGTAACAAATAACCATGGCAACAAAATAGTTCATAAAAGTAAATGTTGCACATGAAGCACCCATTCACATGTTAGAAAGATAAAAATTATGTCAAAGCATGTACGATCCAATGCAAAGTAGTGTACTAGTAAGAATAGGAAATAATATAAAATGAAACAATAACACTTATAGTGTGGACAAAAGTAGATGCCCCTAGGAGCCGCTATGGGATTGGAGAGAGGTAAAGTTCCAAGCATCCATGTTGTGTGTAATATATCTATGTAAAGTCTGTATTCACAACTAGAAGGCAAGTGAACGTGCATGTGTATATAGAAAATATAATGACATACAATATATCCATCTAACATAATAAGCAAAGTGTATCATGCGAGTATAAGTAAGCAAGAACAATGTGTAACCAAGATATGTAGTATGTTGTGAGTGTGAATGAAATATAATACATAGTGACATTGATAGGAGAAACACACCCCTCAAGTGAATGTGAATGAGTATGCATGAGATGAGGTTCATTTATAAATGCCCCCTTAGCAGTCGAGTGTGAATCAGAGAACTAGAGTGTGTCATCGTAGTGTGTTGTGATGAATGTGTGCTAGAAATATGTGATGTGAATGCATTGAGTGTGAAATGTGTAGTGATTATGATGCGAGGTTCATTAATGTAGTATGCCATCAATAATCAAGTGTGAACCATATCACAAGAGTGTTATCGGTGGTATGATGATACGCTTTTGTATCAACTAGTTTGTAATGATGTGTAGGACATAGTAGACATTTAAGCGCAAAGCATCAATTACATGAGATGATATAGAAATTTGATAGCAATGTAAGGGGGAAGAAGATATGATGCCCCCCAAGTGTATCAATGATGGAGAGCTATGTGATGATGTAAGAAATACATTACAATGGTGATGGAGTTTGAAATGTATCATAAGAAAGCATACTGTTATCACAATGACAGAGGTAGGAGCAAGAGTAGGATTAGGGCTAGATGCGGGTTGAATGGAGCAAGTTGAAAGATGCCATTGAGAATTTTATTTTCTTTCTTAGCGAATGATTTCTTGTTTGGTAATGCTATAGAAGACTTGAGGAAAGCGATGTCGATTGATTTTTGAGAGGCAGTTGCTTAGGGTGGTGACGTAGAAGAAGACTTAATAAGAGGAGGTGATGGAGTAAAAACCTTAAGAGGTGATTACTTAGTTTGAGTGGGTTGGATAAGATGCGCTTGATTGACCAAATAAGGAACATTAGAAGTGATATCATGATGCTCATTATACATATAGGAATTAGATTTAGGAACCCATTTGGATGCATCATTTGAAGATGGGCACGTAAAAGAATGTTGTGTAGTGAATGAGATAAAACCTTCATGCTCAAGATGCTTGATTCTTCATTATAAAACATAGAAATAATTTTCATTATGTCCATTGAGTCTATGGTAATTACAATATGAATGACCTTGATATTTTTCAAGCTGATAAGAAGGATAACAATGAGTAGATGGAAAGTTTATTAATTGATGAGTTATGAGTTACGAAGAATATCTTGTTGCTTAACATTGAGTTCAAACATGAGAGTCACGAGGAGTGGAAGGATTTGAGGCTCACTGATATGAGCACATGTAGAATACATAGAATGAGGATGAGATGTAGAAGAAGAAAAAACATGAGCATGAGAAAAGTCCTTAAGATATTGGATTTCATATTTGAGTGAAGTAATCATGGATTCCATAGCTTGAAATCTATCTTGAAATAGAGAATGTAAAGCTTTAATTAATTTGCAAATAGATTTATTGGCATTAGGACCAAGAGAGTCATTAGAAAGATGATCAAATATAACAATGACTTGAGTAGGTGGTGTATCTAGAGGGAGGCAGATATTGTGCACAACTCTTTAGAGAGCATCTTTGCAAGATGGGTGCATTTGAAGTAATTGAATCAAGGGGACTTGAGGAGCTTTAGAAGCCATGAAAGAAGACTGGATAGAATGAGAAAAATGAAGATCCAAGAGTGTTTGAATGATGGGTTCACCAAATGATTTAACAAATATTAAAATTATTTTAAATTCTAATTGCAAAGTCATAACACAATGATAAAACAATAAAGTACAAATTTGACCTAAGCAATAAGCTAGAAAAATATGAAATTCTAAGTGCAAGAGGGTGGAAAGAAGACTTAGATGATTTGCAATAAATCTTGGAGTTTACAAAGATGGAAAACTAATGAAACATAAGTGTATACTGCCACAATTGAGCCCGAGAAAAATGTTGAACTCTCGGGAATGTTGGGACCAGGCACTTAGATTGAGTCGGGGCACCTAGGTGAGAGAGACCTTCTCTGGGTGCCTGTGATTGCAAAAAATGTCAGAAAGTGATTTCTTCTGTGTTGTAAGATGTTCACTAGATGTCACTTTTACTCACCTGTATGTCATTGGTTGATTGCTGAATTCACTTAAAACCTGCAAAGAGAAAGAAAACCTACAAAACTCCAAAACACATCAAATCCTAAAAAGAAAAAAAGATGTAAATGGGGATTAGGACTGACCCCTATGGTCACTAACCGAGTGAACTTATGATCTGGGCATTGTACTAAATTTCAAACTCCACGTAGTTCTATGTGCGTATGTGTGTAGAATTATGCCTAGGTGGCTCTTGTGCAAGATGCACTTGATAGTGAGCAATAACTAGATGTAGCAATGTAAGTAGATGTGTGAATAGAAAAATGAACTTCCCCTCCTATGAAGTGATGCGGAAGAATGCAGTACTCCTTCCCTTAAATGATAGCTAGATGGATGCTTTGATGCTCCTGCAATGCCTTTGGATGCAACCTTAGGTGATAGTAGTAGATGCTTAGAGCTTGGTCCTTTATTATGGTCACATAGCTTTATATTTATATGATTCCATTGTTTGAATTTTGTAATTAACAACTAAAAGGTTGACCACCAAGAAAACAAGATGTCCAATGGGTAGAAAAGACCCAAAAGATGTAAGGTACAAAGAGGTTGGGGGTGCCTAGAGGGGGTGGGGCACCTGACGCGTTGACGTCCCGGGTAGGTGCTAGTGTCAAGAATCGAAAACATGAAGTATCAAAAGTCAAATTAGGCAATAGGGTGTGTAAGACCAAGAAGGAAACCAAAAAGAACAAAGAGGCCAAAGACAATGGTCAATTAGTACTTTTCTCACTCTAGAATCATATGAATAGTGGTATGTGATCGGGACATAGAAATATACCCAAATGCATGATTTAGTGTCTATAATGGAAATGGGAAACTATCCTTGGGACAAGCCTTATTAAGATCATGAAAATCTATGTAACAACATACCCCGCCATTTAGCTTCATAACTAACACAATGTTAGACACCCACTCTAGATAATCCATAACACAAATAAAGCCAACGTCGATAGTCTTTGTATTTCTTCTTTGACTAGCGAGAGAAACCTTCAGATGCATTTTACAATTTTTTTGTTAAACATGTTTTGCACCGGGTTAAGGACAATGTTATGCATGGCTACAGATGGATCAATACTAGACATATCACTATAGTCCCATGCAAAGATGTCTAAAATTAATGAATAAATTGTTTAGTAGGTGCAAGATAAGCGAGATAATAAAACCATTCATGGGTTGGTAGTAGTGCCAAGGTTATATTGAATGGTATCTTCATTGAGAAGAGTTTACTGGTCCTCTATGTATGGGTCAGTAGGAATGGTGTCGGGCGTCGACACTTTCAATAGGCATATCAGATTCTCCAAAGTAGGTAGTAGTGTTAAGAAGTGACAGAGAGAGTGTTTCTTATGATGGAAAGACATGAGGTGATTGTAAACCCCCATGTATTCTAGAAGAGAATCATCAGTAGAAAAAGTTTCAAAATTAGGCCAAACAACGAAAGTAGAGTCACTGATGAGTTCCGGATATACGAGAGGAAGTGAAAAAGTATGTAGAACAATATAATCCTCTAAAGAAGATGTAGAGGGAAGATGATATCCTAGGCTAAGCTTGTTATATTGAGTGGGGAGAGCCCATGGTTTTGTGACTCCTTGATCATGTGGGCCTAAACCATTACCGAAAAAACCACAACGAAGCAAATACTCATAACCAATACCATATTTGGAGAAATGCTGACTAGATCCAAAAGAGCTAGGGGTGTTTATGGAATGCTCAATAGAACTACAATATGTGAAAGGAAATGGATCTAATGGAATGTCATAGAAAAATCATTTGATAAATAAATTTGAGATTTGCATGAAGAGTGGAAGTGTAACATCCACTTTTTGTCACTTCGTCTCTAATATATATATAAAATTAACTTTATGCAGCTGATTTAAATACCCATATATTTAAATCTACATAAACCTTAATGCAATCCATTTCGATAACTGTCATGAACCATGTGCAGCTGTATGAGAGAATGCTTGAACCTACTCATTCTCCCTCAATGCTCTATACGAGCCATACATAAAATGTATCCCTTTGGTTCCCCTTTAATAGGATATGATATATAAGTGAAAAACCCCTAAGTGTGTACCTGGGTTCCACCTATGAAATCCACAGGCATCCCACAACTTAGATAATGGTGAAATCTCAACAATGTAATCAGCAGTTACACTACCTTGTGCAAGGTTTCTGAGTCATGTATGCCATGCTCGAATCCATGATGGAACACTCACCATAGGAATCTTGTCATCTCACCTTATTCACTTGTTTAGTTATATGGATTCACAACTTAATATACTTAAAACAACTACAAGCCTTGAATAAGGTATAAACCAGTTTAACCTACACGAAGGCATACCTCTATGTCATCCTGTGATGCCTATGGGAAAGAAAGTGTTCTCGTAACAATACACCTTGTTACTCACCCACATCTCCTCCCATGATGATATCACCATTTGGATACGACCGTGTAGCATATGCAACGAGTTCTCCCACCTAGAATCCTACATTGGTGTATAGTGTTCAATGTTTTCAAGGTAATTATTATAGAACAGCCTAGGACTTACAACACCTTCTCCATGAATGGGTCATACCTAAGGTCTGGATTGAGTTGATCCCAGGACCCCCAATCTCTATAACACTTATTTACCTTCCAATGTACCATATCCAAGTTAACCATTGATAGAAATGAAACTATCAAGGTCTATGATCATTATTGCAGTTTCAATAAAACTGTCCCAGCCTTAACATTTAGGCTCAAGTTCCCTATTTCATATTCTAGGGATAAATACTTATATAAAGCTAAGTGTTTATGAATGATTCATTCCATTTTGTTAAGTGCCATGGGCTATCAAAGTCAATTGTCCTTTCAGTTTAAGCACCTCACTTTACTTAATTGCAGCTCAGTAAAGAGTGTTCATTTGTTTTACTATCTCCAACAAGTGAGATATATCTGGGGTATCCAATATGATAGATTTTATGAACCACTTACCCATTTATCTTTCCCTATCATATCCTTTTAAAATATCACTCTCTAATTCTCTTTAGAGATAATTACTATAGACTAGGGATGAGATTCAAATGCTATGTTCTTTTAACTTAGTAAGCATGTTCCATATTACTTCCATTGTATCCGACATGCTTAGGTGCTCATAATGATGCATCATGGGACAACCCCTAATTAAAAACATTCCATCTCTTTGAGAAAAATATTTCATAACACAATTTATCACAATTATGCAATTCCCAAAAGTGAAACCATAATCAATATATAGTCATGTAAGATTACCATAAGCCCGTCCTATTGTAGCTTATGTGTATCATCCTAGTATAGGACTTAGAGTTGATTTCACTTAGAAATCAATATTAAATTATTATATCTTTGATAAGAGTTAGTATAACCTATGAGTTTATAAAACAACCATAACACAGAAGTATCTGATTATCATAACCTTTCCATGGTTTCATGATAATCCAACTGCTTTCTTAGCAGCGGCCATTAAGATTTGACAATCTTACTTCTAGATATATTTTATTGGTTGTGTACATTCTAAACAAAACCTTTGGAGAACTTAACACAACTTTACAAGTAGGTTGATATATTGCACTTTATAATGAGGCAGTTATCCATTAGCAACCTCAACTATTTCCAAGTATGCTTAACATATAATTACTTAGAACAAGATATTCTTAGGAAACATTCCCCTTAGTTCCTCATATGTTCCCTAGCATTCACACGTATGTTGTGTGTATCTCTTACTATTTAATTTATACTAATGTTTGTTACAATAGTATTGAAGATGTTGATTTCTTAACTTGATAGATTTATGACTCAAAACTCATCAATAGACAATCAACCACTTATAAAACAATATATAGCAGTAGGAATCTGTCTTTATTTACATTCATGAGATAAATACAACTCATGCCTTTAAGCATGACCAAAATCTCTCATTATAAAGAATAAAACATTTACATTAAGTAGTAAGCCCTTTTTTTCATTTTCAAGGAAAAGTATTTCATTTAAGAATATTCAAGTCAGTCATATCTTCAATCTTTCCTCGATCAAAATAATATACAAAACTAAATACTTCACCCTTCCTTCTCTGCTTTTATCTACAAAATTGTTAGCACAAGTCAGTTCACAAGAACTGAGCATGATAAGCACCAACTTACCATAATGACATACTCTACTTAATTATTTCATAGAAATAACCCATATTATTTTTATGCATCAATATTTCAAAGCTTAAGTAGATAATCAATTCTTTCTACAACGTGACAACAACAAGCAATTTAATGAACCATGGAAGAAATCAATTTCAGACTTACTTTTCCATACAACTACTTCATTGCTCAGAAACAACCATACAATTCATAAGATACATGAGAATTATAAATATTTAAAGATTACCGTACAAGAGTAACAAGGTTTCACTCATGCAATCCCATACTTGCATGCCTGAAATCATTTTACTCAACCATTAAGTAACCATATAAATATCAAGAATACATTCAAGCAATCTCCCAAATCTTCACAACAGATCTAAAGAGGGTTTCATACATCCATAAGGACTGCTAAGGCTCAGGCAATAATACCAAGACATCAAAAGTATTTGGCTAACGAAATACAATATTAGAGCATTTAACCTTGAGGATAAGTGGAAAAGAACATTCATGGCATCCTGCCATATAGCAATCAGGTATAAATTGAGTAACAGATTACATATAATACTTACATCAACTTAAGCACTTATATGAGCATTCCAAGAATAGAAAAGAGTTCACAATTCCTTCTTTAGATATGTTTCATCACATCAAGACCTAATAAATACTAAGGTCTTTACAAGTCTGGAAGAGAGTAGGCACCATGAGTTAACGAGATAAGATACTTGTTACTTACCCAAATAGTTCATCTGAACTTTTAATATCCCAAGAGTTTGCTCAACATGAATTTCAACTTCTAGCAAACCACCTTTCTCCGGTAAGTCAAGACTTCACATAACTTCTGAATTTAAGAACAATCTCCTAACCCATTCTATTGAACAAGGTTAGATCATACTAAACTAAATTCATGACACAACCAAGAAAGGTCAATAAGGAACTTTCAAAACGTCAAGGAAACCCCAAAATTAATAAATGAAACCGAGTACAGTTTCTTTATAAGAGGAAGAGTCACTTCCGGGTTTGCTGAGATACCACAAATCCAAATTAGAAGCATTACACCCGGAGAGGATCTGTCACATCTCACAGACTCAGTTAAAGGATGAATCTAGTTATCATCTATTAAAAGAGTAGAAGTATATAACTTACCGTTTTGTCCCAGAATGGGTTACCATACAAAATCGATGCCTCCAGTTTCTTAATAGAACACATAGTAAGACAATGTGATCTACAACTTGGACCGTGTTAATTACTACAGAGGGTAATACTACCAACTTTACAACCCTGAATCCAAGAGTCTTCCTATTTTGGGACAACCTTAATCTCCAGCCTTACTTAAGGACTCAATTTCCAACATATAAAACATAAACCCAACAAGCACAGATAAGAGCATAAGGGTCAAGAAATCAAACTCTACTATCATTACTAGCTCATATGTTGAGATGAGGTGTGCTCAATAAAAGGAACTATTTAACACCTTTTCAACCGAGAAAACTAATGCATAAACCTCAAGAAGATCAGCTCACTTTCTAGGATGGTTTCCTAATGGTCAACAGTGAACTGTATCTCTTACAAGAGGAAGGATATTCTTAGTCGAAGTCAACATCACTTTCGAACTCAACAAGAATTGCAAGAAAAACCAAGCTTAGTAATAATAGTGAATAAATTAGCCCACTAAGTAACATACAAGGTTTTACAGGAGAATGTCCATCCTCTCGTTATAGAGACTGAAATGGAACATAAGAGACAAGATTTTAACAAGCTAGACTTAACCATCCTAGTAATCAAATCTCAATATAACCTTTCCATAACCAGATTTAAACCCCGAAGAAGTTAGAATAGTTCCAGAATTATTAAGAAGTAGCAAGGAGATCAACATGGAATAATAGAATAAAGTATCTGGAACTTATACAATCTTAAATTGTAAACAAGATACAACAGTTAACTTATTAGAAAACTCAGTGATTCAGCCAAGCCATCATAGTGGCTCTGGAGTAGACCATAAACATCATTCTAAACTACCTATTCAAGGCTGAAGATGTAGACCTTGTAATTATTACAACTGTCCTTATTATCTATAACCCGATGATAATAATAAATTCAGTTGTTTTTCTTTCTTCAATACAAATACTTATTTTAAATAAAACTAGGTCGATTATAAGTACCGACGATGCCTCATACAAGACCAACATGACTCCACATGCATAGATTTATTTAAAGAATCAAACCCAGTTATGTATATCCAACAAACACTAGGTCAAGGAAAGACATCTGCAAAAAAACTCACACAGAACAATTTCTAGCATACCACAATATCTTGGCTATAATTATTCATATCCTTGAAGAGATGGGTAACAATTAAACAATGTTTTCTATAGTATGGGTAGATATCTATTCACAGCTGCAAGAAGATTTCAACAATGTTGGCACATCAAATCAACCCAGTAATCATTTTAGCAGCAGTCCTCAAACATCTCAAGATTTTATTCTTTCCTTAATGATAATAACCTTATTGGAGTCTATACATAATTAAATCACTTCAAACAACATACATCACGAAGCCATAGCAATCCATACTCTATAGAGCAAATATTAAACGATTCCACATCTCAGAAATTACAAACACAAAATCTCATACAAGACAAGGTTACTTTTGTGAAATTACTAAATAGAGCAAGAAATTATGAAAAGTTCAGAGCGTATCATGCCTGTTACGCTGGTGTATTATTTTCTTGCAAAAATTTTCACGATTCTTCAGAAGATCCCTAACTTGGAAGTGAATTCCTTCATCCCTCAAACACAATGCTTTCACAATATGTATGCAATCTGGGGGACTTTGCTTTGTCCAAAGATTCAACTGAAGTTTTCTCCATGCAAACTCACATCAACACATAGTTCCACCTTTGCATGTAGAGCTTCTACAAGTTTCATGTGATGAAATGAATCGATACCAAAAACTTCCCCTTGTTCCAATCCATCCATGCACTTCCCGAGGAAGGTGGGCATTAAAAGATATTAAATGCAGAGTTAATGGAGTTGCCGCCAATTTACAACCAACTATTCTTATCTCTCTCTTAAATTTAGCAAACTCTTACTTCATGCCATGCAAGGCAATTTAGACAACTAAAGTACTTCACTCCAAAATTAGTTGGCGGAGTTAATCAATAAACAATTAAGGGACTGTGAGTACATATATTAGGTGGTGGTTGCCACCTCATCAACTATTTGAATTTGGGTAATATTATATCCTTTTTAATGACCAACTATATTTTATACAAATAGAAATTCAGATGACCTTCCTTAGCATAACTTAAGGCTTCATACTATTTTCATATGCATATACATCCTTTCAAATAGCTAAAGGTTATATTCACATCTAGCTTCGTAAGTAACAGGTTTGCATGTTAGGTTTATAACTATCCACTAGGATTAGATTGTCTCCCTTTTTTTGAAATATATATATATATACATATTCACATGTGTGTGTGTGTGTGTGTGTGTGTGTGTGTGTGTGTGTGTGTGTGTGTGTGTGTGTGTGTATAATGCTAACGTTGATCAAGAAGTTGTTCATGTATACTCGAAGGAGTAGATGCCCTTAATTCATAATAATTAAGTCCTTGACTGACGACTAT
This sequence comes from Taxus wallichiana var. yunnanensis, assembly GCA_018340775.1. NCBI lineage: Eukaryota > Viridiplantae > Streptophyta > Pinopsida > Cupressales > Taxaceae > Taxus > Taxus wallichiana. Next base: position 69,002,028 of record CM031235.1, on the reverse strand, counting down.
AGCCCTTTTATCCCTGGAAATACGATCATGATGGCATTAGTCATCAAATGGGTAGATTATCAGATGGTCGAGTTTAAGACTTATTATAAACCAACAGGAATTCTTGATCACATTCCAAATTAAGTCGCTAAGCAAACTATCAAAATTGTCAAAGCCTCAACATAACTTAGTTATAAAAACTATAATGTTAACAATTTAATAGAGATAAGAAACAACATCGCAAATCACTTTCAAGGCTTAAATTTACACCAAAGATTCTATGACATACAACATTACAAATGACGTAATGTCACCTTAGTGAAAATAATTCATCACTAAGATAGATCCCAGATTAGCAGGGTTCTTATCTAAGGAGATTATCCTTAGCTTATTCACGATATTGTGATTACATGTTCATATCAAGTTTTCATTTAATTTTTAATACACAAGGGTGCCAAAACATAGGATAAAACCATTTTTCCTATCATTACTTTGACAACAATAAGGAAAGCATGGGGCATTACAGGAAGGAATCGTATGCATGGCAAGGATCTAAGGCCGCCCATGAAGAATATATAATTAAGATTGTTGGGCATGACATGATATGGAATGGGTAGCATACATGGTCTAATGATAATGGGGAGGGTGATAATACCTAAGACACATTTGGGGATATTGTCAAATCCACAAATAGAAATAAATGAAGGAGCCAAAGAGGCCTTAGAGGCCAAGTTGGTGGAGAATTGTGATATTACAAATATTAAGTCCCGATCCATTATAAAATAAGGCACGTTTAACCCCAACATTATTAATGCAAACATGAATATAAAGTGGGGATCATGCTCTAACATGGATTGAGAAGGAAACTCATATGATGTGAAAGTAATGTGGTCTTCATTAAGAGATAGAGCTGAAGTAAACTTATGATACACATATTCAGGCAAAGTATGAGGAGGAATATAATTATTAGCTAAATAAGACCCTAAGTAAGATAAGGAAATAGAGAGGATTATTAAGTGAGGTAAATAAAGAGACTTAGCTGATTTACAAGTAGTCCGGAAGTGATCTAGGCAAGTTAACTATTGGAACAAACCGAGAAGAGTTTCGGTGAGGCTTGTTGGATATTATGAAATCTGAAACCGCATAAGACATGAGGGCTTGGGAGAGGATTTGGGTGATGGTGTCTAGGTAAATGATGTGGATTTGGTTCTTTCGGGGCTAGATGATGTTCACTATATTTTCTTGTCACTCACTCTGAGTCAATTTATGATCTATAAATGTACCTATAACCCACACAAAAGAAGTTCACTGCACATACCCATAAACCACATCAAATGGTAAAATGAAAATGTAGAATGGGGAGTGAGACCGAACCCAATGGTCACCCAAAGATTGACCTTATGATCGAGTTACGCACTACATTTCAGACTCCATTTAGTTATTGTGTGTGTGTATGTGTAGAAATGATTCCCTAGGATTCCCTTGTGTAAGCTACACAATGATATTGAGCTAGATCTATAATGTAGGAAATGTATAGAATGTGTGGGATGGAATAGAATAGACTTCCCCTCCTATGTTGTGTATGTAAAAGTGATGCAACCCTTATCCCTTGTATGAATGTTAGATGGATTCCTTTGATGCTCTTTGTGCCTTTGGATGTAAGCTTAAGTGGTAGTATATAATGCTTAGTGTTTGGTCCTTTATTTTGAAAACATAACTATGTATTTATATGATTCCCTTGTTTGAATTTTGTAATTGACAACTGAAAGGCCAACCCAAAGTAGTAAAAAAATTAAGAAGAAAAATTGGTCCAAAAGGATAAGAAAAAGGTAAAGAGGGATAGGAGCACCCGGGGGATAGGAGCACTTGACACTAGTGTATTAATTGGGTGCTAGTGTATGAGGCCATAGAAAGATAAAACAATCAAATGTCAGCAAGAGTGCAATATGTATAAAGCCAATAAAAGTGCATAAGACCGAAAAAGGCTAAAAGGAGTTATCAATTACAAGTTCTCTTTTTTAGGAATCATGTGAATGCTAGCATGATTTTAGGACCTAGAAATATACCCAAGTGCATAGATTTTTGTGTCTATTGAATGATTATTCACGTGATCATTATGGGTTAGAGACAACACATAGAGATAGTATTGCTATGTTGTCTCAACCTTAGTTGTCCTTGCATTAGTTATCCTTGTCCATTTATATCTCATACACATTACATTCCTGAAATCTTGCTTACATTTCACCATTTGGCACTTTGTTCATCCATGTCCATGATCTATGACACTTATTTTCACTTTGCATGACACATTATCATCCTTGGCCAATGCCATTGCCCATGGGCGATGGTGTTGGTGTAAGGTTTTTCCCTAGCTGATGTCATCACCCATGGGTGATGACATGTATATATACCTACCATATCTTGACATTCATGAAGGAAGGAAGCCCAAATCTTAGGAATTGCCATCTACTCTACTCTTTTGTGCCAAATTTACATCTTCTTGCTCAGATCTTGGTTCATCTTGTACTTGGCTTAGATTGGATTGGACACTCTTCTTCTTAGTTGGATTGCTTGCACTATTGGGTCATCTATAGTGAGTCTAGGATAAGAATGATGTTCCCCTTCTCCACCTAATAGTGATTCTCTCTTAGTGTGCTACTTCTCTAGAGAGATAGATGCATTAATGGATACCCCACGGGTAAGTGCTCTATCTCTCTTTGTAATTTTGTATAGATTAGTCTGTTTCCTTCCCCACTTCTCTATGTTAGCTTAGTATTATATGTACATTGATGCTAGTTAACATAGTTCTCTTATTTGATTGGCCCCTTAGCTTTCCATTATTTATATTTCGGTTAACATAGTTCTCTTATTTAGATAGTTCTTGAACCATGCATCATACTCCTGCACACTTTCCGCCATTCCTGTTGAATCTCCTTCAGGGTGTTGATGCTCTTTTGTTCAAACTCAGGGATGTGGAATTATGCTAAGAAGGCATTCTTTAAAGTAGTATAATCCACCACCGTTTGATGAGGGTCATATTTCCTATACCAGCTATGCGTGCGCCCTTGCAACGTCATTGCAAACTAACTAGCCTTCCGCTCCGGTTGTGATCCCCTTTGCACACCATAACAACTCACACTTGTGAACATGTTCTACAACATCTTCAATACCTTTGTAATCTAGCAAATGTAAAGAAATCTCAAAGAAGATTTGAGGGGGTGGTTGGGGCCCTTGTCCTCTGAGCTAGAGCCTTGGTTCCCTTCGGTGTTTCCTCCATCGCCGAGATCCACAAGATCCACCAGGTCCTATGCCTCCTAAGCTACCAGATCCACTAGGTCATGTTCCTCTTTCCCCACCAAATCCACCAGTCCACTGTGGTCATGTAGTGGTCATGCCAAGGGTCCCCAAGGTTCCACTGAACTGTGTGCCGATGGTCTGTGATAATGCCCCACTACCACTAGTGTACCCCATGCCACTCCCAGACGTGAGACCGAAGGCTTGTGTACTTGCTCCTTGTCCAAAAATTCCTCCAAATATTGGAAAATGCATAGCCATAGAAGTGGGAAATGAAAAATTGTATCTTCTAGGCACAAATCACATTTCCTTCCACGATACCAACCGGGTAAAAGATACTCCTTCCTTGATCTAGAAAACCAAGCACCAGGGTTTGGTCACTAGGCGGGTTCAGATACATGCCAATGAATCTTCTCTCTCCACATGAGAAACTCTCATAAGATGCCGAAGGGGTCTCTCTTACACACTTACTAAGATGGGGTAACAAAGACTCGGGTTCCATGTCCTTCGCGTGAACCTCAACTCCTTCCCGCAATGTCTACCTCCATAGATCTATCACACTTACAACCTCATGTTTTCTAGAAATATCCCTTTCACACGCTTCACTATACTTGAGCTGCCTCTCCTCCCTTTCTTTCTCCATCATAATATCTGTCATCTTCCTCCACCCTAGCTTCCTCGCCCAACACTCAGAATGGTTTAGCCGGCCATTAGAAATGCCTCTAAACTCATGGTCACGATCAAGATCTTCATTGCCAAAGGAATAACATGCATAAATGATCCTCTGGGCTCCCTCAGGAACTCAAACTCAGTAACTTCCGGACAAGAATACATGGAAATAGCATATTCTAAAGTGTAGCTAGCCAACACTCCCTTCCACCAATGATCCACAACACGAGTCCACATCAGATCTACATCTTGCAACCTCTAGTATTCCTCTTGGGTCCACGCACATGATCTATAATACCAGCTTGATCTAGATGCATATGCTGAGAGCCATTCATACAGTTCAACTAGGAAGCAATAGAAAAAGTTTCATACAAATCATGGTAGAGGTTCTCTTCTACCCATCTACGTGCATCAAACTCAGATCTAGTGCTGAATCTTTGAGCAAATTCATCCTTCGTGCTCTTGAACCATGATTCAACACTTTCCAAAGTTAAACGCTCTATCATCACTCATTACATAGATCATGATGAATGCCATTTCCCACTACAAATTCGAAAAGAGGTCCCGAAATGGAACCAAGATGTAGTCATTTTTACACCCATCAAAGAACAAGGAAACCCCATGCGTGCCAACCTGTCACCCAACAGCCTTTGGGCACTCACTCAAGGCATACACGGGCATCGAGTCTCTCCTTTATGTGATTTTAGTGGGAAACATCATCTATGATATGAGTTTAAGAGATTTGAGAGGAAATAAGACATACAAGCACCATAGAGCTCAAAACGGCTTCTAGATCCTTGCAGTCATTCCAGATAGAAAAGTGCTTAATAGATTATAGAACTTACACCAAAATAGAAAGGAAGTTGTACAAGAATTCATACTTAGTTCATAAACATAAATGAAAAAGAGATATGAAGAAGTATGTATGCATTAGAACCATTAATGTTCATATTCACATAAACTGGTAACCTCATTACATTCATTAGGCCCATTACAGAATGTCACAGAAGGGCGATTGCAGTCATGCATTATAAATGGATTCATATAGCTAGGCTCTCAAAAGAAAATTTATAACCCCCAAACCATTGATACATCCTTTCTTATGCTTATTTACCCAAGCTAATAAAGTCCTTATAGTATTTCTGTAGAGCTCCACCCTCTATCCACTCTTTTTTTCTTCTTTTCTTTTACTTCTGCAGCACTTGTATATATAGCCTTCCTGAACTGCCAACTCATTCTTCTGCGGCCTTAGATCTATCACCAAGTGTTTGAATGTGGTCCTCCATGGGTGCATGCTCCTCTAGGCCTGAGCTCACCACTCCTTGCCATGATGTCCTTCTGAAGCTTCTACCGCATGAGTATATTCCTTCTAGGCCACCCTATCGCTAGGCTAGCACCTTATCCACTCGGGTCATGTTTTTCTCATGTCCTACCCGATAGGTCAAAAATGGCTAAGTCTTAGATTCTACTCTATGGGCGCGCATCCTAGGTTCTACCAAAACCCTACTTGAACCCTTCCCTGTGCACCTTATCTTGCATGCTTTTTTTCAACCTCACGTGCCTATGCACCCTTTTTAAACTTAGTTAATATTTCAGGGGCCCAACATACATAGATCGGAATGTAGTGCAATGCTTAGTCATAAGTTTACTCTGTATGTGACCACCAGGTCAATCTAACTTCACATATTATATATTTCATTCTCATTTGATGTGTTTGTGAGCATCTGCAAGTAGCTAGGGTTTGTTTTACGGAGTTACGGCACCCTTGGTGATAAAAGAGAAAACATTAGGTGACCGACAGAAAGTGACAGTGAAACCCTAGTGACATAGAAAAAAGTATATTCTGATCTTCTCGAGTAGTCACCATTTCCCAGAACAATCACCAGCGCCCATGTGCCCTTGTCCAACATTGAGCGCCCTTATTTGACATTATTCTCAAGTTTTAGATTTCACATGGAGCATTTATGATGTAGTTTGAATCTGTTTAGAAATTTACAGTTCCTAAATCAATCCTAGATCACACATGAATCATCTAATTCATTTATATCTCTCATTGACTTATAGTTTTGTATTGATTGAGTGCGTAGAATTTGTATCTTTACTTGTATTTTACCATATCATTTACTCTACAATTAGATTTAATTCAATTTTTATTAAATCATTTGGTGAACCAATTCTTCTTGAACTTCTTGTCTTAGGATCCCAAAAACCCTCATGGCCAAGAAGAGGTCCTCATCTCCCAAGCATAATATGGTTGATACATGCCTGCAACCTATTTTTGACAATACTTTTATAGAATCTAAATTTTGTGACCTCTATCGCAATCCTCAGTGTGATTCCCTAGACCTCCAAAAACTTATTGCTTTCCAAAATACCCTTCCTATTGGCCTTGACACCCCTAACATTTACATAGTTTCCCTTGAAAAATATTTGCTTCATGTTCTCCCTCATCTTCCATAGTCACCCATGCTACTGCACCTTCTCCTCCTCCTCTTATAACACATGATAATATTACTTTGTAGATTCTTTGCTTGATCATGTTCTTGCTTATGATAATATGGATACCAATAATTATACTTCTAATGTTGAAAATGTAAATGTGCATGATTCCATTTCTATTAGTAGTCAAGATGAATGTAAAGCTATATCTCCTACTCTTCCTACTTTTGAAAATGTTTCCAATGATTGCAATGATAAATATGATATTATTACTCCTACCACTTCTTTGTATGCTAATGATAGTCTTGATGAAATACTTGCTTGTGAAAATATGATTGATAGTGATGTCAATTATGCTTTTGATCATGAACATGTTAGTGATGATGTTACTTCTCTTAAGACTACTGAATGTGAATTTACTACTCCTCTTTATTATACTTCTGAAGTTGTTGCTCGTGATGATTCTACTCCTACCACTAGTACACCTATTATTGTGTCTTCCAATCCAAGATCTAGTATTCCCATAGAGCCTCCATCTTCCTCTCCTCCTCCACCTCCTTCTCCCCTTCCACATCCACTCCTTCTCATGTTCCCATGATCACTCACAATGGAAAGATTAGAACCCTAAATACGTCTCTTACTTCACCAACCATTCCTTCACATGATATTATATCCCTCATGCATGTTGTTGGCACTTTGCAATCTCAAGTTCATATACTCACCCTCAAAATTAAAGCCTATTATGCTTCCATTGACAATAATTCTTTGCATGGAAATCCTATTCCTAAAAAGATTCACAATTCCACTTTCCCAAAGGACTTCATCATGCCTAATTTCTCCTATTTCAATGGTACTGACAATCCTTATTTACATCTAAATAATTACCATTTAGCCATGTCTTCTTATTCCAATGATTTCTTTTTACTCAAAGCATTTCGTCATATCTTTGTTGACAATTCTCTCCAATGGTATACTCATTTTCCTTATGGATCCATTAGTACTTATTATGATATAGAGGATGTTTTTCTTAGATGATTTATTTCTAACAATGGTCCTAAAGTTACATATGAACACTTGCCTTATTTGCATCAAGGAAAGAATGAACCAATTGTAGATTACATTTTACGCTTCAATTCTTACATGCATCAATTATTATTTTAGCCTATTGATTTAGAAATGTAATTTATTTTTGTTGTGGCTTGATTCCTTCCTTAAAGGAAAAGTTATTATATGATACATGTGAATCATTTACTCTTTTGTGCTACAAAGTTATTGATATAGAAAAGGACCTCATTACGGATAATGTCTTAACACTTTCTCCCAATTATTCTATTCCTCCTATGCCTACTAAGTCTTCCCCTATTTCATCTATTGACTCTATTACATGATCTCCATATCCACCTCCATGTAAGCATCTTCCTTCCACTCCATTGTGTAGGCATTTACCTAAGTCTCCTTCATCTTCCACTCTTTAACCATTGCACTTCTCACATAATGCAAAACCACATGATGTTCTGCGAACTTTAATTGATAAGTGGCTCATCCATTTACCTTCTACTCAACATCATCCACCTCACCACTTACAACACCAACATGAACACCCTTTATGTAATCTCCAATGCATTAATGGACATCATGATAATGAATTCTATGCTCTCTATGATTGCTTACAAAAATTAGAATACAAAGGTGTCATTGACTTCATTTGTCACTCTAGTGAGCAATCTCTCTCTTCTATTCCTCATAAGTGATCTTCTACCATTGTTCACTTGTCTCCTTCACCTCCATCTAAAGTAGTCATCTTCCCACCTCCTAAGGTCATTATCCATCCACATCCTCCATATAATCCACCTATGGTTACATCATCTCATTCCTCACAAATTGCTGCACTACCTCATTGGCTTCCTAAGCCCTTGCGCCTCAAATTTTCCTTGCAAACCTCTTAATATCTGATAGATGAAATCCATTTTCTATTTCATTACCCTATGACACACTCTCGTGCTACAGTTCACACTTGAATATTGAGGGAATATTACATCAATGAACCTCTCCTTTCAAAACTCATGTAATGTGCTTCATGTCATATATTTTCTAGCATCTCCTTACACGTGAAAACCCGTTTCCTTATTGTTGGAGAAAAAAATTTGTCGGTAGGAAAAATTGGTGGGTTTTTGCCAATGATCTAGGACTAGGTCCCTCTACTTGAATGGGGTAGTTCCATTATTGTGTGTAAAAAAATCAAATTTTGTTATTGGCCTAAAGGATGGGGATCTAATAGACACACTCCACTTTGTACTTACGAAAAATGGTTGCAATCTTGTGAAAGGAAGGAATTTGCTAGGTAGGTGGGGAAATGGGAGTGAGAAATTAGGAAATGGATTAATATTGTAAGTAGGAGAACTCATATTCTTACAAATATTAATCAGAGCATAGTAACACACATGATTTGAGAAGAATCAAAACTTCGTTAATAATATCAAGACAAGATAAAACCATGAACACAATTTTTCACTTATTCACTCATCTAGAAAAGTAGAAACTCCTTTCTTTATTGACATTCTAATAAAGTTGTACAATGTAAGGGAAAGAGGAAAACATAGAGGAAATAGAAGAAATTTCTAGCTTTTGCTTATTATAAGTAGCTATCTAATTTTGAACATTAAAAATTCACAAGAACTTTGGAATGGGGGACTCATTAAAATATATAGACTTCAATAAGACCCTTCACCTACCTCCCACATGACTTTTCATTTGTCATTTACAACATGCAACTCTTCGTATTCCTAGGAATGAAATTAAGTCCCCTTTTATTAATTAAGGGTGACTTATTACAATGTCAACTATAGTCACATTTAAATGAATAGAAAAAAGAAAAGTGCAACCCCAATAAAGAAATAGAACATGAAGGAAGAGGGGGAGGGGAAGAGAACAGAGAAAAAAAGAGAGATAACTAATTTGATGAAGATACTCGCCCTTGCCGATTTTTCTTCACTATCTAATGGATCCTTACCAAGTTAAACTAGAAAAATATCCACTCTTTTGAGTTCTCTGCTATATCGGGCCACCACAGTGAAACTTTCTCACTCGAGGGATACAAACATAAAAAAATACTTGAGCCAACCATCCGAGATGACATTAACATTTTGATTTTAGTGAACTAAGACTGCTTTGTTTCTTTACGATGCTTGATGTTGTAGATCTTGTCTCGGTGAGAGATTCCAATGTGTCCTCATTGAAGGAAAAGGGATCCCTAGATTCTTTCTTGACATACTCCTTAAATGGCTTTAGCAACTCATCTGTTGAGGTATTCTCATTAATGGTAGGCACTCAAAGATTCTCGTATCTTGATGTTGACATCATCATATATCTTGGAGGCATACTCCTCATTTGAGTCCAACTCATCCAGAGCATGGTTAGACATCTCATGCTTTGAGAGACAAGAGTCCTCATCCATACTCGTGAAAAATTCTTAGATGAAGAATAAAATATCTTCAGTCTACCAATGCACGAGAATGAGATCTTCCCATCTCCACAACTAGTGGGTATAATTGATGCCAGTGTTCCTTTTTTTTTTCTCAATTTCATCCTTTATCATTTGGAATTTGGTGGCCATCGCGCACATGTACCTATATAATGAGATCATATATGGAAGAAAATTTTTCCCTTTTTCCATGATCTTATTCACCCATTTGTCATTGGCTCGTCCCTAAATGGTGAAACCTGTCTTTTAAATGGACTGTGGATTGAAGCTATTGATGGGATTAAATTTTTAATTGGAAGAGATGAAGAGACATTTGGGTCTATGAAATCTTACATGACAAGGTGAGTGTTTGCACATGATCCTCTAATTGATAAACTTTCTCCTTTTACTCCTGATTCCTCATGAGAAGACAAGTGAAAGACTCCTTGAAAAATTGTGCATCTCCCTTGTGAGTTGCTTGAGCATAGGAAATGATGCTCATCTTGTAGTCAGTCGGGTCATTTCTTAAATGGGCTTGATTACCTTTGGCCTAACTAATTCCATATATTTGTTTCCCAAATTACCTCGAAGAAGCATGAAATTGATTGAGTGATATTTTTCTTCCTTCCCTTGACCATTGAGGCTTTAGCCGAGAAGTCAGGGACTATTACCTGTTGAATTGTGTGGGCTTCTTTTGTGATCATTTCTTATAATAAAGGAAATATCTCATTCGTCTCAAGATTGGTAATTGACATGATTGTTGTCTCTTGCTTGGAATGAGATGGACCATCTTATGTAGGAGGGATATAGTGCATCGGGGAAAGTTGAGAAGCTTTAGGACTTTGTCGAGGGAATGAAAGGTGAATTGCATCACTTTCCATTAACTCTACCTCTACCACAGGATCATCTATTTTTCTTACCTTTTTGTGCAACCTTTTGTAGTAGGGGGCTTCTGGTTCCATTTACTTATGATTTGAACTTTATCATGAGTGAGTTGAGCTAGAAAATTTCTCTACGACCCTTGAAGAGGAGAGATGGGATGCTCATCTTTGGAAAGTAAGGAAATTTCTAGATGTAATGCAGGAAATTCTCTTCTCTCGACATTTTGATGAGGGCCTCAATCACCCACTTATATATTTTGATTCAAGGATGCTCCATGTCACCTGTGGAAGGGATGAAGCCTTTATGGCTTGATATTCTGGGTCATACATGTCCGTACCATCACCTTGGATGCCTTTCTCGTACCAATGAAACTTGAATATTTTCATTTTCCCAATAGTCAACCTCATATGATCTCGTTCTTTGACTTCAAAATCATCTACACAATTCATCCGATAGTCTTCAATCTATGGAACATGATGCAATCGAGGAGGTGAAATGACTTTGGGTCACTTTGAATATTGAAGTACACTCTTGAGGTGCAAAAATATAGACTCAGAGGGGAAAAGGTGGCTTCGGGTTGGCGGCATCACTGACACTTCTCTAAGAGAATATTCTAAGGGAGTTGGGGAAAGAAATGACCTTCTTACCGGTGCCTAATCTTACCATGAACATGAGAAAGATGCCTACACATCTTGAACAACATGATCTTGTCACTAAGATATCATGGAGGAAGCTCAAAACCAAACACTTAGATGTAGGAGAAGGTTGCGAACTATATAAAGTAGGACCCATACCTTTTGATTATAGAAACCTCCTAAGGAGACAACCTTGAATGAAGGTTTTCTTCTAATGATCTGATGACAAACATTGTGAATGCATCATTCACTCTTATGAAATGCTAGTTGTTTCCTTCAAGATTAGTTGTGGGTAATTTTAAAATGTAGGATCCTTCAAAGAAATATTTTGGGTGAGTGTTAACCCTATGAATTCTCTTGAGCTTGTAAGAGCATAGACCAAGTATGAAGTCATTGAAAACTTCTTGGAGACCGACACCTAAAGTAGTTGATGATGCAAGTTATCACTGATTATTTTCCCCAATCTATCCTTTGTTTTCCCTCAATGATGGTGAGTATGAATAAGGCCATCAAATCATGGAAAATTTTCCTCATTTCTTCTCCCATTACCCAGAACTTAAGAGGAAGATCACATATGAGAAACCTTTGTGAAATTCACTTTGATAAAGGGAATTTGGAATACAGGATGGATTCCTTCCCTACTTTAACCATGAACCTAGTGTGAGGCCCTAGAGGTAGGAATATATCTTGGACCATTCACTTGATGTGAAATATTTTGAAGTAATGATCATGTTTCTCTAGATTGGAATTTGCATATATTGAGAGATTTCCTTGGGAGTGAGTACCACCAACATTGAGTTATCATCATATCTTATGGTTCAGGTATTTGGCTCATAATTGTGGGAGCATGCCAATACTGATTTAGAATTTTGAAAAGATATCAAATGACCACTAGATGCATATAACTCACTTGTGTTGACCTTATCCTCCACCGGTTCTTGGGTCCATTGAACATCCTGTCTTTGATGTATTCCAAATCCATGTGGGTAACATCATTGTCTCCCACACCTAAGTATTCAAATGAAAAGATTAAATGGGATCAAGACCTGTAAAATTAAACTTCATGCTTGATGATGACACCTTTCTGCACTTGAAATGAGGACTTACTATTTTTAGAAAATTTCCCTTTTTGCCCTTTTTCTCTTTAGACCACCTAACTTGTTGTCTCGGTCATTTTCTTCAAACACTATTATGAGGGAATTTGCCTTTTTGAAGGTTGTTATTTATAGTAATTAGGTGTACCAAACACTTACTATTTTTGGAAATTTCCTTCCACATCTTGGATAGTGGTGAAAATAGATTCATCGGGATAGGTTTGTTATTTGGATCTCATGTACAAAATTTTAGCCCAATTCCACCACTGAAATGATGGAAAAATAAAAAATGAAAACCCGAGAAAAAAAGATAGGGTCTTTTCACCATTAAAAATCTAGGTAATGTATGTGTTTACATGTACATGTATCTTGAAGGTTCCTGGAAAAGAGGAAGATTGTAAAAATCTCACTTTGATCCGTTTATTGGATTGTGAGAAATGATTTTTTTACGATCCACGATGCAGAGCCACTTAGATAAAAAATAGGCATGGATTATTATTGTGACTCCAAAATCATTCAAAATGTAATGGTATGGGTATAAAGGTTTGGTTCTATCTGAAACCCCTAAAAATAACCTTTTTCTAGGGATCGCAGGGTGAGCTTGCCAAGAATGAGCTCTGGAAAGAAATGCGTGTCTTGTGAAAAATATGACAATACCATAATGTAGGGAATTGAATAATATTTCCATTTATATATTGTTTGGACTCCAAATAATTATAGATCCCTTGAAATTATCTTCTAAAACTCGGGTGCTCTTTTGAACTGTAAGCTCCTTCACCTTCAAAAACCCGCTTTTATTGAACTTGTTCTTAAACCTCCAAATAATTCCTAAAATTCCCTAAATCACTTGTAATATGATCTTAGCTTCTTCATACCACTTATTGATGAATTTTGGCCTTCAAATATTCTCTCGTGAGATGCACACTTTCCTTAGAAATGCTAAAAATAGCCATTTCTAAGTTTATCAAAAAATATGCCTTGAGAGGCACTATCTTAGAAGAACTTGATTTAATATTTATAGCACATGGGAAGGTCATAACAACCCATATGAGTACTGAAAATATTGGGATAGGCCTGACAAAAAGGAGTGAAATGATTTGGAGGAGTGCTCGGGAGGGTTTATAAGGACAAATTTTGACACTAGGGTAATATTGTCATGTTTTCAAGTTGATTTTTCCTCGCAAAACACATGAAAAAAGCTGGTGCTCACTTAGGGACTTATTTTGAATTGAAGAAAGTGAGGACAAGATGAGAATGAACTCTAGAATAGTAGTACATAACTAGTACTAGTGCCTTATCCATTGTGCTTTACAAAGTCATTATAAGCAAGAGATAGACTGAAAGAAAGGACACACGCACACACACACGACAAAAGGGAACACACCACACTTTGGAAAGGGTAAAACACACATGATGGTGAAGGGAAACACACACCTAAATCACCTAAAGTATAATGTGGGGGACAACCCACTTTTACTATTTGTACAATTTCAAATATTTCCCATTGCGGCAATTCCAAATATGTGCCATCCAGATATGAGAGATAGAAAGTGTTCTCATCACAAGTTTATCGAATCTGGAACATACCAAGCCATAAGGAATCTAAATTCGATGAATTCCTTTACGTTATTTTCACTTTTCTCATAGCAAGATGATATCTCGTAACTTTGAAATCCCGGCTTTTGCTTTCTTTTCAAACATATTCTTTACTTCAGTTGATGTTCTTTTATCTAGTCCACGACCTTGAATCTATATTCATCAATATTTTCAAGGAACATGATTCTATTGTCAATGGAATCATGATATTGGTCATATTTAACTACCTTAACCAATTGGAGTGATAGAAACTTGATCGTGACTAGAATATCTACATTGATCTCATAGAGCAATAGGAATGGTGACATACCGATTGATTTCTTAGGAGTTGTTCTATCTGCCCATAATGCATTATAGAGCTTCTTGTGCCAATTACTTTGATTTTCATCAACCAACTTATGGAATATGGTCACGATATTCTCATTTCTTGATTCAGATTGACCATTCCCTTGCGGGTAATTATCCAATGTATGAGACAATGAGATTCCATAACTATAGAAATTTTTGTCAACTCCCTAGAGGAAAAGTATGTGGCATTATAACCCAAAATATTTTGAGGGATCCCAAAATGAAAAATAATGTTCTCCTTGATGAAATTACACATCGTTTCGGAATTGGCCTATTTGGTAGGAATTTCCTCTACCCATTTTGTGAAGTAGTTAGTTCTATGAGCACACGAGTATGTCTTGGGCTTGAGCGAGGATCTAGAACTCTGATGAAGTCCAGGCCCCATTTTTGAAAAGGTTCTTCAATCACCACTAGTCGGAGAAGAAGCAAAAAAATTTGTGGTCTCCCAACAAGAAATTGGTGAGCTTCATACTTGGAGACCCATTCTTGAGCATCTGCGAACAAGGTAGGCCAATAATACCTACCATGAAGGATTTTGTGAGTAGTGACCATTGCAAAGAAATTCCCACCACATTTTTGATCCCGATATGATTTTAAAAATTCAATTGTTGCTATTTTTCCACACACCGTAGGAAGCATCCATCAAGTCCTCTCTTGTATAACACATGATCCCAAATGACGTACCTGGCTGACTTGAGTTTGAGAGTTCTTCTTTTCTTGTAGTTAATATGAGCCAAGAACTCAACATAAGTAAGAAGTAGGGAATATTGGCATACCACTCATTGGTGGTATTTACAAAGAGCACTTGGGGTAGATCTTCACTCGTGCACTCATAACAAAGACATTATTTTGTATCGCTTTGAGTCAATAGAGCTTCATCCTTCACTATCAATAGACACAATCCATCTCCTCGACCAAATTTGAAGGTCAAATGTCCAAGTCATATTCTTGAACTGTGCCAACCAATTACCTCTCTTGGTTCCCCGGATCCTAATGAGTTAGGATTGGCTTGATTGTGGAGCCTTGGACGATCACCATGGTGCCAGAGTTGAGAATGGAAAATCTAAATTTTTCACAACTTTGACTTTAATATAGGAATGCTTCACATTTTGGTTATAACTTAACTCATTGTTCTTCAACGACAACTCATGAAAGCAATAGGCTTTGATGCCTTCTTTGTTATTTAGAACTAGGATGGCCGAAAGTGTGTTCTCTGAAGCATATCAATACAAAATAATTTCTTTATCAAAATAAGGACATACCAAAGTGGGAGCTTTGACTATATCTTATTTGATTTCCTCGAATGTTGTCTTTCCTTCATTATTCCATTTGAAGCTTACTTGAGGCTTCATCATGGTAGTGATATGTTTGGTCAACTCAATGAAATATGGAACAAAGCACCGATAAAGTTGAATTCACACAAGAAGGAATGGATTCCCTTCTTTCTTGTTGGAAATAAAAATGCTTGGATTTCTCTTATCCTCTTTGGATCAATTCTATCCCATTCCTTGTTCATAATTTATCGATGGGTTTCCCTTTAGTAACACCAAAGATGCACTTCTTGGGATTCTCGAAAGATTCCATGCTATCGGCATCCGATCATCACTTTTTCTAAATGTCCTATATAGTCTCCTCGTTTATTTCAAAAGAATGCGAGGTCATCAAGATATATGATAATGAAATACTTGAGATCTTTGAAGGACAAATCCATTACTCATTGAAATGTCACTCCGTGGTTGATAAGACCAAAAACATTGTCTTATAGGAAAAAATAAGCCATGGGGTTGTGAAGGTTTTTAGATCTACTTATGCCACCTCAATATGATTATACCTAGAGAAACCATCAAGTAGTGAGAGAATTTTTGATCCTATAACCACCTATAGGATGTGATCCATGATGGGAAATGGGTAATTATCTTTTAATGAAGCTTGATTCAAATTACGAAGGCTACACAAATCCTTATCTCTCTATTTTTCTTACACACCGAATAATGTTTGCCACCCACATGGAGTGGTGATTAGGAAAAATAATCCTTACATTCAACATCTTCAAGACTTCCTCCTTGATGGTGTTTGAAATCTTTAGATTATATGGTCGTTACTTTTTCCTAAAAGGCTTGGTTTCGAGATTCAATGGGATTGAGTGATGCATCTCTTTGGGCTAGAATGAATTGAGATCATCATAGGAGTATGCCATAACATAATAATATTTTCTCAACAATGAGACAAATCTTCCCTTATCTTCATGTGAACAACATTTTCCAATGTTTACCATCCTTTGATGCTCTGTGGTACTAATATTTTCTTTTGTAAAATCGGTGGGACATCAAAAGTCTGCTTAGCCTTCTCCTTGATAAACATGTCGTGCTTATCAAACAAATATTCAAGAGCCACATGACCTTTTGGGATCTTGTTAGCTTGCTCCACCATCACCTGCCCCTGATCCTGCACCTGCAATGATGTCCAGTCCAACACATGAGAAGGATCTGCAATGTACCTCCTAAGGACAGAAACATGAAACACATCATGTACGCGAGATAAGCTAGGTTGCAATGTTAGACGGTAAGCCAAAGGGCTGATATGCTCCAAGATCTCAAAAGGACCAACAAATCAAGGAGCTAACTTAGAACCTTTTCCATAATGGATAGGGCTCTTGTGTGGCCTAGACATGAAGGAACACCTTCATGCCCACATCAAAACTATGATCAATCCTATGCTGACATGCATACTTCTTTTCTGTCTTATGGCTCCTGCAATATCTACCTGATCAACACTACCTGCTGCTCCATGTCCTGTAAAAGAGCTGGTCCAAGGGATACTCTATCCTCTAACCTGTCCCAGCTAAGGGGTGTCCTGCACTCTCTACCATATAATTCCTAAAAGGATCCATGCCTATAGAACTCTGAAAACTATTATTATAGGAAAACTCCACTAAGTACAGGTACTCCTCCCACTTAGACTACTGATCCATCACGTACATCCTGAGCATATCCTCCAAAATCTGATTCACTCGCTTGGTCTATCCATCTGTCTTAGGGTGATATCTTTGTACTAAAGTTAATCCTCGTCTTGAAGACATACCGTATGGTAGTCCGTAAATGTGAAGTATACAAAGGATTGTGGTCACAAATGATCTTCTCGTGGGATCCCCGCATAACCCGACGATCTCATCCAAATATACTGCATTCCACTACTCTAGTTATATAAGTGGTCTTCATCGGAGAAAAGTGAGCCACTTTTGTCAATTTATCAACCATGACCATAATGGCATCATGGTGATATCTCGACATAGGTAGCCCAACAATGAAATCCATGGAAATGTGTACCACTTCCATTTCAAAAGATGGCATGAGGGTAAAGAAGACTGTTGGATGCGATGTTCACCTTAACTCTCGGCACTCTAAACATCATGACACAAACCCCGAGCCACATCTTGATGAATTCCTCTCCAGGTGATATAACTATTGCAAAGTGGCGTGCATCTTCTTCACCCCGGGATCAGTTGAATAGGGTGCACGATGTGCCTCTACCAAGATGTCCTACCTCAAGCCTCCATCTCTGGGAACATATATCCTACCTCTATGCCTGAGAAGACCATCTACCTCTAAGGAAAATCCATCAAAATTCCCCTCAAGGGGTCTTTGTGACTCGATCTCTACTCGTACTGTCATGTAGAAGTTGTCAAGAGGAAGCTGCTGAAGAATCTTGCTCCACAAATCTATGCTCACTGAGGTAGCCATAGCCACATGTCTCCCTCTATTGAGAGCATATACTACTAAATTATTTTTCCCCTTCACATTCTCTATCTCCATGTCATACTCACAAAGAAACTCCATCCAATGCCGTTGACGAGTGTTTAGATTGGGCTATGTGAAGAGGTGGCGAAGACTCAAATGATCTGTCCTGAGTGTGAATCTTCATCCAAGAAGAAAATGTCTCCATATAACCAAGGCGTGCACCACTGCCGCAAGCTCAAGATCATGGGTAGGATAATTAAGCTTGTGATCCTTGAGTTTGTAAGACTCAAAGGCTACAACCCTACCATCCTACATTAACACACCTCCAAGCCCTGCTAAAGAAGCATCTGTGTAAACAAAGAACTCACCCTATGGATATAGTACTGCAAGAATGGGTGCTGTAGTGAGGCAATCCTTCAGTGTCTTGAAGGCATGCTCACATTTTCTATCTAAACAAACTTCTTCCCTTTCCTCTGAAGGGAAGTGATAGGGTGCGTAATCCGAGAGAAGTCCTGAACAAATATCTGGTAGTAACTTGCTAAACCCATGAAGCTACGCATCTCGGTCACTGTAGTGGGTGCTGGCCAATCCATAATGGCTATAATATTGGAAGGATTGACTATGATACCTTCCCCAGAAATAATATGACCCAAATACTACACCTCATGCGTCTGAAGAAAGCACTCTTCTCCAAGTTCCTATAAAGTCTGCTGCTCACGAAGACACTGGAGAACTTGTTGAAGGTGCCCCTCATGTTCCTCATGTGTCCATGAGTATATAAAGATGTCATCAAGGAAGATGAGCATGAAGCGATCTAAAAAGGTTGAACACCCCATTCATCAAACTCATAAACACTACAGGGGCATTTGTCAAACCAAAAGGCACCACTATGAACTCATAGTGCCCATATCTCATGCGGAAGGCGATCTTATGAATGTCTACCTCTAAAATCCTCAACTGATGGTAGCCCGAATTGAGATCAATCTTAGAGAATACCATGGCTCCCTTCATCTAATCAAACATGTCATCAATGCGAGGAAGAGGATAATGATTCTTGATCATCACTTTGTTCAACTGGCAGTAATCAATACACAACCACAATGATCCATCCTTCTTCTTCACGAAGATCACCGGTGCACCCTAAGGGGATACACTAGGATGGATAATGCCCTTCTTCAAAAGGGCCTCAAGCTATAACTTGAGCTCGAAAGCTCCGAGGTGGTCATCTAATAAGGTGCCCATGAGATAGGCTTTGCTCCAGGAACTAGGTATATATGGAAATCAATCTCACGTGGGGGTGGCATCCCGGTAGCTCCCCTAGAAATACATCAGAAAAATCTCTCAAGATGGGATGATCATCTAGCGATGGTCCACTATACCCATCCTCTAATTTATGACTAATTGTAATAGAATACATCTGAAAACCCCATCGCACACACCACTTAAGCTACATAGCGGAAATGGTACAAATAGAAATGGGTCTTCTGACCCCCGAGATCACCGACTCTACTCCCAAATCATCTGTACAAGCTATAGTCTTATGATAACAATCCATCCTGGCCCTATGATCAGATAACCAATCCATGCCTAAGATAACTCCATACGAGCCCAAAGGAAGAATACGGAGATATGAGGTAGTGGTGAAAGGTCCCAAATCCACTACACACTCCTTAACTAAGGAGTCCATAGAGATCTTGGCTCCAGAAGCCATCTTGACATCCCAACTAAGACCCTACCTAACTGTCACTAGCTTGCATCACTCTACTAAAGATGTCGCATGAAAGAATCGGATGAACTAGAATCAAATAATAAAGAGGTAGGAATACCACCAATGCTACCTGTGGTCTCAATGAATGTGCTCTAGTGCTCTACTTGGTGGTTCTCAACCACTACATAGATCTTATGGCTATGTCCCATGTCACCAACTATCGGCTCAAAATTGGTGCCTTACCCTTGTTAGGGTTTTAAGGGCAATCTCTCAAAAATGTCCAGCTACTCCACATCTAAAGCAACCACCTGATCCTCTCCAAGGAGTAGCACCTCCAGTAGGTGCCCTAAAAGCCTATGGTGTGGATCCTGATGATCTAGCTGCAATTGTTGTAACTTCCGATGGTGAGCTCTTGCGGCCGAGAGCTCTAGGTCCACCCTATGTCCTGATGGGACCCCTAGGAGGTGGTCCCATACTCCGACCTCTTTATGCATCAACTCTCTGTGGAGGTCTATATGGTGGGTGAGACTACTACTATTGTGGCCTAAAGGATGACTATGTTGAATGCTAGCCACCAAAAGGGAGGGTGCTTTGAACCTCTCGATCTACCTTCTTGTATCTGCTTTGAATGCGGCTCCCGACTTGGTCTCTAGCCTCTTTGGGTTTTACCCCGAGTCTCCTTTGCAATATAGGCCTTCTCAATGGCCTCTGCTAAAGTTTGTGGACAATGAATCCGTACTGCACCTCCAATGTCCAAGTTTAGGCCCTGGATGAACCTATGAATCCACACCTACTCATCTTGTATGTACTCTACATACTGAATTAGATCTAGAAATCTACTCTCGTTCTCTGCTCAACTTGAAAGGGTAGCTTTGTCGGAGGTCATGGAACTCATCAATTCTCTCTTGGATGAAACTCCGTGATAGATATCTACTCCTAAATCTCTCTTCAAACAAATCCCAAGTCACTATCTCTTAATTGACATGGAGCTTCTACTCCTCTCTGTCCTCCACCATACTCTACTCCATCCCTCGGTAGATGGATCGTAACATGAGCTTTCGTGTTCTTTGAAAGGACAAAGCTTGAAGTAACCGCTTAAGCTCACTAGCCGAGCCTCTACCTAAAATCCACTTGTATTGCCTAAGTAATGTAAGGGCCTAAGCTTCGGATCTACCCGATGTGATCCATGGCAGTGGTCTATTGGCCTCTAGGCCTCTCTGCAAGCTCATCCCTAAGCCTAGGGCTCGAGACCTCTCTATGCTCCTAAAATCTGTCACCCCTATCTCCGGGTGGTGAATATTTTTGACTAACTCGGATGGGAGTTGTCTCCTCTATGATCCTCGTTGAGTTGAGGGGGTACCTGACCCTCGATAGAAGGAGCTCGATCATGACTAGCTATATGCCCTCTTCTTGTCCTCTCGTTTAGAGTGACATTAACATCCTGAAGGGTCTATAGAATTTGAGGTAGAATGGCTGCTACACCCTGATCCGGTGGTGGTGGTGGTGGTGGTGAATCTAGGTTTCGTGAAGGTTCCTCTCAACTGCCTACACCTCCTGCACAAACCAAAGTGAGAGTCAGTTCATTTGTTAAGTTATACAACTTCCATGTTTACTAAAACACACAAATTCTTGCTAAGTTGTTTTCTAGGTTTTAGTGTGCTAGGTTTAAGTTTTCATGTCTCAAGTTTTCTAGTGTGCCCAATGGTCCAAGCCTTTGAACCACTACTCTGATACCAAATTGTAATGCCCATTTACTCAACCACTTGAGACCAAGAAACAACCTAGGGTTAGCTAGAAAATTATGGAATAATTTTTTTACTAGAAGTGTCTACAACTAAGTTGCAAGACATCAGTTTGCACTAATAGGTTCCAGAAACCAATCCTAATTACCAAGACACAAGTTTTCCATTTTTAACCTATATCAAGTTCACAAGGTTCCAAATTTAGGGTTACATGTTTTACTTAGGTTCAGGGAGCAAATTACCCCCATGCCTACTCTCTAACAGGCTCAGAACTTCAACTAGATTTTTCTCATAATTAATGCTTCAAAATTTTCCTAAACCATTCCCATTGGATAGGAAATTTTCTCACCTTTCCAACCATATAAAGAATTCCTCCTAACTCCTTATAAATCTCAAGTTATGGCCCGATGGAGTTTTGGGGAGAAATTTTCCCTTGGGGAGTCCGCGGGCTTAGGGAGAAATTTTTTCCCTTGAGCGGGTTGGCGGAGTGGGGAGGAAAATTGGGAATTTTCCTTCCTTGAGCACAAAGCGTGATTTTCCTCCATGCACCTTCGAGTGCGGAATGACATGCGTTGCTTCTCGATTAGCGTGGGGAAAAGTAGAGCGGCGTGGAGAGTTTAGGAATTAGAATTTTTTTGCCAAAAGCCCAAAGGTGAAATTTATCACGTGCTTCGCCAAGGAGAAAACCCATGCCACTTGGTGTCTGTGATTGGACGTGGGCCAATGGAACAACAGAGAGGTTTAAGACTTGAGCCAAAAGGGTTTAAAGGTCAAAAAGACTTGCGCGGGCCCGTGAATCCGTTAGGACACGTGTCAGCACCTTATTGGTTGCGGGGTGTGGGGCCATGGAGGAAAAAGTGAAATTTTTCCAAAAGAGTAAAAATACTAAGTTTTAAAATTTATTCCACGCGCCTCCAAGCCACGTGTCAGCGCATGATTGGTTGTGGTGCTGCGAGGTTACGGGGAAAAATGTGAAAATTTTCCCAAGGTCAAAATTTCAAAATGTTAAGTTCCAAAAGATTCTGCCATCCAAACTACCATGTGGCAACATCTAATTGGTTGTGAGGGTGGTGGGGCTGCGGAATTTTTGGGGAAATTTTTCCAAAGGTTAAAATTTTATTTTTAAACAGTTAGATTAATTTTTGGATGGCCATTTTGAAGTAAAACTTCAAATGGCCATAACTTTTGATAGAAAAGTTAGTTTTGGGCAAACAAGGACTTTCCGAAAGCTCTCGGAGTCCTCTTTGCACAAAAATCATCAATTTTGGATTTTGATGAAGTTTTGAGGGTCAATTTTAAGAAATAGATCTGTAGGATTTTAATATGTGAACTGATAGTTTTTCAACTTATAATTTTGATAAAATTAGAACTCCTCCTTCACTCAACATGTCAAACAAACATGGAGGATCAGTCTAGGGAGGGTTTAGAGTGTTTTAGTGAAGTCAATTTGTTCATTTATACAAGTTTGCATTTTTCAATAGTTGACGGGAAAAATGACCGTGCAAGCTCCGATTTGAAATTCCTTGAGTTTTAGAGATTCATTCTTGACTGTTTTAGTGAATTTGGGTTCCTTAAGTCTTCCTAAGTATAAATTTCAAGTTTTGTAATTTATTGTTGAGTGTAAAGTCAAACTGCTCATTTTTATTAAAATGTGCATTGCCAGATTTGAGTTTTAAAACAGTGAACTATTTCTTTTAAATTTGTTTATCAATTTTTTTAATTTGGATGTGCATATGATTCCTAAACTTAGTCAAATACATTTAATTGATTAAGACAGCCATTCATTTCTAAATTAAATTACAATTCAGATTTCAATTCGAATGCACAATTCAAATGAGAACAATACAGTTTAGCTTTCTCATACATATTTTCTTCCATTGCAATAAAACACAGTCTCAATCACCATTTAATATTCCCATTTCAATTATAACAGTGTGAATAAGAATGAGCTGGCAATTTCTTTATTGAATTCAAACATAGAACATCTATACAACTTATCTCTTTCTTTTAACTTTGAAATACAATCAACCATACATATACATTCTTTTCATTTCTTTACAAACAGAGGTTGGAATACATCTCTTTACATTTCCCAAATCAATTTAAAACTTCCATCATCAATACAAATAGTTTCTCATTACAAAAATTATACAACTCATCCACTAAAGGTGGGAAGGGTTACAATAAATTACTCAAAGGAGATGATCACAAACCGTGAAATTATTTCTCCAAACAGTGAGCATGCTTGTTTCTTCTTCTTTTCAACTTTGTTCACAACAAGGAAGGGGAAAGGAAACACTCTCCACCCAACCAAGAAATCCAATGAGAAAGGAGAATCCATCCTTCCCCATTGGCCCCGAGCCCCAACCATATTGAAATAGAAAATGAACATCAACACATGGCAATAAGGCTTCTTTCACAACAAATAAAAATTCTTCACATTGCATACAAGCAATAAAATACACAAATCCCAAAAGATGAGTAGTTCTCAATTGAAATTGAAATCATACACAAAACACATAGGCTTGATCAAGCAAGCCAACAAGAGCAAGGACTATGGGGAACTCCTTATGCCTCCCAATTTGGAATTGGGCATCCACCAAATGCATACCACCAATAATCATATCAACCCCATAAACCTTATATCTCCCAACCCCTCCTTATGCCCCCATAGTAAGAAATGCAACAGTTTATTTTCCAAGGTGGATCCCAAACCAAAACTCCCTCCTTAATAAAACAGTGCCATTGGCAATCCCTTATGCCCCCATATGAAATCCCCATAGCCTTCTCCTACACCTTGCCCTAAGCATTCTACCCAACCAGCCAAGAATACAAAACACATTCACCATTTCATTCATGCAAGAAAAGGAAAACAACATTTAAAAAGGACAAGATCCTACCTCTCCATTATGGAGATTGTTTCCAAAACAACAAGTTCCTTCAATGCTCAAAATACAGTCCAAAACAACAAGCTCTTCAATGACCAAAAACAGTCCAAGAACAGCAACACCAAGCATGCAAAGGAATTTTCAAACTCTCTCCACAAGCAAGACTCCCACAACAATAAAATTCGACCCCAAGGAAGGAAGAGCAAAGTTTCAACAACCTCCAAATGAGCAAGAAGCTTCACTTTTATAGGAAAGGAAAGAGAGAGGATGATGTGGATCCAAGTGGGATGCCACATCATTTTTCCTCATCCCCAAGAGGAAATCAACATCAACCAACAAATCATAATAAATAAAAATGACAAAATGACTTCCACACTTCAAAACAACCCATACTCCAAAAAGGATTGAATTAAAAACATGTAAGGGAAGTGCAATTAAAACTTACATATGTCATTTCAAAATGCATTAAAAATGCCTAAATTTAACCTCCAACCCATAGGCATGGTTGGTGGATCATTATAAGAGGTGTGGGACAAGTTTAACTTGTCCCACAAGCCTCCAAATTTGGCCTCCAAGGTCAAATTCGAATTTTATAAAAGATGGAGTGTTTGACCTTCCAAAATCAACCTTACATACTCTTACATATTTCTTACACATCCTTACAAATTAACTTACACACTCTTTCAACATTATTATTTAAACTCAACAACTTTATTAATTACATTCCATGTCCCAATTAAATTTAAATAAAGTTTAACTATGTGACTATCACATTAATCTACCACATTTAAATTAATTAAAAAAAAGAACACATTACAAATAAAAATACATACAACAATAATAAAAAAAAGAACACATAAGTAAAACACTTATCCTATGGTCATATATAATGGAAACCCCCATGGGAATTCCTAGCAAAACACAACACACACAATCAATACGATTCTTTATGGTGACCTTGTTGAATTCACATGGAATTTCAATATGGTTAGTCTCAGATCCCGACATTGTCATGATTTTTAACCTACAAAATGCAAATACCTCCTTCGGCCTCGTGGCCATATCAGAACATCCAAAATGATATAAACAATATCTCAAAATCATCTAAACACACAGATCACAACAATATCAATAATTCAACATTATCATTTTTAATTAAATAAATCAACTATATCATCATCAAAATCTATCATACCAGATCTACTCAAATATCCAATATCATAAGTCCAATATCAACATCTATAAGATGTCCATGTCACAACAAGATATATCATCAGCCACATATAGAAAATGTCTCCAGTAATCATCAATCATAATAATTGAATCTAGATCAATACTAATCCATGATCTAACATCTAACCATCATACCAAAACAAAACATAGTAATGTCCATAATATGATCAATAATATCAAAATTAGTATCAAAAAGTGTCAAAGGGAAGTGGGCACTACATTTTCATTTTACTTATGGGGAATAACTTGGATGGAGAAAACATCAAAAGACTCAATGCAGTCCCATACCTGTTCCTACAATGCTTGAGTCCTAGGTTCTTAACCTGATATTGACCCCTTACTTATTTTACAATCACCTCATCATTGCTGATACATTTGAGTTTTTGTATGTCCATGGATTGAAAAACATCCATTTTGAGAATAAGGGCCTCATAATCTGCCATATTGTTGGTGTTCTCAAATTGAAATTTATAAGTAAATGGAAATAGCTCACCCGAGGGAAAAGTTAGGAAAATGCTTTGGCTCCAAATTGTGCACTTGAATGGCTTCCATCAAATTCCATTGTGCACAATTGGTTTTCTTCATCTTCAATGAGAAGAGGTAGGTCCCCATCTCTTTCGGATGTGAAGAAGTAGTTTCCAAACCACTATCTTGGAACAAGATGTCAACTTTTGGATCTTCAAAATTTTGGATAGTGTATTTCATTTTTCACATGGGCAATAAATTATTCATTTCACCCTTCACTAGAATGGTTGTAGAAGACCAATCCATTTATATCTTGCCACCCAAGTCTCTGTAGAAGCTCCTACTTAACAACATGCCAAAATATGTTGGGATATCCACCACCAAAATAGTTAGCAAAACCTTCTTCTCTAGGAAATCCATGAGGACACTTGAGCATATTTGATTCTTCCTACCAGCGACACCTCTTTAGACTCCATAGAGTAGCAAGATCTAGTTTCTCGTGTCAAGGTAAGTCCTAGGGCATTAAAAACTTTGATTGGAATTACATTATCTGAGGCACCTGAGTCTATAATGCAATTATTCAGTTGGTGGCCTTTAATCAAGAGGGAGAGGTAGAAGGGTTATAATTTGTTGGCTTTGGATGTGCTTAGTGCAAGCATGTTTTGAGTTGGAGGAGTGGGTGGTGTTGGTAGTAACCCTTTAGAATTAGAGTTTTCAATGTTGGGATTTGGATTACCACCATTTATATAGTAGCGACGAGACCCTCAAAATGATCCAGTGTGTTTTTAAAAATTTAGATTCAGAAATATGAACTTTAGACTTGTTCACATGTTTGATGATGTCAAATGGAGCAGAGATAGATGAAATTGATGTCTTTAGAATAGTGGATGTTTTACAAGGTGAAGGTGGTGCTACTTTGGAAGCTTGTGTATTCTTAGTGGATGAAGTAGTAGGATGGGAAGGAGTGGCTGATTTTGATTAAGAATTAAATGATTTTGCAAGATTACCCTTAGATGTATAATTAGCCTTAGATACAGGGTTAGAGCTAAGGGAAACACTAGAGGACTTGGCACAAAAGCTTGCTTCTTTCTTGCTCTCACGGGTCTAGTTTCTCCTTCGTAGATTCCATTGAAGGTGAGAGTGGAGATCCTATGTTGATTATATTGTTCTGTGGTGTCACCACCGAGGGTTATCTTTCTTTTTATTTTTATAGTAATTACATAGGAAGAATCTCCCTTTTGAGATTGGGATCGAGTAAAAACCGCACATGAGAAAATTGGTGCTTCTTCTTCTTCTTCATCATCTTCTCCTGAAGAATACTCAAGGAAACCAATCCATGCATTGTCTTCAACTTCTTCAATCTCAAAAATGTTTCCATCTTCATTTTCTTCTTCCATCTCCTCTTCCTCCACATCACAAAGTTGCATTTATTGGTGGTTCCTCAAGAGTAAGTCTCGTGAGTAGGCGGACTAATCCTTTTCCTATTTGGAAAGTTTTTCTTCTTTGGAATGTCCCTCAAGGTACTTTGTATTAGCTATTTCTTGAGCGCAATCACATATTTTCTAGTTTTTAAACTAGGGTATTTATGGAGGCGTAACTAGAGTTTTGAAGTTTTTGTTTTGTATTTTAATTCTTTAATTTTTTGGACAGAATGGCATCATCTTATGTATTAATGGCATAGTCTTGAGCTTATTTCGAGTCCTAGGAAAATATCTTCAGAGAATGAATCCTACCTTGGGTAGATGATCATTGATAAATAATCTCTTTACGTTATCGTTAGAGGGCATAAATTCATGGGGTATCCTCTTGATCAACCTATTGTATTGGGATACAAAATCCCTCATAATCTCATTAGATTCCTTTTTCATTTGCACCATTTACACTAGGAGGTCTTGGAAGTACTCAGTGGATTTGAAACTGTCCTTAAAACTAGTTTGATGTCATCCTAATAGGTGATGGATCTAACCAGTAGGAGATAAAACCATTCTCGCTTACTTGTCTTATAGAGATTCCATAAAAAAAAGCGATTGACATATCTTCATTCTCCACAGTCCACTCCTAGTACACCATAGGTAGTGATGAATTATGCCACGTTCTCTTTTGGGAGTTTTATACCATCTCCTCTAAATTTGGGAGAAATATTTTTAGATCATCTTGGAAATTCATGGATTGGTTGAGGAGGCGAGTGGACCCGTGTTGTTTCCCATGGAATAATTAGTGGAGGTATCTCTCCTTTGTCCATCATTATTGGTTCTACTTTTTCTTCTTTAAAGTCTTCAAAGTATTTTATGAGGTCTGGAAATTCTATGTCCAAAGGATTGACATCACTTGGATTAGCAATGAGAGGAGTCTCAAGATGAAAGGAGTGTCTTGAATTTATGAATTTTTCTTTTCACCTTTGGATCTCTTCAAAGACAACATCAAGATTTCCTCTTTGTCTTTTAGACCTGGTGTATCTATAATCATCCAACTTGTAGACTTTGGATTGACTTAATCTCTCCTTTGTTGAACTTGAGCTTGTCTCACTCTTTCCAAATATTCTACACATTGTTCTTCAGAATCTAATGCTCTTGAAGTAACTTGGTAGTGGAAAAAGTTCACTATGTTGTGCTAAATAGCTTCCTCAAGTCAAATATAATATCTTCTTCGATTTAGAACAACAATTCAAGTCTCTAGACTAGAGGGTTACTAAGAATAACCATTGGTGGAAGACATAAGGCTCGATGAATTTTCAAATTCCATTTTTTTTTTTTTTTTGGGATATTTAATTTTATGTATTTTGTGGGAATATATTGTGGGGAAATAATATTAAAATCAGCCTCATGGTGGGTGCCAAAAACTATTGACAAGAAAACTTGTTGGTACGAAAAATTTGTGGATTTCTACCAACGCCCGGGACTAGGTCCATCTGCTTGAATGGAGCAGCTCCATTATTGTGTGTAAACAAAAATGAAATGTCATGAATGGGGTAGATCCACTTGCTCTTGCAGAAAAATGCTTGTAATCTTGTGTAAGAGAGGAATTTTCTAGGTAGGTGGGGAAACGAGAGTGGGAAATTAGGAGAGAGATTAATATTGCAAGTAGGGAACTCAAATTATTGTAAAGATTAATTAGATAATATTAACACACATGATTTAAGAAGAATAAAAAATTAGCTACTAATATCAAGACAAGATAAAACCATGAACACAAAGTTTCAGTTATTCAAATATCTATAAAATTGGAAAATCCTTTCTTTATTGACATTATCACAAAGTTGTACAATGTAAGGGAAAGAGGAAAACATAAAGAGAAATAAAAGAACTTGTTATGTTTAGCTTATTCAAAGAAGTTATTTTGAATATACAAAATTAAAAACTTTGGAATGGGGGATGATGTAGCCTAGAATTCTTAGATAACACCTAGTCACGCTGGCACATCACTCAGCCTAGGCTGAGTGCTCACCCGAAGCGCACAAAGGTACCAGTCCTCTTTAGGGTTCTTTATAGTAGAATTATAGCATGATGAAGTAGTATGACAAACATATATTTAGAAACTAATCCATCTATACATCGTTACACCATACCAGATCTATAAGCACTTAAGTATAAATCATCATGATAACAATAGTATACAATGACAAACATATCAGACACTATTGTTCAGCCAATATTCTTCATATATTCATCATACCAAAAGCTTCATACAATACTAGACATGCACGCATGGATCTGTTACAATTATCCAGTCTCATGCACTCATGTATCTCTAACCCTTCAAAGCAATATGTGTCTCTGTCTATATATTACTAAGTAATTCATTACATATATATAGGGTGGGGGACTAGCCCTTCACCGCTTAACTCTACCAAAATAGGTCACATGCTAATAATAGCCACGTGCCTTTTACAACTATAGCCATACATGCAAGTATGCTATCTATAGATCGCTGATAGTTAACTATAGTGGTGGATCTATTCTTAGCTTATGTCCATGCAAGAGTGATTTGACATGCTCTTTAAAATATCCATGAAGAGTGGTGCACAAGTCTTAGCATCGCTTTGTGTGCTCCACACGCCAACCTCTAAAAATAGCCCTGATCTCCAAAATTGGCTAAGTCCCAAAAGTTTGACTCTACACCTCTGCGCACGATGCCTTCCTATACCTTTGTGCCTTTGCTCCTGTGTTGTTCTCCTACGTGGACTCTGTGTGTGAGTTCTACTAAGTGTTTTCTCAGATCAACATTACCCCACACTAATCTCATTGTCACGACAATGGTGATGTCCAAAACTTACACAAAGAATGGATGAATAAATAATGGTTGAATAAAGAATTTTGAATAAGGTATACACAACAAAAACTATTCAGGCCTCAGGCTCCTCTATTTCATTCTGAAGCAGTAACTCTAGATATTCCTCTTTTATATCTACTTCCAAGTTCTCCCACTCTGTCAACATTGTTCCTGCCTTCTTTAGCACATCTATAATGATAGAATCTAGCTCACCCATAGTTAGCTTTCACCGCTTATTCTCGTATCACAAGAATTATGCTTGACATAGATATTTGCACCCCTTCCAATATATCCATCTTTTGAGCAATGAGCTTTCCAATCTCATCTAACCTTTCCTTATGTGGTGCCTGTGCCGTAGCTAGTGTCTTGTGCTTCTAGCTTCACCAAGATTAATCATTCAGCATGGCCTAGGGTTGCATCCTTCATAGCCTTTTGCACTTCATTATCTTCCTCTAATGTTTTTACCATGATCAGTGCATCTGGAGCTGTGCATATCATTAGTGCATGATCAGCTTTCTTCAGCTCGTCATGGATGGCTTACAATAGGCCTTCATAAGTAGCAATCTTTCTTGCTACTGCAGCCTGTGCTTTCTCTGCCTCTTCCATGGGGTCCTTGGGTTGCTCTGTCATGTGCACCTTCTCATCATTCAATACCAAATCTATCATGGCTCGTACATAGTTCATCGCCGAAGGAAATTCTTTTGGTACTTGGGATTCCAAATGTGGGCGTACCTTTAGGACATCATCTCCAATTTCCTCTACCATACTAACAAAAGTGTCATATTTCCTTTTACTCAGATCCCTCTCTTGTACTAGGTGTGCTATCTCCACATTGTTGGCTTTCAGCTTCTCTGTCAGTGCTTTAATGGTAGCAGATTTATCAATGTTTCTTCTTGCTACTTCAACAGATACCTTTACCAGAGCATTGCTTACCTGCTCATCTGTCATCACTGTTGGCTTGATTGTCATGTGCCTTATTTCAGGTGCCTTCTTCAATCATCTTGACACACATGATTCTTCATCAACATCAAAGTCTAGCTCATCCATATGCATGTGCATTGACCATGAAAGTTTCTTCCGTGTACGTAGTGTTGCCTTGTCCTCATCCATAGGCACCCATCCAAATAGATCCTTCTGCTCGATGGTGCTCTAGAACCGAGTGCAAACAATCATCTTTGGGTCTTCTGCATATCCCATTATATGTGCCTTGGCATCCTCACCTGTTCAATGGGATCTTGGCCCTCTTGGAATGGCTACATCAAGGTTAGGAATACTAGATGTATCCTCACCCTTGTCTTGTGTGGCCTCTGATTATTCCCCTTCTCCTCCTTCCATTTTCTCCTCCTCATGTTGAGGCTCCTCTTCTGCTGGAGATGAGGGCACCTTCTCCTCAGATTCTTCTACTTCCTCACCTAGCCTAAGTTTTCTTCTTTTCTTCTCCTCTGGCTCCTTTACTTGTTGGGTTTCCCTTGCGCCCTTATGCACTTGAATACCTTCTTAAATATTTGGTCACCCTACTCTTCCCTAGTAACTCCTCTCTATGAAGGCATGTCTGTGTGCTATAACACCCTGAATTGTTGTTACTTCCTCCTGAGCACTCAAGTGTTGATATATGATTTCTTCTGTATAAGGACATGTTCCTTTGATTTGTGAAGTCATGCTTGATATGGATTGTATCTTCTTTGCTCTTGAAGATTTTTGAATGAGTCAGAATATGCTTGGACTCTTTTATTTCTTTCATTTTTAGCACCTGAGTTCAATTTGATTTTGGGATGAATTGTGGATTTATCCATCTTTATGACTCAACCTTGGATCAGTTGCATTGATCCAAGAGATGTTTTAAGCTTATTCAGGATGAACAAAATTTATTGACCTTATGAAAGTTACAAGGTCTGAATGAGTTGAATGAGCAATTCCAGAGTTTAACTCAGGCTGATCATGTTAAATGAAATTTGGTTCCAAATACCGTAACATCGGGAAGGCCTAGACCTTAAGCCAGGTAAGATGTTCATGTTTATACCGTAAGCTTAATTTAGCTATTCCCGATAGAATCCTTTACAGGAATGTTTTACCCTGTTTGGCTCTAACGCTGATTGGTCCTACTTTGGAGACCTAGACTGGATTTGTTAAGGTTAATAATCCTAACCTAAACTATAACCTATTGGTTAAAATAATTGCAAATCTAACCTAGCCCTAAACTATAAGCTTAATGCTCCTAGAGTTAACTTCTTCTAGCGCTATGGATGTAAGACTAATGTCTTAACCCTATGATCTACCCTATGATCTAACCTATCTTAACTAATGATAAGAATGGAGGGGGACCTATGAAGGGGCGCGAGTCATGGGTGGTGGTTTCCATGGAATTTATGAGGTGGATAAGGTTGAAGGACTTGGGATGCTGTCAGATTTGGTGGAGGTTGCAAACGGTTATTGTGACCTGACGTGGCAGTATCACCAAGTATGGGAATGTTTGTTTGTTTTCTTTTGGCGATCACCAACTTTGGCGGTCGGTGGAAATGGAGAATAGGCGGGAAGATGGGAGTTAATGCAATTAATGAACTTTGGTTCCCAAGCGCAAATTGCTTGGGAAGGCATGCAAATGGAAATTTGTTTGGTTGTTTGGTTTTCCATGCA
This sequence comes from Taxus wallichiana var. yunnanensis, assembly GCA_018340775.1. Classification (NCBI taxonomy): domain Eukaryota; kingdom Viridiplantae; phylum Streptophyta; class Pinopsida; order Cupressales; family Taxaceae; genus Taxus; species Taxus wallichiana. The sequence continues at coordinate 68,968,956 of CM031235.1, read as the reverse complement.
CTCCGTTTTCACTGCTTGAGCACTTTGGTTCTTTGAACCAGTCATCTACTCGTGTTGCATGGCAACTTTGAGAATTTATAGCTCCTTTCTCTCGTCAGGGAAAGTTTATAAGGCATGAAGACAATTTATTGTTGTTTAATCTATCATGGAGGAAGAAGAGAAGGTGCGAGCACATTCAGAGGTCTTCTTTAGATTTTTAAGCGACACTATCAGGCATGATAGGCCCTAACTTTTAAAAATATTGCTTTCCTTCAAATGCTTTCATTAAAACAACTCTGTTCAGGTGATCTTAGCATAGTTGGTTTGAAGCAATGTATTGGGTTCTTCTTTTCTTGTGGATTTAGGAATCCCTAGTTATGCGTAGACTCTGTTGAACTGATTTGCTGTATTTATTTTATGGATTCATCTTCGGCTGAAGACCTTGCTGTGTTAGCATGTTGTTGAACTTTTGTTGAATCTTTGCTGAGTATACTTATAGTTTTGACTTCTGTTAAAATGCTTGCTGTGTTTACATTTGGTTCGACTCTGTTGAAGTGTGTGCTGGGATTACATACGAACATGACTCTGTTGGAGTCCCTGCTATGTTTTCATATTGGTTCGACTTCTGTTGAAGTCTTTGCTGAGTTTATGTTATGGAGGTGACTTCTGTGAAGTCCTTGCTGTGTTTATTTTTCTTATGAACCCGACTTCTATTGAAGTCCTTGCTGTGAATACTTGTTGGATACGACTTCTGTTGAAGTCCTTGCAATGTTTTCATATGATTTCGACTTCAGTTGAAGCCTTTGTTGTGAATACTTGTTGGATACGACTTCTGTAGAAGTCCTTGTAGTATTCTCATGTGAATCTGACTTTTGTTGAAGTCCTTGATGTGTTTGCGTGTTGGCTCGACTTCTGTTGAAGTCCTTGCTTTGTATATTCGTAGGGATTCGACTTAGTTGGAAATGTTGCTTTGTGTATACATATGGATCTCGACTCAGTTGAAATGTTTGTTGTGTTTGTATGTGGATTCGACTCAGTTGAAATGTTTGTTGTGTTTGTATATGGTTTTGACTTCTGTTTATGATGTTACCTAGTCTCTTGTTTGACTGAGATAATGAGTTCCTAACTGTGCCATGTCAGGCGATGGCGTTGGGTAATTTCATGTTTGAAGAATGACATGGAAAGAATTGTTGGGTCTAATTTGGTTGGTTTATTGATTATTGCTTGTTCGCGAGAGCTCTTTTATTGCTTGATAGCTTCAGGTGATTATATAATTGAATTGGGATGAAACTGTAGTTCCTTCTTTTGAGCTCGACTGATTTAGTCGCATGCGTATGATGTATGTTATATTTAAACCTACATCTCTGTGAAAAGGATTTGGATGGTCTATGATTATAGATTTTGTATGTGATGAAAAATTAATGTAATTATTGTTTTCTTTACGACCTTGCTTGGTTAATGGGAACACAGCCTGACCGAGAGAAATCTTGCTTTGAGGAACTTTGATGTTTAATAACATATGGGTAATCCTGGGTCTGCATGGATGGAAATCAGGTTTGTAATTGGAAGGGATGGGTGTTGATTTTCTTGCTCTCTCTTCTTCCTTATTGAATTCAAGATTGAATGTATATGCGTTACTCTTGAGAAGTTGGTACAGTCCTGAACATGATTGGAATGGAAATCTGATTGCCTCTGTTTCTTTCTCCTAAGCTGTAAAGTATATGTTGTTATATAACTGTAGGAATAAGAAAATATTCTCTCCTTGTCTAGAAACTATGAGTGCTTTCTTCTTTTGTATCCTTATGTGAACTCTACAGGATACGGGCATAAGAAGAATAGACTGTTAAATTGTATGGAGAGACTGGTAAAAATAGTATTGTATACTTGTCAATACCATTGAAATAATGTTATGATTATAAAGGAATCCCATCAGTTGAGCTTGCTGGATGTTATAATCTACCTTTGTGGAATTGTTAAAAACATACTTGTTGGATACACGAACTGATAGGATATTCATTTTTGAATGGAATAATTTGTTGGATTATTGCTGTCCTTGGGATTCAGATGGATGGATGTTTTGGATTCATTTTGTTCTTCTTAGTCTCTAATATATATGATGAATCATCTGAAAAATATTTAGGATTAATTGGCAGCTATAATATGAGTCATGCGTTAAAGTCATGTTAGAATTGTAGAAAGATGATTAGCCTGATTTATGTTTAAGGATTTGAAGAAATGATTTCATTTAAACAGGTTGTTTAATGAGAACAATTGGTGGAATGCAATTGTTTTAAGAATTAGTGCTTATCATGCTCAGTTCACCGAACTGACCCGTGTTAGCAATTTTTGCAGATGGTCATCGTAAGTGGTAAAGGCACGCAGATCTGATATGATGCTCAGATTGTTTAATCTGGTTTTATGATGAATTCCAACTTGATTTCTCTATTTGTACTATATGAAGAAAGTTGTTCTTTTGCTGTTGAGTGTTGTATCAAATATGCTGAAGTGCATAAGTTGTAATTGTATGGCTTGGAAATAAATGAAAAAGGGAAAAATGTTACTTATGTGGCTGTATTTTTAATTGATGGATTGATCTTCTTAGGTTCGATTGATTTTAAGTGCATTTTTATTATTTTATACCTTAGAGTTATTTGGATTCTCTAAGTAGGCCTTGTAAAGATTATGTGACTGAATACTTCGTGAATGATTAGTAATTCTTTTATGTTATGAATAAGGCTAAATTGGAAATTAGTCCACTGCTTACTTTCGAAGTTAAGGTTAAACTACACCTCAATAGGTAGCTGAAACAGGAAGAGTAATCTATTACTCCCTATCCATGAACTAAGTCAAGACAACGTAACTGATGATTTTAAATCACTATATCTTAACAACAATAAGTAAGATATATTTCAGTCTTGAGAACTGATATAAACTCATATGGGTATAGTTAGCATCCCTTTGAGAGGAATTAGGGCTACTGCCCAATTTCGTTGATTAAGATTATTATGAATCAATGATCTCCTTGACAAGATCTCAAATCTTATTAAACTTATCTCTGTGAAATGGATCTTAATTAAGTAAGGCAACTCAAAGGTGAGGAACCTAGGGGTTGGGAAAAGACTACCCAGATAGGAGAGTCTTAAAATATAATTTCAACTCAACTTAAGTAACACCTTGAAGTTAAGTAAATCTTTCCGAGGTGGTTTTGTAGGATGTCGGCACATGTCAACTGTAGGGTTGTACCTTCGAGAAGATTAGGATCTTCTCGAGGATACAACAATGTAGGTGACTTATGGTGACACCCTTTGCATTGATCGTTAATATTTACACCTTAAACTCGAACAAGTTTTTACTCTGGAACCGGTTAGGACCATGGTCATGTTATGAGGCTGCCCTTTGAGACTCGGGGTACCTTGACACATGGGGTTAACAGTGGTTGACCCAGTATGTCAGCTTATCCCTAGTCTTCAAGAGCATCCTTACAACGTGTGTTATGGTATTAACCCATTCTTGAGTGAATGACTTGGGTAAGGGAAACTGACAGAAGTCAGTGTAAGACATTCTATATAACATCGGAGTGGGGTGAAGGACGTATTCCAGATTGGCGAGTATGTCGTCAAGGAATATGAGACATGAACAGTATGTTCTAAATCTTTGGCCAAAGTATCGTAAGTTGTTGATTGTGTTGTCCTATGTCACCTAGTCTAAGGGACGTGATGCCGATGAATAATGGTAACAATTATTTAGATAGGTTCCTTGGACAGAGCATTCTAAAATCCTAGTTTAGAGAAGAAAACCACAAGAGTGACGTGTTAAAATAAAAATGCCAAATCTATGATACTCATGAATAGATCGGTAGATCACTGAGTCATGGGATGAATAGATCGTTGGTACACCGAGTCATTACAGCTGTATATGGTTATCTGTTATAAGAATGATTGTTTTGATCTCTGAGTTCTAAATTATGTATTTAGAACTAGGAAGCACTTATCAAATATATATTTTTTCTTGTTCTAATGTACTAAATTGGGAATGTTACATGTGCTCCTTCTCCTTTTGGCCAGATGGCTGCTTCCTCCTCCACACCAAGCCGCCACTATCCTCCTACTCTTCATCCTCTTCCTCATCATCTTGCTTGGGTTTAGAGGGCCTAGGTGCCGGGACGTTCTCCATGGTATGCTTCCCCTTCGGTGGCTCGGAAGTACGAACTCATTTTCCACATACTTGTTATTTTCCATTTTCAGCTTAAGTTGAAGGTATATCAGCATGGCCCCGATATCTACAATGGCAAGTGTCTCTAGTTTAATGCTCAAAATCTCTGAGATAATACTCTCGTTGTATGCATTCTTCCCTGGATATCCATATGTTTTCCATAAGGTGTGGTATTCACAGTCCACCTTGTCTACATTAAATACTAACCTTCGTGTGTTGGTGAACCGATGAACTGAAGCTTGGAAATATCATGTGGAAAACGTGTAAGGTAGTTTGCACTAGGGGCTCCATGACCCATCTACCATTGGAAAGTGCACAATACAAAAGTGTTGGTAGACTACAAACTATGCTTGCTTCCCTAGAACCGAAGGAAACTCCTTGGGTATACGCCATTCCTCTTCAAACACTACACAGAGCCTGTCATACCACATCTCTGCTCACTCCTTTACCTCATCTGTCATTGACCCCTTGCATAGATACTTGCTGAATCATTTAGCTGGAGACTTGTGATTCATGGGGTATTCCCATATATTCTCTTTTGGGCCATCTGGTACCCCAATCTCCATGAATACCAAACTTAGCAAAACACAACCAAAACTTATCTTGTTTCCTGTGTGCACTTCCTCTACTATTTTCTTTGCAATGAAGTTGACAATGTTGTAAGTGACTCCTTCTGACATGCACTTTGCCACATGCAGCCACATAGAGTTAACTTGTGACCAACGATCTTGGTCATTCAACTTTGTAATTAGGTGTGTTGCTTTGCTGTACTACTATTGGACAATTTTGTAGTTTATCAATGTCCATTCCGTGTGGTCCTTTCTGGTAGCCCAAGTGCTTTGTGTGTCTCCAAAATGGTGCTCTTGTCAGCTAGGTCAACCTTAATATCCTCCTGTTGCTTTTAATCCAGTTACTGTGGCAATAAGAATGGGTGTCAATCTTACCCTCCATCCTGCAAAATAGAAAAAGTCCTCATGGACTTAGCTCATCAACCATCTATACAATGGTGCATATTTCCCAAAGTATGGGAGCTCATATAGCTAGTAGACACTAATCCTCTTGACCCTTTCCCTGTGTCATCATATATCGGCATGCCATCCTCAGTTCATCTATTCGTTCGGGAGGTGAGCAAGTTGTCTAATTTCTTCTGGTTATCCTTGGTCTGGTGGTTATACTCTCTTATCTTGCTCTGTCGTATGTGGGTATCCCATTTTTGGCCCACAATTAGGTCCTCAGTCTTGCATCTCTCAAAAATTACTTTCACGGGCAATCTCTTCCTCTTCTTCTATTACCACCTTCTTCTTTTCCTTTATTGGTGTTGCTTTCTTCTTTGGAGCCATTCTTCTCTTTGGGTTTTGTTTTCTAGACCTTCTGCTACAAGTTTTATTAGTTTCCTCAAACCTTAACTTGATTCAACTATGCCCTAATTTACAATCATGAAATCATGTGCCCTAGCTCTGTTCTATCACTTTGCTTCATTTAAACCCTTCTCCTACGAGAGATACAAGCCTTTCCAATACACAAATTTGTCTTTCACACTGGTTCACTTGCTTCACACCTTGAATCACTTTACTTGGCTCTTCGCACATAGCTCTTTGTCAAATTCTCGTAGTTGCAAGGGTAAAAATAAAATTACATCCCATCCTTATATAGATTTCCACTTTTTACTGCATTAATTACTCCTCCACCTACCAAATTCTCCTCATTTATTACCTATTTTTGTCATTTCGCACAGGACATCTTCACGCTAAAAGCTATAACCTTCTAGCATGCCTTTTTACCCTTTATCATAGACTTCTCTTTAGCACGTGCTCTAGCACCCAAGTACCTCATCAATACACCATCTCCTGGTAGTTACCATGGCTACCGCTTACCTCACGTTATACTTTCCCTCATTCATCTCCATCCTTGGTTATCTTTGAGAAGCAATCTTTTGTCAATCACCCTTAGCAACCTTCTTTCTTAACACCCACAACATTAAATCTTCGCAACATATACCTAAGAGTCACCAACAATCCACCCCACACTAAAAGTATGTGCAGTCCTTTGTGCATCGACATACTTCATATTGTAGTTAGTTAGCTTCATCCGCACAATCATGCTTATGACACACAAACAAGAACTAAATTGACAAAGCATAGCGATGATGAAAGAAACACATTAAGGGAATGCAGAAAGGGAAACCTAATCTATCTGGAAATACTACCTTATTACAAACACCAAGAAGACTTATTTATAGTAGGGCTTCAACCTACTCCCGTTAAAATAACTAGGAAGCCTCGTGCCATCAATTGCTTCTAACTAGCAAGCACCTGACTCAAGTATATGAGTTATAATATACGGCCCCAACCAATGCACCTTGAGCTTCCCTGGATGGCACAAAAACTTGGAGTCATACAGAAGTACCATTTGTCCAACTATAAGTTTCTTATCCCTGATATGTCTATCATGCCATGCCTTTTGGTGTGCTTTCTCCTATTTCTGACTCTAGCGTGCTATGGCTCGGCGCTCATCTAGTTGAACCATCTTCTCAATCTGTTCTTCCAAGGCTTGCTCATCAGCTAGACCTCCAGCGTGTGCAATGCACAAAGAAGGTAACATAAATTCTATAGGAAGAACAACTTTCGTGCCAAACACCAATTGAAAAGGTGTGGCTTTGTTCAATCTCTTGTATGTTGTTCTATAAGCCCAAAGAACAATGAAGATACTTTATCATCCCAATCTTTCCTTCCAACATCACAAATCTTGGTCAATGTGTGGCTCAAAATCTTGTTAAAAGCCTCAGCAGTTCCATTTACCTGAGGGTGATAGGGTGTAGTCTTATGGTGGGCAACCATAAACTCATCTAACATAATTCTTATTGTCTCATTCAAAAAATGTGTGCCCCTATCACTTGTTAAACTTAAAGGACAACCATACCTTGTAAGAACATTCTTCCAAAAGAACCTTGCTGTTGTTGTAGCCACTATATAGTCCTTTGCAGGTGCTGCTTCTACCCATATGGTAAGATAATATGTACAAGTGATGATATAACATGATCCAGTCCTTCACGCTTTGGTGAAATAGGCCCATGAAGTCAATCACCCATTTCTCAAAGGGTTCTGCACTTGTAATTGGTCATAAAGGCATCTCATCCCTTTGTCCTGCTCGACCTAGACGTTGATAATGGTCACATGCCTTACAATACTCTTTATAATCCTTGTACAATGTTTCCCACCACAAACTAACAAGTAGGATCTTGCGCGCTGTGGTATCACCTGTATAGTGGCCACCTGCAATACCACCATGTGCTTCTTCCATTATATCCTTTCGTTCATGCTCCAATACACAACGGTGTAACACCTCATCTCTACCTAATTTGTACAAATCACCACTAATTAACATGAATGGTGCTACGCGTATAGCAAGTTGCTTCTTCTCTAAAGCTTTCATGCCTTCTGGTGCCATACCAGTCCTTAGAAAGACAATAATGTCCTCTAATTCTGATGGCACATGTTGTAACCTATACAATTGTGCATCAGGCATGGTCTCTTCTATTGTTTGTGCCTCTTCTCCTGATTGAATTCTAGACAAGTGATCTGGTCCAGAATTGTTTTTCCTAGTTTTACCACAACTGTAAAGTCAAACTCTTGAAATAAGAGTATCCATCGACATATGCGCCCCTGTAAAACAGGCTTGTTCACCAAATACTTCAATGCCATGTGATCTGTATAAAACACAAATGGTGTGGCCAACAAATACTGACAAAATTTGTGCAAGGCATATATCATGGACAAAGCTTCGTGCTCTGTAGTGGTATAATTTTGTTCAGCAGGGGTCAACTTCCTACTAGCAAAACAAATGGGATGATCTACTATACCTTCTCCAGGTTGAGCTAAAATAGCACCAATGGCCATGCTAGAGGTGTCCACATGAACATGAAAAGGTTTATCCCATGAAGGAAAGTGCAAGATAGGTGTGGTAGTAAGCCTCTCCTTCAATATCTCAAACGCGTGCTACTGTGCTTCCCTCCAATAGAATGTGCCTTTTCCCTTGAGTAAGTCTTCCAAGGGTGCGAAAATTTTACATACCCTTTTATAAAATTCTTGTAATACCTTGTATGACCCAAAAATCCATGCACCTCTCTTTGACTAGAGGGCACTTTCAAGCCTAAAATGACCGTAACTTTAGCTGGATCGACCAACAACCCTTCCTTACAACTAATGTGTCCTAAAAGTATACTAAAGGGAGTAGCAAAGATGTACTTCTTGATGTTCAATGAGATACTCAATTGTATACATTTTTCAAACATTAAGCGCAGATTGTCACAATGATCCTTAATTAGCCTATAAACAATCCAATCATCAAGATAGCCTTGTAAGAAGTTGTGAATAAAATCCTTGAATGCTTGTACCACTATCCTGGAAAATACAGTAGGTGCATTCTTCAATCCAAAGGGCATCATAGTATAGGAAAATCTTCCCCATTCAGTAGTGAAGGTGGTCTTCTCTTGATCTTCCGGGGTAATCCTAACTTGATGATACCCTAAGAACCCATCTATAAATGAATATATCTCACACCCAGCCACTCCTAATATTTCCTCTGTGAATGGCGTAGGGAAAGGATTTGTAACACATGCTACATTCAACTCTCTATAATCAACACAAATTCAAATCCTACCATCCTTTTTGATACTTATTACCATAGGACTGACCCATTCTGACTCATCCAATGGTTGAATGATCCCAAATTTCAACATCTTGTCAATATTTTCCTTTACTTTCTCATGTAAATTGAGATTCATTCGATAAGGTCGCTTATAACAGGCATGCACCTTCCTTGAGCTTTATCTTCATTTCTCCAAGTGATTTATGCATGCCTTTAAGTTCATGGTATCCTCTTGGGTATAAGTCCTCATAGTCTCTAGGTAACTCTATGATCTTTGCTACTTCGATTCTCGACCAGTAATCACTAATTATCACCTCCTTAGGTTTAGCTTCTGTGCCTATATTTACCTTTGTTGTCTTCATAGGTTCATGATATGCATGCACATCTACATCCACAATGGCTAGCACTTCACGTGCTCTATGCGAATGATCCACTTCTAAGTGCTCAAATTCCTCATCATCAATTATGTAAACCAACTTCCCCTTATCTTTTTCTAGAGAAGTGCACTCAAGTAGTATGATATCATCTTCTTCATCCTCAAAATGCGCCCCTATCTCTATCTTACCAAATAATTCCTAAATAATTTCTTCTACTTTCCCACTGTCTCCCATGGTTAAGTGCTTAATAAAGCTTAAAGCTTTGTCCACTAGTGGTGTAGATGAAAAGAAGTCAAAATTTTGGATCATCCCTATAGTCAAATTTTACCAATTGCCAGTGTCACGATGTAATTTAGCATATACATACCAAACACGTGCACAACCTTGTAGAGTAGAATAAAACCAATGCACAAAAAGTGAGGGCAGTAATGCTTCCTATCCTACTATCCAAAGTCTCTCACACTGTTGGATATGATGCTGAGCAGATTGATCACCATGATAAGGGAAAAGTTTTGTAGGTGCATTACTTCTTGAAAACTTGGTTGATAAGGTGGTCCCAATCTTTCCCCATTCTAAGAGATTATCCCTGTGGACCACCCACCAGCACACTACTATCCCACCCAAAGTATATGACAACATATCTCATCTTTTATCTTTGGTCACCTAGTTTTTGCTTCCATGGCCTGTAATAATCCAACCAAATCTTCGATCCAGAATAGCGGGGTACTGAGTGACCTATACACCGGACAGAGTGAAAACCATTTTTGCAAGAAACCACATGCTTAACTCATGCCCCACCAGTTCATAAGTGCCATGAGCCCAATTATCACAAGCAATACTTGGTAGTATCACTGATTGACTGAGAATCTTCCCAATGAAGGATTCCTTCTTTAGAAGGCTCATTGACCTTTGGGTCCCGAATAACGTGTATATAGATTATTTTCAAGTCCTCTTCACTTAAAGGTTCCACATATGGTATGGATTTCCCATCTGTCAATGGTATTATGACCCTTTCCTCCTTGTTCTTAAAGCTGATATACCCCTTGTTAAACCTCAAATCAGCATTGTTTGCATAACACCAAGGGTGCCCAAGCAAAGCTAGGAAGCTATCTGCTTCCACAAGTGCTAACACTTCAAAGTCTCCTGTGAACTTGGCCCCTTGTATAGTGATAGATGCATCCTTCAAAACTCCTATGGGAGTAGCTTTTATTCTGTTTTCCATGAACAATACATTAGATGATGGTTGCAATGGAGGTCTCCCCATTTGTACCCATGCATCTAATGTAAGTACATTCACTTCCGCACCTGTGTCAATAAAAATATTGCTCAACAACCACCCGTCCACAACAACATTCAAAGTGATCTCCTTGTCATAGTTAATGCTATTGGGGGGAAGATTCACACAAAATATTTGTCTTCTAGTATCAATTCCCACGTGTGGAGTATTCCCCTTTAACCAATTTCCTAATAAAGGAATAATATTCTCCTGGCGTAATGTTCTACATACCTCTCTGATGTCGTCAATATCAGACGTGGCCTTTCTGTATCCTTATGCTCCAATTTCCGAAGACTGCTCTTTCAAACCCTGTATTTCACCTTGAAGGCTTCTAAGGACCTCCATAGTTTCCTGATAGACTTCTTTCTGATGAGTTGGATCTGGATACCTAGCATGTAAAACCTCCTCCCTAGTGATTGTTGGCTTTTGTTGCAAAACCTCTCTTGCGCGTGCCGCCTCAGCTCATGTGGTTATCTTGACTGTTACTTATCTCAGGTTCTAGTGTTAACTTGGGCATCCAGGTGATTCTCTATTGCCATGTTTGGATTCTAACCATCCTGTACCTTTGTTGTCTTGCTTGTCTTTTAACTTTCTTTGAGATGCTCATACAAGTCTAGACACTCTTCATAACTATGCCCCTTTCCATAAAATGAACAGAAATAATATTTTTCCAGCATTCGTGCTATAATGGTTAGGTGAGCCACTTATATAGCAAGTTCCTCGAGGGAAGTCAATCCTTCCTCCACCTCACCTCATCCTTTATATTATCTTGGATATACTCATCATCTTTCACGAACCCCTTCAAACCTTCCGTCATTCTGTCATAGTGCATTTGATTATAATCCCTATCTCGATGCTCATTCTTTCCTTTAGAAATGTCATCCACACTCTTTGTCTCACCCCAATTTCAATGGCATCATGGATCTAGCCAATCAATCTATATTCCTCGATATCATGGGTCGTGGACATACAAATTTTACAAAATGAGGATACATTGTTCTTGATCGTGCGTTGTAGTAGGGGGTAGTGACTAGAATCATGATTCAAATGGCAAATCTCACGGTCCTAACAACAACAATGAACGTATAGTTATGGAAGGGAAACTATCACAGGTGTGGCCTTCTACTTCATAGTTTGTACACCCAGTTCTGAGCGTGTTTCATGAGTTGAGTTTGTTGATGATTTCTATAACTGTTTTGCCATAGTTACTATCTGAGCTTGCAAGAATGGACTAACTCTAGTGTCAATACTCCCAATTGCTTCAGCACGTAAAGCTGATTCCAATGATTTACGGGTTGGTATAAGTTTTATGTGATAGTGCCCTTCAAAATGGGGTAATCAATCCCGACAAACCATTGTGCATGTTGACTTGCATGAATGCCATAGGAGAGTTTGGATAGAAGTGTTTTAAAATGGGAATCATACTCACGTACACTTTCAGTAGTGCCTTGCTTTATATCCTTAAGTGTGCTTATACTCTTCTACTCAAACTCTAGGATATGGAACTCTTTCAAGAAAGCATATTTCAATGTTGCATAGTCAATACAAGTTTGATTGGGATCAAACTTCCTATACCAGTTGTGCGCGCATGCCTGTAATGTAGTAGCAAATTGACTTGCCTTACGCTCAGAAGCCATGATACCTTTTGCATGCCATAATATTTCACACATATGAACATGTTCAGTAGCATCCTCGATACCTCTATACTCTGGGAGATGAAGGGACATCTCCATATAAATATTCTGGGGTTGTTACGGGCCTTGACCACCCAACCTAGAACCTCTTTGGTTTCCTCTTCCTCCAAAACCACCCAAACCACCAGAACTAGAACTACCGATCTTGCTTGATCGTCCTCTAGAATTTGGAATAGGGCTCATGGATACACTCCCCTATGTCTCGACAAAGGGTACTATACTAGACCCCCATAGTCCGTGAAGTAGTCCCAGGTTCAGAGGATCCCACACTCGGCACGCTCATATTTTGTGCAGATGATGAGCTTGAAAATGTACCCCCAAAGAATAAAAAATTTGTTTGTGCTGCCATTGATGTACTTGTTGTCTGACTTATTTATGCTCTTTCACTTCCTAAATGAAAACTTTGCTTACCTATTGTACTAGATACTAGAAAAGCAAGTGCAAGGGCTAGGTCAGCAGGTTGGCTTAGATGCGCGCCTGTGGCCGAAGTCATATCTACTAATGCACTTCCATGTGATGTCAAAGAGGGTTCTCTATCATGCTTTCCTAGATGGGGGAGTTCCTAATGCTCTTGCTCTTCGTCATCCTCATGAGCTATAAATCCTTCATAAGCCATCTCCTTCCACAATGCCATCCATTCCGAAACTTCTTGCTTCCTCCATATTTCCCTCTCACATGCCTCATCATACTTTAGCCACCTCTCTTCCCTCTGTCGTGCTACTGCTAGGTCTACCATCTTTCACCAATCCTGTTCCTACCCCTGCGCGTGGAGATTTTTATCTTTCCATGGGTTTATCTTCCAAGTTCAACGTTACCATCAGTATTTTGATTGCCAGTGGAATACCTTGCAAATACGTCCCTCTAGGATACCGTAGGAACTAGAACTCCACTACCTCTGGGCACGAATAATTCAAAATTGAATACTTGAAATATAGCTTGTTTAGAACACCGTGAAACTAGGTATCTACCGCGCGAGTCCAGATTAGGTCAGCATCATATAGTGTTTGAAATTCCTCCTATGTCCAAACAAGTGTGTGATACCTCCAATTCCACTTAGATGCATATGTAGTCAACCACTCATATAATTCTATTGGAAAGATAACAAAGAAGCTCTCGTACAAACTGTCATCTGATTCTAGTCTACCCAGTGTGTGTGCTAAATGGATCCAATGTGTCAAACCTCCATGCATATTATTCCTCGAGATCATGAATCCACTCTTCAATGCTCGCCAAAGTTAGCCGGTATGTCTTCATCGCAAAACCATTCTCAAACAATCAAAAGAGGTCCCAATGAATGGAACTAATGATACAACCTAGAATTCTCGATAACACCTAGTTACATTGACACATCACTCACTTAGGCCGAGTGCTCACTGAAGCATGAAAAGGTACCAGTCCCTCTTTAGGGTTCTTTGTGTAGAATGGTAGCATGATGAAGTAGTATAACAAACATATATTTAGAAACTAATCCATCTATACATCGTTACACCGTACTAGATCTATAAGCACTTAAGTATAAATCATCATGATAATAATAGTATATAATGACAAACATATCAGACATTGTTGTTTGGCCAATATTCTTCATATATTCATCATACCAAAAGCTTCATACAATACCAGACATACGCGCATGGATCTGTTACAATTATCCAGTCTCATGCACTCATGTATCTCTAACCCTTCAAAGCAATGTGTCTCTATCTATATCTTACTAAGTAATTCATTACATATATATAGGGTGGGGACTATCCCTTCATCACTTAACTCTAACAAAATAGGTCACATGCTTATAATATCCATACACCTTTTACAACTATAACCATACATGCAAGTATGCTATCTATAGATCATTGATAGTTAACTATAGTGGTGGATCTATTCTTAGCTTATGTCCATGCAAGAGTGATTTGATATGCTCTTTGAAATCTCCACGAAGAGTGGCACGCAAGTCTTGGCATTAATTTTTGTGCTCTATATGCCAACCTTTAAAAATAGCCCGATCTCCAAAATCGGCAAAGTCCCAAAATTCGACTCGACACCTCTGCGCACGATGCCTTCCTATACCTTCGTGCCTTTGTTCTGTGTTGTTCTCCCACATGGAATTTGTGTGTGAGTTCTACTAAATGTTTTCTATGATCAATAGGGGAGTCATTACAATATATAGAATTCAATAAGACCTTTCACCTACCTCCCACATGAATTTTCATTTGTCCTTTACAACATGTGACTCTTCATATTCCTAGGAATGAAATTATGTCCCATTTTTATTAATTATGAGTGACTTATTACAATGTCAACTATAGTCACATCTACATGAATAGGATACAAATGAATAAGAAAAAATGAAAATTTCAACTCCCAATGAAGAAATAAAACATAAAGGAAGAGGGGGGGGGGAGAAGAGAGAGACACGAAGAGAGATAACTACTCTAATGAAGACACTACCCTTACTTGATTCTACTTCACCGTTTGATGGATCCTTACCAAGTTGAACTAGAAAAATCTCCACTCTAAATTCTCTCGCTATGTTGGTCCGCCGTAGGTGCAACTTTCTCATCTTGAGGGATACAAAAACAACTCAAGGACTCGAGCCAACCATCCGAGACGGCATTGATGTTTTTGATTTTAGTGAACTAAGACTGATGTTTCTTGGAATTTGTGTGTGAGTTCTACTAAGTGTTTTCTATGATCAACAGGGGAGTCATTACAATATATAGAATTCAATAAGACCTTTCACCTACCTCCCACATGACTTTTCATTTTTCCTTTACAACATGTGACTCTTCATATTCCTAGGAATGAAATTATGTCCCATTTTTATTAATTATGAGTGACTTATTACAATGTCAACTATAGTCACATCTACATGAATAGGATACAAATGAATAAGAAAAATGAAAATTTCAACTCCCAATGAAGAAATAAAACATAAAGGAAGAGGGAGAGGGGGAGAGAAGAGAGAGACACGAAGAGAGATAACTACTCTAATGAAGACACTACCCTTACTGATTCTACTTCACTGTTTGATGGATCCTTACCAAGTTGAACTAAAAAAATCTCCACTCCTTTAAATTCTCTGCTATGTTGGTCTACCATAGGTGAAACTTTCTTGTCTTGAGGGATACAAAAACAACTCAAGGACTCGAGCCAACCATCCGAGATGGCATTGATGTTTCTTGGAATTTGTGTGTGAGTTCTACTAAGTGTTTTCTATGATCAGCGGGAGTCATTACAATATATAGAATTCAATAAGACCTTTCACCTACCTCCCACATGACTTTTCATTTGTCCTTAAAAACATGTGACTCTTCATATTCCTAGGAATGAAATTATGTCCCATTTTTATTAATTATGAGTGACTTATTACAATGTCAACTATAGTCACATCTACATGAATAGGATACAAATGAATAAGAAAAAATGAAAATTTCAACTCCCATGAATAAATAAAACATAAAGGAATAGGGGAGGGGGAGAGAAGAGAGAGACACAAAGAGAGATAACTACTCTAATGAAGACACTACCCTTACCGATTCTACTTCACTGTTTGATGGATCCTTACCAAGTTGAACTAGAAAAATCTCCACTCCTTTAAATTCTCTGCTATGTTGGTCTGCCATAGGTGCAACTTTCTCGTCTTGAGGGATATAAAAACAACTCAAGGACTCGAGCCAACCATCCGAGATGGCATTGATGTTTTTGATTTTAGTGAACTAAGACTGATGTTTCTTTATAATGCTTGATATTGTAGCTTTTATCTCGGTGAGAGACTATAGTGTTTCCTCGTTGAAGGAAAAGGGATCCCTAGATTATTTCTTGACATACTCCTCAAATGGATTTAACAATTCATCTATTGAGGTGTTCTCATTAATGATAGGAACTCCAAGCTTCTGTATCTTGATGTTAACATTATCTTGCATCTTGGAGGCATGCTCCTCATTTGATTCAAACTTATCCAGAGCATGGTTTAACATCTCATACCGAGAAAAAGAGTCCTCACCCATATTTGTGACAAATTATTTTATGAAATATCAAATACCTTCCAGTATACCAACACCTAATAATGAGATCTTCCCATCTCAATCACTAGTGGGTACACTTGATGCCAATGTTCCTTTTCTTTCTCAATTTCATCCCATGTCATTTGGACTTTGGTGGATATTGTGCACATGTACCTGTATAATGAGATCATCTCTAAAAGTAGCACTTTACCTTTTCCACAATCTTGTTCACTTATTTTTGTTGGCTCGTCCCTACGCATGGTGAAACCCTATGTATTTCAAATGGATTGCGGATTGAAGCTACTGATGGGAGTAACTTTATAAATTGGAAGAGATGAAGAGGCATTCGGGTCTATGAATTTTTTCATGATGAGGTGAGTGTTCATACATGATCCTCCAACTGATCAATTTTCTCCTTGTACTCCCGAACTTTGGTGAGAAGGTGAGTGGATGAGTCCTTAAACAAATATGCATCTCCCTTGTGAGTTAATGGGCCTAGGGAAATGGTGCTCATCTCATAGTTCACCAAGGTAATTTCTTAAATGGGCTTGATTAATTTTGTCCTAACTAATTCCATATATTGGTTTCTGAAGTACCGTTGAAGAAGCATGAAGTTACTTAAGCAATATATTTCTTCCTTGTTTTGACCATTGAGGCTTTCGCTGAGATGTTAGAGACTATCACCTGTTGAATTGTTCAAGATTATTTTGTGATCATTTCCTGTACCCAAGGAAATATCTTGTTCATCTCAAGCTCAAAAAATGACATGATTTTCATCTCTTGCTTGGAATAAGAAGGACCATATTGTGTAGGAGGGGCCTGTGTGACAAAGGATGTGAGAATTTTTAGGACTGTTGAGGGAATGCAAGTTGAAATAGATCACTTTCTTACCTCTACCTCTACTTTATGATCATCTATTCTTCTTACCTTTTTGTGCAATAATTTTTAGTAGGGGGATTCTTGTTTCCATTGCCTTATGTTTTTGAACTTTCTCATGAGTGAGCTAAGCCAAAATATTTCTCCGTGACCCTCAAAGAGGAGAGATGGGGTGATTTTCTTTAGAGAGTAGGAAATTTACAGATGTAATGAGGGAAACTCTCTTCTTTCGAACTACTCTCTCAATATTTTGATGATGGCCTCAGTCCACTCATTTATATATCTTGATTCATAGATGCTTCATGTCACATTTAGAAGGGATGATGCCTTTATTACTTGATATTATGGGTCATACATGTATGTGCTATCAAAATTGAATATTTTCATTTTCCCAATGGTCATTCTCATATGATCTCATTCTCTGACTTCAAAATCATCTATATAATTCACCTAGTAGTCTTCAACTGTGGAACATGATGTAATTTGGGGAGGTGAAATGACTCTGGGCCACTCGATTATCAAAGTCTACTCTTGAGGTGTACAAATACATATTTAGAGGGGCAAAGGAAGCTTCTAGGTTGGAAGCATCACTAAAACTTTTCTAGGAGAATATTATGAGGGAGATGGGGAAAGAAATGGCCTTCTTCTTCCGGTGCCTAAGCTTACTATGAACATGAGCAAGCTGCCTACACAAATCAAACAAAATGATCTTATCACCTGAGATATCATGGAAGATTTCATGGAGAAAGATAAAAAAAGACACTCAGATATAGGAGAAGGTTACAAACTATATAAAGTAGGACCCATACCTTTTGATTAGAGAAGCCTCTTAATAGACAACCTTGAATGAGGGTTTATTTCTAATGATCTGATGACAAACATTGTGAATGCATCGTTCACTCTTATGAAATGTTGGTTGCTTTCCTTCAAGATCAGTTGTGGGTAATTTTCAAATGTAGGAGCCTTCTGAGAAATATTTTGGGTGAGTGTCAACCCTATGAATTCCCTCGAGCTTGTGAGAGCATAGACCAAATATGAACTGGAAAACTTATTTTAGACCGAAACCTAGAGTAGTTGATGATGCAAGTTATCACTAATTATTTTACCCTAATCCACCCTCTATTTGCCATTAATGATGGTGAGTATGAACAAGGCCATCCAATCATGGAAATATTTCATCGTTTCTTCTCCCATTAGTTGGCTTATGAGGATGATCACATCTCGATAAACCTTTATGAAATTCACTCTGAGAAAGGGACTTTGGCATACGGGACAACTTCCTTCCCCCTGATTAAACCATGAATGCGGTGCGAGGACCTGGAGAGGTAGGAATTTATCTTGGACCATTCACATGATGTAAAATATTTTGCAATGATGACCATGTTTCTCTAGAATGGAATTTTCATATATTGAGAGATTTCCTTGGGAGCAATCTGCCAAACACTAAGTTATCATCAAATTTTATGGTTTGGGTATTTGGCTCATAATGATGGGAGCATGATAATACAAATTCAGATCTTTGAACAAATACCAGATGACCACTAGCTTCATATAACATGCTTGTGTAGACCTTATCCTCCATCGGTTCCCTGGGTCCACCTAACATCTTGTCCTTAAGGTCTTCCAGATCTATGTGGGTAACATCACTATCTCCCACACCCGAGTATTCAGATGATGACAGATCTAAAATGGGATTGAGACCTATAAAATTGAAATTCATGCTTGATGAAGACACCTTTCTACACTTGAAATAAGGATGTACTATTTTTAGAAAATTTCCCTTTTTGCCCTTTTTTGCTTGAGACCACTTAACTTGTCGTCTCGGTCATTTTTATGAGAACACTATTATGAGGGAATCTTAATTTTTAAAAGGTTGCTATTTATAGTAAGTGGATTTACATAAGAATTACCATTTTTATAAAATTTCCTTCCACACCTTGGATCATGATGAAAACAACTTCACATGATAGGTTTGTTCTCTAGATCTCATGTACTCAATTTTAGCCCAATCTTACCACTGGAATGATGGAAAATGAAAAAAAAGAAAAACCAAGACACAAAGCTAGGTTTTTTTTTTCTATTAAATATATGGGGTATGCATGTGTTTTCATGTACATTTATCATAAAGGCACCTAGAAAAGAGGAAGATTGCAAAAAATCTCACTTCGATCCGTTTGCTGGATTGTGAGATATGAATTTTTTACTATCCCGGGTATAGAGTCACTCAGACAAAAAATGGGCATGGAGTTTTGAAAAATGAAAATTTCATGGATATTTCAACATTTATATCATGAGGGGATGGAGAAAAAATGGAAGGAAAATGAATGGAAGCATGATTTTTAGAAAAATTTCGATAGCATTTCTTGGGTTTTTTGTGCATACGGAGGAGGAACTTCGAAAAAATTATCTTCTAGTTTTTTAATACCTCAAGGGGGTGATATTTTTGTCCCTATTTACCCCTTGGAATTTTATTAAAGGGAAAAAAAAAAGTGCCTTATCCCTATGATGACAAGTGGCGAGTGTTGATTCGTTGTTGGATGAGGGAAAAGAGAGCTAGATTTTAGCTCAGGGGACTAAGTTCGGGTCATGTGAGAGATCACGTGGGAGCAAGGGGGAGGGAAATTTTTTATCTCCCCATTTTAACCTTGGAATGGGATGAAAGGAATATAAAAATACACCTTATCATTTTGGTGACAAGTGGAAAGCTGAGGTTTTTACGGAGTAGGCGTTAGAAAATTTGAAAAAGAGCTTATTGAGGCTTCTCAGGGTCATGTGATGGGTCCAGGAGCTCAATTGGTAATTGGGAACATTTTTATTTCCCCATTTTACCCTTATAATGGGGAAAAAGGGACAAAAAAGTGTGCCTTAGTCTCATGCTGATACATGGCACTTGAAAAATTGGCTAAGTATGGAAGTCATACCTTAGGAAGGACCTTGAAAATGGAGTTGCCGGAGCTTTGAGATGATTTTTTTGATGAAACCTTATATTATTTTGAATCCCAAAATACTTATAAAGAGAATTTAATGGGTCTCAAGGTCTGGTTTATCCTTGAATCCCCTCAAAAATATCCTTACTTCTCGGGATTGTAGGGTGAGCTTCAAGAATGAGTTGTGGAAAGAAATGTCTATGTCTTGTGAAAAATATAGGGCATTGAATTAGATTTCCATTGTTATCTTGTTTTGCCTCCAACTCATTCCAAATATCCTACAATCATCTTCCAAAGCTCATAAACTATTTTAAACTGCAAGCTCCTTCACCTTCAAAAACCCGCTTTCACTGAACTTGTTCCTAAACCTCCAAATATTTCCTAAACTTCCCTAAATCACTTGCAATATGATCTTAGCTCCTTGATACCACTTCCTAATAAATTTAGGCCTTCAAATCTACTATGTGAGATGCACACCTGCCTTAGAAAGGCTAAAAATAGCCATTTCTAAGTCTATTGAAAAATCTACCTTGAGAGGCATTATCTCGGAAGAACTTCATGAACTTGTTTTCATCTTTCCAACACATGGGAAAGGTCATAACAGCCCATATAAGCACTGAAAAGGATTGGGATAGGCTTGAAATAGGGAGTGAACTGATTTGGAGGAGTGCTTAGGATGGTTTATAAGCACAAATTTTGACACTAGGGTAAAGTTTTCATGTTTTCAAGTTGAATTTGGCATTTGGAAAAACACATAACAACACCGATGATGTGCTCTTATTCTATGGTTCATTTTGATTGCAGGGGAATTTATAAATGAACCTCATTCTAACACTAGGGGAATTTTCTCTTCTTATCTTGTTCTTTCTTATCACACACTATTACAAAAATCATTTTACACCTCATCATTATTCAATTATCAACACATCATTATTACTACTTTTATCCACCACATTACATCACATACATACATTTCTATGATCTATCACTCATCTTTATTCACATACATTATTTATCTAGTTTACTACTTAGTTATTCTTTCCACATCATACTACATTCCAATATTCAAAAATCAAAACAACCGTTTCAACAATGCACGTACAATCTATCACATTACACAATCACTATCCAGAACATATCATCATCATCACATAGTGAACAATGCACATAAACAATAAATGACACATCAACACATGTCAATATATATATATATATATATATGTATGTATGTATGTATGTATGTATATATATCCTCCAAAATCATAAGTTACAAAATATAATCATTGGGGGAAAGCCCCCATACATTAATACAACATATCTGACACATCATACATCATCTTTTCTATCACTATATAAACTCGTGGGAACTCTAGAACTATAGGCTTCACCGCTCACTCTATGTTGTTGACCTTAGCCTTTATATATTTATAGCAGATTACTGTACTATAAAAATCTCAATCGTCTACTATGAAAATTAGCCCAGCAGCTCAACATATCTAGAAAAAACATCATGAGCTAGGGATCCTCCTCCTATGACCTATCTATCTTGCTCGGTTCCGCACAAGCCTCATCACTCTCTCTCAATAACATGGTACACGTCACTACTACTATAACCATTGGATCAAACAAATGGGCATGCTCACCACAATAGCATCAACTCTCTCTAGCATACCACCTCCCATGAGCACATCTAGAGGCACATTCCACGTCAACGTGTGTATCGATGAATCTACAATCAATGACCAATAGGCATCACCTACAATAAAAAAAACCCACCATTAGTTACTACACACATTTACAATATATAATAACCAAAAAACACCTAACAAATAACAACAAAACATAATTACGTTCCACACTCACCGATACTACATCATCTACCTCGGGGGTAGGTGCATGTCCCTCTATTCCTCCAATTTCTATCCCACCAGCGCATCCACCACTACTAGAAATAACAACACCCATCGATGTTTCATCCACAACAAACTATAGGCCTGGGTGCACCCTACATCATCAAACCTTCTAGGCCCTATAGCCATATGTACCTCATTTGGACCAGATCCACTAATTGTGCTCTATCGGGCCTAACCTCGCTCTTGGTTGTCTCGCCACTCTAGTAGATCTCAACCATATATATGGCTCTAGGGAACATCATGGGCCATGCCAAACTATCTAGATACTCACTCACCTTGGAACAACTCTATCACAATTGATAAGGGATCCTCTAACTACATGGTGCGCTAAATGCACCACAGTTCCACAACATCCTCCAACTAACCCCCATAGTCTATGCATATGTCACGGTCTCCATATGATGACACCAAGACCTATATGATCTAGCATTAACCTATAGGTGGTGGTATCCATCCTATTGCTATGGGTGCCTACCAACCTCATTGTAAATATCTTAGGTCAAGAACAATCGGCCCATGGCCCACTGAGTGGCCTCAACATCACTATATACTCATACACCCATACGTGCAACAAAGTTGTGGCTCCTAGTCCACCCCCATGATCCTCCCGACTATATACATAAATCTATATACAAGTGGGCTAATATACACTACACCCATGCATACCTAGTCCCATGCTCCTCTACCCTGCAACAAATATCATGCATCTTATACAATATCCCAAATCCAAAGGTTGCCCTCCACTACTAACGACGACTCTAGAATCACTAAAATAAAATTCCACACCGAAATAGTAGATCTCAATATCACATATAAAATGATATGAGTCTCTACCTATACTTGTGTACATGTGAAATAATGCCTCACTACCCTCATATGACTATGATAATCGACTATAGTCATCACACTGTACTCTCTCTACTACAATAGGCAACCACAATATCTGATATACATCCTCTAGTGTCACTTTTATCTCACCTATCGACAACTAGAATGAACACATATTTACACACCATCTATCACATAAAGCAGTCAATATAGGCATATTATGGGGTACTTCCCGCAATATAATAATGTGTCATGGGCTGACATGATCCAATATATCCCACTCTGCATCTGACAAACCCAAAGTAAAAAATTTACTCGAGTGACGACCTGCAAAAACTCTCTCGAATGTATATCCCTCTGCACAACACAACACAACAAATAAAACCTTATATCAACACACGATACAACTTATCATAGGCCAAAATTAATCAAAATTTATGCATTTCATAATAAAATGTCCAAACCTGCTATGGGATAGTGCCCAAAATAAGGTCATGAGCACCTAGGAGCAGGTCACTAGCATTTGTAATTGAGCGCTAGTATCCATAGGGATAGAAATTCCCTAATTTGCCTCTTCCCAAGTTAGAAATGCTTTGAAAAATACAAAAAGTAAATTTTACTAAAATTGATGAAAATAGACATATTTGACAAAATTTTCCAAAAATAATCACACTTACCAACTCATTGGTCGTCTGCAAAGCCATGACCATCACTACCCTCTCAAATCTAGTAAAAATCATTGCTCTAACACGTGGCATCCTCATAGCTCGTTCTAAAATATCATTCAATCTTAGTAGAAATGAAAATAGTATTCAAATTTTCACTATTACTATATATTGTAATTCCTATTTACCATATACTATAGTCACTATTTGCAACCACTTTTACAACTAATACACATTACACAGTTTCATTCATATCTCGAGCTTCGTAATTCCATTTGTCTCACCGTTTATGCTATACGGATCATAATTTCCTCTAGCAATGTACCATGAAAATTTCAACATCTCATTTTGTCATCTGACACATATACTACTCAATATTTACTCATACTATCTTATACTATTTATCATTTACCACCGTAATGCCTTATACATCTTACTTTTAGATTAATGCTCATTTCTCTGCCCTTCACCCTTTTGCAAAAAGGGTACATATAATCGGATCATCTCATAATCCCTCTCGGGATATAATACAATCAACCAACACTCATAACATATTATTATCACACTTTTCTCATATCTTATTCAAACAAAGGTACAATCATTCTATATGACATTTAATACTTTCTACTATTTGAAATCTATTCCCCAAATGACCTAATTGGGAAAAGAAAAAACCTCTTCGTGAGTAATCTCATAAATACTTATTATCTCAAACAATCTTCTATCACTCAAATCAAATCAATCAATCAATATAATAAGCACATTTACTATCTCTCCCAGATGACCTAACTTGGGAGTTGCATTACATTACTATAGCTTCTAGATGACCTAACTTAGTAGCCATATAAATATATTCAAATTAGAACACCCATTACTATAGGAGAAAGGAAATGAGACATAATTTTCTTTCCTATACTACTCCTATATGGGTTCTTCAATTGGAAGAAATAATTTTTTAAACAGAACTAATTAGAACTAAACCGGAACTAAATTTGGTCTCTATCTGTCTGCAGCGGTTGGACCTTTTGGGGATGAAGTCATGGATAGAGATTAAAACTATAAATCTATCCCCAACACTTCCTCTAGTGGTAGGATGCCCAAATCCTCCCATTTACAAAAAAAAATCGGGTTGGGAATTGATCACTCTCCACCTCTTCAATCTCCTTTGGAAACAATTCAAAATCTCCAAAATCTCCAAATCATTTCAAGTATTTATCCAAGTGATCCTTACGATGGTTTTCTATCTCCACTTAAGCCATATGGGTCAAATCATTGATCCATGGTTTTCCACGCTACAAGTTTGTACATTCATCATGCACTTTGCAACATGGTTTCTCAAAAATCTATACTGGGTATGTTCCTTACTTCCTTTACACTACTTGAATTTCATTCAAATAACATAAGGGGTGGTAAATGTAGACACAAAATCACACACATACTACCATTTTACTATGTCGTCAAGTATGTTGTTATATATATGGATCTTAAGTAAGAAAAGTATTCACTGGTGAAACAATCCTTTGTCGATCAACTTGTTTTGATTTTTATATTGTATTTCTCTCACATCTATAATTTCTATACCCAATTTGAGTTAGGTCATAGGGATCCATGTCTGTTTTATTTTCACATCTTTCATCATTTATACTAAGATACCCATGCCAACTCTGGAAACTAGTGCTCAAGTGCTCATGTCCATTTTGGGTGCTTATGTCCTCTTTGTTATTTTTACTTATTTTGATATTTGTGGTCAGCCTTTTTAGTTTTCTTATCCTTATCTCGAGCTCATAGTTGACCTTTTATGTCACTAGTGTCAAAATTCAAACAAGAGATCCATATATATACACAACATACACTCTATTATTTTGGATGAAAATTCTAAGGGGTAATCACATCCGAAAGGAATGATAAGAAGATCGTCCCAAGCCGTGAATATCTCAAATGATCATAGCACATCACATTTGTTAAGCTGAAATAAATTCACAAGAATAAATCTACAAAAGAATTTACAAACAAAGATTAGCAATATCATATATTATTATGGAGCTCTCTTTTATACGGTGAGAATGCACCTTGCTTATATAGGTAAGGAAGATCAATCTAAGAACTAGTTAAGGCCATAGATCAAGCCATAAATCAAGGAAAGAAATAGTCATCAAAGAACTAGTCAAGACCATATATTTAGGAAAGAACTAGTCATCAAAGAACTAGTTAAGACCATATATTTAGGAAATAATTAGTCACAACAACTAGATAATATCTTCCTAATATCTAAAAAAATAAAAAAATATCCACACATAAGTGGGTGAGGGTAAATAAAATAGAAGTTAAATAAAGTACATAGGTGAACATGAGATAAGGTAAATACCTACTCTAATAACCCCCTCAAGTGAAGCTAGGGGCCTAAAATAAAAGTGACATATACACATTATAAGTCCCGTAACTAGGCCTAATCGGTACTCATGTACAATAACAGGAAAAAAAGGGAACATTGCAAGATACCCCAAACCAATAATAACAAAGTAAAGAGAGAAAAACCCACAACAAGGCATCCCAAGAAGTATAGATCAAAAAATCATTCAACGATGAAGAAGTTTGGTTTGCACTATGGTCCAATTAACTACTTGATCATAAAAATCAAAAATACTAACAATGGATTCACGAATAGCTCCATACAAGGAGACTTAATGAAGTGATGTTGAAAGTGAAAAAAATTCAAACATTATTCAATCAACAACTATAAATAGGCGTGTCACAATACAAGAAAAATAACTAAAGCAACAAGGAAAGAACACAAGATCCAAAGAAATAGGAGTGCCATGATCCAAAAAAACCAAGGTAACAAGGTAAGGACAAAAAACATAAAGAAGAAGGATCAACACCACACCCTCCCATACTTTTGTTGAATGGGTAGAGGGATGCTAAAAATGTGTATGAGTTATCAAAACAAATACTCAAAAATGAAAAAATAACACCAAGCTTCACTAGAATAGCTCCCCCACAAGAGAGACCGTAAACATACATGTACTCACAAAATCATGAACTTTAGAAATTTATTTATCCCAGTCTCATACTACTATTTAGAAGGTTCTTGAGTGAAGAAATTACTAATCAAATCCCATCCCTTTAGCCATATTATTTATTTTATTTCATAATTTGCGACCTATTACACCCACATGCCCAACCATTTTCGCACTTCCCGCATAATTTTAGCCATAATTGGGGTGCCCCAATCCTTCTAACACTTTCCCACCACTTTTTGGGCCTCTTCTAGCCATTTTTCATCCTTATCTTTCTTGTGGTCAGCCTTTTTGAGGTTAATTATGAAATTAGAGCAAGAGAACCCTATAAATATAAAGTTATGAGACCATAATGAGGGACCTAACATCATACACTACTATAACTCCATCTAGAGTTGCATCCATATATTTCATTAACATCCACATAGCTCCATCTTCAAGGCACGAGGCGAGGACATACGTATCACACTTCATAGGGGGATGGATTCTATTCTATTCCATGCACACATACTATTACATTTTCTACATTTAGCTATTGCTTGCTATTTCACAAAGTGTGACTGACACAAGAGTGCCTAGGGCACAACATGTACACACACTAGAACTACATCCAAGTCTGAAATGTAGTACAACGCTCAGTTTAGTAAGCTAACTGTTGTGGCATCTGAGGGAAGTCTGACCCATTCATTCTGCATCTATTTTTTTTTAGGATTTTGATATTTCCATGTCTTATTATAGGTCATTTCCTCCTCTTGGAATATTCAAAGCATTCAGCATGGTACAAAATCATTGACATGACACACAAGAAGAGTTTTTGATCACCTTCTGACCCTACGAAGACCAACTTACAAGATTTTTTGTAGACCAAGGCACCCAAATTCCTTATCATAGCACCCGTAGGCTCCTTAGTCCTATTCTAGGCGCCCCAGTCCACTAAGATCCTCCAGATCTAGTCTTTTCAGGACTTTTACAGATTCACTCATATTCCTATAATTTCTAGTAGGACTGTGTCACCCCGTGAAAGGCATCGATATCAATTGAGTTCTTTCCTTACCTCATTCTTGCATATTAGGGTTTGATTTTATTATTTTACTTCATTTATTTCATTTACATGCTACCATAGTATATTTATTTATTGCGTTATATGTCCTCCTAGATTAGATTAACTAGTTCTTAGCTAACATAGATTTAGTTAATTTTAGTTAATCATTTTGGTTAACCTAACTCTTATCATGGATGAAAATCATATTTCTAAATCTCCGGTCATTTTGTAATTTGATAGTTACGGTCATGACTTTGTCGATACTCCTAGTGGCCCATCTGACTATAAACTTTTCCCTTTGTTTATTCAACTCCCATATTCTCCTATAGATCATAAAGTTTTAGATGATGCCATTATTTCCTATCATCGTGTACCATAGACCTTAATATCCTAACACAAATTCTCAAAGAAACATAAGCTCCTTCATCTGACCACATAGTGCAAGCTCCTTCATCCGACCACATAGAGTAAGCTCCTTCATCGACCATATAACACAAGCTCCTCCCATTGCTAATTCAAAAGATGGTCATTTTCATTCTACCATTCATATCACGACTCTCATACTACTGATGTTTGTTCCTACCTCTACATCTACCGTCCTTGGACTACTGACACATTGATGCTCCACATGAATTTGATGCCACTATTCATATGATCGATATAGTTCCTACTATTCCATCACCAAATCCCCATCTCACGAATGTTATGCTACCTTATATAGGGTCTACTTTAGAATATTCCTTGGCTTTTACTACCCCTCCGCCATTTCACTTATCACCATTTGAGAGTGCTATTTTTATTATAAATGAAATTCCCTCTACATACGCCTATGACTACTATTGCTATTATTCCATATCAGGGGCCTATCTAGTCTATAGAAATCACTTTGTCATCCACATCTTCACCCTTATCCCCATCAATACACCCACCATTCACTTGTACCCTCTTTATGAATGGCTCTTATTGGGACCATATACCACTTGATACTTCTTACAAAGCCACCATATGCTCACATGACAGTCTCCTTCAGCTTGGTTTCACCTTTGAAGACCTCCATTCTCCTTTATATGACTCACATTTATATCATGGATTTGTTATTCTCATTGCTGCATATGGATTACACATTTTTCATCTTGTTGTTCACCTTGCACATTATCATACCTCCTCCCCACTTACTCTCGACCAATCTTGGTTAGATTATATTGGAGGCACGCTTGATCTTGGTCATGTTGATATATATTTTCCCATGCCATTTGGTACTATGCACATTTGCAATAGTTCTTTTCTTTGTTAATCACCCAATTTTACTATTTGGTATACTCATGGGTGTCAATTTTCTCCCTTTACTTATGAGCAATACACCCTAGAAATGTATAGCTTGCGGGTTTAGGGTTATTTGAATGAAAAAAATGACACCATTTCTTATAAGGTTTCCCACACTGTTCAATATGATTTTGAAAATGATAATGATGATCTTTTAGAAGGTTTTACTTGTCCATTACATCCTCATATTGATGAAAATATGCCACCACAAAAATAAGTCCTATATTTAAATGTTTAGCTAAAAAATTTGACCCTCCTAATAATCTATTTAACACATCTATATTGGATTCAATCCACACCCTGTATACTTCATCTCAAGATAAGTTTCAAGCTATGGAATCCACTATTACCTCTCTTAGATCTGAAATTCAACAACTTAAGGATGCTTCTCAATCACATGTTTTCACTCATTCTACATCTCATACACAATCTATGTCCACTACCTACCATATAACACAATTCAAGGCATGTCATTGCATGAACCTCTGATATTTTAACATAATACCACACCACATGACATCCTTATTCATCTCCTTAGTCATCTCTTGGTCACCCTACTGCCTACTCATTATTATCCTCCTTATTGACTAGCAAAATGCCGAGGTCATCCATATTGCCATTATCACCGAATACATGGGCATCATGATAACGCTTGTCGTGCTTTGTCACGAATGATAAAACACCTTGAGCATCTAGGCATTATTTCATTTACTACACAACATCCTAATACTCATGATGCACCTATCGATTCTTATTTCTCCTAAGTATCAGGCTAGTGTTACTCAAACACCTCCTAAGCAACAACCTCTTGCAATTAGTTCACCATATTCTTCCCTCCACCATCTACGACATCACCAAGTCAATCATTTACCAATATTAGTTCACCATTTCCTATTAATATGTTGTCAATCGTATCACCAACACATTTTGTGCCACCACGATCTGCTTCACACATTCGTCCCTCACATATGCATAGGCTTCATTCCCCAATACTACATTTTTCTACTATACCTCCTTTATTAAAACACAATCATGCACTTTCACCTCCCACACCATATGAAGGAACTTTTCCTTCACCATCATTGGATAATTCACTTATTCACATATACTTGGGGGGAATATCACTTAATCTCCCCCTTATTCTAGCATATTTACATAGTTCTACATCACACTCCTTACATTATTGCATACTTCACCTTAGCATAGTCACACTCTTCACATTCTCATTTTTCTCACATTAGAAATATTCATCCTAAATTCTAGTATTGCTACTACTCGAGGACACACTCTTGTGCTTCGGTTCACACTTGACTGTTGAGGGAGTAATACTACACTAAACCCCACACACTGCACTATAAGCATTATACATTACACTTCATCACACATTACAAGCTATACATTCTACAAAATTTGGTCACTTACATCTCTCCACCTCATACATCTACATACCATACATACCATGCCACATATTTTCACATATATTCTACTAGTATTCATCATATAGGAGTCTAACATTACATTCCTATTTTTCTACATATATTATAGGTCACTTTCTACATTACACTTTACACATCTTACACATATTGCATGTTTATTTTACACATAACATATCTACACATTCTATGCATTACATCCTTACATATACCACTCATCATATGGTCATCTTTTATCCCTACATATACTACATTATTTTCTATATGTTGCATTCACTATTGTAGTCTTATTTTACTCACAACAACCCAAGGTGCACTTTGAACATCACTCAACCAAAAATGAGCATTCAGTCAAAGCATGTGATGCAACCTAGAACTCATGAGATAACACCCTAGACACACTAGCACATCACTCAGCCTAGACTAAGTGCTCACCTAAAGTGCACAAAGGTACTAGGTCCCTCTTTAGGGTTCTTTGTATCGAATGTTAACATGATGAAGACTTAAAGCATATAGATCCATAACTAATACATCATTATACAATGCATGACATATCTAGATCTAGGAAAGAATAATTTTAAACAATAATCATGATAGAAATACAAACTGCACTACCCATTTACACACAAGAATGACACTTAGGTTTAATCAATATCTTGATCTCTTAATTATCAAAATAACACAAAGCTTATTTCAATATTGGTAATCTATGCCGATGTGCACATGGATCTGATATGGTAATCCGAGAAAAATGCACATGTCTCTATTATCTATCTGTTTATATCCATCTTCTCCCTACCAAGTAATTCACTACATATATATAGGGTGGGGACTTTCCCTTCACCGCTTATCTATCTAGAAAATAGGCTACATGATATTAATAGCCACACACCATTTTCATGCATAACCACACATGTAAGTGTGATATCTATAGATTACTAATAGTTAAGTGAGGTGATAATCCTATTCTTAGACTGTCTCCATGTAAAAGTGCTATGAATCGATCCTTGAAAATAGACAATGCATGGTGCTCACGTCTCTACATTGTTGATGTGTTCTACATGCTATCTTCTAAAAATGGATAAGTCT
Organism: Taxus wallichiana var. yunnanensis; assembly: GCA_018340775.1. Taxonomy (NCBI): domain Eukaryota; kingdom Viridiplantae; phylum Streptophyta; class Pinopsida; order Cupressales; family Taxaceae; genus Taxus; species Taxus wallichiana. The sequence goes on along the minus strand of CM031235.1, from coordinate 68,937,654 downwards.
TGAATGCTGACTTGTCTTGTGCACATGGGTTCTTCTTGTCCCTTCATGCCCTTGAACTTGGCTTGTTTTCCTCGTAGACTTCTTGTGTGAGTTTTGTCAAGTGTTCTCGATCAACATTACCCCACACTAATCTCATTGTCACCCCGACAATGGGTATCTCAAAAAAATGTTGAATAGAAATAATCGAAATAATTTGAATGAATAAATAATGATTTTATGTGGCAACCTCATTTGTCTCATTTTGAAGGATAAACTCCATATACTCCTCTTTTATTTTGGCATCTAAGGCCTACCACTTGGTGAGAGCCTTCTCTACTTTCTTTGGAATGTCCACAATGATGGACTCAAGCTCATGCTTTGTAATTTACCCTTTTTCATTCTGCAAGACCAACATAATGCTGGACATTGTAGTTATCCTTCCCTCTAATACATCCATTTTCTGTGCGACAAGTTTCCCAAGCTCATTTAATCTTTCCTCATGTGGCTCTTGTGCTGCTACCAGGGCCTCACGCTTTTGTTTTACAATAGTTAACCTCTCTGCATGGCCCAAGGTATCATCCCTCATAGCCTTCTAGACTTCATTATCTTCTTCCAGAGTCTTTACCTTGATCAACACCTCTGGAGCTGTGTAGATGTTCAAGGCTTGGTCTGCTTTCTTCAATTCTTCTTGCAGCGCTTGTAGCAGTCCCTCATAGGATGCAATATTTTGCATCACTGAAGCCTTTTCTCGTTCTGCCTCTTGTGCTAGATCCTTTGGCACTGGCATACACAGAGGTTCATCTTCAAGCACTAGGTCTACTAAGGTACTTACATAGTGTATCACCAAAGGAAATGTCTTTGGTACCTTTGGTTCTAGGTATGGCCTAGCCTTCATAATAGTATCACCAATTTCCTCTACGAGGTTGATAAATACAACATTTTTCTTCTATGCCAAGTCTCTTTCCTATGTTAGGCATCTATCTCTACATCCTTTGTCTTTAGCTCCTTACGCAACACTCTTATTGTTGCTTTGTTTCACTTGATTCTTAGACGTTTCTTTGAAATATTGGCCAAGCAGAGATAGGGAAATAGGCATAGGAGGAATATTTGTTCAAATTTTGGTTGATGGTTGTTACGCGCATATGAATTTTGAATCCATAGCTGGTTGTGAGAGATTCCTTTTGGCTAGGAGGAACTACCTGCAATGGAAAGTAAGACCACTAGAAAGAGTTAAACAATATTTGCAGTAACTACCTAGCGTGTGCTAGATCCAGGAAGTGTGATACTTCCTAGATGGCTTTCACCCATCCTCTGTTTTAAAAAATTTAATGCAGGAAATGAAGTAAATGCTATTGTAATTTGAAATGATTTAGGTATTTCACTTAAAACACAATAAGAAAGATCTAATCTAATAGGCTAGGTTAGAATAGGATCCGAAGGTCAAATAATTGGTTCTGAATCTCTGCGCAGTCTAACAGAGGTCTCGGGGAGCTCACGAGATGATTAAGGGTGATGTGAGAATAGGTGGATAGGTAACTATTCTAGGTTGTATGGGAAAATACAGAGACCGATCTTTGGTTAAGAGTGATTGACGACGGTTGGGTGTAATCGGTGCTGCCGATTCTTGTGGAAAATTGGGAATGCCACAAAATGAGTTTTGGATCTCCTTTGTGATTACACAAAGGAATTTGGTTGGTCAAAATAAGGTATTTGGTAGCTTGGGTGGAATTTAGCGAGGTTTTAATGGGTGTATGGAGGGGGATTGTTGAAGGAGGTCAATGGGTGGCTAGGTAAACAATATGTGATAATATAATGAAAAAATGAAATGAACCAAAGAAGTATAACATTTTACTTACTTGGATTCTGGTCTGGACACCTCTCGAGTGATGAATGGAGGTGTTGGTGAGAATTTGAAGACTACTGAGGATCACCAAACACTAGAAATCTTCTACATGGGCTGCATGTGTATTCCTTTTTCTTGGTTGGATCAAATCTATGCTGGGGTGAATGATGGATGGTTGCTAGATGATTGCTAGATGCTTGTGCAAGAGGGAAATGCTTGATCTCCTTCCTTACATCCGTGTTCTCATGAAAAATTACTCTCAAATATTTTTTATCTCTCAAGAAAATTCCCAATGTTTGTAAACCTTGAAAATAAGGTTATTTTGGGAGTTAAAAGGTGATCGACGGTGGTTTCGACTTAACTGGTGATGGTTAGGGGTAACTGGTGTCAGTCAAGGTGGGATTTCCTAGGTTTACTAAACTAGGGAGATCTTTGTGATTTTCTCGGATGTTGTGTCGTTAACCCATGGATTAAACTAGAAGATTATTTTAAGCATACGGTAATGTGGTTAGAGGGAATGTAGGCATTGATTTTTAGGGTTTGGGTAAGTCTTAGTTAGTTATGACAACTTACTAAGAATAGGTCTTAGGGTAATTTGGTTTGATGAGGTGTCTAGGTGAAGTGTATGTGTAGATAGTATTTAAATTAAGATATTTAAATAAAAAATATGGTGAGGATAAGGAATTAATTTAATTAAATTAACTAAATTATTATTAGTGGGGTGAAGGGGGCCATGGCTAGGTGAATGTGATGAAGGGTGCTTGTTTGTCGAGGGACCAAAGGGGAGTGTGACCTAATTTTAGTGTCTACATTTTGCCACTTTTTGTTGTGTATCTTGTATTGGTAAGCGACACTAACAAAAATAAGATGTGGTTGCCCCATGTGTGGGTGAAGGTGATCCCCCTCAAACCAGGAATTGACGAGGGTGAAGGTAGAAGCGGTGAGTGGTTTGATAAAAGGTAAATGTGAGGAAAAGGTAGGTGGGCATAGGGGAAAAAGGGTTAAAGGTCTACTCGGGAAATCTAGGTAATGGGTTAGGGTCAAAGGTAGAAACAGTCAAACACACACACACATATAAACTGCAACACACTACTAGGTTGAAGAGCAGGCAAGCTCTACTTTGTCTAAGGTCGATAGGTTTATCCAAATGAGGTTGAAGTGATTCCGGTATCCAAGGTATATGATATGGTCAGGAAACACAATGGAGGTTAGGTTCGGGAACGTTTAGGTATGTTCCAAGACACCAAAGGTAAGGTTAGGATAAACAAATGGTAAGAGGCAAGGCATGGTCATTAAGTTAGTCAACATAGGTAATAATGCCATTGATGCAAGGTATAGTGAACACATGAGGTCAAAGGTCACTAGTGATGGTCCAGGTCCAAATATCTAGGTCATAGCATGGGTAAGGCCAAGGTAGGGGTAAAATAATGAGTCCCCAAAGGAGGAAAAAGGGAGGTAGTAAATGATGAGGTTAGGAAGGTGAGGTAAATGGTTTGGGTAAAGGTGGGGTGGGGTAAATGATCAGGGTGAAGGTTGGGTGAGGTAAAAAAGGAGGTAGGGGTAGGGTAAAGGGGTAAAATTTAGGGCAATGTGTAGGTGAGGGTGACCGATGTTAGTCAAGGATAACCGACATCGGTATAGGTCAATCGACAATGGTTAGGTAGGGCATGCATCGATGATCTTTGATCAAGGGTAACCAATGTCGGTTAGGTCGGGTTTGTTATAAAAATAAAAAATCCATGTTTTATTTGTTATTCATTTGTCATTTAGCTAAGTGAGAAAATGACAAAAAAGAGAGAAAAGAGAGAAAAGTGTCTAGACGGAACGAAGCATTCAATTGGCGGTGTGAATGATGGGTGATTGGTTGGTGAGAAGTGGGTCCACAGGATCAGTGTGAGGGATTAGATTAGGTAGAGGTTGCAAGTAGAAATTTGGTGATGGTGGAGGCCAGAGGGGATCGGCGGGCCACCGGTAGTGGCGAGGATGTGCCACCGAGACGAAGGCAACATGACGAGATAAGTAATCAAATCTAGGTGTATTTGATTATATAGATGAGGGGATTAGTAAATTGTTTTTGTAGTTTTTGTTTGTTTTTTTGTTTTTGTGGGTGGGCAAAGATTAAATTTGGGAATGGGGGAAAAGTGGGTAAAAAGAGGAATGGGGAGGGTAATAAATGGGATAGGGGGTGGGTGGAGGTGCAAGGGTAGTTTAGGTCATTGTAGGTGGGTAAAAGGGGTAAGGGGGAGGTTTTTTAGAAAAGGGGGTTTGGGGAATCATGGATTGTTACCACGATAGTGACCCGGCATCGATTAGTTGTGGGCGATGTCGATGAAGGTTGAACCGATATCGGTCACCAAACAGGTGATCGATGCCGGTTAAAGGGTGATTGGGGTCGGTTAGGGGGAACCAACACTAGTCGGGTTTTGGTGGACACGGTCAAAAAGTGATGTGGGCTAGGTGGTTGAGATGGGTAGTGTGAAAATAGGTTGCGAAAAATGATAGTAGGTGAGTATGGGTATGGTAAATGTAGATTAATGTTTTGTTTGTATTGGATGCGGGGAGAGATTAGTTGCATATGGGATAGGGTTTCACCTCTCTACTAGTGACAGCAGCATGGTGTAGTGACCTGCGAGGAGTTGTAGCATGTGGGCGATTGGTTTGAGTGGAGTCCTGATATTGACATGTAGTCCGGTAGCCCAGTTTGATGGTCACACTCATTGATAGATGGGATTCTGCGACCAACACGTTCCACCCGCCAAAGGGTGAAATTACTTGTTACCCTAAAGACGTGTTCAAGATTCTATGGTTACCCATATTGGGTACACAGGTCTACTCTATCTCCTTTGAGGCCTCAGAGGAGCTGATTGTGACTATTTTTGGAGAGGGGATGGCCGAGATGACATTCTATAGTGCCAGCTTGAGCTATGGAGAGATGTACCTAGTCCATTTGGAGGAGATGAGGTTAGTGGTTCTGTTGATGGAGGCAAAGTGTGTTACTTTGGATTTCCGATGCAGAGGGTGGACGTTTTCCCTAATCATTGATGGGGGTACTCTATGACATGATTGTAGATGAGAATCAATTCTCTTGGGCACCAACATTCTTGGTGTAGCTGTAGAGGGAGTTGTGGGCATATGGGTGGCTGCACAGGTTCACCCTATGTTGTACATTTTTACTTGCACTACTAGGCATATGAGCACATAGTTTGTGTGCACCTATAGGGATGCCCTGAGTAGATGCATTCCCACCAAGATTTGTGTGGGTGGGGTATAGGAGATGGGTGCCGGCTATTAGAGAGCAGATATTGGAGTGGCCCACACATGATGTGGCCTATTTTCGGTGGTTACTTGGAGGGGTTGTTTGGAGTGGACATTATATGGAGGCCGTATGTGGGATTCCCCTCATATAGGCATATGCACGAGGAGCTAGCTGAGCTCCAGTTGGTGAGATGGATACAAGGTCACCGTGTCGGGAGTATGAGATGATCCTATTTGATAGAGTCCATGGAAGTTTGGGCTTTTACAGGGACATACCTCCACCCTTCCCACAGTACCAGAGAGATGACGTGGAGAGGACCTTACCTCTACCACAACCTACAGTGCCCATAGGGCAGGAGAGGAGTGGGAAGTGGAGATGTAGATAGATGATACCAGGGTCAATGGCTCACTTATGAGCCATACCACCCAGCACCGGGCAAGGCATCGATGCCAGCCACCATCACGGTGCAGAGAGACACCCTACAGGGGTAGGTGGCTACACTAATTACCCAGTTGGGTATACCGAGACACAACTTGAGAGCTCTGAGGTAGAGGTAGTAAAGCTACATGTATGCAGTGGCCAATATGTAGGCTCGATGATGGTGGAGGAGATGGAGATGGAGAGGAGGGTGATGGTCGGTGTGTCGCCTTATAGGATCGGTGGTAGGTTTACAGGGCCGAGTTGGCCATACCTAGGCATAGATTGGGGTTTATAGGCCTAAATATAGGCACAGGGGCAGGGGGCACCACCACGAGCACTTTGGGACCGGGTCCCAATTCACGAGGAGTGGGGTAGGGGTAGGGTCCACAGGAAGGGTATAGGGGCTAAGACCTATGGGACCACCACAGACCGTGCCTATATCTAGGTTACGAGATGCCCTAGGTGAGGCTAGATACTACCAGGACTAGCTGATGGTGGCTGGGATAGACTTCATATCCTATGCTTGAGTACAGGCACATCAGGTGTCTAGTGAGAAGATGAGATCCCACACTCACAGTGTGGAGAGAACAGGGGGTTAGCAAGCTCTGAGGCTAGATCAGGTAGAGGCTACCAGTGCACGAAGACTAGCTCTAGTTGAGGTGCCAACAGGGACCTAGGAGGCCGAGGGTACATGTGATATAGAGATGGAGGACATCCATTGAGATGCCTGATATGTGGCACCTAGTTTTTGATGTATGATAGTCTTTTTGTGATATATACCGGCCTACATGCTAAGAGATAGTTGTATTTTTGATCACATACTAGCTTGTGTGTCAAGATAGTGAGGATGTATGAGAGGTTTTGTATATTTTGAGCATATACCGGCCTGCGTGCAAAGAGATTTTGTATTGATTCATTATTTTATTGTATATATGAGACCGACCTTGTGTCGATGACATTTTGTATTGTGTATCGGCCTGCGTGCCGATGATTTTGAGATGATGGACATGAGGAGATAGCCATGTATATTGTATTGAGATACACATTTATTTATATGATGAGATACATGATATTTTTTTGATTTGTTGATGTGGTGATGAGATTTTCGATTTATTGGTGCATTGATGAGATTTTTATTTGTTGTTTTGATATGGATGGAAATTAGGTGAGTTAGGCATGATGGAGTCAGGTTGGTTTAGGCATGGATCAAGTTAGGTCTTAGGCATGGATTGAGTCAGTTGTAGGTATGGTTGAGTTGGGTTTATTAGGCATGGTGGAGTTAGGTTTGTTTAGGCATGGTTGAGTCGGGTCTTAGGCATGGTTGAGTTAGGTTGGTTTAGGCATGGATTGAGTCAGGTTTATTTAGGCATGGTTGAGTTAGGTTTATTAGGCATGGTGGAGTTAGGTTTGTTTAGGCATGGTTGAGTCGGGTCTTAGGCATGGTTGACTTAGGTTGTAGGTATGGATCGAGTTAGGTCATAGGTATGGTTGAGTTAGAAAGTAGGTGAAGTTGTGATTCATTATTTTATGCAATGAATGATAATATGGGTCATATGTGAGATGTGGTATAATCTATGCATAGTGATGATAAAGAAATGGTAGGCACAATAAATGTATGCTGTGATAAGGATTAAAATATGAAGCAACTTGTTATGTATGTGGTTTAATTTCCAATTTTGGGTATAAAAGGAAACTAAGTGAGGTGTGATGTAATGTGAGGAACATGGAAGATGAATTGTTTAGGGTAGAGAATGGCCGAGCTAACCTCCAAGGGCCCCATGCCCTCGAGTGCTACCTACATAGTCCCAACAAAAGGGACCTCAAGCCGATGTAGTTCTCCCATGAGCTAGGGAAGAATATGAGGAGGTATGAAAATGAGTTAGTAGGTTTTAGGCATGGTGTGGGTTGTAGATCTGTTAGGTGTGGGTGGATTATAGGTAAAGTGATGTAGGTGGGGTCAATTATGGCGAAAGAAGAAGATTACCCCAAAGGTAAGTGTTGAGGACCAAGTCCTGTATAAGGTAATAAAAATGTAAACAAAGATGGTTAAAAGATAAGAGGGGGCAAATAAAGCCACCTGATTGGGTAGGATCATACCGAGTAGATCATACCTTGGAGGAGGTGATGAACGTAAGATCCTAAAGACATTGCATGATTGATTGTTCTATGGTGAAAAGTAGTCACATGATGACCAAATGTCTAAGTTAAAAGAAGTCCCTTGAGGCAATAGGAAATGGGAATGGGAGTGGGAATGGTAAGAAGGGTGAAAGGTAGTTAATTTTTATATGGTATAGGTAGCATGCGCTTCAGGCAAGAGAACCTAGGTCACAATGGGCAAGTCCATGACTAAAAGGTTTGTTGTTTTGACTTATAGTTGAGATAGACTGATCGATGTGGGAAGTCTATATGGGATGAAGAAAATTTAACTCCTTGAGGTCTTTGTGAAGCTGATTGATGTGGGAAGCTTCGGTTGCTCTCATTTTTAAAGAGCTTTACATAGCTATCCTTTGAGGGAGTAGTCTATTTATAGCAGCAATTGTCGAGAGGAAGATGTCCTTTTGAGGGAGTCATCTTTTGATTGGAAGTTTGACTCAAGGAGTTATATCCCATGTGAGGGCTTTGAAGTCATGGACAAGGTGGAGGATAGGACTCTCGTGCAAAAGGCAAGATGAAATGACCATGGGATCTCATCTAAAGGTAGATGAAAAGTATCCATGAGAATCATGTTATGTGCAGCGCCATGGTACACATATTCAAGAGAAGATAACAAGTGACAGGTACTCACATGATTCTTGTTTAATCATTAGTGAGGTGTATGAAGTGAATAGCACTCAAGGGACGAGCATGGAAAGAGAAAAAGGTGAGGTAGGAATACAAGTCAACAATAGAATGGTCGAAGATGTAAGGCATTAAGGGCTCAGGTTCGAGTTTACCATCAAGTGAAGATAAACGATAAGCACCCAATCTATAGGTATGAGTCACAATGTATGGTCAAAGCCAATTAGGAGAAAATTTGCCCCGTTTACTTTTTTTTGCTTTAGTTACATGTTGATTTTCTTTTAGGACAAGGTCACTTAATTGGAAGGTTCATGCATGGACATGTTTTTCGTATGCACGTTTGATACATTTCTGGTAAACTTGAAGGTGATCCAGAGTGTTAAGATGACATTCATCTAATAACTCTAGCTGTGTTAAATGGTCTGACAAAAGTCATCATCATTGAGCATGTCATGGAGAGAAATGTGGAGTGAGGGAATTTGGACTTCGAGAGGTAGGACTGCCTCTATACCATAGACCAGAGAAAAGGGTGTGGCTGTAGTGGAAGTGTGAATACTAGTGTAGTATGCCCACAAGGCAAAAGGAATGTGCGTATGCCAATCCTTCCTAGTATCATTAACCACTTTCATAAGAATTTTGTTGAGGGTTTTGTTAGTGGATTCAGCTTGGCCATTGGTTTGTGGGTAATAAGGTGATGAGAAACTAAGTTGAATGCTAAAGGCATTGCAAAAGTTTTTGTAATGTTTTGTTTTTGAATTGTTTTCCATTGTCAGTGATGAGGTGATGAGGAAAACCAAAGTGAAAAATTATGTGGTGGTTAATAAAATCACATATTTTCTCAGATTTTTGTGGAGATGAGTGGTATGGCTTCCACCCATTTTGTATAGTATTCAGTAGTAGTGATGATCCATTGATGGCATTGGGAAGAATGGGGATTGATTTCTCTCGATAAGATCCAAACCCCATTGAGAGAAGGGCCAAAGGTCATGGGCGACCTGTAAGGCATGACTGGGTGTATGATGAAGATTGGAATGTTGTTGGAATTTTACACAATGTTTGACATAGTCACAACAATCATGGTTAAGGGTCAGCTAGTAATAGCCTAGGTAAAGAATATGCTTAGCAACAACAAGGCCACTGAAGTGACCTCCACATATGTCGTCATGAACTTCCTTAATGGTATAAGGAATTTTAGAACTTGTGAGGCATTGTAAGAGAATACCATCAAAGCCATACTTATAGACTCCCCAGGATGATGTAATAAGAGATATTTTTAAGGAAGGCACATTGTCCATTACGGGTGAGATCAGGAGGTAAGATGGAGAGAGAAAGGTAGTCAGAGTATTGTTTGTACCAAAGGTCACTTGGGTTAGAGGTGATGGTTCGATACGAGTAAAATTGTGAGGTAAATAAGAAGGTGATTAGAGGCATTGTATAGTGACAAAGATTTTAGAATTGACAAGCGAAGTGAGTATTTGGGAAGCTAAGCAAGCCATGGTATATGTAACTTTGTTGATTGAATGTGGGATGGTTTGAAGGGTCTAATGGTCAAAGGTGGTCAAAAGTACATCTACATGATGTTTATACTTTTGAATTATCTTGTTATGACATTGGTATATACCATTGACTTGGTTTACGACCAATTGAGAATCACCAAATATGTTGAAGGATTCGACATCTAGGGCATGGGAAGCTTGGAGACCTAGTACGAGTGCTTCGTATTTGAAATATTATTGGTGCATTCAAAATCTAGTTTGAAAGACATGGGCATGGGTTCACCATCAAGAGAATGTGGATAATACCAGCCCCACGCCCACGCTGACACTTGGAACCGTCGAAGAAGAGTGTCATTTGGTAAGGGGGTTTGTCCAGGGAAAGGGCAGCAATTGACTCATCTAGAAAGTTAAAATTAGAGGGTTGATCCTGGAAATAGGTGCATCGGCCAATTGGTTGGCGATAGCTTGGAACTTGATGGAATTTTGATGAATGAATTCGAGGTCAAGATAAGCTAAAAGCATAAGCCATCGTGCGACACGCTGATTTTGATAAGGTTTGGCGTACATGAAGTGTAAGGGGTCGTGTTGGTCACAACATAGGTAATGTGGTTGAGTAGGTAATGACGAGTTTGGTGGCAATGAAAACTAAGGATAAGATTTTTTTAGGGTGGGTGTATCAGGTTTCATAGTAAAAAAGAGTACAACTTATGTAATAAACCATTTGCTCTCTGTGTTGTTCATCACAATGAGCGAGCATGGCTCCCAAGGAATGATCGTAGTTGAGTTATATTGGTAAAAAGGTTGATCGTCTTTAGGTGGGATGAGTATGGGTGGTTGGATAAGGTATTGTATTAAGGCCTCAAAAGGTTTGTGGTAGTCATCATCCCATTTAAAGGAGACATCCTTCTTGAGTAGATGATGAAATGGTTGACATCAATCAGATAATTGTGAAATGAAATGGTGAATAAACTAAAATTTACCTTGCAGGCTATGGAGTTGTCTAAGGTTGGTAGGTAGAGGCATTTCAAGAATGGCCTTGAATTTAGTAGGGTCAACCTCTATACCACGTAGGAAAACAATAAAGCCCAGAGGCTTTCCGAGAGGACCGCAAAGACGAACTTCTTAGGCTGAAGGCGGATGTAATATTTAATGAGACGGTCAAAGATGGTTTTAAGGACGGTAAGGTGCTTAGAGTGGCATTTAGATTTGGCTAAGAGATCATCCACGTAATCTTCCAATATGTGATGCATGATGTCATGGAAGATGTAAGTCATAGCCCATTGATATGTGGCACCAACATTTTTAAGGCCAAAAGGCATGACTCGATAGCAAAAGGTACCCCGAGGGATGATAAATGATGTTTTGTGTTGATCTTCTGGGCAATAAAAATTTGGTTGTAAGTTGAGAAGCTATCCATGAGTGATAGCATCTCATGGCCATCGTAAGGTCAACCAACTGGTCAATAATACTGGGTAAGGGAAAGTCATCTTTTGGACATGCTAGGTTGAGGTCACGAAGTCTGTGTAAATGCAGAGTCCCCTGTCACCTTAGTGACAAAGACAATGTTAGAAATCCAATGAGGATAATCAATGGGTAAGATGAAGGAAATGGAAAGAAGGTGTTGAAGTTCTTCTTTGACGAGAAGGGAAATGCGAGGGTGCATTTTCCTCAGTTTTTGTTTGATGGGTTTAGCATTGGGAACAATTACGATATTGTGGACCACTATGGTGGGGTCAATATTGGGCATGTCTACATAAGACCAAGTGAAAGTGTGGTTATGATCTCTGAGAAAATAAGTGATGGCTTCCTGTTTAGCAACATCTAAATATTGACCGATCTTTAGGATGTGCGGGTCGTCCTGAGTATGAATGTTAATCTCGATAGTTGATTCATTCAACATGGTTTGCATCTCAAAGGGTAATGATCGATGAATATATGCATCTTCTACACCAAGGTAGGTGAGTATAGATTCATCATCCTGACATTGAACGACATTAATTGAAGGTGTATTGTCATCGATCATTTCAGGATATAGGAAGGGAAGAGTGGAAGGGGTCTCTCCCTCGCATTGATAAGTCAGAGGCCCCAAGGAAATGGTGTTTATGAAAAAAAAATGTTAGGAGGGATAGATTCAGAATCCATCAACTCTATTGGTGAGGGTGGTGATGAAGGTGGAGCAGGTGAAGAAGGTGGAGAAGGGCTAGTGTCCTTAATGAGTTCAATGCGGTCCTGTTTGGTAGGTGGTTCGAGAAAGTCGATACCACTATAGTCGTTATCTTTGTGGGTGGTACATGGAATAATGGTATGGTGGCCTTCCTCATAAAATCTAAAACTAAAACCCTTCCATGCACATCGATGCAGGAAGGTGTGGGAAAAACGGTGATTGGTAAGTGATTGGAAGTCAGCAGAAAATGGGTGAGTTTGTGGCGGTAGTTCGGGTGTATAAGTGGTAGTATCAAGTCCCCCATAGGTGAGACTAGTATGGAGATGAGGAGGACCATAAAGGAGTCGTTCTCCTATGTGGTGATTATAATGAGGGTGTTAGTGAAGACTTCTATACTCTTGTGGAGTAAGGAATATGTTGACAGTATATAGGCAATACTCCACCAGAGTGAGACGTTGAAAAACACCTTCCAAGGGATCGGTGATTGGTATGTAGGTAGCTAGGATGGATGAAGTGTCAGAGGTCGATGCGAAGGTAGAGCTACAAATTGGGAAGCTGATGGGTCAGCCGTGGAGGTTGGGGCAGTGGTAGGAATGGAGGAGGTATGTGCGGTTGAAGCAACGGCTGTGCTGGTAAGTGGAGGTGTAGATGAAGAAGTAGCAGTTGCGGAGGTAGATGGCTTAATAGGTATGAGCACATCATTGGGTCAGTAAAGAATGTTGCATGTTTTAAAAGGTGATGGGTCAGCTGGAATGGTATAGGTGTGTCCTTCATGTTCAAACTTTACACAACGATGCAAAGTGGAAGGAACGCAACCCATGACATGATTCCAGGGTCTACCAAGCAACAGGTTATATTAGAATTCCCCCTCTAAGATGTGAAATAATTCTGGAATAGTGCGGGGGCCCACGCAAATGTGGAGGATGACAGGTTCCTAGTGTAAAGGTGATAGCGTAATTGAATGAATGCAACATGACCAGACGTTTATGCATGTAATTATCATGTATCCGCATTTGAGTTAATGCATGAGATGAAATGATGTTAATGCTAGCACCCCATCAATCATCACATGGTGTACATGTCATGTATGTCATTGATGTGGATAGAGATGGGTCTAGGTCATCATTTTGGTGTGGTATGATCTCTTCCTCTGAGAAGCTAAGGGAGGATACTTGGTGAATAGGGTGGGGTGAAGATGAAGGTGGTAATTTGGTGAGAGAGGCTACATGATGGGGTGTGATAATGGAGGCTATGGGTGTAGGGTCATTGAGTAAAACCTCAATAGATTGAAGAACCTCCATGAGAGCTTGATGATGGGATTTTGAGGTTTGGATGAGGTCATATAAGGAAATTTTGAGGGGGGATTGGTGCAGTTGTTTGAGCATGGTGCGATGTGTAACCCCATTGGAAATAGGATATGTGGGGCTATGGATAGTGATTTTAGGCATGGGTGTAGATGGTATGTTGGGTATGGGATTAGTTGGTGGGTCGGTTGCCTTTTCTTTTCCCTTATCCTTCTGAGCACATGTAGTGATGTGTATCATGTTGATTTGAGGGGAGGCATGAAATGGAGAAGGTGTAGGATGAGTGGTATAACGACATGATGGGAAAAACCTACTAGAGGAGAAAATCCTTATGAAGTGAGCTGAGCACAATGACATTTAGGTGATGCCTAGGAAGGTTCTCTGATGTGAACCATGTTAATTTCAAATCTTGGGGGTGGCTCTAGGAGCTGTGAGGGTGGAGGTTGTGGTTGTTGAGTGGGCGGTGTGGGAATGGGTGTTGGTGAAGCAGGATCCTTATCGAGAAGGTCATCATCATCAATGTTGGCTTCAAGAGGACACAACTAGATAAGGACAGCTTCAAAGCCTTACAGATTCTCCACATCGTGCCCTAGAACATGATGGTATGCATAAATTTTGGTGTCATCAAACCCTTTTGGCTTGGGTTTGAGGGGGTCGTAAGGTTTGAGTGGCGGTAATGTGATGACATAAGTCTCAAGGAGGTTGGTTAAAATTTTGGCATAGGACCCCGCTAGTGGATCGCAATGGGAAGTGAATGTGGGTTTGGGTGTAGGTGTGGTTGATTGTTGAGGAACAATCTTTGGAAGAGGAGGAGTAGACCGAGCTATGGTTTTGTGTGCTAGCGTGGTTTTGGGTGTCGGTTGTGTTTGTTTAGGTGGGGGTATAGTAGATGGACGGGTAGGAGGGTGTGTGGTTGTTCTGACTACCTTATTATGGGGTAGTGGAGTTTTTTTTTGGGTTGCACCTTCTTGGGTAAAGGCGATATGGGTGTACGAGGTCTAGAAGGAAAGGCAGATGGGGGAAGAGGATGAGTTACCCATGGGGATAACAAAGGTGCTATGAAGGTAGAGGATGTGGGTCATGCAGGAGGTGTAAGGGATAGAGATTGAAGTGTAGTGGGTAGTGAAGGAATTGCTGAAGGTATTGGAGGTATGGGTGGTAAAGATGTTGTGGGTGTGGGTGTAAGTTATGTCACTAGGTACGTTAGAGGTTTACGAGGAAGAAATGGGCTGTTGTGTTTTGATTTATTTTCAGGTGGAGGTTTCTTGACCATGTTGGGAAGCCGAGGTCCTAAGATAGATGGGACAGTGCTTGGTGTGATTGGTGCGGTTGGGGTATGAGTTCTATGGGTTTGGTTATTTAGTTCGGGTCTTTGGAGTAGGTGTGGTGTTGACTTTGGAGGATGTAGCTAAATCTAGTTTGATAGGTGGATGAGTAAGGCTGGTGGTTGGGGTGACCCCTAAGGTGGTAATAGGTTTAGTCAAGGTAAATGTTGTAGGTGTGGGTTTGGGTTTAGATGTAGTTTGGGTTATGGGTAAGGGTGTATGTTGAGTTATGATGGGTGTTGTGGAAGGAATGGTGATAGAGGTGGTTGTATTCGGTTTGATTGGTTGGAATACTTTTGGGTAGATAGTGGAAGTATCAGTAAGTGACATCTACATCTATGTTGAAACTGGAAGTAGAAGATGCCCACCCTATCCACATAATCTAAGTGATCAGCCAAAATGAGAACGACAAGTTTGTAGGTGGAGTTGATGACGACCTAATGGTAATTCCTATAAAATGTGTCTTAGAGATGGGGAATTGGATAGCTTCAACTTCCATGGGTAAGATAGCCAAAATTAGGTTTGCCGGATCTTGGGTAGCTAATGGAGAATGCTCACCAAGAGGCAAAGGTATCTCAACTAGGTCTGTGATGGGTGGAGGAGATGATGGGTGCTCCTCTATAGGTGGAGGAGATGATGGAAGCTCCTCATGGGTGAAGGAGGTAAATAAGTATCCTCCATGGACTGAAGAAGTACTATGTGTAAAGGTTCTCCAAGTGGAGAAGCCAAAGGTGAAATGGTCTTGATGTTAGTGGAAGGTTCCTCCATAGGTGAGGAAGGAGGTGAAAGGTGTTCCTCTATGGGTGAAGGAATAGGGAGGTTGATTTTGATGTAGAAGGAGGACTTCGGGCTAGAATCTTCTCTTTGGAAGGAATATGGGGTAATAGGGAGGTGATAGGTACGTCATTAAAGATAGCATGAACCTTATGGGTATGGGTATCATGAGTTGAGGTCTCATCGGTTTGATAAAAAAGGGGCATGGTTGGGAAATGGTTTCTTGAAGATGTGTAGGTTTTGGTTGGCGGTGCATTGGAATTATCCACGGTTAACTCACCTTTCTTGAGCATTTATTGAACAATGTTTTTGAAAGTGATACAATTTTCGTCACTATGACCCTTTACTCATTGATAGTCATAGAAGTTATGTTCTTTATACCATGTGGGCATGGGGTGAGCAGGGTCAAAACTAGTATGTGGTTTTATAGGTGGAAGGGTGATGGCTCCAGCTTTGATAAGATTTTCTAAGATAGAAGAGTAAGGTTCCCCAATTGGGGTGTATTGAAAAGTCTAGATGGTGAGAGATTAGATGAGGGGGTAGCTTGATTTGATGGATGAGCTAGGCCAACCTTGAGTACCACTGCATTAGTGGTGCCCTTAGATTTTGAATAATTGTTTTGTGGTTTGGAAGAAGAAGAGGTATCATTCAACTTGAATGCCGAATTCTTATTGCGTAATCAAATTTTATTCTCTTCGATGGCCTGAATCTCTAACTTTCATGCCATAGTGAATGCTTCATCAAATGTTTGGAAGGTTTGGACCTACAAGGTCAGTGAGATATGTCTAGCACAATCCTATGTGAAGAGTTTGATGAGTTACATTTGGAAGCGGCGATTGGTTGATCAAGCTACGCCGTGAGTGACAAAATATTTGATAGATTCATCCTCATACTAACACGTGGAGTATAGGTCAGTCATGGTAACCTTCTTGACGATATTGATAGAGAAATGATCCAAGAAGGCTTGGGTTATCGATTGATTGAGAATATAGAGTGTTTAGGTAACCCACTATACTAATCTAATGCAAGTCTAGTCAAAGACATGAGAAAGGTTCTCAAGAGCAAAGCATCATTGTGAGAGATCATATAACACCCATGATTGAATGACCAAAAATACTGCTACGGGTCTTCTTTGCTATTGAAACTATTGAATTTAGGCATTTCCCAAAGCATGGGGTATGGGA
The DNA here is from genome assembly GCA_018340775.1 of Taxus wallichiana var. yunnanensis. Classification (NCBI taxonomy): domain Eukaryota; kingdom Viridiplantae; phylum Streptophyta; class Pinopsida; order Cupressales; family Taxaceae; genus Taxus; species Taxus wallichiana. Next base: position 68,921,131 of record CM031235.1, on the reverse strand, counting down.
GGATAGGAATGGATGGGTGGATGGGCTCGTTGCAAATCTCATCGTAGGTGAGAGTGTTGTGGGAGCCAAAAGCGATGCCTCCAATGTCTACATCTTGTCCAACATTAATTTGATTAGGTCGTTGGTAGGTTACGATGATTGGGGGCCTCTTGTAGTGTGAGAGGGTTGGTTTTGGCCATATAACGGGGCGGATCTCCAGTGTATGGTGCTGCCATGTAGGTTGATTGAGAAGAAGGTAGTGAAATAGGGGTACATACCTAGAGTGAATAATGGATGAAACAGGAGGCTACTGATAGTATGTATATGGAGGTGGAAGGGTTGTGGTAACCCTAGTGGTAATGGGGGCTAATGATTGTGGAATGGAAAGGACCATGTTTTGAAAAGGGGTAGGGGTCACCGACACCGGAGGTGGTAGTGTAGCTACGGGTATGTGTGAGACAATAGGGGGATGAGGTTGCATTTTGGGTAGTTGTCGAGGGTATGGTGGATGTTGTGGGTGCCACGGAGGTGGAAGATGCTACAGTCATAGCGGGTATAGGACCTAGCTGTGAAAAAACTAAGGATAAAGTAGATGCGGGCAACATAGATCTAGATGGGGCCGATGCGGAATGGGAACGTGAGTCGGGGGATAGATATGGGCATGTTATATCAACTAACCTAAGGCATCTCGAGTGGATGAGTGGGAAAGGTAAAATTGCAAGGTGGTAGGGTTTTGGTCAAGGAGTCATGTGAAATCCTCATCCCTAGTAGTGATAGTGATAGGTTGGATGGGATCCATGGCTAGTGATAAAATGGAAGGTGGTGAAGGACTAGGTGGGAGTGGTTGAAAACTGGCATGAAATATGAGTGTGCTTGCTTGTTTTTGGGTCAGCACCATGTGAACCAATACTGATTAGGTAGGGACACTTCTCTGTAAATGACACAGAAGCTGCAAGCAGAGTGAATCTGGTGATAAAAAGTGGATTAGGCACAAAATGTTGGTTAGAAAGTGAAACAGGCTAACCAATGCCGGTTAGGAAGTAATGGGCATGGGTCAACAGAGAAAATGGACAGTGAGTGAAAAATAAGGTATAAGGTCAAATCTGATAGGTATGCCAAATTTGATGAGGTTTACAACGTCAATGGGAATGATAGTAGTGACAGGGACTGTGAAAAGTGGAAGAAGATGAATAAATAACAAGGATGAAGATGAATAAAGCTCCTTTGAGTAGGTTAAAAAAGGACCTAGAACGCGCCGGTTAGGTATAACCAAAGACAGTCGAGGGTAACCGATGATGGTCGCTAGACTAACACCGGTCCTTTGTGAAATTGAAACAGGGATGACATAAAAGTGGTTGTGAATTAAAATCGATGTGGAATCGGACCCAAAATTATAAGAATGATGAGAATATGGCCCAGGCACACTCGGATGAAGGCTGGAATACACCAACTATGATGAGGAGCATGCGAGGATGAACAAGAAGAATGAAGAACGTGATATTTCACCTCAACAAGAAAGTCGAGTAGAAACACTAAGAAAAATGCGATCCTAAGAGTGCCTTTTATATTATGTTTGTTTAGCTTATGCTATTTAAGGACTGACACATGAATTGTGAAATAGAGTTTTTGGTGAGGATGGCTTCCTACAAAGAAGGAGATCTAAAAGGTGAGGTGTCAGGTATGTTATGGTGGGGGCGAGGCTTGATCAAGTATGACTCAATAGAAATGAGATGGGGAGTACTACCAATCCCAATCCTTAGATCGGTGCGATCGATCATTGTGCTTTCCTAGGAAAGATGTTGTTTAAGAATATGTATTTTTTTTGAATTTGTGAAATTTGACAAGACTCAGAGAGAGAGATGTGCTTTCTATGATTCATTTGTCAACCATCAGCTGGGCATGACTTCCAGCGTATAGGTTGCCCATAATTAATGTGAGCTAATGTGATAAATCAGAATGCAATGCACTTATTTTAAGCCCAAATCGAAGTGTGAAGCTGGATGACAGAAAAGATGAAGAGGAAGAGGGATGCTCTTTCACTACAATGCAAAAAACATGAAGAAATGGTTCTTTTTAATTACACCAAAAGAAAGGTTTCCTTTAGAGCAAATAGAAAGAAAAGGTGGGTTACCAAGGAACAAAATTAATGTGTATGTTGTTCGGAAGGAAACAAACACACAAATTTTCCTAGGAATGAATAAAATGCAAGGAACCCCGAATGGGTCCCATTGGGTATGTCAAAATGTTTCACCTGATTCTTAGACGTTTCTTTGAAATATTGACGAAACAAATAGGGTAACGGGTGTAGGAGGAATACCTGTTCAAATGTTGGTTGATGGGTTGTTGTGCGCGTATGAATTCTAAATCCACAGCTGGTTGTGAGAGCTTCCTTAAGGCTAGGAGGAACTACACCGTGTAATGGAAGGCAAGACCACCAGAAAGAGTTAAACAATATGTGTAGTGAACTGCCTAGCGTGTGCTAGATCCGGGAAGTGTGATACTTCCTAGATAGTTGTCAGTCCACTGTTTTAAACAATTTAATGCAGGAAATGAAGTAAATCCTATTATAATTCGAAATGATTTAGGTATCTCACTTAAAACACAATAAGAAAGATCTAATCTAACAGGCTAGGTTAGAATAGGATCCAAAGGTCAAATAACTGGTTCTAAATCTCTGTAGGTCTAATAGAGGTCTCAGGTAGGTCACAGGTGATTAAGGGTGATGTGGGAACAGGTGGATAGGTCACTGTTCGGGTTGTATGGGAAAATACAGAGACCGATGCCGAGTTAAGGGTGACCAATGGTGGTTGGGTGTAACCAGTGCCGATTATTATGGAAAACTGGGAATGCCACAGAATGAGTTTTGGGTCTCCTTTGTGATTACACAAAGGACTTTGGCTGGTCGAATGAGGTATTTGGTAGCTTGGGTGGAATTTAGTGAGGTTTTAATGGGTATATGGAGGGGGAGTATTGAATGAGGTCAATAGGTGGCTAGGTAAACAATAGGTGATAATATAATGATGAAATGAAATGAACCAGAGAAGTATAATGTTTTACTTACTTGGATTCTGGTCCTGACGCCTGTGAGTGATGAATGGAGGTGCTGGTGAGAAGTTGAAGACTGCTGAGGATCACTAAATGCTGGAAATATTCTACATGGGCTACATGTGTATTCCCTTTTGCTTGGTTAGATCAAATCTATGCTGGGGTGAATTTTGGATGCTTGTGCAAGAGGAAATGCTTGATCTCCTTCTTTACATGCGTGTTCTTGCGAAAACTTGCTTTAAAAGATATGTTATCTCTAAGGAAAATTCCCAATGTTTTCCAACCTCAAAAATAAGGTTGTTTTGGGAGTTAAAAGGTGACCAACGTTGGTTCCGCTTAACCTTAGGTGATGGTTATGGGTAACTGACATCGGTCAAGGTGGATTTCCTAGGTTTACTAAATTAGGGAGATCTTTGTGATTTTCTCATATTTTGTGTCGTTAACCCTTGGATTAAACTAGAAGCTTCTTGTAAGCATGCGGGAATGTGGTTAGAGGGAATGTAGGCATTGATTTTTAGGGTTTGGGTAAGTCTTAGTTAGTTATGACAACTTACTAAGAATAGGTCTTAGGGTGAGTTGGTTTGATGAGGTGTCTAGGTGAAGTGTATGTGTGGATATTATTTAAATTAATATATTTAAATAATAAATATGGTGAGGATAATGAATTAATTTAATTAAATTAACTAAATTAATATTAGTGGGGTGAAGGGGGCCATGGCTAGGTGAATGTGATGAAGGGTGCTTATTTGTCGAGGGACCAAAGGGGAGTGTGACCTAATTTTAGTGTTTGATAAATTTGAGCTTTGTCCTTGTTTCTTATTATAACTTCAGTAGAAACCTTCACCAATGCGTTACTCACCTATTCATCTGACATGACAATAGGCTTTACTATCATATGTCTAGCTTGGGGTGCCTTCTTCAGCCATCTCGACATGCATGAATCCTCGCATACATCAAATTTAGGCTCATCCATGTGGGTGTGCATTGACCATGATAGCTACTTTCGAGTGCACATGGTCACCATATCCTCATCCATTAGCTCCCAGCATGATTAAATCCTTTTGTGCTATTGTGCTTTGGAAGTGAGCACTGCAATATTTCCTAAATCCTTAGCGTATCCCATGAGTGGTGCACTATGTTCTCCACTCATCCTCTTTGTCCTTGGCCCTTTTGGAACTTGAGCTTCAAGGTTAGGAGTCTGCGTAATATCCTAGGTAGTCTCATGTGTAGTTTTAGATGTTTCCTTCTCTCCTTCTTCTTCATCTTTTGGATCTTCTTCTTGCTCAAGTGGAGTAGGATATCCTGGCATGCTCTCCTCCGATCCTTTAGCCTCTTCATCTAACTTTAACTTCCCTCTCCTTTTTAACTCAATGGATTCCTTATGCAGAGAGAGACAAGGTGATCTCCTTACCATTTTTGGGGTTCCACCTTGAGTCCTTGTGCATCTAAATACTTTCTTGAAGTTGTTCTCTCGCTGTTATACCCCCATATCATATTCTTTATCCTTTCCCTATGGTGGAGTAGTGGCGTGTTGTGAGCCCTTCCTATCTAAAGGTTGCCTCCTATGCTCCAAGTAACCACTATCTTCACACTCTTCTTCTTCATCTTCTATGTCAATGATTTTTATGGGCTTTAGTGCTAGTATGTTCTCCATTATATGTTGAACCTTCGGTGGCCCTGGGAGAATGAACTCATTCTCTATGTACTTATTTTTTTCCATCTCGGGCTTCAGATGAAGGTATACTAGTTCTACCCCAATATCTCCGATAGCTAGAATCATGGGCTTTATTCTCAATACTTCTTAAATAAGCCCCTTGATATACGTGCTTCACCCTGGATACACATATTTCTTTCTCAGGGTGTGATAGTCATAGTATACCTTCTCTATATTGAAGGCTAGGTGGCGCATGTCTGTGAATCTGTGGACTGATGTTTGAAAGTACCTTGCTATGAAGGCATAAGGAAATTTGCACCAAGGGATCCAGGATCCATATTTCATTGGGAAGCACATGATGTAAAAATGCTGATATACAACAAACTGGAATTTTTCCCTATTGCCAAAGATAGGTCCTTCAGATGTGCCATTCTTCTTCAAGGCCATGTGGAGCCTGTTGTACCATTTCTCCACTCTTTGCTTGACATCATCTATCATAGACCCTTTATATAGCTACTTGTTAAACCTTTTAGCTGGTGACTTATTCTCCATGGGGTATTCCCATATTTTCTTCTTTTCATCTGCATCTAGTACTCTAATCTCTATGAATACCAATGAAAATAGAATAGCTCCAAAGCTGATTTTTCCTCACTTGTGTGCTTCCTTGACTATCTGCATTCGGAATGTAGCACTGTAATATTATAGAATACTTCTAAAATCCACTTCAAAACATGTTAACCACATGGTGTTCACCCGTGACCACCTCTCCGGTCATTCAACCGTGTAATAAGATGTGTTCTTTGCTTGTACAACCAGCCAATTCTTTAGTTTATCAATTTCCATACCACGTGGACCCTTCAAGTATCCAAACTCCTTCCTAATTTATTTAATTGTGGCCTTATCTGATTAGGTTAGTCTTTATATCCTCTTATGTGGCCTTCAAACCTATCACTGTGGAGATCGGCATGGATGAGATCCTAAATTTGCGTCTGAAAAATAAAAAAAGTCCTCATGTACCCTACTCATGAGCTATTGGTATAAAGGCTCATACTTCCTAAAATATGGAATTTCATATAATTGGTAGAATCCAATTATTTTCAGAAGTTTCTCTCCTACATCATCCTAAACCGGTATGTCATGTGCCATGCATTTTTATCTTTGTGTTGAGTAGGGCATCGAGTTCTTTTTGTTCTCTCGTGGTCCTGTGGTTATACTCACTCACTTTTATTTTTCTTACATGTGAATCCCACTCCCAGTAAACTATAACACCCTTTGGATATTGCTTTTCTTAAAAATAAATTTCAGTGCCATCTCTTCCTCCTAGATATAACTACCTTCTTCTTCCCCTTTGTCCCCGCTGCGATTACTTTCTTGGGTGCCATTTTTACCCTACAATCCTTCCGTAGACACTTACCTCTTCATATTTGTAATGCCCGAATCAAACCCTAGCTTGAGTTAGCATTCCCTAGGTGAAATTATGTGGCCTAGCTCCTCTCTACCATCTCTCTTCACTTAAACCCTTCACCATCGGGACGCAAGCTTCTTCTACCCACATATCTTCTTGTCACGTCTAGTTTCACACCCTTCACACCTAAAATTGATTACTCAACTCTTCGCACTTAGCTCTTTCTCAAATACTCTTAATCGCAATGGTAAAAATGAACTCACATCCCGTTCTTATATAGATTTTTAAATTTTGATGCATTTATTACTTCTCCACGTACCAAATTTGTTCTTTCCACGTGATACATAGTCGCGTCCCAGCTATAGCCTTTAGCACACACCCATGCACCCGAGTACCTCATCACTGTACCTTATCCTGGTAGTTATCATGGCCTCTTCTTACCTCACGTTATACTTGTTCCCTCATTCATCTCCATCCTTGGTCACTTTTGAGAAGCAATATTTTTACTTTGAAAAACACTCGTAATAGCTTATTCCTTTCTACCTTTCAATTCTTGCAGTCTTGTACCTTGATATCAATAACCAATCCCCACACTAAAAGTATGTGTAGTCCACTACGCATCAACATGCTCCATATTTTAGTTAGCGTCGTCATGTGCACAAGCACGGTTATTACACAAGAAAAAAACTAAAGTGACAAAGCATAAATGACAATGAAGGAAATACATTAAGGAAATACAAAATGAAAACCTAATCTAATTAGAAATACGACCTTATTACAAATGCTAAGAAGACTTATTTATAGTAGGGCTTTAACCTACTCCTATTAAAGTAACCGGGTAGCCTTGTTCCATCTAGTGCTTCTAACTGGAAAGAACTTGTTTCAAGGATGTAAGTAATAACATAGGGCCCTAAATAATGTACCTTAAGTTTTTCTAGATGGCACAAGAAATTAGAGTCATAGAGAAGTATCATTTGTCCAATCTCAAATTTTTATCCCTTATGTTTCTATCATGCCATGCTTCGCCTAGCCTTTTCCTACTTATGACTCCACCATGTTATGGATCATCGCTCATCCAATTGAATCATCTTCTTAATACACTCTTCTAAATCCTAATCATTAGTCCTCTAGTGCATGCAATGCACAAAGAAGGTAACATACATTCTCTAGGAGAACAAATTGTGCCAAACACCAATTGAAATGGTGCGGCTTTGTTCACTCTCTTGTAAGTTATTCTATATGCTCAAATAATGGTTCACAATTTATCATACCAATCCTTTCTTCCAACATCACAAATTTTTGTCAATGTCTAGCTCAAAATCATGTCGAAAGCTTCAGCGCTTCCATTTTCCTAAGGATGATAGGGTGTAGTATTATGTTGTGCAACCATAAACTCGTCTAATAGGAACCTGGTTGTCTCATTCAAAAGTGTGTACCCCTATCACTTGTCAAGCTTAAAGGACATCCATATCTTGTAAGAACATTCTCCCATAGAAACTTAGCTACAGAGATGCTAATAGTCCTTCATAGTACTGATTTTGCCCACCTTGTGAGATAATTTGTACAAGTAATGATATAGCACAACCCAGTCCTACGGGTGGATGGTGAAATAGGTCCTACAAAATTGATGGCCCATTTCTCAAATGTTTTGGCACTAGTAATAGGTCTCAAAGGCATCTCATCTCTTTGCCTAGTTTACTCTAGATGCGATAACATCACACGCTTTGCACTATGCTTTACAATCTTTATACAGTGTATCCCACCATAATCCAACAAGTAAGATCTTTCAGGTAGTTGCATCACCTGCATAGTGACCTCCTACAATACCACCATGTGCCTCCTTTATTATATCCTTATGCTCATGCTCTAATACACAACGACGTAATACATCATCTCTGCCTAACTTGTAGAGGTCACCATTGATTAACATAAATGGTGCCATGTGTATAACAAGCTGTTTCTTTTATAATGCCTTCATTCCTTCATCGTGCCACACCATTCCATAGAAAGACAAAAATGTCTTCTAATTCTGATGGCACATGTTGTAGCCTATATAACTAGACATCTAGCATGGTTTCTTTAATTGTTTGTGCTTCTTCTCCTGAGTGAATTCTAGACAAGTGGTCTGGTCCAGAGTTACTTTTCCTTGGCTTCACCACAAATGTGAAGTCAAAAGATTGAAATAGGAGTACCCATCTACATATGCGTAATTGTAAGATGGGTTTGTTCACCAAATAATTCAATGCCATGTGATATGTATAAAACACAAATGGTGTTGCTAACAAGTACTATCAAAACTTGTGCAATGCATAGATCATTGAAAAATCTTCACACTCTATAGTTGTATAATTCTTCATAAGAATGAGTCACTTCCTATTAGCAAAGAAGATTGGATGATCTACAATACCTTCACTAGGTTGAGCTAACACATAACCAATGGCCATGCGAGAGGCATCCAAATGCACATGAAATGGTTTATCCCATGAGGAAAACGCAAAATGGGTGCGATAGTAAGTCTCTCCTTTAATATCTCAAATGCGTGTTGCTATGGTTATCCCCAATAAAATGTACCTTTTCCTCTTAGTAACTCTTCCAAGGGTGCAACAACTTTGGCATACCCTTTGATGAACTTTCAATAATATCCTGTGTGACCCAAAAATCTACACACCTCACTTTGAATGGTAGGCACTTCCAGGCCTAGAATGACTGTAACCTTAGCTAGATCAACCAACAAACCTTCCTTCTAGATTATATGTCCTAACAACATTCCAAAAGATGTAGTAAATATGTACTTCTTAATTTTCAAAAAGATACTCAATTGTCTGCATCGTTCAAACATTAAGTGTAGATTTTCACAATGATCTTTCATAACCCCATATATTGTCCAATCATCTATATAAACCCTGTAAGAATTGTGAATAAAATCTTTGAATGCGTGAACAACTATCCATGAGAATATAGCAGGAAAATTTTTCAGTCCAAAAGGCATCACTATATAGGAAAAACTACCCCATTCAGTAGTAAAATTTGTCTTTTCTTGATCCTCCTGAGAAATCCTAACTCGATATACCCAAAAAAACCCATCTGTTAAATATATTTTGCGCCCTACCACTCCTTCTAGTATTTCCTTAGTGAATGGTGTAGGAAAAGGGTTTGTGACACATGCAACATTCAAATCCCTATAATCTACATAGATTTGAATCCTACCATCCTTCTTGATACTTATCACCATAGGACTAACCCATTCTGACTCATCCAAGGGTCGAATAATCCTAGATTTCAGCATCTTATTCATCTCTTCCTTCACCTTTTCATGTAAATTGGGATTCATTGTATAAGGTTGCTTTGTAACTGGGCGTGCACCATCCTTAAGCTTTATCTTCATTTCCCCAAGTGATTCATACATGCCTTTAAGTTCATGATACCCTCGAGGGAATAAGTATTGATAATCCCTAAGTAACTCAATGATCTTTACCACTTCCGATTATGACCAATAGTCTCCAATTATGACTTTGTTTGGCTTAGCCTCTGAACCTATATTCACCTTCTTTGTCTTCATGGGTTCATGATAGGTGCGTGTATCCTTGTCTGCACTATCCAAGACCTCACGCACCCCTTGTGAATGTTCAATATCTAGGTTCTCAACTTCCTCATCATCCACTATGTAAACCATCTTTCCTTTCTCTTTCTCAAGGAAAGCACGTTCAAGTAGTATGGAGTCCATTTATTCTTCCTTTTCAAAACATGCTCTAGACTCTATCTCACCAAATATTTCTTGAATAAGCTCTTCTGCCTTTGCACTATCTCCCATAGTTAAGTGCTTGACAAATTTTAATGCTTCTTCTATTGGAGGTTTAGTCGAGAAGTAGTCAAAGGTATGGATCATTCTTGTAGTCAAATTCTGCCAATTCCTAGTCTCTCGATGTAGTTCTGCATATACATACTAGGCGTGTGCACATCCTTGTAGAGTAGAATATAATCTATGCACCCAGAGTGAAGGTGGTAATGATTCCTATCCTGCTTTCTAGAGTCTCTCACACTTTGTAGAATTTGATGTTGAATAGCTTGATCACCATTATAAGTGTAGATCTATGTAGATGCATTGCTCCTTAAAAGCCTAGTAGATATGGTGATTCTAATCTCCTCCCATCCTATAATATTATCTCTGTGGACTACCCACCACCGTGGTGCTATCTCGTGTAAGGTATACACTAACATATCTCTTATCTTAGTTTGATCTCGTCCACCGTGCTTCCATGGCTTTCAAAAATATGGAAGATCTTACGCTTTGATATACCAAGGTACTACACTACCTTTCCATTGAGCAGAATGGATTCCATTCTTGCACGTAATTGTGCTTTTTACCTTGTGCCATACTAGTTCATATGTACCATGAGCCCAATTATCACAAGAAATACTCATAGTATCACTAATAGAATGAGAATATTCCCACTGTAGGATGCTTTCCTTTGATGGCTCATTGACCTCTGGGTCCTGAATAGCACATACATAGATTCTGTTTAAGTCCTCCTCACTTAGAGGCTCAACATATGGTGTAGAATTCCCATCTGTCAAAGGTATTACAACCCTTTTCTCCTTATTCTCAAAGTTGATATACCCCTTATTGAACCTCAAGTCAACATTATTCGCATAACACCAAGGGCATCCAAGAAAGGCTGGAAAACTATCTGCTTCCACAAGTGCTAATACCTCAAAATACCTAGGAACTTGGCCCCTTGTATGGTTATAGACGCATCTTCAAAAGTCCTATGGGAGTGGCCTTAGTCCAGTTTTCATAAACAACACATTAGATGATGGCTCTGATGAGGCCTCCCCATTTGTACCCATGCATCTAATGTAAGCACATTGACTTCCACACTGTATCAATCAATATGTTGCTTAGTAGCCATCCATCCATTATAACATTGATTAATTTCTTTGTCATAGTCAATGCTATCAAGGGGAATATTTGAATGTAGGATTTTCCATTCATTCTCAGTGCTTGTGCATGGGGTATTCTTGTTCAACCAATTTCCTAGCAACGGAATAATATTCTCCCAGGTGAAGCATTTTACAAACCTCTTTGATGTCATTAGTAGTAGAGGGTCTTTTTCTACTTCTTTCTTCCGCTCCATCTTCCTTGACCACTCCTTTAAACACTTTTGTATCTCACCTTAAATATTTCGAGGACCAACATGGTATCTCTATAGACTTCCTTCGATGAGAAGGATCTAGGTACCTTGCATGCAAAACCTCCTCCTTGGTGATCGTAAGATTCTCAGTGCAATACCTCCTCTCTTACGTGCGCCGCTTCTGATCATATAGTAATCTTCACCATTAATGCCTTAGGTCCTAGTGCTATCTTGGGCATCCACTGATTTTATATCATGTGCTAGATTCTAACCATCCGGACACCTTTTTTTTCTTGCTTATGTTTCTTACTTAGATGCTCATATAAGTCTAGGAACTCTTCATAGGTATGGTTCTTTCTGTAGAAAGAACATTCAATATTCTCGGGGACATTCACACCTATAGTGGTCAGGGGATCTACATGTATAACATGTTCCATGAGGGAACTCACCTCTTCCTCCATCACGGCCTCGTCCTCCATATCCACCGTGATATCCACATCCTCTTCCATGACCTCCTTAAAAAATGCTCCTCATTCCTATCATAGCGTATTTGATTATGATCCCAATCCTAGTACTCATTATTACCATTAGAATTATCCATTACTCTTGTTTATCATACCCCAATGTCTATAGCATCCTAGATCTAAGAAATCAACAAAAATATTTAGTATTATGGGTCGTGGACCAGAAATTTTACATTAACAAGATACATTCTTCATTATCGTGTGTTGTAATAAAGGAAAGTGACTAGCATCATGATTCAAATGAAAGATCTCACAGTCCAACAGTAATGAGCGTATAGATCTATAAGGGAAACTATCCTTGGTGTGACCTTCCACTTCACAATTTGTACACCAAATCCCTAAGCACATTTCATGGGCTGAATTTGCTGATAGCTTCTCTAATTGTTTTTCCATAAGTGTAATCTATTCCTATAAGAATGGATTAATGCCGTGTTATTGCTTCCAACTACCTCAAAGCACACAAAGCTACTTCCAATGCTTCATGCGAATCAGGTGTATGCCTTATGTGACAAGTGCTGCTCTTCCGAATGGTGTAATCAATCTGCCAACGAACAATTGTGCATGCTAGCTTGTGTGAATATCATAAGAAAGCTTAGATAGGAGTTTCTTAAAATGGGCATCATACTCATGTACACTCTCAGTAGTGCCTTTCTTGATATCCTTGAGCGTGCTTATACTCTTCTACTCAAATTTTGAGATATAGAACTCTTTCAAGAAATCATCCTTCAACATTACATAATCCACGTAAGTTTGATCATGGTCAAACTTCCTATATCAGCTGTGTGCATGTACCTATAATGTAGTAGCAAATTGACTTTCCTTGCACTCAGAAGCCATGATCCCTTTTGCATGCCACAATATTTCACACATGTGCACATGCTCAACAACATCCTCTATGCCTCTATACTCTAGAAGACGAAGAGAAATCTCCATTTAAATATTATGGGGTTGGTGCGGACCTTTCCCACTGATCTAGAACCTCTTGTGTTTACCCCGACTCCAAAACCACCGAGATCCACTAAAACTAGAACCACCTATACCTCGTGATCCTCCACCTGTAGCTGGAATAGGACCTGTAGATGTACTCCCATGTGCTCCAAAAATAGTACAATCTCGAACCCCTATAGTTTGTGTAGTAGTTCCACTTCTAGAGGTAATCCAACATTTGAGGTGCTTACATTATGTGTAGATTATGTGCATAAAAATGTTCCTCCAAATAACATTGAAGCCATTTGTCCTACAATTGATGTACTTACTCTCGACTTACTCGATTCTCTTATTTCCCAAATTCACTTGTTGATTACTTGTTGTACTAGATAGTGGAAAACCAAGTGTAAGGGCTACATTACCAAGTGGATTCGGATGCGTGCTCATGGCCCAGTCATCTCTACTAGTGTGTTTCCTTGTGAGGCTGAGGAGGGTTCCCTATCATGCTTTCCTAGATGGGGGAGTTCCTGATGCTCTGGCTCCACGTCTTCTACGTGAGCTCTAAATCCCTCATGATCCATCTCTCTCCTCAACTCCATCCACATTATAACATCACGCTACTTCTCTATCTCCCTCTCATGTGCCTCATTATACTTAAGCCACCTTTCTTCTCTTTGCCTTGCCACTGCTAAGTCTGCCATCCTTCACTAATCCTATCCCCACCTCCACACATGTTGAGGTTTAGTTAGCCATCGAGTTTACTCTCTAGGTTCAAAGTTACCATCAAGATCTTGATCACTAGTGGAATAATTTACAGATATGTTCCTTTAGGATAGCAAAAAAAGCTGGAATTCAGCTACCTCCAGGAAAGAATACGTCGAAATTGAATATTCTAGAATATAATTGTTTAGAACACCACAAAACCATGTATCCACAGCGTGAGTCCAGATCAAATCAACATCATAAAGGGCCTAAAATTCTTCATGTGTCTAGACAAGTGTGTGATACCTCTAATTCCACTTAGATGCATAAGTAATCAACCACTTGTATAATTCTACTAGAAATATAGTGAAAAATCTCTCATATAAATTGTCATACAGGTTTTTTTCCACCCATACACATGTATTAAACTCGATCCGATCTTTGAACCACTATGCATATTCTTCCTCCAGATCACGTATCCTTTCTTCAATACTTGCTAGAGTTAATTGGTATGTTTTCATCGTGAACCATCCTGAAAACAACTAAAAAAGCGGTCCTGGCAACAGAACCAATGATGTAGCCTAGAACTCACAAGATAACACACTAGACACGCTGACACATCACTCAAATTTAGACTAAGTGCTCACCCGAAACACACAAAGGTACCAGTCTCTCTTTAGGGTTTCGTAGAAAAATGTTAACACGATGAAAACTTAAAGCATATAGATCTAAAACTAATACATCATTATACAGTGCATGACAGGTCTAGATCTAGGAAAGAACAAGTTTAAAAAATAATCATGATAGAAATAAGAACATGCACTACCCATTTATACACAGGAATGAAACTTCGGTTCATCAATATCTTCCGTCTCTTAATTATCATAATAACATAGAAGCTTCTTACAATAATGGAAATCTATGCCGAAGTGCACATGGATCTAATACGGTAATCCAAAAACATGCACATGTCTTTGTTATTGTTGGGACCCTAATGTAGCTACCTGATCTTAAAGACGCGTAGGTGCGTAAGGTCGGAGGAAGTGTGCAAGTTAAGGTGAGCAAGAAAGGATTCAAAAAGGGTTCTTGGAGAACCAAGGATGTGCACCCACAAAGCACAATTCGGGACTTAGCCATTTTCAGCCTTTTGGACATAACACATGAAGAATGTGTTTCATTTGGATAAGGTTCTAGCACAGGAAAACATGGTGTCTTAGGAGGAATATACCTTACGATAAGAAGATCCAAAAAGATAATCATGACATGGAGAGGCATGCACTGAGGTGATCCACACCTTGACACTTGGGGCCGATATGAGGTTAAAAAGGATTTTGTTGGAGATCAGATGCCTATATATATGTGTTCCCTTAGCAAAGAAAAGGAGAGAACCCGAGGAAGGAAGTGGAGCTCAGAGAATTACTGTGAGAACTATGGGATAAAAGGGGTAGATGACTATAGGAAGGATGTAATAAGGGAATGGGGAATGTAATTTTTTTTTGAAAGCCTTTATGTATGGATCTAGATTTGGCACATGACTACTACGGTCTCCCCTTCGTGATATTCTATAGTAATGCTATGAAATAATATGATAAGATTACCATGATAATTGTATTAAGATCTTCTCTTTGTATTATCTGCGCATTTTCTATTATGATTTTTTTCTTCTATGATCATGAACCTTATTGGAATGTTAAGTCTATTTGTGGATTTACAACTTGTTAATTCAGTTAAGCACTTTTACTTTGATATGACTGAAAGGAAATAGAACCTGTTCTGAGCTCTATAGCTTTTTCATGTCCTTTAAATCACTAATTCAAGATCATGAATGATGCCTTCCACTAAGATCACATAAAAGAGAGACTTGGCTCCCTCTCGTGTGCCTCAGGTGAGTACCCAGTGCCTGCTAGGTGATAGGCCAACGTGCATGAGGTTCCCTTGTTCTTGGTGGGTGAAAAAATGACTACATCTTGGTTTCGTTGTTGGGACCTCTTTTTGAAGTTGTAGTGAAACATGGCATACATCATGGTTTGTGTAAAAAGTGTTAGGGGGAGTGCTTAACACTTGAAGGTGTTGAAAATTGGTTTAAAAGCATAGAGGACAAGTTTTCTCAGAGATTTAGTACTGGACCTAAGTTTGATACACGAAGATGGGTGGAAGACACTCTCTATCATGAGTTATACGAAACCTTCTTCTGTTATTTCCCAGTAGAGTTATTTGAGTGGCTCTCGGCATATGCATCTAGGTCGGGGTGGTATTATAAATCACACCCTTGGACCCAAGAAACATACTAGAACTTACAAGATGCTGATCTAATGTGGACCCATGCTATAGATCATTGGTGGAAGGGAGTATTGGCTAGCTACACTCTGGAATACACAATTTCCATGTATTCTTGTCTGAAGTTGCTGAGTTTGAATTTTTACGGGAGCCCAGAGGATCATTTTTGTGGGCTATCCCCCTGGCAATCAAAATCTTGATGGTAACCATGAGTTTAGAGGCATTCCCAATGGCCGGATAAACCACTCTAAGTCGCTTGGCGAGGAAGCCAGGTTGGGGAAAGATGGATGATATAACGACTAAAAAGGAAAGGGAGGAGAGATGGCTCAAGTATGGTGAAGCACATGAGAGGGAGATTGTGAGATGGTGTGAGGTTGCATTTACAATGGATCCATGGAGGTAGATGTTTTTGGGAGAAGAGGTTCACATGGAGGATGTGGAGCCTGAACAGTTTGTGCTACCCCATCTTGGCAAGCGCGGAAGAGAGAACCCCTCGCTTCTAATGAGAGCCCATCGCATGGAGAAAGAAGAGTCATTGGCGCGCATCTAACCCCACCTAGCAACCAAACCTTGGTGCTTGGTTTGTTCGAATGAGGGAAAAATATAGTTGATCCATTTGATATCAGTGGAAGCAATTGATTGGCTCTTAAAAGATACAACTTCTTGTTTGGGACTTCTATGGCTTCACACACTATTCTAGTATTTGGTGGAATGTTTGGACAAGGCATATATATAGGTGGTTTTGGGAGCGTGTTAGGAAGTGGTGGAGGAAATACAACTGGGAGTGGCACTAGTTCACAAACTATCGGTGTGAAATTTAGTGGGATGATGGGAACATTCGGTATGAAAAACATAGGCCCTATACCTAACACAGGAGATCTAGAGGTGGAACTGGTAGAGCTGGTGGCTCAGAATCTAGTGGGTTCAGTGGGGGAGGAAACACTGGAGGAGATTGAGGGACTGGGTTAGGAGGAAAAGGGCCTCATCCAGCTCCTCATGTCTTTTTGAGATGTCTCTACACTTACCCAGTTACATGGGGCATAGAAGATGCCGTAGAGCATGTGCATAAGTGTGAGCTGCTATGGCACGTGAAGGGGATCATGACCCGGGATCGAAAGGCTAGTTAATTTGTAAAAACCTTTCAAGGAAACATTCATAGTTGGTATAGAATGAAGAAAGGAGTGAGGGGGCAAGTACCAAGGAGCCATATATTCCCAAGCTCACTCGGGAGGAGGTGGATGAGAAAGTGACAAGGGGTAGAGAAGATGATTAACATGTTGGAAGATGAGGAATTGGAGCATAGCGCAGAGCTCGTGCTCGGTGAGTTCAAGGAAGAGCAAAGGGAGAAGAGTGTGAGTAGCAAAAAGGCCCAACTCTTATAATGATTGTTCCAAAGGGCATGCACATGGGAAGTAAACACACGGAGGAAGGAAAATCAATGATGGGGTATGTTAATGACCCTAGCAAAGTTTTGTGCACACGCTTCCAGAGTACCGTGCCCACCAAGGAGCTCACCGCCATGGAGTCCTTTGATCCTAAGGGTGGATACCCACACACAAGAAAGATGCTATCATGGGCATTCGACTCCCACCTTGATGAGCCCAAGTTTGAGGTTAACCAAGGGGTGATACTAGAGCTATCCGAGACAAAGGGTGTCAACCCCATCATAAATGCACAATAATTGTCGGATGAAAAAGTTATGTAATGCACTCAATAAAGTCTCTATGGAGGTAGAGGCAAGGCTCTTTTATAGAAATGATAGGGTTAAAGTCTTGGAGGACCTGATGGAGAAGAGTAAGGAAGAAATAGTTGGGCTAACAAAGGAACTCAGCCTTGAAAAGATGATTAGTGCTCAACTACAATGAGAATTACAAGCGAGAAAGCTAAAGTGCACAAATTTTCCAAGAAGGTGGAGCTCATCTCCCAAGCTATTGTCATGAAGCACCCAGATCTTAACCCTCTCGCATAAAAAGGAGTGTCTTGAGGACTTGACTTAGATCCTCACCATGGAAAGGTAGCCTTTGGCCTTGGAGTTGGCAAAGGATGTAGCTGCGTGCTTGGAGCAGGAGGACAAGTTGAAAGTCATCACACTCGTAGCTGAATACAAAAAGGTGCTTGCTGATGTAAAAGTAGCTACAAAAACCACTGGGGTCACATACGACCATTGCGTGGATCAGGACAAGGTGATAAGCATGCTGCTTGCCAACGACGAGGCTGAGCTGAAGGACTTCAGGGAAAAGAATAAAGGCAATAGAGTAGAATGAGAAAATATTCTAGCCAAAGTAGAAAGAAAATCTACAGCTATTGAGATCCATCGGGTCTCAATCAAAACCTAGCTTAAAGATCTCTACAAGGTCATTACAAGGAAGATGGATGCCTTGGAAGATCAAGCTAAGGAACTAGAAATGGTGGTAGATACCATAAGTACAAAGGGGGAAGGATTAACCTTTGATGCGGTGAGCGCATTGGTTGGTGAACTTTGTAAGAGGGTGCATGATGAATTTAGCACTTGGAATACATTGGAGGCCGACTTGAGGCAGAATTTTACCCTTCTTCTTCTTTAGGTAGTTTTCCTTCTAGTCTCTCTCTTCCCCATTTATTTATTCTTTCCCTCCATTCTTTTCCAAGTCAAGGCCTTGCCTTTTTGTACTACATTCTTTGAAAAGGTTCCCAAGGGTGGAGAACAGGTGAAGTGTGGGGTAACGTTGGGACCCTAATGTAGCTACCAGATCTTAAAGGTGCATAGGCATGCATGGCTAGAGGATGCATGTAAGTTAAGGTACAGAAGGTTAGATTCAAAAAGGGTTCTTGGAGAACCAAGGATGCATGCCCACAAAGCACAATTCAGGACTTAGCTATTTTTGGCCTTTTGGAAAAAACACATGAAGAACATGTTCTGTTTGGATAAGGTTTTAACTTGGCAAATAGGGTGTCCTAGGAGGAATATACCTTACGATAAGAAGATCCAAAGAGCTAATCATGACATGGAGAGGCATGCACCTGAGGTGATCCACACCTTGACACTTGGGGCTAGATTTGAGGTTTTAGAGAAGTTTGTTGGAGATCAGATGCCTATATATATGTGTGCCCTTAGAAAAGAAAAGGAGAGAATCTAAGGAAGGAAGTGGAGCTTTGTAGAATTACTACGAGAACTATGGGATAAAAGGGGTTGATGACGATAGGAAGGATGTAATAAGGGAATGGGGAATGTAAATTTTGTTTTGAAAGCCTTCATATATGGATTCATATTTGGCGCATGACTATGGTCTCCCCTTCTATGATATTCTATAGTAATGCTATGAATGAATATGATAAGGTTACCATGATAATTGTATTAAGATCTTCTCTCTATATTATCTGCATATTTCTATTATGCTTTTGTTCTTTTATGATCATGAACCTTATTTGAATGTTAAGTCTATTTATGAAATTACAACTTGTTAATTCATTAAGCACTTTTACTTTGATATGATTGAAAGGGTATAGAAGTCGTTCCAGAGCTCTATAGCTTTTTCATGTCCTTTAAATCACTAATTCAAGATCATGAATGGTGCCTTCCACTAATCTCACATAAAAGAGAGACTTGACTCCCTCTCCCGTGCCTTGGGTGAGCACCCAGTGCCCGCTGGGTGATAGGCTGGCGCGCATGAGGTTCCATTATTCTTGGTGGGTGTAAAAATGACTACGATTATCTATCTCTCTATATCCATTGTCTCCCTACTAGGTAATTCACTACATATATATAGGGTGGGGACTTTCCCTTCACCGCTTATCTATCCGAAAATATGCCGCATGCTATTAATAGCCACTCACCATTTTCATGCATAGCCACACATGAAAGTGTGCTATCTATAGACTACTCATAGTTAATTGACGTGTCAATCCTATTCTTAGAGTATCTCCATGCAAAAGCACTCTGAATCCGATCCTCTAGAAATAGACAATGTGTGGTGCACACATCTTTGCATCATTGATGTGTTCTACACAATATCTTCTAAAAATATATCTTCATGCCCAAAAATGGCTAAGTCGTAAATGTTGACTTGTCTTGCACACGCGGGTTCTTCCCGTGTCCCTTCTCACCCTTGAACGTGGCTTGTTTTCCCATGTGGACTTCTTGTGTGAGTTTTTTCAAGTGTTCTCTGATCAACAACATGCAAGGGTACCAAGTCCCTCTTTTATGAAAGTCTGTTTAGGAAGTTAGCATGATCACACAAATATTCTAGATCTATAACAAATAATCAATTATATTGCATAACATAAACCAAATCTAGATCTTAACCATATGCAAGATTAACTTTACCATGCATGAACTAGTAACAAATGTGTCAACAATCAATATCCAGCCAAAAAGATAGATCATATTGATTACTATAAAATACGAAGCTCATACATACATAACATAGTCACCATAAGTCATGCATGCTTATAAACAAACAAAATAATTCTACAAAATGTGGATACCTTAACCATGTAAATCAATACATATATATAGGGATGGGGACTTGCCCTTCACCACCTATACATCCTCAAAATAGGTTACATGCTAAGAATAGCCATGTGCCACTACAAGATAATTACAAAAGCATGCAAGCTCACTATTAATAGATTATCTAATAATAAATATAGTTCTAATCCTATTAATAGCCCAAAATTGTGCATGGTGCTTGATCTCCCACTTATTTGAAGTATCATTTATGGGATCTTTAGGTCTTCATACTAAACGTGCTCTGCACTCCATGTCTATATTTATCCTTACACTAAAAATGACTAAGTGGATTCTTGCTTTCTCGCATGTGCCCTATTCCACTATTCTTCCATGCACACCTACGTGCCCTATATATGTGTGCCCAATCCTTATGCACCTTTAGTACTTAGGCTATAATTCATCAGCCCAACATTACCCCACACTTGCTTCATTTCCGCCCCAGAAATGGGTAATCATAACTTATCTCTCCATGAATAAAGAATAAGGAATGAAAGAATAAATATAAAAAATAATGAAAGAATACTTGGGTGCCCTACACTTCTGTAGATAGAATTAATTCTAGATATTCTACTTTGATCTCTACTTCTAAGTCATTCCAATCACTTTGAGTGCCATATTTGTTTTATCCGAATGTCTACAAGTACTACTTCCATTTCGTCAAGAGTCATGTTCTCACCTTCATTTTGCAGTACTATGAGAACATTAGCCAGATTGAGACCATCCCATCCATGACATCCATCCATCACGCTATCAATTTTCCAATGTCCTTGATCTTCTCCTTGTGTGGGTCCTCGGCCGCTGCAAGCGCATCATGCTTCTCTACTATCAAAGTGAGCCTCTCTACATGCCCAAGTGTCTCATTTTAAATTTCTGTCGAAACCTAATCATCCTATGCCATAGTTCTTATGTTTATTATCACATCGGGGCCACACACATATTTAAGGCCAAATCTACCTTCTTCAGTTCATCCTTCAAGGTCTGTAGTATAGATTCATAACTTGTAATTTTACGCACAATAGTTTCCCTAGCGTTCTTTTCTGTCTTGCTACATCGTCCTTTGGTCTTGGCATAAGCATGAGTCCCTCATCCAATACCATATGAACTA
The DNA here is from genome assembly GCA_018340775.1 of Taxus wallichiana var. yunnanensis. Taxonomy (NCBI): domain Eukaryota; kingdom Viridiplantae; phylum Streptophyta; class Pinopsida; order Cupressales; family Taxaceae; genus Taxus; species Taxus wallichiana. Next base: position 68,899,892 of record CM031235.1, on the reverse strand, counting down.
ATGTGCGTAAATAATGTAAAGTAGATGGAAATTTTAGTGTGAATTTCTCCTCCAAATCGGCCTCTTCTTCAAAATCTTGTCACCAATTTGTTCGGCCATATCATGCGTATCAAACACATCGTCACATCACTATCTAATTTTCCTCTGTTAGGTGGTTCATCTCAATATATATTTCTTTCTTATCATCCAACAATGCCCGAATAATTTCTACTTTATCTATGTTTCTACGTGTAAATTATATAGATACCTTTGTTAATGCATTGCTCACTGTTCATCCGGCATCACCGTGGGATTGAAATTCACATGGCATGAATGTGGTGCTTTCTTCATTCTTCATGAGAAACATGAATATTCACATACATCAAAGTCAGGCTCATCTATATGAGTCTGCATGCTCCATGATAATTGCTTCTATGTGCACGTTGTCACCATCTCCGAATCCATTAGCTCCCAACCATAAAGGTCCTTGGGTTCCAAAGTGCTTTGGAACCTCGCACATATGATCTTGGTTGGGTCATCAACATACCCAATTGTTGGAGTCTTACATGTATCTCCCTTGTTATCTTTCTCAGAGTGCTTCCCTTTAGGGATGTGCACACCCAAATCTAGCATGGGTTCTTCAACTGTCTGTGTAGTATGAGGTACGCTGATGGCTCTCACTTATTTATATCTACCTCTTGTATCCATAGTGTCACTATCTATCTCCCTCTCCTTCAACTCCTCTACATCAATTTTCAATTCTTCTTCCTGAGGCTCTTATGCATCCTCAGTGTGCACTTTGAGTGTTTGATGCGTTTTCCTATGATTGCTCACCTTCATCATCCTTTTGGGGGATGTATCTATGCATTTTATTCTTTTCCAGTTCTAATTTAGTAGGAGAAGTCCTAGGTGACCTCCTAAGGGGTTGTGATGGCCTTGTGCCTTGAGTCCTTGTTTTCCTTAGTACTCTTCTATACTGCTGCTCCTTAGTGCACTTTTCTATGTCTATCTCTAGACCGCTAGTTCCCACTACTTCTTTCTCGGGGGTAGGCATGCACTTTATTTTCTCTCCTACGATCGGCTATTTCCTTCTTTGCTCCAAGCTTCGCTATATCTTTTCTCTTGTTCCTCCTCTTCTTCTTCAAGGGGAAAAGTGTCCTCTTCATCTTACAGTGTGCCCACTATATGTTTCCCTTTGGGTGGTCTAGGAGCTTGAACTAATTTTCAACATACTTCCCATTTTCCAACTTGGGCCTTAGATATATATATACAAGAGTTTCCCCAGACTTCCTAATTTCCAAGCTCATAGCTTTAATGTTAATATCATCTAAAATCAATTTCTCAATGTATGTAGAATTACTTGGGTAAATGTAAGTTTTCCTGAGTGTGTGGTAGTTGCAATCTACCTTGTCTACATTGAATAGAATCCTTTGTGCCTTAGAGAACCCATGGTAGTGTGCGGTGAAAGTATGGGGAGCTTACACCAAGGGCTCCACTTTCCATCATTCAAACCAAAATGCACTTTGTAAAAGTAACGGTGTATAAAAAATTATACCTATTTTCCTATACCGAAGGAAGATCCTTAGGTATTCTCCATTCCTCCTCAAACGTAGTGCACATGTGCTCATACCACAATTCTTCTCTCTACTTAAAGGGTCCACTCATGGATCCATCACATGTATACTTAACAAATCTCTTTGCAAGAGATTTCTTCTCCTTAGGGTATTGCCATATTTTATCCTTTGGCCCATCGGGCACTCCAATTTCTACAAATACAAGAGACAGAAGGATCACACCAAAACTTATTTTCTCACCTTGGTGCACCTCCTCAATAATGGTTTCAATAATGAAACTAGCCAAATTGTAAACTACCCCTTCATCATCTTCTTTGCTATGTGCAACCATGCCTTGTTCACCTGTGACCAACGCTCTTGATTATTTAACTTAGTTAGGAGGTTTGATACTACTTGAACAACTAGATACTTCTACAACTTCAGATATCCATCCCACACCCTCCTTTCATGTAACCCAATGCCTTTGTTGCTTCTATCACCTCCTTATCAGTGAGGTCACTGTTAAGTTCTGTACCCGAACTCCTCAATCCTATCAATTTCCCAATTAAAGGTGCGGTAAGCCTCATTTGTCACCTAAATAAATAGAAGAAGTCATCGCATGAGACCATGTTCATTAACCATTGATATAGATTTTCTGGTTTTCCAAAATAAGGAAGTTCATACAGCTGTAAAAATCCAACATTTGACAATATATTTTCACCCACATCATCATATACTAGCCATATCATTTTTTGTCCTCAAGGTTGTCTTTACTACCAATAACGTATCCAATTAATATTTGTTATCTTTGGTTCTATGGTTATAATCACTTAATTTTCAATGACGAACATGTGATTCCTAGTCGTGACCTATAAAAATCCCTCCTGGATATTACATCTCTGAAAAATGGATTTCGAGGGCATCTTCTACTTCGACCTCAACTTCCTTCTACTTCCTTCCCCTTGTGGCCACTCTAGGTGCTTGCTTAGGTGCCATAAAAACAATAAAGGTGTGTTCTTGTGGTTAATTCAAGCTCTACAACTCAAACCTGTGTGCCCTATCTCGAATCTATGTGCCCTAGCTCAAACTTGAACCCTAACAATCGATTTCTCCTCCCCGCATGCCTTTTCTTCACTCAAACACTTATCTCTAATGGAGTGCCAAATAATCTTGTGTGTAACTTTGACAAATCCATCTGGTTCAACTTGGTATCACCGCTCTTCACATGTCACAACTCACTCTTTAGCTTACTCTTCAACTTGCTCAAATTCTCTCAATCGCAAAGGTAAAAATGATTTCACAACACCGCCTTATATAGCTTTTGAAAATTTTTCCACATTTATTGCTCTCCACCTACCACTGTACTCAACATTAAATTGGTGTTTCTTTTATTTTTCCACACTGATTTTTCCACACCATAGTCATAACCTTCGGACTACGCCTACAACTCCTTGGGCACATAAGTCCTTTCATGCAACTTAATGCACTAAAGTACCTATCCATTGCACCTTTCACTAATTAGTTTCCAATGTGAAGCCTACCTCACGTTACACTATGCATCTATTCATCCATACATGGTCTTCATTTATGAGCAATATTTTTGTATATGTACCTTTAGTTAAAGCACTTGCATAATATCTCTCTATGTATACACATCTTCAGAGAACATTCAAACTTGACCCATTTATCTTGTATACACTCCAGCCCACACAAAAAGTATGTGTGGTACTCTGCATATAAATTGAATATATAGTAATAAACTTCTAGTGTGCAAGTGCGCTTATTACACAAAACACTGAACTAAATTGACAAAGAATAACAATGATGTTGGGCCCTTGAAATATTGACTAAGTATGAAGGTGCGTGGGCACACGGGACCCCAATTATAGGATGGTGCACAAGGAAAAAGTGCGTAAAATAAAGGGCTCAAGGAAGCATATAGCATGGGTTGCACGTAAAAGGAGGTTCATGACTTATCCAATTCACACAACAAAGGTAGAACATGTGAAAAGCGTGATTGGTTGTGTGCGGATAACATGCCAGCCTAGCAACAGGTGGCATATGAAAGAGCATGCTAGCAAAGGAATATTCTAGAAGACCATCATGAGATGGAGTGGAGAGCTTAGGCCTGAGGAAACATGCTCATTGAAGGACCACATTCAACACTTGGAGATAGATTTGAGGGTGTAGAAAGGTGATTTGGTAGCACAGAAGGTGATAAATACAAGTACTGCGGACCAAGAAAAGAGAGAGAGATACCTAAGAGGAAAATATAGGAGAGATACACACAGAGAGAGATAACATGGGTAAATCTCTCCAGGATTACTATGAGTAGGGCTATGATGCAAAAATGAATGTATTGATCTTAGAATTGTAATTTCTTTTCTATTTTTGAATAGTTGTCCAAGCCTAGTGATGTGCATGATTGCAGTCTACCCACTATGGCTCTTTGTAATGAAATGATGAATACACTAAAGTTACCAATTGTAGTTAGATATGAATATCAATGGGTTTCATATATATTTCATTTATAGAAGTTATCTTTCCTTTCATGCTATGAATGAATGGTTGTAGCTTTCTTTTTTTTATATTATATGTTATAGAGTCTTTTAGAACACACAGTTTGAAGAAGCTACAAGGATCTGGAGGCATCCTAAGCCCTGTAATCCTTGTATGTCTAAACTTCCTTCCTAAATACTCCTATACTAATCATTGATGAATGCTTCCCACTAAAAACTCACATAAAAGAGAGACTCGACACCCACGCGTGCCTCGGGTGAGTGCTTAGCTTCATTGGGTGATAGGCCAACGACGCATGGGATTCCTTCCTCTTATAGTGGGAGTAAAGTTGACTACATCTTCGTTCCATTGTTTCGGAACCTCTTTTCAAAGTTGTAGTGGGATATAACATGCATCATGATTTGTGTAAAGAGTAATGATGGATTAGTTGACATTGGAAAATGTTGAATCATGGTTCAAAAGCATGGAGGATGAATTTTCCCAGAGATTCAAAGACTGGACTGAGTTTGATACACATAGATGGGTAGAGGAGAATCTCTACCATGACCTATATGAGACTTTTTCTCTGCTTCCGAGTAGAGTTATTTGGGTGGTTTTTGGCCTATGCATCTAGATCAGATTGGAATTATGGATCATGGATATGGACCAAAGAAGACTACTAAAGGTTGCAAGATGTAGATCTAATGTGGACCTATCTTTGTATATCACCGGTGGGGAAGATTACTAGCTAGCTACACTCTGGAATACACCATTTCCATGTATTCTTGTGTAAATATTGCTGAGTTTGAGTTTCTATCGAACCTGGGGATCATTTCTACGTGCTATCCCTCTAGCTATGAAGATATTGATAGTTACCATGAGTCTAGAATCTCTCCCAATGGATGGCTAAAACATTCTAAGCCTTTGGGTAAGGAAGCTCGGGTGGAGGAAGATGGTAGATGACATGACAGAAAAGGAGAGGGAAGAAAGATGGCTCAAGTATGGCAAAGCACATGAAAGGGAGATTACTAGATGACACGAAGCTACTAATGTGATGGATCTATGGAGGTAGATGTTATGGGAAGGAATTGAGGTTCACGCGGAGGATGTGGAGCTGAGCAGTCTGTGCTACCCCATATTGGAAAGTGTGTGAGGGAGACCCCTTCGGCTTCTGGTGAGAGTTCGTCACATGGAGAAAGGAGAGTCGTTGGTGCATATCTGAACCCACCCAGTGACCGAGCCTTGATGCTTGGTTTTCACAAACTAGGAAGAAGTATTGAACCAATTAAAACTAGTGGAAGAAACAGATCCGCACCTAGGAGATAAAATTTTACATTCCCTTTTTCTAAGGCTACACATATTACAAGATTTGGAGGAGTTTTTTTTGGACAAGGGAAAGTGTTCAAACTTTTGGTCTTACATCGGGGTGGCACGAGAGAAAATAGCGGTGGTGGGACACCTGTCACGGACCATCAACACATAGTTTAGTGGGACCGTGGGGCACTTGGCACAGCTTCTACAGCCCCCTATTGGACCCAGTGGTCCTAGTGGATCTGGTGGCTCTAGAGGTACATGACCAGTGGATCTAGTGGATCAAGCGGTGGAGGAAACACCGGAGGGAACCAAGGCTCTAGTTCGAACAAGGGCCCCAACCACCACCTCAAGTTTTCTTTGAAATGTCCTTGCACTTACCAGTTACAAAGGGCATTGAGGATGCTTTGTGGAACATGTTCACATGTGTGAAATGTTATGGCACACAAAAGGTATCACAACCCTAAAAAGAAAGGCTAGTCAATTTACAACCACGTTGCAAGGGCGCGCGCATAACTGGTATAGAAATTAAAATCCTCATCAAACAAAGCAGTGGTGGATTATACTACCTTAAAGAATGCATTCTGGAAGAGTTCCACATTCTTGAGTTTGAGAAAAAAACATTAGCACTTTGAAGAAGATACAAGGAATGATAGAGAGTGTGCGGGAGTATGATGTGCACTTTAAGAATCTCATGTCTAAATTATCATATGATATACATCCTTCTCAGCATGCATAGTGGTTTGTTGGAGGATTGATCACCCCTTTTAGAAGGGCCCTATTTCATAAGAATTTCATAGACCCACACGAAGCATTGGAGGCCGCCTTGCATGCCGAAGTTTAGTAGTATTGATCTTGGTTTTAGCCTATTCTTGGAGGCTTAGATTGCTGCTATGGCTAAACATTAGGAAAAGTTAGCTACAAACTCAGTCCATGAGACTCATAATGGTTTGTGGTGCACATATTATGAGATAGAGGGGCACGTTAAGGATAATTTCCCAGGAGGATGGTACACGCTGTAACATTAGATTGTGAAATCATCATGGGGACCATGATGCTAGTAGATGTCCCTTGCTAGTGCGTAATTAGAAAGAATGTATCATGTTATTGCAATATTTACACCTCCACGACCCATGATACTAAATACTATAGGCTCATTGATCAGATACATGAGGCCATTGATCATGGGGTGTGCCAAACCAGCATTGCTAGTAGTTCTAAAAATGATGATCACTATTATGAGGAGCATGCAGATGGAGGCGCGTGAGGAAAAGGTTTTGAGGAGGATTCCATGGATGAGGTAACCATGGAGGAAGGAGTGAGTTCCTGCAAGGGACATGTTTCAACTATGGATCTACAAAACATTACAAGTGTGAGTGCCCGACTTGTTGTAGTGCTCATGGTGTGGAAAGAAGCATAAGTATGAGGAGTGCCTGGAGTTATATGAGCATATGAATCAAGAAGAATGGAAGGACACATGCACTTTGTGATGGTCGCATCAAGAAGAAAAACATAAAATGGATGCCTTGGGTAACACATGATGAAAGTTTGGAGCCTGTTTTGGTAACAACAATGGCGAAATGATGTGCACAAGAGAGATACCAAGACATAAGAGCCTTGTTTCAAGAGAAGAGGTCATTCATGGAAAGTACCTAGACCCCGCGCATCAAAAGGAGATATATCAAGACACCATGGATGTTATTCAAAGCTTGCAAGGGGAGATCTAGTGTCTAAAAGAGAAATCTAGGAGAGAGGAACAAGGAAGGAGGATTGAGGTGCGAAAGATGAACTATATGAGGTCGAGGAGGTGTGTAAAATGCTAAGACAGAGAACATCAATCCTTTTCTAGGATCCCGGTTGAGGGAGAAGGTACCATGTGTAGGAGAAGAGCACGAGAGGTAGGTCTTGCACACAAACCTTCCCCCTCATATCCTCGACTATGATAAGGAGATTACATTAAATGTAGTTGTGGATGGATGGCTCCTTAGCAATATACTCATTGACATTGGCACATAGGTTAATGTTTTGACTTTGGATTCATGGCATCAGATGGGGAGACCTACATTACAACCATCTTCAAATGTGTTGTACATAGAAAACAAGACTAAGGTAATGCCCATCAGTGTCTTGAAAGATGTAGCTATTACTATCCAAGGAGCCAAGTTTATTGGGGACTTCGAAGTCTTGGTGCTCGTCGAGGCAGAAAATTTCCCAAAGCACTACTTGGGTGCCCTTGGTGTTACAAGAATAGTGCGGACCTCCGATTCAACAAAGGGTACACCAAAATAGTAGTAGCATGAAAATGTTACGTGCACTGATTGGAGGAATTGGATGGCACTCCATTACGAAATGGGTCAACCATGATAAGTTGAATATTTTTCAAGCACCAGAATAGTCTACTCAGGACGGAGTAGAAGCTAGGAAGGGGGAAGATGTCGACACTAAAATTTTCCTCCGTAATTTCTATTTCATTAATGTATGTATTAGGAATAGGATGTTGTTAAGTGTAATTAGTAGTAGCGTTTGATAGAAGATAACGGCGCCACCAGATGCAGTGCCACCAATAATGTAGAGTACGGTAATAGTCAAAGTATAATAGGAATGTTGTAAAAAGTAAATATTTGTCGTAAGTGGTCCGGTAATGTTAAAATGTCAAAGTTGGGATAAGTAGAGAAGTAGGGTCTACATGATTAGGAATTAGAAATATTATATTGGTAATAAGGACAAGGAGTGAGGTCATAAATATTTTGTGTATTTTATTTGTAAAAAGTCTAAAAATGTGGAACCCATGTGAAATGATAAGGTTTATCTTATCTTACATGTACAGATAAGAGTTAAGGTATGGAATATGATTCATCAGAGTGGATTTCTTATCCTATCTTAGAGATAAGATGGATAAGCCTAGAAGTTATATAAATAAAGAGGCCACCCCCCTCATTTAGCATAGAAGGAAGTAGTGAGAAATATTGTATGAAGTGTGTAAAGGAAGCCATCAGTTTAAAGGTGTGTTGAAGAAGCCATTAAGAGGTGTAATTGTAAAGTTTCTCCCATAGTATTGGTGGAAGGCAAGTGAAGTCAATAACACTTGAAGTACCTCATGGGTGAGATTGTAACAATTTCATGTTAATATTATAATTTACTTTGATATTTCAGATTTTTTATCATTCCATCTTATCATAGTCGATGGTATTCTTGTGTTATGTTTGTTGTTTTGTTTCCGTTTACATCCACCAAACTAAAGGTTGTGCATTAGTAAATAATCATAGCACGAGGAGTTCCCGGTGAAAAATTATCATAGTGCCGGATTGGTGATGACATTTTGGTTCCATTGTCGGGACCATTCCTCGTTGGTGGATTTTCTGGAGAGATATTCCCACTTAGTCAAAAATCAATTGGAGGGTAACCTTGTTTTTACATGCATAGTAGTTACCATGGTAAAGTCATTTTTTCCGTGAATAGTAGTTACCATGGTAAAGTCATTTTTGCTGTGAATAGTATTTACCACAGTAAAGTCACTTTTTACCGTGAATAGTATTTACCGCATAGACTTCACTTTTACTTAATAATAGTGTTTACCACAAAATTTAGTTTTTACCATAGTGAGTCAAGTTTTACCATAGATTACGGTGGTCATTTCTATTTTATATTATAGTGATTTTAATTATTGGTGCACATAAGTCTTGTTGATTGTACTTTTGGGTTGGTATTTCACTGTGGTTACTTTTGAAAATGGGGAAGATTCCTATTTTTTCAGCCCAATCTAATGAAGATGCTTCCTCTTTCATTCAAGAGTTTAAACGATCTTGTATTTGTAATGGCCTTATAAGAAGGAACAATGGACTGAATTTTTTTCCTACCTTTTTGGATGGTTCAGCCCTTAGGTGGTTTGAAACACTAGGTGATAATGTGAAAAACTCATGGGATTTATTAACTGAAAGTTTTCTTGAAGAATTTGGTGAACAACAGAGATATGCAGATCTCATGATCGATATCACAAAGCTAACCCAAGGAAAGAAGGAGAAGATAAGGGATTATCATGCTCATGTTCTAGAGCTAAGGAGGAAGCTCGACGACCGGTTCGGAAGGAAGGATTAGCGGATGGGTTGATGAATGGTGTGGATAATCTCCTATGTAAGCACTTCATTCTTGGGATGAAGCCAGAGATCAGACAATGAGTGAAGTATGACCGCCCAGCTACCATTGAACAAGCAAACGAGATTGCAAGAAGGCAAGAAGAAAGCATGGAAGAGGAGCCCAAAGAAATTGTTGCTAAAGTAGAGCCTACACCAGCACCTTTGCTTCAGAATCCACAACCACTCTCGGTGAGCACAAATCTTTCTCCTAGTACATCTACTGAGTATGAAGATCTGCTCAAAAGAAGGGTCAGTTAACTATTAATCTTCTTCAAGGAAAATAATTTAGTTCTCAGGGAGGAGATAGAGGTCCAAAAAGAAATATTTCTGAAGTTGTATGTTATGGTTGTTATAAAAAGGGTCATTATAAGTATAATTGTCCAGATAGAGCTTCTACATCTGGTAAAGAAGATAATGATAAATGAAAAGCACCTATGAATTCTTTTGATGTAGTAGATAAGAACAGAAATAATGAAGTAGATGTGTTTGTAACAAAAAGAAAGAAAGAAAAAGATAATCAAGATGGAAATGATCCTAAGAATATGAAAGGAGAAACTAGTAAGAAACATAGGAGAAGAAAGTTGGGTGTGCGGGATTTTTGATTTCACGGGGCAACCACCATACTCCATCTTGGAAGATCTATCCAAAAGGCCTGCAAATATTACATATGGTCAACTCTTGGCTATGTCTTCTGAGAAGAGGCGGGAGCTGCGAAGTGGACTCAATGCTTGATAAAGGAAGGAGGTTGAGGTCCCTGTTTTGGAGGTAGAGGCGGATCCCTATACTCCACAAGCTGAGGTATTATGTAATGGTATTTCAATTCATGATGTCTTAGTTGATGGAGGTGTTGCAGTTAATGTAATGACCGAGTCTGTAATGAATATGTTGGGTTTAAAAATTGATCGCCCCTCAACACTTATGTTAAGGTCATTAAATAAAGGAAAAACTAAACCGAGAAGGTGTAGTTTCAAATGTGGCAATATCTCATATGGGTGTTGTATGTGTGGTAGACTTTCGGTGATGAAAAATGGTAATGCTATTGCGCACTCCAATGTTGCTAGGAAGACCATGGCTAAGGAGAGTTCATGCAAGAAACTATTGGAATGAAGGCTTCATGAAACTTGGATGTGGTAGAGAGAGGGTGAAGATAAACGTGATCCTCGACATCATAAGGTAGAACTTGTGGATTCAAGTGATGAAATTGAAGATTGGACATCCTCTGATTACTCTAGTACCAGTGAAGTGGACACTTAGAAGATGAAGAAAGTGAGGTTGATGTTTCATCATGGATATCCTTCCATCACACCGACTCATGACCCCATAAAATTATCTGAAGAAGAAGTTGATGATCGTCTCCAACAAATAAAGATTGGTGATCTTGTGATGGAGAGTGAGAAGGAATCCTACCTCCAGCTCTTTCAAAGGTACATACACATATTCACTTTTGATTACAAGGAACTCCGTCAAGTAAGTTGGGTAGAACATTCTATTGAGCTGGTAGATGGTGCTAAGCCTATAAAGCAAATGCCATATAGAATGAATCCTAATTTTTCCAAGACTGTAAAAGAAGAAATAGATAAGTTGCTTGATGTAGGATTCATATTTGTTGTGGAGAATTCAGAATGGGTTTCTCCCATTGTGATCTCAATAAAAAGAATGGGAAGCTATGCATTTGTGTTGATTACAGGAAGCTCAATAAGGCAACAAAGAAGGATCATTACCCTCTTCCATTCTCAGATTAGATCTTGGATGAAGTAGCTGGCCAGGAGTGTTATAGTTTTGCTGATGGATATAGCGGATACAACCAAGTCCGTATAGCGGAGAAATATCAGCTGAAGACCACGTTCACCACTCCTTGGGGAACGTTTTCTTATAGAGTTATGCCTTTTGGGTTGTGTAATGCTCCAGCAACATTCCAGCTGTTTGATGAATAGGGTGTTCAAACCCTACATTGGGACCTTCATCAGAGTATTTATGGATGATTTTTGCATCTATGGGAGCAAGTTAGACCACCTGCACTAGATGGAGACAACATTTCAAAGGTTAGATGAAGCACAAGCCTCACTAAACCCTACAAAGTGTGTCTTTGGATGTTCTAAAGGCATTTTGTTAGGGCATGTTGTATCCAGAGATGGTATTGGTACTTGATCCTGATAAGTTTCAAAAATAAAATATTTACCATTTCCTATGAATAGAAGTAAGTTGAGATCATTTTTAGGCCATGTGGGTTACTATAGAAGGTTCATCAAGAATTTCTCAAAGATTGCACAGCCACTAACCTAGTTCTTGAAGAAGGATGTTACTTATGAACCAGGAAATAAGGCACATGAAGCTTTTGGACAACTGAAGGAAGCCCTGGTGTCTTCACCTGTTTTAAAGAATCCAAATTGGAGCAAGCCATTCATTGTGTACACTGATGCCTCAGATGCAGAACTAGGAAGTACTTTGAGCCAAAAGGAGGAAAATGGGAATGAAAATCCAATTTACTTTAGGAGAGCGAGACAAATGAGCAGTGCTGAGGTAAATTATACTGTAACTAAAAAAGAGGCTCTAGCTATCATTTTTGCTGTAAAGAAGTTTAGAAATTACTTGCTAGGGTAGAAATTTATAGTTGTAACAAATCATCAAGCTCTAAAATATATTGTCAATAAGCCTAACCCATTAGGGAGGATAACAAGATGGATAATTTTGCTACAAGAATTTGAATTTGATATTATAGATAGGCCAGGAAAGAAGCATGTCAATGTAGATGCACTCTCTCGAGCCTATGATGGTTTAGGATCATCTGATTATTTCTCCGATGCAACATTGTTATCCCTTGACACAATCCCTAGTGAATACATAGATATTTGGAATTATCTGAATGAATTCAAGTTTCCTGATGGTGCCAATGCAAAGACTAAGAGAAAGATTACTCAAGCTAGTCGTCCATATTCTATTATGCATGGAGTATTATTTCGAATAGGACCTGATGGACAGTACAAGAGGGCAGTTGGACGTGATCAAGGGAAGGAACTGCTAGAAGAATTCCACAATGGTACATGTGGAGGGCACTTCTCTAGACAACTTACAGCAAGAAGGATCTTGGATGCAGGTTATCACTGGCCCACTCTTTTTAAATATTGTTATAATTATTGTAAGACATGTGATATTTGTCAAACACATGGTAACCGTAAGACTTCATCAGCTCCATTATGTCCTATTCTTCCACTTGGTCCCTTTGAAAAGTGGGGAATAGACATTGTAGGTCCACTTCCAACTACCTCATGCCAAAATAAGTATATTGTAGTTGCCACAAATTATTTAACCAAGTGGGTTGAAGCTAGGCCATTGAAAACAGACTTCCATGGATGAGGTGGCAAGGTTCATATATGAACGCATTGTCACCAGATTTGGTTGTCCATTAGAAATTGTAACAGATCAAGGAAGCCACTTCATTAATGAGGTAGTATAAGCCCTAGTCAATAAATTTTCTACTAAGCATAGGAAGGCAACAACATACAAGCCAAGCACAAATGGACAGGTGGAACGAACAAATTTTGTGTTGTGTCAAATTCTAGCAAAAGATGCAACCTTGCAGGTACATAAGTGGGATAAAAGGATTCATGCAGCATTGTGGGCATATAGGGCAACATCAAAGTTAGCAACAAAATACTCCCCATTTCAGTTGGCCTATGGCATTGATCCAGTTCTTCCTATTGAGTTTAATATTCCCACTGTGAGAGTTATGAAAAATGAAAGGATGGATGAAAGTGATTCAGTAAAAGAAAAGTTGGTACATCTTCATTTGCTAGAGGAAATGAGGGAAATAGCAAAGGATACAAGCCATAAGAAGAAAATGAAGCAAAATGAATACTTTGATCAAAAGATTCGTTGGTCTCCATTTCATGTGAATGACTTGGTTCTAGTATATGATTCTAGATACAAAAAAAGAAGACAGAAAAATTTCTTCCAAAATGGATGGGGCCCTACAAAATAGTAGTTGTGCATGAAAATGGTACGTACTGACTGGAGGAATTGGATGGCACTCCCATTACGAAATGGGTCAACCATGACAAGTTGAATATTTTCCAAGCACCAGAATAGTCTATTCCGAGGACGGAGTAGAAGCTGGGAAGGGGAGATGTCGACACTAAAATTTTCCTCCGTAATTTCTATTTCCTTAATGTATGTATTAGGAATAGGATGTTGTTAAGTGTAATAAGTAGTAGTGTGCGATAGAAGATAATGGCACCGCTTTATACAAAGGCCGCCAATAATGTAGAGTACGGTAATCAAAGTACAATAGGAATGTTGTAAAAGTAAATATTTGTCGTAAGTGGTCCGATAATGTTAAAATGTCAAAGTTGGGATAAGTAGAGAAGTAGGATCTACATGATTAGGAATTAGAAATATTATATTGGTAATAAGGACAAGGAGTGAGGTCATAAATATTTTGTGTATTTTATTTGTAAAAAGTCTAAAAATGTGGAACCCATGTGAAATGATAAGGTTTATCTTATCTTAAAAGATAAGCTTACATGTACGAGATAAGAGTTAAGGTATGAAATATGATTCGTCAGTGGATTTCTTATCCTATATTAGAGATAAGATGGATAAGCCTGGAAGTTGTATAAATAAAGAGGCCACCCCCTCATTTAGCATAGAAGGAAGTAGTGAGAAATATTGTATGAAGTGTGCAAAGGAAGCCATCGGTTTAAAGGTGTGTTGAAAAAGCCATTAAGAGATGTAATTGTAAAGTTTCTCCCATAGTATTGGTGGAAGGCAAGTGAAGTCAATAACACTTGAAGTACCTCATGGGTGAGATTGTAACAATTTCATGTTAATATTATAATTTACTTTGATATTTCAGATTTGTCATCATTGCATCTTATCATAGTTGATGGTATTCTTATGTTATGTTTGTTGTTTTGTTTCTAGATTACATCCACCAAACTAAAGGTCATGTGCATTAGTAAATAATCATAGCACGAGGAGTTCCCGGTGAAGAATTATCATAGTCTTTGGATTGGTGATGACAAGGTGCCTACCATGAGCCTTTAAAGACAAAGAAGGTTAACATCATTTTAGGAGAAGAACCTAAGGAAGCTATTATTGGGGATTATTGGATGGAGAAGAAAGTATCAAGGATCATTGATTTGTTGCACGAATTCGAGGATTTATTCCCATATGGGTACCATGAGCTAAAAGGTGTCCACCATTCCTTGGGGAAATGAGGATAAAACTGAAGGAAGGTGTGCGCCCGATTAGAAAAAGGCCATACTAGATGAATCCCAACTTACGTGTGAAGGTTAAGGATGAGATAGATAAAATGATAGCTTCGGGATCATTGAGGTAGTAAAAGAATCAAAATAGATAAGTCCGATGGTAATTAGCATCAAGAAGGATGGGCAGATTAGAATTTGTGTGGATTATAGGGAATATAATGTAGTTTGTGTCATTGATCCATTTCCAACCCCCTTCATTGAAGAGATTTTGGAAGGAGTCACTGGGCACAAATCTATTCCTTTATAGATGGATTTTCAGGATACCACTAACTCCGGATTGCAAAGGAAGACCAGGAGAATACAAATTTCACCACCGAGTGGGGAAGTTTTACATACACGGTCATGCCCTTTGGGTTGAAAAATGCACCTGCTATCTTTTCACACATAGTAGTGCAAGCATTCCAGGACTTCATTCATAAGTTTCTTCAGGTTTACTTAGATGATTGGACAGTATATGGTCTGGTTAAATACCATTGTGACAACTTGAGATTAATGTTTGAAAGGTGTAGGTAGTTGAGGATATCCCTTAACATTAATAAGTGTGTGTTTGCTACACCCTTTGGAACTTTATTGGGGCATATCATATGTAAGGAGGGCTTCTTGGTAGATCCTACTAAGGTTGCAGTTATTGTGGGGTTAAGGGAACCTACTAGCCAAAGCGTAGTGCACGAGATTCCTTGGGTATACGGGATATTATAGAAAATTCATTAAGAGGTATGCCAAGATTGCCATGCCTTTAGAAGAGCTTCTTAGACACAAAAGTAGCTTCCATTGGGGAAAGGCGCATCAGAGGGTGTTTGATAAATTAAAAGATAGGCTTATTACCGTGCCTATTTTGTAATTTCCCTCTTGGGATAAGCCTTTCCATGTCCATGTAGATGCCTCAGGAACTGCCATTGGAGTAGTACTTGCACAACCAGGTTAGGGGATTGTTTATCATCCTCTCTGTTTCGCAAGCAAGAAGTTAACACCAACAGAGTAGAATTATACCACAACCGAGCATGAGGTATTGTCAATGATCTATGCACTTTTTAAATTTTGATAGTATCTTCCTCGGCACCTTTTGTATTCTACACCGACCATATGGCATAAAATTATTTAGTAAACAAGCCTATTCTTCAAGGGTGCATATGTTGATGGGTGTTGTTGTTTCAAGAGTTTGAGTTCACCGTTGTAGTGAAGCCCGAAAAAGCAATTGTGGGCCCGATCATCTGTCAAGAATTTATTCAGGAGAGGATGCACAAAGTATTGAGGAAACAATGCCAGATGCGTAAATTTTTAGATTGCGGTGCGTGCCCTTGGATTTGGAAGAGATTGTTGTATTTTTAAAAGAAGGTGTGGCACTCGGATGGAATGAAGGCATTGGAGAAAAATTAGTTGGCCATACGTGCCATGCCCTACATGTTGATTTGTGGAGATTTATACAAATTGGGACGTGATGAAGTTTTGTGCAAGTGTGTATTAGAACATGAGCACCTGGCCATAATGGAGGAAGCACATGGAGGAAGTGTGGGTGGGAATTACGTAGGTGATGCCACCACGTACAAAATTTTAATGACAGTTTATGGTGGGAAACCTTGTACAAGGATTGTAGAGATTATTGTAAAGCATGTGACCACTTTGTCAGTGCATTGGCAAACCAGGAAGGAGAGATGAAATGCCTTTGTGCCCCATTCCTAGTACGGAGCCTTTTGAAAAGTGGGAAATAGACTTTGTAGGACCTATTGCACTTTGGTAGCGCATGCATAGACTGGGTCACATTATGTCGTAACTTGCATGGATTATCTCACAAGGTGGGTGGAAGCAGCCCTAACTAAATATTGCATGGCAACAATGACAACAAGGTTCCTACGAGAGAAACATTATCGGAAGGTATGGATGCCCTTTAAGTTTGACGAATGATAGGGGTACACATTTTATAAATGAGACCATGAGGATCCTATTATCTGAGTTCATGGTGGCTCATCATAAGACTACGCCCTATCACCCTCAAATAAATGGAACTACGGAAGCGTTCAATAAAATACTAAGTCATACCTTGACCAAAATATGTGATGTTGGAAGACAAGATTGGGATGAAAAGGTATCAGTAGTTTTATGGGCTTATAGGACTATGTATAAAAGAATAAATAAAGCCACACCTTTTCAATTGGTGTTTAGCATGGAAGCTATTTTTCTGGTTGAATTTATGTTACTTCTCTACGAATAGTGCATACAAGAGGATTAGCTGATGAACAAGCGCTAGAAGAAAGAATTGATGAAATAATGAAACTAGATGAGAGATGATCACTTGCCTATTGGAGCCAAACATTGGAAAAGGCAAAGTAAAAGGCTTGGAATGATCGCCATATTAGAAACAAGAAGTTTGAGGTTTGGCAGATGGTGTTACTATATGATTCTAAATTTCTGCACCATCCTGGGAAGTTAAAATTCCATTGGTTAGGTCCCTACACAATCACGTACATCCTTGAATCGAAATTCGCATGCCGATTACAAATGCTAGAATTTTTTTTTTCTTGGACACTTCAATGGCAGTAGGTTGAAGCGCTACTATAAATAAGTCTTCTTGGTGTCTGTAAATAAGGCAATTTTTCCAGTTAGTCCAGAATTTTCCCTTACGCATTTTCTTTTCCTTGTGTTTCCCTTTTGCGTTGTTGTTTTGTTTTGCACCTCGGGTGCCGGTAACCTTATTGCTATTTTTGGAGAATTTATGAGTGCACAGAGGACCGTGCATCATTTAAGTGTGTTATCCCGTAAAATTGACAAGGGCAATTTTACCGATAACCATACCGAAAATTTTGTTCCGATCCCTCGTCAGGGATCCCTTACGTTCGGAACGTTGCAAAATCCCTTTTCCGGGAAATCTGGTTTTCCGAACTTAGTCATTTTTGGTCTTTTGGCTGGGTGCATGGAATTACTATGTAACACCAACTTTTGGTGCGCCCCCTTTAAATCCTTTGGCGCATATTTTCCTATGTCAACAGACCTTTTGGTGCACCTTGATATGTTGAGTCTTTCCTGCGTGCGCCATGGCGCATGCGCCTTCGTGTTAGCAACCCTTTTGTTGCGCCTCTTTTCGGTGCGCCAAAGGCGCACATAATCTCATGTCGACACCACTTTTGGTGCGCCAAAGGTGCACTTAACTCCATGCTGGCAAGTGCTTTGGTGCGCCAAAGGGTGCATGCTTTCCTATGTCGACAATAATTTTCATGCGCCCTTTACAAAGTTGGTGGCGCATTTATTACTGACTCACCTATATATATATTTGCACACCTGCAAATGTCATTATCACCAGAGCAATCACGTTTTTCTTATTATATTCTCTGAGCCTGTCAGCGCGCCTGCCCTGTCATTTTCAAACACGTAGTGGACCCGTTTGCACGTTCTTCACTATTTATCCGGGTAAGAGGTTCTTATCTCTTTCGTGTGTTTGGCATTTTTGGTTCTTTGTTTGCTTGTGGGTCTGGTTTTGGATTGGAAAGAATGAAATATTGAACTAGCTCCCCCTGCTGTCTTTCCACATATTCCTCCCCCTCTTTCCAGATCTGCTGGTAGAGGAAGTCTGTTCTGAATTCATGGTATGAACCTTGAGAAAGCTTAAACCATATGTTGAAACCCCTTTGAGAGAAAGAACAAACCTTAAAACCATTTTCTCCTGTGGCGCATAAACTTGCTATGCAACATGAAAAATAGTTGCGCCTTTGGCGCATCTGTCGCCTCTGTTACATCATAAAAAGATGCGCCCTCATGGCACATTTCTCTCGTATGCTGCAACCGCTTCCCGTGCGCCCCCTTAAGCGCATCAAATTTGGATGCAACACAAAAGATTTGTGCACCCTTTGGCACACCCAGCATCCATGTAACACCCCTTTCATACGCGCTAAGTACAAAGCTATACAGCGCAGGCGCATTCCTCATTACAGCAACATCATGTTGTGTAGACCCTCTGTGCGCCGCGCCAAGTTACCTTTGGCGCACAAAAAGTTCATGTTACACAAACAATACATGCGCCTTTGGCGCATCCTGTCCCTATGTAACACCAAATCTCCATGCGCCCTTTACAAAATGTACCCTGCAGTATCTATGCGCCATGCACCTTTGGCGCTGATTTAGCCCTGCAACACCTTTTTCCTGTGTGCCTTACCATTTTGGCCCTGTAAGCTGCAGCTTTCATGCGCCCTGCACCCTGAGCCTCAAAATCACTAACTCTTTCTTCTGTCAACACTTCAATGGAAGATCAAATGGCTAATACAACCTTTTTGCGTTGGGTCTCACTTCTTCTTCATGTAGATCAGCAACTAAGCTTGGAAGAACATATGTCTACATCAAGCAAGAGACCTACCAAATCCAAAGGCAAGGCCAAACTTACAGAAGAAGAGATGAAATATAAATATCAGAGGGTCAGAATGCCTGACTCCCAGGCCGAATGCGACCTAGACATCAGAGACTCAGAGTTGGGTCACATTGATATGGAGGAATTCTGGGTTAGGACTCAGAAGGTAACAAGAAGTCCATGGATGGACAAACTAATGGGCAGTGCCCTACACTTCGCTGGAGGAATCCCAGTCAGCACCGTCAACAATGAATTCATGATGGTGGTTGCCCGGTGCTACAACAAGGACACAAGGTGTGTCGTAAATGACAAGGGTGAGGTCGTCATTAACCTCACTGCCCGCCACTTCGAAATAATACTCGGCATTCCTCATCATCGGCACTTTGTGGCCATCAGCCGAGAGGATTGTATTAAGGCCTGGGACGACCATGAAGATCAGTGCATGCAGCTGATGAATGAGGTCTATTTGAAAAACAAAAAGGTAGTGACCCGATGGCCACAAATCATTCACCGAAGTGATTTTTCGGAGGAGCTCAGTGACACCATCACTTTCCTGAGCAGGGTCTTTGGGCTTCCTGACGCCCACTTTTTCCATAAATGGATGCTGCGGTACTTAGAGACCATGAATAAGAATATGCCCGATCAGCGCTTCGAATGGGCAGAGATTATAAGCAGCACAATCTCCGAACAGCTTCAACAATTCAATACAACAGGGAGATTCTACATGAATTCCTATGTTGTTTACTGCTGCAGCATCAGAAAGAGACTACCCAGGCCTGATGCGGAGTGGGGTTTGGCCTCAGGTCAAAATATATGAATACTACCCAGAGTTGAGGCTGGAGAATAGCATCCCTCAATTCACAAAAATCAACGATGTGTTTTTCTACCACATCATCTGCCTGTTGAGGCCAAATATGACTTACGGTCGCACGACCAAGAGCATAGTGGCAGCTACTGAGAAATGGGGGGCCCTGTTCACCCAATTTCCCACATTCACCTATCTAAGGGCAGCTAACTTCCTGGGAGAACCAACCAGACTACCGAGGTATGCTAGACCCAAACTAATTCTGCTGGAACTATCAAGGCAACTGATCACCTATCATGAGAAGTACCTCAAAAGGAAGAAGGGTGGAACTCCTTTCCCCCTCACAGTGGGCAGATATACATGTCTTACCCATCATAAGGCAAGGGACATGTTTGCAGAGCTGGAGCTGCTTAATTTGAAACATGATTTCCTGGCCAGACCTACCTTTGACCCAAGAAGTTGTCTACCAAGGGCGAAACTCGACCCAATCCACGTCCCTCAGATCGAGGACATCTACATCGACGTCATCCATGAGGTTGAGCTCAGGAGAAAGGACCATTCTCGCTTAGCCTTGGCAGAAATCATCCAATATGGGGTAGCAATTGTCCCCAAAGGCTTCCAAACTACGGAGGATGAAGTAGACCAAGTATATACTAACACAGATGGGGACAATTGGCCTTTTCCAGCCATTGATCGAACCAAGGCACCTCAGATGATTGAGGAGAGGGTCAAGGAAACTCTGCGCAAAACAGAGCATTGGTGCCGGATGAATGGATTAATCTACCTCGGGGTTGATTTCACAACCTCCCCATTGGGTAACGCACCTCCCCGATCTAAACAATAGCCTAAAGGCAAGGGCAAAGGCATAGAGGGTGAATCCAGCACCATTCAAAAAGAAGCTCCTGAGAGTCCTCCTTCGCGCGCACCCGAACAGGTAATAACTCTGGTTACGCCAGAGAAAGAAGCAGAAGAGGATATTCCAATAGGCCCATCCACTCAGGATGTCGGCATTGCTACAACAACCGAGGTCCCTTCTGTCCCTTCTTCTTCTCTTCCTTCCCCTCCTCGAGTGACTCAAGCGACCATCCCTTTGGTCGTGTCCTCTTCCCCTTCTTCTACTATTCCTCCCGCTTCTTCATCCATCTTCTCTTCCCTCGCGGATCTTTCCCCCTCCATTTCTTCCCTCATCTCTGAGCTCCCTTCCCTTCCTATGTCTTCCTCAGCTGCAGTATCCCTTCCTCCCGTGGGCACTTCTTTGGCTATTCTCTCCATGCCGCCTCCACGTGTCTCCACGTTTTCCCCTCTACTACTGCAGCTGCCCCCTTTTCTGTTTCCAGCCCTTCTCCCATAAGTCCAGCCTGGATCTCCCAGCAGTTAAGTCAGCAAAAAAGGAAAGTTCCCATCGCTCCGATGGACTTTTCTGTAATCCCATCTAAGGGGGCAAAGAAGCAGAAGCCCGTCACATGCTTCTCTCAAAGTGCTTTGCGGGAGAGAGGGTTATGGAGATCACGTACTCCAATCCTCTCAATCCTCTCAAGGAGAAAAAGGATCTGTCTCCGACAGATTATACTATGACCCAAGTCACAATGGGGACGTCTTCTGAAAGTCTTCAGGGGGAGGCCCTTTCTGCAGTTGACGCCCTCTGCAAGAAGCTTCAGGAAACAAAAGAGGAGAAAAGGCAACTGAAAGAGAAAAATAAATATCTGCTCCAAGCCTTACAGAAAATGGGCAGTGCGCCTCCCACAACTGCCGCCGAGACTTCTGAGCTTCTGAGCCAGGAGAAAATTAATGAATATGCAAAGATCGGTGA
This sequence comes from Taxus wallichiana var. yunnanensis, assembly GCA_018340775.1. NCBI lineage: Eukaryota > Viridiplantae > Streptophyta > Pinopsida > Cupressales > Taxaceae > Taxus > Taxus wallichiana. Next base: position 68,878,202 of record CM031235.1, on the reverse strand, counting down.
GCAGGGTATGGCCGTTTCCGCTTGGAGGAGCCAGATCCTCAAAGACAGTGAAAAAGTAATCGCCAAGCTCTCTGACTTGTATTTGAACATCAACAAGGTGAACAAAGAGCTCCAAGCGTTAGCGGGACCCATATCAGAAGAGCTGGAACATGCTAGACTGCAGCACGAGACCTTTCAACAAATGTTTGACTGTTCAGTCGAAGATCTGGTCAAGTTCGGCGTCTTCGGCCATCCCAGGGCCCTCAACAAAATCATGTCCACTCTGGATTACCGGGTGGATCAGCTGGAATTTGTCCTAGAAAAGATCGACAAGGTGAAGGAAGAAGCCCTGGACGCGATGCACCAAATGGAACGGATCGTTCTCAACATGTCGCCAGGGTTGCTTACTCCTTCCTTCACTTTAAGAAAAGCTGATGAAACCATCCAGATCTTCAAGGAGATCGTTTCTCAAGGGATGGGGCCAGAGGTCACTTTTGACGCAGAGTCTATCAACAACCTGCTGGCCTGTCGGGACTTCATTGGGTTACTCATTGAAGTAGAAAAGACTATTCCAAACTCCCCGAGAAGCTCATAGATGAGCAGGAGACTTGTGAGGTGATCAGTGAGCGGCACAAGGATCCTTCCCAGGATCAACTAGGGCCCATGATCAACAAGTTTATGGAATACCACTCTCAATTCCATATCTTGTCACCTGAGCAACAACAAAAGCAGTCCACCCCCTTTCGGCCGCAGGATGACAACGACAAGTAGCTTCTTCTTCTTCTTCTTCTCCTTCTCTCTCTTCTTCTAATTTCTTTCTATGAATATCTAGAGTATGTTGACACAAATGATGACATCATCCATGTTGCACCATGGGATGATGTCATCCATCAAGTTGTCAAAAGTCAACATGACTTTGAGATATTTTGCATATTTTGTAAATATCTTTGTAAATAGGTGGTTGGCTCCTTTTTGCCTTCTTTTCTCTCCTTCTTCTATAAATACCCCAATACTTGTTGTATTGGGGATGAATGGATGAATATCTTTCAGATGAAAAATAGAAGTGAGGAGAAAAGACTTTGAGCTTTTTGTAACAGAAGGAAAATATTAATACAATATTTAGACTTTGTGCTGAATACATGTGTTATGTGCATTAGATCTTTCTTACGTCAGATCTGTGTGTTTATTCTGTTGGATCTGCTTCTATTTTATTGTCATTTATTTATCATCAGTATTGCTTTGCTCATTTATGCAAGTAGGTTTGGCTCTGTTTACTACCAATCCCAAAACATAAACCTTCTGACCTTTCTGCTTTGGAATTCATTTCTTTTCTCCCTTTGGACCTACTCTTTCTTCATCCCCTCTTCCTTTCCTTTCTTTTCGCAGTCGGAAACACCCCTACTGGGATGAGATCCCAAACCCCCGAAGGTAGAATTTGTGAGACTTACATAGATTCCTACTGGTAGAATAGCAATAAACTAGTTTCGCTTTGCTGACTCAAAGAGGGGCTATGCCCTGCACACTGTTGGCTTGTTTATCCATAGATCTACCCAAGCGACAGATTTTCGGACCAACAATTTTTGGCGACTCCACTGGGGATCGAACAGATCTATCAGATCTATGATGGTGGTAGGATAGAAAATCAGAGAAATCAGAAAAATCACTGCCTGTTTGCAAATCTGCACTTTTTGTTAAAAATCCAAAGATTTTGTAAAGGTGATCCAAATCAAAAATTTTCTTCTGAGATCCATAGATCTGGCCTAGTTGAAGGTCTTTAGTTCACTGAGTTTTTATAGAAATCAGTATTTTGCCATAGATCTGAGTTTTTGACTATCTACCAAAAGATTGAAACCCTTTGAAAAAGTCAAAATTAGATCTGAAAATCAGCTTGCTAATCTTCTCTACCATTTTATCCTCGCTGTTATTTGTCATTAACCGCAATCGGTTTTCTGAAGAGGATAGTTTTTAAATATTTAGAAAAGTACATGCTGCTGGTTTTTTCCAGAAAAGCCAGAAAATCAGCAAGTACAGCCAAAAAGAAATTTTGAATCTGCACTACAAAATCGTAGATCGGAAAGACACGCTGGCAGGTGAACCCTTTACGCGTAGCAGGAGAGCTCATGGAGAAACTGATCCTATTTTTGATTTGCTTCAAAGGCACAATTTCAGCGTAACACCGGCACGTTTTTCAACGCTAAGCTCGGCTGACCGGTCATCCAGGAGTGTCTCACCTCCACGAAGGAAAAATCTTTCGCAAGGGGCATCCACATCCCTTTGTAGTGCCTTGCTACTCAGTGGAACCACACTTCCAGCTCGTGTTCTTTTTCCAGCTTTTCAAATGGTGGTACCATGGGGAAATGCTATGGGTCCCTTGGCTTTACCACATCCAGTTCACGCACTCCCTCACGGAAACCGAAAGAATTTTCCCAAATTCGACGGGAGCGGAAATCAAAGCATGGATTCCCACATATCTGCATTCATTATGTCATGCAGTATCCTGGATGTAACTCACGAAGATGTGTCGGTTCACCTTTTTCTGGAAACTCTACAAGGGCCCGCAGCTGAATGGTTTCAGCATTTGCCGGCCGGATCTATTACGAGTTGGGCCACCTTGCGGGATGCTTTTGAAGACAGGTACAAACCTTCAGAAGATGCATTTGCATTATTATCATGGATCACTCACCTGAAGAAGGAGGCAAATGAGACCATGCGTGATTTTATCACCAGGTTCAATGCATTAATCAACCGTGTCCCTGTTGCCATGCTTCCAACGCCGGAAAATCAAAAGTGTTTCTTCATAAACGCTATGAGCTCAAAAGTTAGTTTCTTGCTCCTTCAAGAGTGAGTGGCTACCTTGATTCTCACCCAGGCCGTTTCCATTCAAATAGAAGATAATTTGATAATATCTGGTGAATTAAAAAGGAATCATCCAAGTCTAAATCTTCGGGCCCTTCACCCACTACTTCATCTGATCCGGCCTTTCAAAAGATGGCGAACGACTTGCTTGCATTGAAGAAGCAGTTGGCTCAGGCTTCCCCAAGTTCCTCATACCAGGATATTCCATGGAGGAATTTCGTTCCTAACAATATTTCACAAAGGCCGCACTTACCCGCAACTGCTCCACGGCTGGCACTTGAGGCTCCTCCGGTCAACGCTCTGGCCGAAATTGAAGAAGAAGAGCAGTATTATGAAGAACCTTCGTCTCAAGGTGAAGATGATCAAGATGTCGGTGAACCGACTGGTGACTCTACTATCGGGTATATGGAATTTGATGAGGAAGAATCTGATGAAGAAGAGGGTACCCAGGGATATGCAAGCAGACAGTCATACGTTGTTTTTACCCGCTCACAAGGAAAAGAAGCAGAGGTTGCTGCCCATGTACAGCAGGAGAAGGCTGTGTCAAACGCGCCTCCAATCATTGCTAAAAGAGGTAATCCTCTTCCTACTCAACTCCCTGGCAAGTCTTTTACAAGGAAATATTTTCCCCCCATCTCTCCTCCAAATCAGTCCTCTCATGTTCCTACCAAGACCAGTAATCCTATTCCACCATCGCGAAGTGAGGGACTCATTCCTTTACCAACGCAACCCTTGGCCGCATTTGATATCATAGATCATGTAAAAATACCAAGATCCAAATGTCTGAATCTGAGTACCTTCAGTCAAATCCCGAACAACTTGTAAGATTGACCAAGTATATTCAAAGTCAAGCTGTTGTATCTAAGCAGGTTTCCCCAAAAGGAATCCTTTCCACTCCTTCTGAATCCCACATAAATGTTGCCTCAACATCTGCATCAGGCAAGATAGAGCCTTTCTATCTCTCCTCCTAATTAATGGTCACAAGTTGAGGAACTACATAATTGATTCCGAGCTTCGATAACGCCATGCCAAAAAAGTCACCCATGCTTTGGGCCTCACCCTTACCAAGCCTTTTGGTAGATGTTATTCCTTGGAAACCAAGTAGGTTCCGTTGATTGGCCAAATCAAAGACGCGCAATTTGCATTTGCGGCATTCCCAGAGAAGAGAGTAAAGATGACAATCCTCGTTGCTGACATTCCAGCAGCCTACGGAATTTTGCTGGGAAGGAGCTTTTGCAGCGAAGTTGGTGGGGAAATTCATATGGATTGGTCTAAGGCTAGAATTCCCGTCAAAGGTGTAATGCAGACTTTGGAGCCGAATCACAAAAGAAGTACTTGGTTACTAGCTCTGAGGACCCCAAAGCTCAAATCCTTTTTGAATCATCAGGGATGGGGAACTATTTCTTGTCTACCGAGTCTGACAAAATGGTTGTTCTCGTTCAAGAAGGAGATCTTAATAAGATCTGGACCTTGCAGTTTAATGGCAGCTGTGCAACCAGCGGATGTGGCGCCGAGCCGTGCTAATATCTCCCGAGGAAGAAGTCATTCCTCTCTCTTTCAAGTTGCAGTTTTTTAACACAAATAATACTGCTGAGTATGAATCTTTGCTACTTGGCATGCAAGCCACAAAAGAAAGAGGGATTAAGAATCTAAAAGTGCAAGGTGATGCGAGCTAGTTGTGAATCAAGTTAAAAGGATTTACCAAGTGAAGAATGAAAGGCTTAGGCATTACCGTAATGCGGTGTGGGATAGCATTGAAGAGTTTGATGCTTTTTCAATTGAATCCATTCCAAGAGCCCAAAATGACATGGCCGATTCATTGGCTGTTTCAGCATCCCTCATGCTCCCTCACCCAGGTTTGAAAACAAACAAATACACCATTGAGGTGGTTTTCCGCCCGAGCGTGCCAGACAATTCTCAGCATTGGCAAGTATTCAATGACGATAATCAACTCATTTCCTTTCTAGAGAAGGTGGAAAATTTTAAAGAATTGCACTTTGAAGGATCTACTTCCACTTGCCATGAATCAGTCACCGATCAAGACGATGAATCTGAAGGGAATGACGGCATATGTCAGCTCAAAGGAAATAAAATTCCAAAGGGCCTGGTTTCTCTGGAGTGGTTGTTCGACAGGCATGATCGTTTTGTGAAAAAGAAGAGGCGAGATGATCCTGACTCATCCCCAGAAACCGAACCGGTCAATATAGGTTCGGTAGAGCACCCGACAATTTGTGAACATTGGAAAATGTTGCACGCCTGAAGAGAAGCGAAATTTGTCAAGTTGTTGAAGAAATACATGGATGTATTGGCATGGTCCTATGCCGATCTAAAGTCTTTTAAGCCAAAGGACGTCCAACATGACATCCCGTTGAAAGAAAATGTCAAAGCCTTTCGCCAGAAGCAGAGGCATTATAATCCTAAAATCTCAGGTACCATCCAGGCTGAAATTCAGAAGATGCTGGATGCGAGAATCATCTTTCCTATCCATCACAGTACTTGGGTAGCAAATATTGTGCCAGTGCGCAAGAAAAATGGTGAGATACGCATATGCGTAGACTTTCACAATTTGAATCAGGCTTCCTTGAAAGACAACTACCCACTTCCTATAATGGATCAAGTTCTGCAAGCAGTAACTGGATCAGAGATGCTATCCATGCTTGATGGTTTTTCAGGCTACAATCAGATTGAAGTTTCACCTGAAGATCAATTTAAAACAGCATTCACTACTCCCTGGGGTACATTTTCCTACAACAGGATGCCTTTTGGCCTAACTAATGCTGGCGCCACTTTTCAGCGGGCCATGGACTTTGCATTCAAAGGTATGATGGGGAAGGTCATTGTGGTTTATCTAGATGACTTAACTGTGTTCTCTAAATGACGAAATGATCATTGTGATCATTTGGAGCAAGTATTGGCCAGGTGCCGAGAACATGGGATCTCCCTAAACCCAAAAAAGTCTGTTTTTGGAGTCACGGAAGGAAAGTTGCTAGGGCATGTGGTTAGCAAAGAAGGAACAAAGATAGATACCGAAAGAGTTAAGGCTATTCAAAGCCTTACTCTGCCTACAAGCAAGACTGGTGTTCATTCTTTCTTCGGAAAGGTGAACTTTCTCAGGCGTTTTGTTCCCGACTTTGCTGAGAAGACTCGTCACATATTGAACATGATGAAGGGGTCACCAACTTTCAGATGGAGCGAGGAAGGGAAGAGGTCATTTGAAGAAATAAAAACTTCCGTTGCTCATGCACCAGTCCTGGTATGTCCCGATTTCTCCAAGGACTTCATCATGTATAGTTACGCATCTGAGCATACTGTGTCCGCAATCTTGATGCAAAAGAATTCGGAGGATGTTGAATCTCCAATTGCGTTCATGAGCTCTCCCCTCAAGCCTCACGAACTAAAAATGTCTCAACTAGAAAAACATGCCTTCGCCATTATCAAAGCAGTGAAAAATTTCAGGTATTACATTCTAAACTCTCATACAAAGGGTGCTGGTCCCTAACACAATGGTCAAATCAATTCTAACTCAACAGGAGTTAGGAAGCTTGCGAGGAAATTAGATCGCAAAGGTCCAGGAGTATGACCTGGATATTAAACCAACCAAGCTGGTAAGGGGCAAGGGCCTATGTCAGCTTATGGCTGAAAACAAAGATTCAGAAAACCCTGATGAAAGGGGTGACTACACCGATGAAGCACAGACCGGCTGGAAAAACCCGATTCACTGCCTCTGGTCCTATTTGTTGCGACTAGTGATGAATGGTATTCCGATATCACTTTCTTCCTCACCTATGGCGAATGCCCAGTGCACCTAACTGTAAAGGAGAAGTGCACTATAAAGCTCAGAGCAGCTAAATATGTCATCTGGGATGACGGTTTATATAAACGTGGGATAGATGGCATCTTTTTGCGATGTGTTGACAAACCACAACAGGTAAAGTTACTCGAAAGTTTTCATAATTCAGCCTGTGGAGGTCATTTCTCTTCCTCCGTGATAGCACATAAGATCATCCGAGCCAGGTACTATTGGCCGACGCTCTTCCAAGATACAGCCACCTGGGTGGCAAAGTGTGAACCTTGCCAGCAATTCGTCGGCAAGCCCAAGTTGGCTGCTTTTCCCCTTAGGCCTGTCATTGTCAACGAACCATTCAGGCAATGGGGAATTGATTTTATTGGTGCACTCAATCCTCAATCGAGTGCCAGACATAGTTATGTCCTTACAACAATGGATTACTTCACCAAGTGGGTGGAAGCCATACCATCAAGCATGCCACTTCTGAGGTGGTTTGCAATTTCATTAAAGAAAATATCATTGTCGGTTTGGCGCTTCCAAAAAGATTATTGCTGATAATGCTTCTAACTTCTCCTCACGAGAAGTTATTAGTTTTTGCTATGAATATGGGATAACTTTGGCTCATGCCTCAGATTATTACCCTCAGGGAAATGGTCAGGTGGAATCCAGTAACAAGAACTTGGTGACCATCATACGAAAGTTAGTGGATGAGAATCAACGAATGTGGCACAAGTCTTTGTACGACACTTTGTGGGCCGATCATATTACTCCCAAGAGGTCTATCGGCATGTCACCTTTCCAAGTGTTATATGGCACTGATGCCGAGCTTCCCATTTCTACTGAACTTCCTGCTCTGCGCTTGGCACGAGCTATCGAAGATGAAACTTTCCAAAATTCTCTCGAAAAGAGGATCATGTATCTGACAGAGCTCGAAGAAAAGAGAGTAAGAGTGATCGACAAGATCACCAACATCAGAATCAAGTCAAGAGATTATTCGATAAAAAAGTGAAGCAAAGGGATTTCCAAGTGGGAGACCTCGTCCTTCTGTGGGACAAGCGAAGAGAGCTAAAGGGCATGCACGGAAAGTTTGATTCCCTGTGGAGAGGGCCCTTCAAGATCAAGCAGCTCAACGGAGAGAATAGTTTCTATCTCTCATATCTGGATGGAACCGAGTTCCCACTTCCTTATAGCGGGCAACACCTGAAAATATTCAAGAAGTAGAGCTTGCTCTCTTCTTTGAACAGTTTTCTTTAGTTGTGTGTTTGTTTTTTTCGTGTGTTTGCTTTTGGTTTGTTGTGTGTTTCCTTTGTTCTCCCTCCGGTCACCCTTGTTTTTGACTCTGTTACCCAATGGATAGGCACATGAGATCTGGGATTCTCTACCCCCAAGTTTGCTCAGGGATAGTCCCCAGAAAGAGCCAGCTGTTATCCCATAAAATTGACAAGGGCAATTTTACCGATAACCATACCAAAAATTTTGTTCCGATCCCTCGTCAGGACACCTTACATTCGAACGTTGCAAAATCCCTTTTACAGAAATTTGGTTTTCCGAACTTAGTCATTTTTGGTCTTTTGGCTGGGCGCATGGAATTACTATGTAACACCAACTTTTGGTGCACCCCCTTTAAATCCTTTGGTGCATATTTTCCTATGTCAACAGACCTTTTGGTGTGCCTTGATATGTTGAGTCTTTCCTGCGTGTGCATGGCGCATGTGCCTTCGTGTTAGCAACCATTTTGTTGTACCTCTTTTCGGTATGCCAAAGGCGCATAATCTCATGTCGACAACACACATTTGGTGCGCCAAAGGCGCACTTAACTCCATGTTTGGCAAGTGCTTTGGTGCACCAAAGGGCGCATTGCTTTCCTATGTAGATAGTAATTTTCATGTGCCCTTTACAAAGTTGGTGGCACATTTATTACTGACTCACCTATATATATATTTGCGTGCCTACAAATGTCATTATCACCAGAGAAATCATGTTTTTCTTATTATATTCTCTAAGCCCGTCAGCGCGCTTACCCTGTCATTTTCAAACACGTAGTGGACCCGTTTGCAAGTTCTTCACTATTTATCCGGGTAAGAGGTTCTTATCTCTTTCGTGTGTTTAGCATTTTTGGTTCTTTGTTTGCTTGTGGGTCTGGTTTTGGATTGAAAAGAATGAAATATTGGACTAGCTCCCCCCTGCTGTTTTTCCACATTTTCCTCCCCCTCTTTCCAGATAAGCTGGTAGAGGAAGTTGTTCTGAATTCATGGTATGAACCTTGAGAAAGCTTAAACCATATGTTGAAACCCCTTTGAGAGAAAGAACAGACCTTAAAACCATTTTCTCCTGTGGCGCATAAACTTGCTATGCAACATGAAAAATAGTTGCGCCTTTGGCACATCTGTCGCCTCTATTACATCCTAAAAGGATGCGCCCTCATGGCGCATTTCTCTCGTATGCTGCAACCACTTCCCGTGCACCCCCTTAAGCGCATCAAATTTGGATGCAACACAAAATATTTGTGCACCCTTTGGCACACCCAGCATCCATGTAACACCCCTTTCATACGCGCTAAGTACAAAGCTATACAAAGCGCAGCGCATTTCCTCATTACAAAGAACATCATGTTGTGTAGACCCTCAGTGCGCCGTGCCAAGTTACCTTTGGCGCACGAAAAGTTCATGTTACACAACACCAATTTTCCACGCAACATGAAAAATACATGCGCCTTTGGCGCATCCTGTCCCTATGTAACACCAAATCTCCATGCGCCCTTTACAAAATGTACCCTGCAGTATCTATGCGCCATGCACCTTTGGCGCTGATTTAGCCCTTGCAACACCTTTTTCCTGTGCGCCTTACCATTTTGGCCCTGTAAGCTGCAGCTTTCATGCGCCCTGCGCCCTGAGCCTCAAAATCACTAACTCTTTCTTCTGTCAACACTTCAATGGAAGATCAAATGGCTAATACAACCTTTTTGCGTTGGGTCTCGCTTCTTCTTCGTGCAGATCAACAACTAAGCTCAGAAGAACATATGTCTACATCAAGCAAGAGACCTACCAAATCCAAAGGCAAGGCCAAACTTACAGAAGAAGAGATGAAATATAAATATCAGAGGGTCAGAATGCCTGACTCCCAGGCCGAATGTGACCTAGACATCAGAGACTCAGAGTTGGGTCACATTGATATGGAGGAATTCTGGGTCAGGACTCAGAAGGTAACAAGAAGTCCATGGATGGACAAACTAATGGGCAGTGCCCTACACTTTGCTGGAGGAATCCCAGTCAGCGCCGTCAACAATGAATTCATGATGGTAGTTGCCCGGTGCTACAACAAGGACACAAGGTGTGTCGTAAATGACAAGGGCGAGGTCGTCATTAACCTCACTGCCCGCCACTTCAAAATAATACTCGGCATTTCTCATCATCGGCACTTTGTGGTCACACCGAGAGAGGATTATTAAGGCCTGGGACGACCATGAAGATCAGTGCATGCAGCTGATGAATGAGGTCTATTTGAAAAACAAAAAGGTAGTGACCCGATGGCCACAAATCATTCATCGAAGTGATTTTTCGAGGAGCTCAGTGACACCATCACTTTCCTGAGCAGGGTCTTTGGGCTTCCTGACGCCCACTTTTTCCATAAATGGATGTTGCGGTACTTAGAGACCATGAATAAGAATATGCCCGATCAACGCTTTGAATGGGTAGAGATTATAAGCAGCACAATCTCCGAATAGCTTCAACAATTCAATACAACAGGGAGATTCTACATGAATTCCTATGTTGTTTACGCTGCAGCATCAGAAAGAGACTACCCAGGCCTGATGCGGAGTGGGGTTTGGCCTCAGGTCAAAATATATGAATACTACCCAGAGTTGAGGTTGGAGAATAGCATCCCTCAATTCACAAAAATCAACGATGTGTTTTTCTACCACATCATCTGCCTGTTGAGGCCAAATATGACTTACTGGTCGCACGACCAAGAGCATAGTGGCAAAGCATTCTCGAGAAATGGGGGGCCCTGTTCACCCAATTTCCCACATTCACCTATCTAAGGGCAGCTAACTTCCTGGGAGAACCAACCAGACTGCCGAGGTATGCTGGACCCAAACTGATTCTGCTGGAACTATCAAGGCAACTGATCACCTATCATGAGAAGTGCCTCAAAAGGAAGAAGGGTGGAACTCCTTTCCCCCTCACAGTGGGCAGATATACATGTCTTACCCATCATAAGGCAAGGGACATGTTTGCAGAGCTGGAGCTGCTTAATTTGAAACATGATTTCCCGGCCAGACCTACCTTTGACCCAAGAAGTTGTCTGCCAAGGGTGAAACTCGATCCAATCCACGTCCCTCAGATCGAGGACATCTACATCGACGTCATCCATGAGGTTGAGCTCAGGAGAAAGGACCATTCTCGCTTAGCCTTGGCAGAAATCATCCAATACGGGGTAGCAATTGTTCCCAAAGGCTTCCAAACTACGGAGGATGAAGTAGACCAAGTATATACTAACACGGATGGGGACAATTGGCCTTTTCCAGCCATTGATAGAACTAAGGCACCTCAGACGATTGAGGAGAGGGTCAAGGAAACTCTGCGCAGAATAGAGCATTGGTGCCGGATGAACGGGTTAATCTACCTCGGGGTTGATTTCACAACCTCCCCATTGGGTAACGCACCTCCCCGATCTAAACAGCAGCCTAAAGGCAAGGGAAAAGGCGTAGAAGGTGAATCCAGCACCATTCGAGAAGAAGCCCCTGAGAGTCCTCCTTCCGCGGCACCCGAACAGGTAATAACTCTGGTTACGCCAGAGAAAGAAGCAGAAGAGGATATTCCAATAGGCCCATCCACTCAGGATGTCGGCATTGCTACAACAACCGAGGTCCTTTCTGTCCCTTCTTCTTCTCTTCCTTCCCCTCCTCGAGTGACTCAAGCGACCATCCCTTTGGTCGTGTCCTCTCCCCCTTCTTCTACTATTCCTCCCGCTTCTTCGTCCATCTTCTCTTCCCTCGCGGATCTTTCCCCCTCCATTTCTTCCCTCATCTCTGAGCTCCCTTCCCTTCCTATGTCTTCCTCAGCTGTAGTATCCCTTCCTCCCATGGGCACTTCTTCGGCTATTCTCTCCATGCCGCCTCCACGTGTCTCCACGTTTTTCCCCTCTACTACTGCAGCTGCCCCCTTCTCCGTTTCCGGCCCTTCTCCCATAAGTCCAGCCTGGATCTCCCAGCAGCTTAAGTCAGCAAAAAGGAAAGTTCCCATCGCTCCGATGGACTTTTCTGTAATCCCATCTAAGGGGGCAAAGAAGCAGAAGCCCGTCACACGCTTCTCTCAAAGTGCTGCGGGAGAGAGGGTTATGGAGATCGCGTACCCCAATCCTCTCAAGGAGAAAAAGGATCTGTCTCCGACAGATTATACTGTGACCCAAGTCACAATGGGGACGTCTTCTGAAAGTCTTCAGGGGGAGGCCCTTTCTGCAGTTGACGCCCTCTGCAAGAAGCTTCAGGAAACAAAAGAGGAGAAAAGGCAACTGAAAGAGAAAAATAAATATCTGCTCCAAGCCTTACAGAAAATGGGCAGTGCACCTCCCACAACTACCACCGAGACTTCTGAGCTTCTAAGCCAGGAGAAAATTAATGAATATGCAAAGATCGGCGAGTAGGGTATGGTCGTTTCTGCTTGGAGGAGCTAGATCCTCAAAGAAAGCAAAAAGTAATCGCCAAGCTCTCTGACTTGTATTTGAACATCAACAAGGTGAATAAAGAGCTCCAAGCGTTAGCGGGACCCATATCGGAAGAGCTGGAACATGCTAGACTACAGCACGAGACCTTTCAACAAATGTTTGACTGCTTCAAATCCAAGATCCGGTCAAGTTCGGCATCTTCGCCATCCTGGGGCCTCAACAAAATCATGTCCACTGGATTACCGGGTGGATCAACTGGAATTTGTCCTAGAAAAGATTGACAAGGTGAAGGAAGAAGCCCTGGACGCGATGCACCAAATGGAACGGATCATTCTCAACATGTCGCCAGGGTTGCTTACTCCTTCCTTCACTTTAAGAAAAGCTGATGAAACCATCCAGATCTTCAAGGAGATCATTTCTCAAGGGATGGGGCCAGAGGTCACTTTTGACGCAGAGTCTATCAACAACCTGCTGGCCTGTCGGGACTTCATTGGGTTACTCATTGAAGCGGAAAAAGACTATTCCAAACTCCCCGAGAAGCTCATAGATGAGTGGGAGACTTGTGAGGTGATCAGTGAGCGGCACAAGGATCCTTCCCAGGATCAACTAGGGCCCATGATCAACAAGTTTATGGAATACCGCTCTCAATTCCATATCTCGTCACCTGAGCAACAACAAAAGCAATCCACTCCCTTTCGGCCGCAGGATGACGATGACGAGTAGCTTCTCCTCCTTCTTCTTCTCTTCTCTCTCTCTCTTCTTGACTTTCTTTCTATGAATATCTCGGAGTATGTTGACACAAATGATGACATCATCCATGTTGCACCATGGGATGATGTCATCCATCAAGTTTTCAAAAGTGAACATGACTTTGAGATATTTTGTATATTTTGTAAATATCTTTGTAAATAGGTGGTTGGCTCCTTTTTGCCTTCTTTTCTCTCCTTCTTCTATAATTACCCCAATACTTGTTGTATTGGGGATGAATGGATGAATATCTTTCGGATAAAAATAGAAGTGAGGAGAAAAGACTTTGAGATTTTTTGTAATGTAAGGAAAATATTAATACAATATTTAGACTTTGTGCTGAATACATGTGTTATGTGCATTAGATCTTTCTTACGCTAGATCTGTGTGTTTATTCTGTTGGATCTACTTCATTTTATCATCATTTATTTATCATCAGTATTGCTTTGCTCATTTATGCAAGTAGGTTTGGCTCAGTTTACTACTAATCCCAAAACATAAACCTTTTGACCTTTCTGCTTTGGAATTCATTTCTTTTCTCCCTTCGGACCTGCTCTTTCTTCATCCCCTCTTCCTTTCCTTTCTTTTCACAGTCGGAAACACCCCTATCGGGATGAGATCCCAAATCTCTCGAAGGTAGAATTTGTGAGATTTACACAGATTCCCGCTTGGTAGAATATCAATAAACCAGCCACTTTCGACTCAAAGAGGGGCTATGCCCTGCACACTGTTGGCTCGTTTATCCATAGATCTACCTAAGCGACAGATTTTCGACCAACAAAGTGTGGGGTGGAGAAAAGTGAATAAGCATGTGATTAAAAGTACCAAGAAAGTCAGTGTTGAAGATCCTTGTTGAGTAGCCCTGCTAGAAGAGAGATGAAGAGAAAATATAGAATGGTTGGTGTTAGGGTAAAGCTACTCATAGATCCCACATACAAAGGAAAATTAAGCACATTTAAAGCAACATGAGGTAGGTGAAAGCAAGAATCTAGATAGAAGAAGTGCCTTTGGCATGGACTCGAGCATGCATAAGAGTCTCCCCGTCAGTTGGTTTGGGTACGTGCTAGAAGGTTAGAGGAGTTTTTTTATGCAGGAAGGGCACATGAGTAAAGGAATTGAAGACAGGTTTTTTTAAAAAAGCTGCATTAAATGAACAAATTACAAGGTAGGTAAAGTAGAATTTAATGACCGTAAAAGGAAAACCTATAAATAGAGGGTCAATACAATCTCATTTGGCTTTGTGGAAACAAAGGGTTGGAGATATAAGTGAAAGATATAAGCTAGGAATTTTTTAGATTCAATTAGAGAGAAGATTTGTGTGATCAAAAAAGTAAAGAGCCAGTTTGAGATTGCAAACCAGAAGGAAGGAATTACACGGGCTTGGAACGAAGTGAAAAGACATTGTTTTGTGAAGAATTTATTGAAGTTAGGGTTCAGCAAACTAGGGCATGGGTTTAGGAGATTTATATCATGGATCTGAGATCGAAGGTTGGGAGAAGGAAAGTAGAGTAACAAGGAGAGGACTGGAGTAATACAATTACCTCGACCATGGCACCGAAGAAAGGGAAGGGCAAAGTGAAGGCTAAACAACCAGAACCTAAGGTGGAAACAAACAAAGAATGGTATGTAAAAATGCAGTACCCTGATGGAGTGATGATGGGAAAGGAATGGGAATCCCATTTGAGAAACATACTATTCAGTGACTATAATCATCGCACTAGAACTATAGAGAAAGAGATGACATTAGAACTAGTACACGTAACCAACAAGTGAACACCAAGGGTTGCCTATCTACAATGATGACGTGAAGGTCAAGCTGGCAAAGGCAGGGTTATTCTGACTCTATGAGTTACCTTATTTTAGGAAGCCAAATCACTTGTACCGGTGGTTAATTTCTCAGTGCACGAGGACTACTTCCACTTTATCGAGCACAAAATGCACATAACTCCCTAGTTGATTGCACAATTTATAGGCCTCATATGCTAGGGAGATAGCCTAGAAGATGACCTTAGCGATAAGGAAGCTATTCAAGAGACCATCATAGAGTATGCATGCAAGAAAGGGTCACAGATATGACATATCGTACATCAAGGACCCAAGCTTATGAAGATGGCTGCACACCTGTAACAAACCGAATGGCCAAGAAATGTGGATTCAAGTCAACAAGCCATGGCTATATGTATGTAGGAAGATTACAGAGGGGGCTATTTATAAATTCTTGGCATACATTACGAGGAAATTGTAAAGTACACAAAGGAAGGGGATAGGATCCTCTTTGGCAATGTCCTACTCACCATAGTATTTACAGAAGTTGGAGTTCCGGATACACCAAATAAGTTTGTGTGGGAGTACCTAGCCGAAGAACCTTCACCTGCGAAGAGGTTTGAAAAGTATGCATGTGATACAATGATGGCTCCCCACAAAGCGTGGCTCAAAAATGGTATATGCGCTTGAGAAATGCATTTGGGGTGGAGTGGAGGATCCCCAAACAACTCCCAGTAGCCACACAAGGAGAAGTGAGTTTGTGGTGTACCAACACTATTACTTAGGTAGGTTCAAACTTGTTGATGAATCATGGAGCCCTTGGTGCAAGCTCCCTTTCACGTTCACTACCCAATACTTCCAAGCGGGAGTGAACAAATTTAAAGAATCGAAAAAGCTAAGGCTAGAGCTAGGAAAATTAGACCAGAACACAGGGATATGAGGAAGAAATTAAACTATCCCAGAGGTAAGCGTGTATACATGGAGAAGTACATGTCACACGAGATCCACATGACTAGACCAATAACACTTCCTATTGCTAGAGGATCCATAGCGCACGTATACGTACGCATAAGGCCAAAATTTGAAAATGGTGCATACTTGGTGGATGAGATCTCCATACCTAAAGACCCCTTGGGAATGAAGAAGCTAGTGTCTAAGAAGAGGGGTAGAGGAGAGGAAGGAGCACCAAGTGTACCAACTACTCAGATAGTGAGCATGCCTTCTATGAGCACCAAACCAAACACCTATGTTCAGAGGAAGAAGTCCCTAATAAAGGAGAAGATGCCAGAAGTAGGGGTGCATGAACAACCCACCACCTTGGAGGAGTCACAAGAGGAAGAAGAGAAGCTAGAATCTCCTGACCAAGTAACCTCTCAGGAAGAAGCATAAGGTAGATGAAGAAGCTGACTCGGAGGTGACAACCAGCTTGGAGAGATATCTGGGAGAAGGAGAGGATGAGAGTGAAGAGGGTGGCAATGAGGAGACAGAGGCAAAAAAAGGCAAGGAACATTTGGAACCTTGCATAGTGAGTGTCTATGACTCGGAGGAGGAGAGTGGAAAAGAGAAAAAGAGTTCATATTCACCTGGTGGAAAGGTGCACAAGGAGATGAAGGAACTGAAGATACAAGGGTAGATGAGAGGGATGCCGAGGGACAGAGAGCCATAGATTTTACCAAGGAGTAGATAACCAAAGTGGCAAAGCAAGAAGCAAAGAAGATGCTTGAGATCCTTGTAGACTAGGAATTAGAGTGGAGCACAAACATAGTGCTAAAGGAAGGGAGGGAAGAGAGCAATGAAAAGGGACATGATAGCCTAGGAGGCCCCGCTCTAACAGTCAGCTTCTCCAAAGGCATACACTTGAGTAGAAGACCTCTAGAAGTAGAACAAAGGTAGATAATGGGCTATATGGATGACTCAAGGAAGGTGCTACGTGTGTGAGTCTAGAGCATGGCACCCACCGAGAGAATTATAGCCATGGGATCATTCAAGAAGAAGGGCGCGTGACCAGACCAAGAAGATGCTTTCTTGGGCATTTGAATCCCACGTCGACGAGCAGGACTTTGAAGTATACCAGAAGGAACTTATCACGCTGCTAGGGTCTAAGGGAGACAACCCCTTAGTAAATTCCTAGGAGCTCATAGACGAGCAAGTATGTAATGCTCTAAACAAGGTCGCGGTGGAAATGGAGGAAATATTATTCACATGGAATGAAAACATAAGGGATTTAGAGGGAAATCTGGCCAAGAAGGAGGAAGAGTTGGCTAAGGTGTCTAGAAACTTAAAATAGGAGGAATTAATTAGCGCACAGCTAAGGTGCGAGCTCAAGGAGGAAAAGGCAAAGGTGTAGGAGGTCTATAAGAAAGTAGAATCGATAAAAAGCACCATCATCTTGAAACACCCAGATCTAATGCCTATCCCCTAGAGGTATGCATTGACGTTGGAATGCCTAGAAGACTTAACATGCATCCTCACAATGAAGAGTACACCCTTGGCATTAGAATCTATAGAGGAAGTAGCCGCGCGCCTAAAGGAGGAGGACCGATTAAAAGTGATAACACTAGTTACTGAGTATAGCAAGGTTCTCACAGATGTAAAGGTTTTTTCCCAATCTGCTTTGAGGCCACATATGACACATGCACGAGATAGAGATAAGGTGGCGAGCTCCTTGGTCACCACACTTGAAGTAGAGCTGAAAGAGTTCCAGGAGAAGAATAAAGGAAACAAGGTGGAGCGGGATAGAGTCCTGGTGGAAGTAGAAAGAAGATCCAAGGATATTGAGGCACTAAGGGTCTCAACCAAGACATGAATAAAGGAACTATATCCTCAAATTACCAGAAGAATGGACAAGATTGTAGACCTGGGTAAAGATATGGAACAAATTGTGGACACTTTGGGTACCCAGGGAGCTGGCCTAAGTTTTGATGAGGTAAACCTCCTGGTTGGCGACCTCTATCAGAAGGCGTAGAATGAGGTTGATACATGGAATAAGTTGGAGGCAATATTATGGAAGGACTTCCCCAGCCTTTTGGTTTAATGTTCCCCCATTCTTCATTATTTCCCCTATTCTTTCATTCCTTATTCATTTTTGTAATATTTATCTACATCTTGGTTCCATTGAACCAACTTGCACCTTGGTCAAGTAGAATGTTTCCGAGGGCGGAGAACAGGCATAGTGTGGGGTGATGTTGGGCCCCTAAAATATTGACTAAGTATGAAGCTGCATGGGAGTGAGGGACCCTAGTTACGAGGATGGTGCACAAGATAAAAGTGCACAAAATAAAAGGCTCAAGCAAGCATATAGCACATGTGGCATGCGAAAGGAGGTTCAGGACTTAGTTGATTCACACAACAAAGGTAAAACACATGAAAAGTGTGATCGGTTACACGTAGATAACATGCCATCCTAACAACAGAAGGCCCAGGAAAGAGAATACCAACAAAGGAATCTTCTAGAAGACCATCATGAGATGGAGTGGAGAGCTTAGGCTTGAGGAAACATGCTCACTAAAGGACCACATTCGACACTTGGCAACAGATCTAAGGGCATGGAAAGGTGAGTTGGCAGCATGGGAAGGTGATAAATACAAGTTCCTGTGGACCAAGAAAAGAGAGAGAGAGACCTAAGAGGAAAAGATAGGAGAGATACACATAGAGAGAGATAACATGGGTAAAGCTCTACATGATTACTACGAGTGGGGCTATGATGCAGAAATGAATGTATTGAGCTTAGCATTGTAATTTCTTTTTTGTTTTTGTGTAGTTGTCCAAGCCTAGTGATGTGCATGACTGTAGTCTACCCACTATGGCTCTTTGTAATGAAACGATGAATATAATGAAGTTACCGATTGCAATTAGATATGAATATCAGTGGGTTTCATGTATATTTCATTTATAGAAGTTCTCTTTCCTTTCATGCTATAAATTAATGGTTGTAGCTTTCTTTTTGTTATATTATATGTTATGGAGTCTTTTAGAACACATAGTTTGAAGAAGCTACAAGGATCTGGAGGCCGTCCTGAGCCCTGTAATCCTTGTATGTCTAATCTTCCTTCCTGAATACTCCTATAGTAATCATTGATGAATGCTTCCCACTAAAAACTCACATAAAAGAGAGACTCGACACCCATGCATGCCTCGGGTAGCGCTTAGCTTCTACTGGGTGATAGGCCGGTGCACATGGGATTCCTTCCTCTTATAGTGGGAGTAAATTTGACTAAAAATGATAAATGAAACACATATAAAGGAAAGGTAGTAAGGAAATATAATCTAATGGAAATATTACCTTATTAAAAACACCAAGAAGACTTATTTATAGTAGGGCTTCAACCTAATCCCATTGAAATAACCAAGAAACTATGTCCCATCTAGTGCCTCTAACTAGAAAGCACCTGAATCAAGTATGTAAGTCACAACATACAGTCCCAACCAATGCACTTTAATCTTTTTAGGATGGCACAAAAATTTGGAGTCATAAAGAAGAACCATATGTCCAACTTCAAGCTTCTTATCCTTAATATGCCTATCATGCCATGTGTTCTGTCAGGCCTTTTCTATCTTCTAAATCCACCTTGAAATGACGCACCTTTCATCCAACTACATCAATTTATCAATACACTCTTCAAGTGATTTCTCATCATCCAAACTTCCTATGCATGTAATACACAAAGAAGGTAACATGAATTCCACGGGAAAAATAACCTTTGCGCAAAACACCAATTAAAAGGGTGTGGCTTTGTTCAATCTTTTATAAGTTGTCATGTATGCCCAAAGTACAACAGAGACTTTATCATCCCAATCCTTCCTTCCAACATCAAAAATCTTAGTTAATGTGTGGCTCAATATCTTGTTGAAATCCTCAACAATCCCATTAGCTTGAGGGTGATAGGGTGTTGTTTTATGGTGTGCCACCATAAACTCAACCAATAATATCCTAATAGTCTCATTCAAAAAATGTGTGACCCTATCACTTTTCAAACTCAATGGGCATTCATACTTACTGATAATGTCCTCCCATAGAAACCTTATTTCTGTAATTGTCATGAAATCCTTTGTAGGCACCGCTTCGCCCACCTTATAAGATAATCTATACAAGTTATAATGTAGCGCGATCCAGTCCTACACATGGGTAGGGAAATAGGGCCCACAAAGTCAATTTCCCACTTTTAAAAAGGTTATGCACTAGCAATAGGCCTCAAAGGCATTTCATCTCTATGCCTAGGATTTCCAAGGTGTTGAAAATGGTCACATGCCTTATAATATTCTTTACAATCCTTATACAATGTTTCCCACCACAAACCAACTAATAAAATCTTGCATGCGGTATTATCCCCGCATAATGTCCACCTTAAATACCACCACAAGCTTCCTCCATAATGGCTTTGCACTCATGCTTAAGTACACATAAGTGTAAAATTCATCTCGACCTAGTTTGTATAAGTCTACACTAATAAACATGTAAGGTGTGACACGTATGGAAATTTGTTTCTTCTTTATACTCTTTATTCCCTCAGGTGCCACACAAGTACACAAAAAGACAATAATATCTTCTAAGTCAGAGGGCTCATGGTTCAACATGAAAAGATGCGCATATGGAATTATATCCTCAATGCTCTATGCATCCTCTCCCGAGTTAATCCTTGATAAATGATTTGGTCCAAAATTACTCTTTCCTGGTTTAACTACCACTGTAAAATCAAATTCCTGAAACAACATAATCCAATGACATATGCACCCCTAAAATGGGCTTGTTCACTAAGTACTTAAGTGCCATGTGATTTGTATAGAATATAAATGGGGTAGCCAACAAGTATTTTCTAAACTTATACAACATGTAGATTATGGAAAATGCTTTGTTCTTCATAGTTGTATAATTCTGTTTAGCTAGGGTTAACATCCCGCTTGCAAAAAAATAGGATGATGAACAATATCTTCTCTAGGCTAGGCTAATACAATGCTAATGGTCGTGCTATAAGCATCCACATGCACATGAAAATGTTTGGTCCATGAAGGAAAGCGTAAATATGTGTTGTAGTAATCCTTCTCATCAATGTCTCAAACACGCGCTGTTACACTTCATGTTGGGGTTAACACAAGGTTGTATAGATAATATATCAGATCTAAGCATATATGCAATAAAAGAGGATATTCTACCAGAAGAAATATACAAAACAAGAGATATAATAATAACCAGATTTAACATGGCTCACCTAGTGTGGCCTACATCCACCAAGAAACAAGCCAATCTATTATCCAAAGCTTTTAGAAGATATACAATTGAAGATATATAATCTTCCACACCTCTTAGATGTATAGTACTTTCTTTCTCTCAAGCTTCTCCTTCTTCTCCAAGAATTCTCTCTCTCACAATTATTCTCACAATCCCTCTCTTATAAACCCTAGCTTTCATGCTTATATAGGCATATACAAACTTAGGGCACTTAGCCATGAAATTACAATCAATAGATCTACTTTAATACTAAATTTATATATAATTCCCATGAGTTAATTAAAACACTCACAAATAGATAACCGATGCTGGTTAGCCCTAACTGATGCCATTTCCTACTTGCCGATCGATGCTGGTCATAGGTGACCAACGTTGGTCCCTTCATAACCGATGGCGGTTATTGTGTTTTCTAGCAAGTTTAATATTGCATGCTAATTTGAAGTAATTGAGCTCCATAACTCAATAATCTACCACTTGGAGATAAATTACTGCACTATACCTATCCAAATTCATTCTTTGATCCTTTCCTTAGATTTGTTTCTTCCTCTTCAAGTCTCAAACTCGAAGACCAAAAAAAGTGGAGTGTATCTCCAACTTATCTTTTGCTAATGTATTTCTTAGCATATCCACATGGTTTTCACTCATATGAATCTTCTCTAGTTTTAGCTTCCCATCCTCTAATACCTTCCATATGAAGTGATACCTCAACTGAATGTATTTCATTTTAGAATGAAATGCTGAGTTATTTTCCAAATGAATTACACTTTGATCATGTCACTAAAAATTTTGCAATCATCTTTCTCATTTCCCATCTCTTCCATGAACCTACTCATCCATATCATCTCTTTTCTATCCTCTATAGCTACAACATACTCTTAATCAGTAGTAGAAAAATCCACAACCTTATGTAATCTCAAAATCCATCTAACTACTTCCCACCTCCGTGAAAATATACCCAAGTAGTGCTCCTACCATCTAGATCTCCAACCATATCTAAATCAACATAGCCACATAAAGAAATATCCAAACCTCCATAACATAACTGCATGCTAGATGTCCCTCTAAAATACCTGAGTATCCATTAGACTAGTTTCTAATGCTCTTTACCTAGATTGGCCATAAATCTACTCACAACTCTCACTACTTGTGAAATTTCTGGTATGGTACAAACCATAACATACATGAGACTACTAATCGCTTGAAGCATATGGTACTTGTGTAATATATTTGGCCTCCTCATGTGATGAAGAAAATTGATCTTTTCTAAATTTGACATGTGCAACCATAGGTGTAATCACCGGTTTTGAATCTTTCATATTAAACCTTTCCAACACCTTGTAGATATAATAATCCTAAGAAAAATATAATTTCTTGTTCTTCCTGTCTTTATGTATTTGCATGCCAAGGATTCTTTTTGCATCTCTGAAATCCTTCATATCAAATGTGTGACCTAGCTTTCCCTTAAGCTCATCAATGGCCTACATACTAGATCCTACAATAAGCATATCATCCACATACAAGAATCGCTTGTACAAATAAATTCAACACTGACCTTCTTTGCACCCGAATTCCTAAGGTCACACCGAGACAACTGATGTAGAATAGAAATGGGTGTATGTGTGGTGATGATGAATAAGATAATGAGGCAACCTTATATCTTCAACACACAATATCAGGATCTGTGAGTCTAAGGCAAAGAATGCTCTCCTAAGATGAAGTGGTGTGATGGATCAATTTGATATAATAGCTACTCGGAGACTCCAGTCAATATCAAGCTCTGCTAAGATTCTATCCACTAGTTGTTGAACACGTGGAAAGTGACCTTGGCACACCTCGTATAGATTTACAAACAAGGTTATGGAAGTGAGAACAGGAGGCGTAATGAAATCACAAGTACTATGGGTGATTTTCTGGTCTAGTCTAGAAATTCTTAGCTTGATCGAGTTGCTATGTTCAATACTGAAAATTATGTAATGATATTAAGTGGAAGTGGTGATGATCTAAATAATGATGCATGAAAAAAGCTGCCGATATCTAATTGGTTTGTAGGTTTGTTGGGTTGTGGGGCCTGATGATCACAACTAAAAATCATGGAGGCTGCGGTTCTTGTATGCTCATATGTGTAATCAAACCCTATTACCAAGTGCATTCCAATAGTCATAGACCTAGTTAGCTAAAATGTTTAGCATATTTAATTATTCAATATTTTCAGAGTACCTAGTAGGTATGTGTATAAATAACAAGCGTAGACCCATATCAATGTTGGTCAACAATTTTGGCCCGTTGGGTTATGGGACCAATGGATCACAACCAAACGTCTTTTCTTGTTGTGGACCATTGATGGTCATGCATAATGAATTGAATTGATTTGATAAAACAAGATAACTATCAAAGGAAATTTAATCTATGTTTTTGGGTATTTTTACGGTATATTAGAAAAAAACAATGAAAGAAAACTAATCTAATAAAAGTAAATGTTTTTGTTCTTTTCTAGTTTTTAAGCAATGCTTCTAATCTAATAAACAAAACTAAATACAAATAATCAGCCAGTTGTAGCTAATTAATTGAGCAGATGTGTGAATCTAGATCTAAAAAAACTAATCTAATTTAATAAAAACCCTTCAAACCCTACCTTAGAGGTGGAGAACAAATCATAACCCTAGAAGAGCTATTATTCCCCATTACTTCCTTGGTAATGTCAAAGAGAAAACTGAGCAAAATTTCTAATGAATTGCTTTACTTGTAATTGCTTAGTCAATTGAAATGAACAATTTTAATAATCTATTTGACATGTGTTTGAAATGAGTATATTAGAATTGATAACACAACAAATGAAACAAATAAAAAAATAATTCCAACCTAGATAATCAAGAGCTTTAGAAAATCTGGTTGTATCTATATTTGTCCCCTCAGTTTGTTCCTTTCTTTCTCCGTGTGTTCATATGATTCCAACAGACTTGGGAATGCAAGAACAACTACAAGAGAAGAAACTCGAGCAATGGTAGCTTGAAGGTAGTCTGGTTGCAATGCAAGTAGAAGAGAGATAACACAAGAGATTTGAGCTTGGCTATGTAATTCCTAATAGGATTGTGGCAGCAATACTATGCAAGATACACAAAAATTCTCAGGCCTTTTACTTGAATACAAACATGGAATATATAATAATTGGTTGGGATGTGCCTTCATGCATAAGGAAAGAAGAGGTAGTTCAAACTAATTAAATCTATTTAAAAATAGAAGAGGGAAGGAAAAATAAGCAATCAAGACTATTTTTAGGCAATTTGGTTCATAAATGCATCCTAAAAGTTAAGTTAAGTGAAGCGTCACATGTTAAAAACACACATGAAGGATTATGGAAAAGTGCGTAGGACCACCGCCTTGCCTTGGGTAGTAGTTCTGCACTAAAGGCCAAAACATGCATAGAATGAAGCGAGAAGCTGGAAAAAAGTGTGGAAAAGCTAAGAAAGGATGTCTAGGCTACAAATATACATTGTGAATGGTTTTAGGAGCTCAAACATCTTCTGAAAGGACATGAATCATCATTGGGGACTTTTGTAATCATTTTCCGACAATGTAGCACATGTAATTTTGGGTGCGTACATATTGCCCCCTCGAAGAAGCATTTTAGCCATGAAAAGACATAAAATGTAGAGTCTAAGTATGGCGTTCCCAAAATGGTGGGGTTAGAAGCTATACCTAACATTCCTATGTTTTTAAATGTCATTGTCAAACTACCGCTACTTGCAAGACAAAGATAAGAATCAAGTGCGGATAGATTAAATATCAAAAATAAACATTAAATTAAAATGACAAGAGGACTTACCATTTGTGTGGGGATATAAAGATAAACTTGTGCCAACGCTCCAACCCTATGAACACATATGCTCAAAATGAGGTCAAAAAAACATATATATAAAAACAAACTCATTTTTCAATTCATTTGCACATATTAGTTTGGTGATTTTTGAGCTTTAGACCTACGGTGACCATTTTCGTCAAGAGAATAGTCAAAATGTTCGTTGCGAGATCGTGATCATGCCTCCACAAGCGGGAGATCGACCCACGTGGTCTAAGGTTGGTTTTCTTCACTTTTGTGTTTTAAAAACCTAAAATATAAAAATGTTGAAAATTTTACCTAGGAGGGGTCAATTTTAAAAATTTCTTGTCTTAAATGAGTCTTTAGGGGGGGTGCCCATAGGGAAGTCTTTTATTTTGTCTAAAATGGTCCTTTTTGCATTTTTGGGTGTTTTATAGGGTTAAAACCCATTTGGAAAATCGGTCCAGGATTTGTCACCTAAAGTAGGGTAGTGATCATGGGACTGCCGCCTGTTAGGGCGGTGGTTCTGAACAAAATGACCAAAACTTATGTTTAACTTGAATTTTTTGAATTTTTGATGTTTTGTCATGTTTTTGTTGAGCTTACTTCTTGAAATATGTTACTAACTTTCTCTTTTTCTATGTTTTGGTGGATGCAGAAGAAGGAAGAATACATCCGTTGGAGTCATGAGAGGGAATGTGATTGGCTCCCAAAAATTTTAGACCAAATGACTCAGGATGAGACAAATATCCTCCAGAGAGTAGGGATATGGAGGATTACATAGGTGCCTCATGTTACTCCTGTGAGTCACATACTGTGTGACTTATTTTCCTACTAGGATGCGACCAAAACACTTTCCAATTGTCAGGTGATAGGGGTGAGTGGACTATCACCCTAGAGGATGTGTACCATATTCTTGGGCTTCGATACTTGGGAGGAGGTTAAACCTGAAGATAGCAGGATATAGATCTAAGATGACTCAGTGGGCCACCTATATGGGGATGCCATTATATCACTTGGCCCACGAAGAAGGGAATGAAAGTCTGATCTATTGCCACTGCTCCCATTCCTATCATTCGTAGAGCCATCATGGGTATCTTGGCCTCATGGTTGATCAAGGACAAGGGAGGTGACACTCTTTTTTATTGCTTGGGCTCCCATCATTGCATAGATTGAGGGACATGGCCATATCTATGCTTGGGAGTAGACATCCTTGGGACCACCTACCATGATCTATACAGGTTATCAGGTTATAGGGATAGTCATTGAGCCACCCCACACTAGTCATGAGCTGGGTATATGAGAAGATCACCCTCTATGGGAGAGGATTAATAGTACAAGATCTAGGGGGGCATCGGGGGCAGCTAGGTGGACAAAAATGTCAATTCTTCATACGCCACATCAACTAGTTTCTTCTTTGAATACAATGAACATGGTTGCCACACCCTATTAAGATATGGTAGGGTTATAGGGATAGGAGGTGACCACAATGGTAGCTTACTCCACTACTAGTCAGTTGGTTGACAGTTAGGAAGGGTTGAGATCCACCCATTCGACCGGGTTCCTCAACACTTTTGGCTTCCCTACATTGACATGCTTCCTCCCATGACACCTGTATATAGGACCATTCAGGAGGCCCGGAAGGGCCCTAAAGGAGATCATGGATGGAAAATGGTTACTCCATGGGTGCCCATAGGTAGGTGGCTTATGCCTAATGGGCAGCTAGTGTCCGTCAACCACCCCTACTCTAGATTGAGGCTGCTACCACTCCTAGTGGAGAGGAGGATGAGCCCATGGACATAGCATCTAAATATGAGGAGTAGATAGGGGATAAGACCAAGGAGGATTCAGTTAGAGAGGTGACATGTGATGAGGGGTTAGGTGGTGAGGTTGGTAGGATAGCTCACATGGAGGTGGAGGAGAGAGACCTCGAGTGGCGTGACACTCAAGATATGTTGAGAGTGGAGCGGGAGACCTTGGTCTCAAAGGGAGCACTTCCTCGAGATGGAGAGGGAGATGATGAGTCTGTGATAGGATAATGTCTTATCTCTATCTTTGGAGAGGCCCCATAGCAAAAAAAAAAAGATAAATTTAGTGTTACATGGGGCATGTGGCAAGAAACATCTGTCACACCACTCAATTTCACTGGCTTCTTCCACAACAACAACTCTGGAAGTCAAAGGATCATGCAAAATTATATTATCACGGGGTTGGGGCTATTTATTTCCTGATCCCATAAGTCCTTTGCCTCTGTCATCAGATCTCTGATCACCCCTAGGATGATTTGCAAATCTTTCTTGACCTTGTGCTTTATGATGACCTTGGGAACTTTTTCCAATCCCCTTCTCTACTCTAGCCAGTTTATAGGATATTTCCTTAATAACTCCGACCAAAGTTTTCAAAACCTCTTCTAGATCCAAAGACTTACTTGATTGAGGCTTCTCTAGATTGATCAAATTGATACCTTCCCTATTAGGAGGCTTACTAACTACTTTGATATTATTTTCAATCTACAAAGCCATGGTGAAGGCCTACCACAATGTTGCTTTGGGTTCTTATCCCTCAAATAATAGGCAACCTTCTTATCAAAAGCATCAGAGTATTTTATCAAACAAGAAACATCACTTGGCCTTAGGATCACATGTAACCTATTTAGGGTCTTATTGAACCTTGTATTGAAGTCATGAAAAGGCTCATTAGGATTATTTTTTATATTTTCAAATTCTGATAAAAGAAACCTAGGATTTGTTTTATCTCCATACTGCAATCTAAAAGCATTATTCATTTCTGTCCATGAACCAATGGAGTTGTTTGGAAAAGATTTATACCAGTCCGTGCATCCTCTTCTAGAGTATGAATAAAAAATTTTATGTACACATCGTCAAATTTGATCTCAAATTATTCCATCATATTGATAAAAAGCTTTAAGTGTTGATCCCCAATAATGGCATTATTTCCTTGAAATTTAGGCAGTCTATTTCTAACATCTTGGGGCACAATATTTGGATATCCAGCCATACCTCTGAAATTTATAGGACCAAAAGTGTTCACAGAAAATGGAAGTCTGGGTGGGGGCTGGGCCATATTATTTTGGGGAAGTGATATTATCGGAGAAACAAAATGATGAGGAGTGAGGGTCTGTGGGGCACAGAATATAATTCTCAGAATGAATGTTCTCTAAAAACTCTATTTCTTGGAAGATCCTATCAGCTTTGGAGAACATAGGGACAAAATGAGATGTAAATTTTTCAAATACAAAAGAAGGACCCTCTCTAGTTGGAGAATTTAGATTTACAAAGAGACTACCTGATTCGAAGAACTTGAGGAAGTATTACAATCTTCAATGATAGGCTAATCGATTTCTAAAATTGATAACTCTTTTCTTGATTTTTGATCTCTAATAGCTTTCATTCTTCTTTTTATGAATTCATCTTTCCTAGCTTTGAAAATAACTTTCTGGTATGGTCTCTAGCGAATAAAAATCTTCTTCCTTCCAGATTTGCAAATATTAGTGATAAATTGCAATTGACAGAGGTTAAGACACTGACATTTATCAAAAATTCATTCAATATGGAGTCGCCACTAAGGATTTTCACCTTAGTTGTGTAAATGCACTAAAATTGATCTATCAAATGTCTATCAACACGGAATTCATGAAAATATTCATAGATATGACCCTCCTTTACCCATATTTATCTTTGATGATGTAAACTTAGTGTAAAAACTAGAAATATTACACGCAGAACTTGTAAATTTTCTTGATTCTTACAAATCTAGACACAGGATGATGTTTCAACAACGTATTGGGTCTATATAATTTGCTGATGGTGTTAAAACTTTGCACACAACTTCATGTCCCCAAAAACAAAACCATTTTGGTGTTGGTATCCAAATTGATTCTCCCTTAGAAACCGAGTAGCATCAAAGATTTAGCAAGACACTAAGAGACAAAAATATCATATTATGAGTCATTTTGTAGCCGGGAGGGGATTTTTCTAACTCTTTGTCACTCGGGCATCAAAGAAATTAATAACACCTTCATTAAGGATTTGATCTATCCTCACTACTTTAGGTTGTGCCTTTTGACTAGGGTGAGAGGACCCATTTTGTAACCTCTGTGATGAAGGCGAATGAAGATATCCTTATTTACATAAATTTGAAAGGGGACCTTGAGAAAATATGATCAATGCACCACAATTTAACTCTCATGAGTTGTCACTTCTAAATAATGGTGATATTTTCTAAACAAGGCTAAAGGTTACTAAAGACATTATGGGATCTTGATTGCTTCTGCATATTTTGGCAGTAGAATTTATACATTTGTGGACATATAGGGCAAACAAGGGTAGTTTAGGTAGGATTCATTGTTTTGAATAATTTTGGTGGGAGATTAAGTAGGATAAAATTGATTATGCCAGATATTTGAGAACCTTCACAACATTTGGAAAAATAAATGACAAAATGCTTTAGAATAGCTAAAATATTCCTTCAACTAGAAGGTGTGCATCAATGGAGGCCCAAATTTGCATGTTTTCACACAATCTCCAAGAATTTAACACAAAGGCTTGAGCCAAAGACTCAATTAAGCATCAAAGACCCCTAGTTCCTCATACCTAAGATACACTCAAAGGATTACAGACAATCTTTATCAACAAATGACAGAAAATGATTTTAAATTGTTTATCTCATTGCAGGATGAAGGATCTTCTTGAAATGAAATTGCAAATGCCACTAAACTATCATAGGGATGAGATCTTGTGTGATTCAGAGGGAATTTAACACAAGATTGCAATAGGAATAAGAAAAACTACTTGTAGACATTCTGAAATAAAGAAGACACAAATTGGTCCAAGATTGACATAGATTAGATTCATCAATGGCGGGAATTTTCTTTGAACAGTCTCAGAGATTTTCAATGGTTGTACACTCATAACCAACTTGACATGATTGAAATCTAAAACATAGGAAATTAACAGGTTTCTCAGATTGGTCTCTCAAGAAGATGGGCTCTCTCAAATTTTCTCTTAAGAACCCTTGTCACTTTGCAAGAGTATTCTCATTGAATTTATACATTTCACTCGCTCACTCATCCCAAAATTTCCCCCAAAAAGAAGAATATTTGAGGAACCTTTATTTGTTACCAATTTGCCTCAGAAAGTGACATTTAACAAATTCATACCCAAAAGCTGCTAGGTGGACAAATTATGAACTGATCACATTTCTCAGACCCTCGACTAATGACTAGGATGTCATGCCACAACATTTTGATAGTCCTTTTAATCATTCTTATTCTGTCATGCAAGAAATCCCCATTTTAATCATTTTCTAGTGGCCTTGTATAGCTGGATCTGACAGAAATCCTTTTCACCCTCAAGGCAACACCTTTTTCATCCTTTGTGCTTGTAACCTTCATCATTTCATCCTTTTCCCATTCTTTCCTCTGCAACTCTACCCCGCATCTAGCTTCCTTGGTAATTTACATTTTTACAAGTTACCAAGAAATTAAAACTTCAAAATATCACCCTTTACAATCCTTGAACTCACAAATTAAGTTCTAAATCCATTCAATGGCACTTTGCAGACAAAAACAACAAGGAATTTCATCAAAAAATGATGAAAAACAATGCGTATTCACATCTCCAGAGTCTTGGAGCAAAAATGGTGGAAAAATAGATGTAATGCATAGCAACCGTTAATTCTACCTCTTCTCAACTTTAGATTAGAGACATCCATGTGTTTCCTTGGTGCAATTGTAAAGGCGAAGTATAGAGGAAAGTTTGCAAAGAAGTGTGGGTTTTCCACGTGCCTTGTCCGATAGAGTTGTTGAAAAATTTTAAGGACCAGTGGAAGGCATCATGTGTCTAAGGTCTGAGACAATTTTCCTTAGTTGTTGAAAAATCCAAGCAAGGGCAGAGTGAGCGGAAACTTCCAAGTGTCCCTTTGATGCTTCTCTAAAATTAAAGCACGGGGTAGGTCCCTAAATAGGCACGGGTCCTCCACGTGTCCTAGGCATTTAGAAAGTTTCTTGAAAATTTTAAGTATAAAAAGGAGCTAGCAAAAGCCTCCATGTGTCTCCTTGGGGACCTTTGGGATGGTCCTAAGAGTGGAGACCCCAAACAAGTGTGGGATCACCATGTGTCTCCTTAGCACAACTACTAAGGTAGGACCCAAAGGTAGATCCTTAAATAAGAACCATACCTCCACGTGTCCATGGTTTGACAAAGCTACATCGGCCACATGAAAAAAATTTCTAAGTCTTGGCAAGGTAGCGGAAACCTCCATGTGTCTCCCTGGCGCAACTCCAAAGGTCAAACCAAGAGGTGACTTTTCATATGAGTGCAGGCCCTCCACATGGACAAAACTTGAGTTAAATCATGATTTAGAGTTTCAAAGTGTCCTACTGACCCACATCCAATCAGAAAGGGCCATGTTTCCATAGATGTTGAGATATAAATTTGATGGGGAAAACACACCTGTCAAATCGTAAAATGTAGGGAAATCACCATTTGCGCATGGAAATGAATCTTTCTTTAAGGATAGAGAATTTAGAAATGATATAAGGCTCAAATGTGATCCACTAAGCCACATCAAATTAGAAAGGACCACTTTTCCACGGTATTGGGACAAAAATTGACAGGGAAAAAAAAACGTGACTATGGAAAAATGAAAGGAAGGAAAAAAACCCAAGTTTACGCCCAAGTTACAAATTCTTTCACATGGATAGAGGAATAGAAAATTTTTATGGATTTAAAATGATCCTCGACCAAAGGAAGGGACTGATTATGGTAACCAAATGATGGATAGAGCTTTCAAGCATCAACATAGGGAGATAGAAAATACGACAGATCCCACAAACTGAAGAATTTCAAGGACAAACGGGGCAAGATCAAATCGAGCACCAAAAAAATTCATGAAATATTCCCTTTTTGATCCCACAGTCACCATGCTAGCATCTTATCCACTCCACATGCTAAAAGGGTCATGCTTTTCTCATGTGCTACCTAGGACACCAAATATGGCTAATTCCAAAACCCATCTTGCCTTGTGCATGCACGCCGTGTGTTCTACAAAACCCCACTAGAACCCTCCCCTGTATGCATTCAACCCATATGCCCTTATTTAAATAGGTCCCACATGCCCATGCACCATCTTATACTTAGCTAATAGTATGGGGCCCAACATCACCCCACACTACACATGCCATCCTTCCTCGAAACATTTTTCAAAGAATAAAGAACGGTAGGCTCTTTCAATGGTTTAAAAGAATAAGGGGATGAAGAAATGGGGAGAAAGAATGAAAGAATGGGGAACTGGTTTATTGTTGGAGGAGAGGAAAATCCTTCCCTCATTCTACCTCTAACTTCTCCCAAGCATCGACCTTGTTTTGAGCTTGTTAACATAGGTCACCCAATAGGGTGCTCACGCCCTAAAAAATCAGTTCCTCTCCTTTTGTGCTCATGGTGTCAACAACACTTTAAAATTTTTTCCCCAATTCTTTAAGGGCATCCATCCTTTAGGTGATCTAGGGGTATAGTTCCTTCAACTAGATTTTGATCAAGCCTTACAGGGTCTCGATTGCTTCTGATTTCTTCTCCACCTCAGATAGGATCTTATCTCTCTCCACTCTATTCCCCTTATTTTTCTCTTGGAACTCCTTGAGTTTTGTTTCATGGGTGGAAATCAAGATACTTGCTACTCTATCCCTCTCTCGTAGTTATCATAGGTAGCTTCAGGTGACTTGCGTGATGACCTTTACTTCTACTAAAAGTTTGGTGTATCAAGCCACAATCTTGACAACATTCATCTTGTTCTCTTTCTCTTGGCACACCTGTGCCTCTTCTACAGATTCCAAAGCAAGTGGTCGCCTCTCTATTGTGAGAATACGAGTCGATCCTCCGGACATTACAAGGCTGAATCATACTTCGATTAGGTGGCATTAAATCGGGACGCTTAAGGATAATTACATCCGTAATCATCTCCACCTTCTTAGGGACTCCACCTTAGCTTTTTATTTCTTTAGCTCATGCCTCAATTGAGTGCTAATTAGTTCCTCTTACTTTAGGTCTTTTATTTTCTCCACGAGCTCCTTATTTTTATTCTCCAATTCCTCCTCCAAGAATTTCACTCTATCATTTCTCCCAAACAGTCTGGCCTCAATTTCGATTGAAACCTTGTTAAGTGCATTATAGACCTATTCATCTGATAACTATTGAGAATTCACCAACGGATTTATCCCTTTGGCTTCCACCTTCATTAGCTCTCTCTGACTCACTTCAAATTTTGGTTCATCCACGTGGGACTCAAACACCCAAGATAACATCTTTCTTGTCTGTGGGTATGCCTTCTTCATCAAATGATGACATAGCTAGGAGTTTCTTTGTAGGTATAATGCTCTAGAAGAGAACACGTAACACCTTGCTAGGATCATAAATGTATCCCATTCTCGACCCTTGTTCCACTACTATGCCTTTCCCACTGTTCTTTTAGCTTTTGGGAAGTTAACTGGAACTTGGGATCTCCACCCATATTGCCATACTCCTTCCCAATGCTCTCTTCTTATATCTCTTTTATAATATTGTCCACACTCCTTTCCAACTCCTATTCCACCAACTTCTTCATGATGCCAACCACTTCTCTCTTTGTGGCTTTCTCTACTTCCTCCTTGGTGAGGCTTGGGGTTCTTTGGTTCTTGGTGCTTACTTATTTTCTCACCCCTTGCCTTGAGCCTCAGCTTCTTCCTCATCATTCTTCTCCTCATCTTCCTTGTTATACTCCTCTTCATCTCCTTCTTCCTCAAAATCATGTACATCATATAATGGATGGTCTTCACCTCCTTCAGGCTTGTCATCATCATCCTTGTCACTGATGTAGGCATCTAGACTCTCTATCTCTTCTGAGTCTACCTCATATATCACCTTTTATTTCTTCCTTACTAGGGATTCTAGTATAGGGTATTCTTCCTTCTCCTTGATATGTGATCCCCTAATTGGTGATTCATCATGGGTGAGGTTATCTTCATACTTTGGTGCCTCTTATTTTGGGGTCTTCACCTTGACAAGAGACTTCTTTCTCCACGTGTAAGTGCTAGGATTTGTGATTACTTTAGGCACACCTACCGATTGTGCAATCTGCACACTTGGTGCCTTGTTATCTTACCCCTCTTCTCTTTATTTATTCTTTGGTGTGACCTTTCTTCTTGTGGGGTTTTCTTGAATGGAGACATCATTATATAGATATGTGCCTTTCTCAAACTTTGGCCTTATGGAAAGATATATTATTGGTATAGCTCTTCCAACGATTGGCAACACTATCGGTTTCATCATTTAAACATTGTGGGAGACATACTTCTCCACATATGAATACTTTTTATGGTACATGAGCTTTCTATGTAGCTCACATGGGTCTTGGTCCACCTCACTAAGGTCAACCTTAGTCTCTTGGATTCTTTGAACTTATTGAACCCCCTTAGAAGTATTGCGTGGTGAAGGAGAAGGGAAGCTTACACGATAGACCCCTAGTCCCATTTTTTCTTCTCCATTCACGAGTGTAGGTAACTACTCTAGGATCCTCCACTCTACCCCGAATGTGTCATGCATCAATTTATACCACTTCTCCAGCACACCTTGTGAGAAAATGTCATGGTTTCACAAGTGTATTTTTCAAACCTCTTTGCAGGTGAGGGATCCTCTTCTGGATACTCCTAAACAAAATTTTCCAGCCCATCTGGCACTCCAATTTCTGAAAATATGATGGTGAGGAGGAAGTTTTTGAATAATATCATCTCTCCCTCCTGCGCGTTGCTTATGATCTCATCCATGATAAAAGCAGACAAGGTATATATGGCTCCCTCTAATATCTTCTGGCACATGTTTAGCCATGCCTTGTTCACTTGTGTCCATCATTCCTAATCATTGAGCTTGGTCACCAAGCACATATCTATCCTCATAACATGGTCTGGAATCTCAGCAATGTCAAAGTATCGTGAACCCTTCTTGTATTCATATGTTGCTATTGTCTCCTTGATAGCCTCCTTGTCGCTCAGGTCATCATCTATACTTTCTCCTTCACAAATAAGACCTGTGAACTTGGATATCAACTATGGTGTTATGTGCATCTTGTGCCCCACAAAATAAAAGTGATCCTCATGCACGCGTGACATCAACCATTGATAAAGGCACTTAGGATTTCTAAAGTAAGGCAACTCATACAATTGTAATAATCCTGCCTTCTCCAATTTAACCTTCACCTTGTCACTGTATATGGGCATCCCATCTAGTGTCCTTTTGTTAGCTGGGTGGACCAAATCTAGCACCATCTCCTTCTCAGTTGTGCTTGTGCGATGGTTATAATCACTCACAGTCATTTGTCTTAGATGTGACACCCATTCCTTTCCTAGCAATAATCCATCTGGGTATTGCATTTCTGCATACCATTCTTCATTGGAGCTCATGATGACAATGGTTTGCTTTCCTTTTCCCTTGCCCTTTTTTCCCTTGGTGAAATGGTTTCTTTCTTGGGTGCCATGCTTTCTATCAGGATTAAACTACAAACTCCTTACTCTGCTCTGCTACTCTACTACACTCCAAACTCAACTCCAAAGCTCAACTCCTAGAATAAATCCTTCTATCCCCGTGCCCTAGCTGCCAAACCCTAACTAGGAAAACCTTCCACAAGATGACACACTTCACACAACCTTTCCTCATGCTTGTGTACTCCTTCCTTCTGGTTTGTAGATCTACTCTAGTCACACACTCAAATTCTTAGGATTCTTCTTCCTTCACACAAATTTCTCTCTAGATGCCCTAGTTTGCAAGAGTGCTTTAACTTCATAATAGCAAGATAGAATAATGACTTGCCCGACCTTGTATTTATAGTTTTTACTTCCCTTTAGTAATAAATTCTATGCCACCTACCAATGTACTTTAACATTAAATGCATATTTTTCTACTAAGATGATGTTAAGGTCCCTTACCCACACACCACATCCTACACAAAAATCCTTTCCAACCTTTTGGTGCACAAAAATCCAATCCGAGTGAAGACTCTTACGTACACATCTACAATGCCAAAGGTAATTATTCTTTCCTTTTCTTGATTTTTTCCCTCACCTACCTCAAGTTGTTCTGTACTCTTCATCCTTTATACATGGTCTTTGATATAGCCTCTTTAGTAGCATAATTTGTCATCCACTGTTTCCATACACACTTTATCAACCTTACACACTTCCTTCACTAGGCCACTTAACTTGTATTGTAGGATTATAATTTTTATTACTCCACCCCACGCTAAAAATATGCACGGTCCTATGTGCATAATCAACCTTGGGAAAAATAATGTGGTTACTGGTGCACAAGGTGTGAAATGAAACAAAAAGAAAGGAATAAGTAATGAGAAAGGGAAACCCAAGAAAGGAAAAGCATAAAGAGAAATTCTAAACTAATTGGAAATTCTACCTTATTACAAACATCAAGAAGAGTGATTTATAGTAGGGATTTAGCTGATCCCATTGAAATGACTTGGTAATCTCGTCCCATCCAACACTTGTAACTAGAAATCACCTAAATCAAGAATGTACAAAATGATGTAGGGTCCCAACCAATGGAATTTCAACTTTTAAGGATGGCACGATACTTGGAATCATACAACAACACCATTTGCCCAACCTCAAATTGATTTTTCTTGACATGACGATCATGCCGTGCTTTTTGACTTTATTTTTTTGTCTTCTGACTCCATCTAGCAAGTGATCACCTTTTGTCTAACTGCATCAACTTATCAGTCCTTTCTTCTAGCACTTTCTCACCAACTAATCCTCTTATAAACACTATACGAAGTGATGGTAACATGAATTAAACTGGAAAAATAGCCTCCATGCCAAACACCAATTAAAATAGTGTGGCCTTGTTCAACCTCTTGTAGGTTGTCCTGTATTCCCATAGAATGAATGATACCTTGTCATCCAAATCTTGTCTTCCAACGTCAAAAATATTAGTCAACACGTGGCTTAGTATTTTGTTAAATGCCTCAATAGTTCCATTTTCTTGAGGGTGATAAGGGGTAGTCTTGTGATGGGACACCATAAATTCTGCTAATAGAATCCTGACTGTTTCATTGAGAAAGTGTGTACCTCTATCACTTGTTAAAATTAAAGGACAACCATACCTGCTGATTATGTTCTCCCATAAAAATCTAGTAGCTATCACTGTGGTGTAATTCTTTGTAGGTGTTGCCTCTACCCTACATGTCAAGTAGTCGGTGCATGTAATGATATACTCGTGAACCAATCGCTCATGCGGTTTGGTGAAATTGGCCCTACAAATTTGATTTCCCATTTTTCAAATGGTTTAGTGCTGGTTATTGGTCATAAGGGCATTTCATCCCTCTTCCCAAGTTTTCCAAGGCACTGGCAATGGTCACAGGCCTTGCAAAACTCAATACAATCCTAGTAGATGGTTTCCCACCAAAGCCCTGCTAGTAAAATCTTCTCGCATGGTAGCATTTCCTACATAGTGTCCTCTTGCAATCCCACCATGTGCTTCCTCCATAATTGCCATGTGCTCATGCTCTAATACGCATCGGTGTAGAACCTCGTCATGACCTAACTTATACAGTATCCACTAATCAACATATAGGGTGTGACGTGTATTGCTAATTGCTTTCTCTCCAGATCCTTCATCCCTTATGGTACCACACCTATTTTCAATAACAATGCGATATCTTTCAAGTCTGAGGGTACATGCTGCAACCTAAAGAGTTATGCATCTAACATGGTATCCTCAATGCTTGCATGTCCTCTCCTAAGTTAATCATTGATAAGTGCTCAGGTCTTGAATTGATTTTTCCTAGTTTTACGACCAATGTGATCTCAAACTCTTGAAATAATAGGAGCCAATGACATATGCACCCTTGTAGAATGGGATTTTTGACTAAGTATTTCAATGCTATGTGGTCCATGTAGAATATAAATGGTGTTTCCAATATATACTATGCGAACTTGTACAATGTGTAGATCATAGACAATGCTTCGTGCTCGATTTTTGTGTAGTTGTTTCGCTAGCGTCAAATTTCTATTGGCAAAACACAAGGATGATAAAAATTCCCTCACTAGGTTGTGCTAGTACTACTCCCATAGTTGTCCCTGAGGCATCAACATGCACATGGAAAGGCTTATCCCAAGAAGGAAAACATAATATGGGTGTCGTGATAAGCCTATCCTTCAAAGTGTCAAATGCCTTCTGTTGCGCCTCTCCCCAATGAAAGACACTCTTGTGTTTTAACAATTCCTCCAAGGGCATGATGATCTTGGCATATCCCTTGATGAATTTCCTATAATACCCTATATGCCCAAGGAATCTAGTGCACTACACTTTGACTAGTAGGCTCCCCTAATCCCACAATAAATGCAACTTTAGCGGGATCCACTTGTAAGCCTTGTTTACATATAATGTGTGCTAACAGGGTTACAAATGGAGTAGAAAAGACATATTTCTTAATGTTGAGGGATATCCTACATTTCGACATCTCTCAAAAATAAACCTCAAATTTTCACAATGGTCTTTCACCAATCTATACACATTCCACTCATCCAGTAAACTTGAAAAATTTATGGATGAAGTCCTGAAATGCTTGTAACAAGATGTGCGAGAACACAACAGGTGCATTCTTCAATCCAAAAGGCATAACCATGTAGGAAAAACTTCCCCATTTAGTGGTGAAAGTTGTCTTTCTTTGGTCTTCCTTTGCAATCCTGACTTGGTGATACCCTGAGAACCCATCTGTGAAAGAGTAGACTTCATTCCCGACTACTCCCTCCAAAATTTCTTCAGTAAAGGGAGTTGGAAAAGGATTAATGACACATACTACATTTAGACCCATGTATTCAACAATGATTCTTATCCTTGTATCCTTCTTGATACTGATAACCATTGGGCTTATCCATTTTGATTCTTCCACTTCCTCAATGATATTAGATGCTATCATCTTGTCTATTTCTTCCTTGAACCATACGCGTAAATTTGGATTCATCCGATATGACCTCTTCTCGAATTGGGTGCACACCCTCCTTCAATTTAATCTTCATCTTCCCTAAGGAATGGTGAACACCTTTTAGTTCATGGTACCCATGGGGGAATAAATCTGAACTTTCGAAATGATCAATGACCTTTGAAACTTATTTTTCGATCAATAATCCCCGATGATTACTTCCTTTGGTTCTCGTCTCTCTGTCCCAATGTTAACCTTATTTGTTTCAAGGGATCATGATAGGTTTGTGCTTGCTCATCAACACTATTTATGAATTTTCACATAACTTCTGAATGGTTAACATCTAAAGTTTCCATCTCTTCTCTATCTACTACATAGACCATCTTTCCTTTTTCTTTTTCCATGCATGCATGCTTAAGTCGTAATTCCTCTACTTCTTCTTCATTAAAGCATGTCTTAAAATAAGGCTCACCTAACAACTCTAGTAGCCTATCCTCTACCATAACACTATCTCCCATTGTAAGGTGCTTGATTACTTGCAACGCCTTATCCACCGATGGCTTGGTACTCCTATACTCGAAAGCTTGAATGAGATCAGTCCACTAACTCTTGCTTATTACTAGTTTCATGATGCATCTCCAAATGAATATACCATGTGCACACACAACCTTGTAAAGTGGAATACAACTTATGTACCCATAAAAAAGGTGGTAATGCTTTTGTGCTTCCCATCTAGGCCTTCTCACATGCTTGGATATGAAATGAGGTGGTCTCTTTACCATGGTAGTCTTATATGATAGTGGGCATGTTTCTTCTGGAGAACCTTACAGAGAATGTAATTCTTACCTCACACCATTCTAGGAGGCTCTCCTAATGGGTATCCCACTAGTGTGCTATAATTATGAGAAGGTTATAATTGAGCATTTTCCTCCGCTCCTCCTCATTTTTCCATTGAGCTTCCATTTCCCACAAGAAAATTTCAGGATATGCTCCTCTAGAATAACTTGGCAACTTCCTTCCTCCTAGGTGCTTGACTAAGCATGCCTTTGTTACCATTGTTATAGATCCTCTCATCTATTGCCCACTTAACTCATAAGTCCCATGCACCCAATTTTCACATGCCATACTAGTGGTATCACTCAAAGATTAAGCATCTTCAAACTAGATGAATCCCTCCATGGATTGAATTATCTCGGATCTCTCGATGGAACACACATAGATTCTATCAAGGAATTATTCTCCTAAGGGATCTTTATAGGGTGTTGACTTCCCATATGTCAAAGGAATGATCACCATTTCTTCCTTGTTCTCAAAGCTGATATACACTTTGTTAAACCGCAGTTGACATTGTTCTTATAACACCATGGGTGCCCAAGTAACACTCGGATTTTTTTTTGCCTCGGTAAGTACCAAGACTTCAAGTCTCTAGTGAATTTTGCCCCTTGAATGGTGATA
Source organism: Taxus wallichiana var. yunnanensis (assembly GCA_018340775.1). Lineage (NCBI taxonomy): Eukaryota > Viridiplantae > Streptophyta > Pinopsida > Cupressales > Taxaceae > Taxus > Taxus wallichiana. The sequence goes on along the minus strand of CM031235.1, from coordinate 68,837,921 downwards.
ACTGCACCCTTCAATACTCTAAGGGCATTTCCTTAGTCTTGTTTTCCATATAAAACACATTTAAAGATGGTCAATACGGGCCTTCCCATTTGATGCTAGAAATCTAAGGTAAGAACATTGAACTGTGCTCCCATGTCAATGAGGATATTACTCAAAAGCCATCCATCAATAACCTCATTCAAAGTAATCTCCTTATCATATTCAAGGCTACGAGTAGGAAGGTTTGCATGCAAAAATTTCATTTCACACTCATCTCTCGATGCGTGGTACCTTCTCTCTCACCATTCTCCTAGCAAGGGATAATATTCTCTTTCCTTAACATCATACATACTTTTTTGACCTCATCTAGGTTATCCTTTAGACCCTCAACATTCTTCCTTTGCTCCATCTACTTTAATTTCTCCTTTAGACATTGGATCTCCCCTTATAAACTCTGAATCATGTCCATAGTCTCTTGATACACCTCTTTCTGATGAGTAGGGTCTGGATACTTTCCATGTATCACTTCCTCTCTTGAAACTAGTGTCCTCTATCTTGGCATCTCCCTAGCGCGCATCGTCCTCTCGCTTTGTGATCACTAGTACAGTGCTCTATCCCCGACTCATGCACCACCTTAGCATCCACTTGTGAATAGACCTTCTTAATGCTCACCATCCTAATGCCTTTGTCCTTCCGGTGTTGCTAGTTTATATGCTCATAAATTTCTAGACACTCTTCGTACTTATGCTTCTTTTTACACCATGAGCATTGTAATAGATCAGGACACTCACGTTTGTAATGCTTTGTAGATCCATAGTTATAATAGGTTCCTCATGGGAACTCACTTCTTCCTCTTCTATAGTTATTACTGCAACCATGAAATCTTCCGCAAAATTTTTTCCACACGCTTCTCCATCTACGCACCCTTCATAAAGATAATAATCATCCTTGGAACTACCTTCAATTCTATTCGGTACACACCCGGATACATAGCATCATAGATATTATCAATCAATTTTCAATCCTTAGTATCATGGGTCATAGAGGTACAAATCTTACAATAGCAAGAAACATTCTTTTGGATCATGTGATGCAGTAGAGGACATTTACTTGCATCATGATACCCATGGAAAATTTCATAGTTTACCGCTATGGCACGTACCAAATTTCAAGGGAAACTATCCTTTACATGTCCCTCCACTTCATAGTATGTACACCAAAGCCCACTATGAACCTCATGGGAAAAGTTTGTAGATAACTTATCTAACTGCTTGGCCATTGCAGAAATTTGAGCCTCCAAAAAGGACTAACACTAGTATCAATGCTCCTAATAACTTCAACGTGAAGGGAAGCTTCCAATGCCTTGTGTGGGTCTCTGAAAGTCATGTGTAACAGATACCTTATAAATGGTGTTATCAATCCTATGAAAAACCATTGAGCATATTGAGAAGGATGAATGTCATAGGATAGTTTAGACAAGAGAGTCTTAAAATGCATGTCATACTCCCGCACACTCTCTGCCATTCCCTGCTGGATCTCCTTCAAAGTGCTAATGCTCTTCTACTCAAACTTAGGGATATGGAATTCTACTAGGAATTCATTCTTCAACATGGTGTGGTATACCACTATATGACGGGGTCATACTTCCTATACCAACTATGCGCGTGTCCTTGTAACGTAGTTGCAAACTAACTTACCTTCTACTTCGGGGTAGTGATCCCTTTTGTGCACCATAGTAACTCACACTTGTGCACATGCTCTGTAGCATCTTCAATACCCCTATAGTTTGGTAAGTGCAAAAATCTCAAAAATACTTGTGGGGGTGGTTGAGGCTATTGTCCTCCTAAGCTAGAGCCTTGGTTCCCTCTAGTGTTTCCTCTTCCACCAAATCCATTGGATTCACTAGGTCTTATTCATCCTAATCCACCGATCCACCTCTTGCAAATGTCGAGAAAAGGGCCTTAAGTGGTCGTGCATAGTATTCCCAATGTCAAACTAAAATTTACACCAATGGTTTGTGATATTGTCCCACTTCCAGTTGTGTGTCCCACGCTACTCCTAGACGCATGATACCAAAACCTTGTGTACTTGCACCTTGTCTAAAAATTCCTCCAAATATAAGAATGGATTACACAACCATGAATGTTCTAAACCAAAAATTATATCTCATTGGTGTAGATTAGTTACTCCCACCGTACTAATCAAGGTTAACAATACTTCTCCCATGATCTGGAAAACCAAGTGCTAGGGGTTGGTCATCAGGTGGGTTGAGATGCTTGCACGACGGCTCTCCTCTCTCCATGTGACAAAATCTCATCAGAAGATGAGGGGGATTCTCTCCTGTACTTACCAAGATGGGGTAACATATACTTCTTAGGTTCCACATCCTCTCGCGTGTACCTCAACTCCTCCCCACGTCTACATCCATAGATCTATCATACTTACTGACCTCGCGTTGTCTAGTCATCTCCCTTTCATGAGCTTCGCTATACTTGAGTCATCTATCCTCCATTTCCTTCACATCCGCAATGTCTGCCATCTTCCTCCACCCTATCTTCCTCTCATTGTACTCAACAAAGTTTAGTCAACATGGAAAATGCCTCTAAACTCAAGGTAATGACCAAGATCTTCATATCCAAAGGAATAAATGCAAAAATGATCCTTTGGGATCCCTTAGAAACTCAAAATCAGCAACTTTTGGGTAAGAATACATATAAATGGCATTTTAAAGAGTATAACTGGTCAATACTCCTTCCACCAAAGATCAAAAACATGCATCCAAGTTAGATCTACATCCTATAATTTTTGATAGTCATCTTGGGTCCACACGTGATGTTTTTAGTACCAGATCGATCTGGATGCATATGCTAAAAGCCATTCATATAGTTCTACTCAAAAATAGTAGAAGAATGTCTCATACAACTCATGGCATAGGTTATTTTCTACCCATCTACGTGCATTGAACTTAGATCCAATGTTGAATCTTTGAGCAAAAATGTCCTTCGTGCTCTTGAACCATCCTTCAACACTTTCCAAGGTCGGTTTCTCTATCATCCCACATCATAGCGACAAAGATGCATGCCATTTCTCATAACAAATTTGAAAAGAGGTCCCAAAAATGGAACCAATATGTAGTCATTTTTATATCCTTAGATCAATATGCTAATCCCATGCATGCCGGCCTATCACCCAGGCGGGCGTTGGGCACTCACTTGAGGCACGCGTAGGTGCCGAGCATCTCCTTTATGTGAGTCTCATAAGAATGCATCATCTTATGAAAAATATTCAAGTTCACGTAAATAAAGAGAGCCATGCATAATTCTGAAAACCTATGATAAGTGGTCATCTCATTGCATCTAGAAAAGAGAAATAACAAACAACATATATAAATGATTCATACATAAAGGAAATGCACAAGGATTATACTCATGAACACATATATGATTCAGAATAAAGTCTTATATTCATATTAACATGTTCAATAACCACATTACATCCCTTGAGGTCATAAAAAACCCTCATATAATAATGCAAAGCCAAGTCATGCACCAGGACTATACTATGTTCATCATATTACAAAAATGAATACAGACCCATCCCTCTAAGTGTGCCATCACTCCTAAATTTTCCTAATCCCAACCCATAGAATCCTCCATAAGATCTTTATAGATCTTTTCCTCATTTCCAGTACCTCTGCTCTCTCAAGATGACTCCATGTATATATCTCTATGCTCTTTTCACTCTCTAGTCTCTTTTTGCTATCCGTACACCTCAATATATAGCTATCCTTCCTTAACTACCATGCCTTCTGAGGTAATGGATTGGCTTATAAGTGTCCAAGTGGTCCTCCAATGGAGCACGCCTCCTTTTATATGAGATATTCACTCGATATAATGATGTTCTTCTAGAATCTTCCATCACATGCATGGAATATTCCATTTTTGATCCCAAATTCACCATGCCGACATCTTATCCACTCTGCATGCTAGAAGGGTCATGCTTTTCTTGTGTTCTACCTAGGATGCTAAATATGGCTAAGTCCAAAACCCATCTTGCCTTGCATGCCCACACCATGTGTTATGAAAAAACCTACTAGAAACCTTCCTTGCATGCCTTCAACCCATACACCCTTCTTCAAATAGGTCCCATGTGCCCACATGAATTCTTGTACTTAGCTAATAATCTGGGGCCCAATAACCAAGCTGATTGAGGATTTAGGAAAACCACTAACAACGGATATAAAAATGATATGTTTGCATCCATCTAGAGGGCAGCAGAGGTGATGACCTCTCTTTGCACTCAGTGAAAGGGTATGAGGTAACCAAGTGATTAATGAGGTGGAGTCACTCTTGCAGCGAGACCATGACTAGTGGCCACCACCACGAGCACTCCCACCATTCAGTTTGTTCTTATCATTGTAACCACGGTAGGATTCCCCGATGTAGCCACACAACATCCGAGGGATCCCATAGGTATTGACAGCCATTGGGCCTTTTATTTCTTTGTTTCCATTTTTTCAGGCATTATATGATTTTTTTGTATATTTTGGGCTCATTGCAAGTGTTTTGACCATGCCTAGTGCGTGATGGCATTGTACACAAACTTGACCTATCATTATATATACAAACTCTTCTTTTTGGTTTAGTAACTGAGTTGACTTCCTCTTGGCTCACTTCGCATGTGTACTCTAGATGTTTAGAATTTCCACTTTAGTATGATTTTTAGAATATATGCAAAGGGATATGAATGCTAATAAAATAATTTATCTCTTTTTTTGAATGATGATAAATGATAATGCAATCACATTGTAATGTTGAACTTTAGTTTTCTATAAGAAAATTTTGGTACTTAGTATTGTTTTGGAAAAATATGTCGAAAGAGTGATATGATTAGTGAATGAAATTACCTCGCTCCTTACTCCATGCAACCAATAAGATGTGAGGGCTCAACACTAAGAGCCAAAAAGGGCACAAGTTATAGAAATTTGTCGAATGGTAATGATGAGAGAAAGAAAAGGATTTGGCAACACCAAATTGAGACACTACAACCTCACTTTACTCAAGTTTTCTTTATAGTTTAAAATGTTAATTACTTTCTAGTTTATCTAGACTTAGATATGTAGATGGCCATTTGGTTGAAAAATTTGGTTTTGAGATTTTAATATCTTTTGGAATTTTTGACATCTAATTCACTTTGTTTTGATTTATGATTTCACAATATTTGAATGAATTGTTTCTAACTTTAAAGTTTTTCAAAGAGACCCCTACACCTTGGCCCATGCTACCATTAGGAATTATGGGCCTATCACCATGGATAAGGCACAAGCGAGTAAGGGCACTTATCCCCTTTCCAATTTCTACACCACTAGTAAGAGATGCAATTTCAACACCGATGGTTGGTAGGGCAAAGAAATTTGTAAAATAATTTTTTTTTTGGATTTTCATTTGACTTATTTATCTAGGAAAAATGCCTAGAAGTTTCTTATTTCCAAAGGGATGTTTATGGGATAGATGTGACACCATGCAGATTCTAGAAACAGACTTTAGGAAAAACACTTAAACTAGAAGAAACTATAAGAAGAACCAAGTATGTAGGACTTGGTATGTTTATGTCAAAGCTTTGTCTTATCTTGCTTGGAGTGATGAAATGATTCAGAAATAATTGATGACAGTGTGGAGATTTGTAGAGACATGATTTTAATGTTTTTCCAATTTTTTTAGAAGCTTTTTAGGAATTTCTATAAGAATAATTCCTTGATCACAAATTTTACAAATGAAAAGGTAATGCAGATGCAATGATGTACATATGAATATGTTAATGGATCAAGCATAATACCTCTTTAGGTGAAGAGAGTTTACAGATTCACTAAAATCCTCACCCTCTAGTGTACACAGGTGAAATGCCCATTTTTGTAGTCTTCATCACTTGATATGAACCTAACAACCTAAGCCTGAATTTCCTTCCTTCACCGGTCTTTTTTTCTATTCAGATTTCAATTCTAAAACCAAATCTCCTCATATATTTCACGCTCGTAGAATTTCTTATTGTATTTCCGAGCCATCCGGTCATTGTAAATGCTATTCCACTATTCAACATTAAGTATAGATTCATCAAGACTTTCTAATTGAGAGAGTAACACCTCTCGATAGCCTTTTTCTCCTGCATTACTTGCATGAGATACGGAGATTAGGTATTTCGACTTCGAGTGGTAAAACCACTTCTACACCAAATACAAAAGAAAATGAGGTTTCCCTTGTCAACACTTTTACCGATGTCTAATAGGCCCACAAGGTAGGAAATAAATTTAAATACCAATCTCATTTGTTCTCCTTGACCATCTTAAGGAGAATGGATTTTAATCTCTTGTTCGTAGCCTCACCCTGTCTATTTTCTTGAGGGTAATAGAGAGAAGATGTATGGTGATTAAAGTTATGGAGTGTCCAACTTTCTTAGATAAGGACCCTTGTGTGAGAAATGTTCACAGATGATTTGATTTAATAATAAACCTTGTTTCTTGATTTAGCATGTAATGTCTTAAGTGTTTTGTTGTGAAGACTATAACAAGGAATTCCTTCTCTGCTTGTGTATAACATGCCTTATAGTCAAGAAATGTTAGAATAATAAAATAGACCACACATTCTTGTTTATCATCATCTTCTTGAGCTAACATGTAGGGTAATGAGACATCAGTAGCTTGTATATGCAAGATCAATGGGAGATCTGACCTAGGTGGCATGAGTGTGGGAGGAGACAACAAGAACCGTTTAACCAACTCAAATGCCTCATTGCATTCTTCCATCTAATCAATGCAACAATCATTTTTCAACAAGTTGTTGATTGGGTGAATAACAAAGGTCAGATCGGGATAAACCTTCGTATTGCACTAAGTTTTCCAAGAAAATATTTGATGCTAGACTCATCTGATGGTGGTGTCATTTCCAAGACATCTCATATTTTGGCTAGGTATACATCAATCCCTCATGAAGAAATGATGTATCCTTAAATATTGCTTCCTGTTACAATATGAATTTTTATGGATTCAACGTGATGCTGTATTCGATTAAGCAAGAGAGAATGATATGAAGAACCTCAAGGTGATCACAATGATTTTTGGCATTAGCCAGAAGATAATCAACATTGGACTCCACAATATTATGGATAAGATCATGTAATATGTAAGTCATCGCCTGTTGGTATGTGGTTATGTAGCCTCGGCATCCATGGTGAATAACCTAGGCATGCTAACACATCACCTGACTTTGAGCCGAGCATTGTCTGAAGCATGCAAAGGTACCAGGTACCTCTTTAGAGTTACTTGTACAAGATGTTAGTGTGATGAAGATAAAACATATTCAGATCCATAAATAAACATAAGCATTCCACAGTGCATAATTCAGATCTAGATATTAGAGAATCATGAATTACACAATAAATGTAATAAGATTAACCATACATGAACCAATTTTAGTTATGTCTAACATCATTTTCTAGCCAATATCATCCATTACATTAAAAATTGTAAAACATAGGTCATGCATGTATCAAATCTAGTAGCATAATTCTACAATAATTCACACACACATATATATCCCTCACTACATAGTTCAATACATATTTATAGGGGTGGAGACTTTCCCTTCACCACCTATGTACTTATCAAAATAGGTCACATGATGATAATAGCCATGCACCTTTACAATAACATGCAAACATTTAAGTCCGCTAATAATATATGTCCTATATTCAATTGGAAGAAGTAATCCTATTGTTAACTATAACCATGCATGGTGCTATCAGCCACTCATTCCCAAAATACCATTTGCATGTCACACAAGTATCCATCTTGATGTGTTCTCCGTACGCAATCTCCAAAACTAACATGTATCCATAAAAACGGCTAAGTCTTGAGCCAACTATTTTGACGCGCATTTCCTTTCCTATTATTCCACACCTTCAAATGCTCCTTGTTCCATACACATATTCTTTGTGTGACTTCTCCTTAGAGCAACATTTTGTCTTCTCAAAATTACCCCACACTAAAGAACATTGCCATCCCAACAATAGGAATTATTTTTGATGTTCCCAAATAATAAAGAATAAGAATTCAAAGAATCACTGTATAAAAGAATGAATTTTTACTTTACAACATCCTCTTCTTCAACTGGGAGGATTAAATTTGGATATTCATTCTTAATCTCAGCTTCCAATGTCTACCATTCATCTAGCTCTATCCTTGTATTTTCTAGAATGTTTGTGGCTATGGCATCTAGTTTGTCCTAAGTGATCTGGTCCTTCTCATTCTATAGTACCCAAACAACATTGGCCATAGTAGACATCATTCCTTCTAAAAGATCCATCTTCTGCGCTATGAGCTTCCTAATCTCATCTATCCTCTCCTTATGTGAATCTTGGGATGTCTTGTAAGGGATTCACGCTTTTGTTTTACCAACACCAATCTTTCTATGCACCATAAAGTCTCATATTTTATTGCTTCCAGAATGTCATTATCTTTAACTAGAGTTCTGATCCTTATTACACCTTTCGTGCTGCGCATACAAATTAAGAGCTTGGTCTACTTTCTTTAGCTCATCCTTTAAAGTCTAGAGAAACGCTTCATATGTTGAAATTTTTCGATCACACAGTGCTCGTGCTCTCTCTCGCTTCTTATTTAGCATTTTTGGTGTGGGAATTCTAAGTGGTCTATCTTCTGGCACCAAATCAACTAAAGTTTGCACATAATGCATAGAAGAAGGAAAATTTTCAAGTAAATTTGGTTCAAGATGAGGATTTTATTTCGAATGTAATCACCAATATTCTCTAACATGGTAATGAAGTCCTCATTCTTTGTCCACTCTCATTCCTTATCTGCCTTTAAGCACTCTATTTCTATAGTTTTATCTTTGTTATCCTCCATCAATACTCTAATGGTGGTGGCCTTATCAATATTTCTCCGCACCACCTCAGTAGATACCTTGACTAAGGAATTTCTTACCTACTCATCAGACATAAGAGTGGGCTTTATGGTCATGTGCCTACTCTGTGGTGCCTTCTTTACTCTTCTTGAGACACAAGACTCCTCGCATACATCAAAATATGGTTCATCCATATGGGTCTGCATGGACCAAGATAGCTATTTCCTTACACATGTAGTGGCCATATTTGGATCCATTAGTTCCCATCGATATAATTCCTTAAGGTCCATAATTCTTTGAAACAAAGTGCAAACAATTTTTCTTGTGTCCTCAATATAGCCCATACTTGGTACAACATATTCCTCACTTCTCCTTGTTCTTGCCCCACAAAAACTTGAGCACCAAGGTATGGAGTTGGCCCTTCTCCTATCTCGAGTTAGAACAGCACACCGGTCCTGCTTCACATATAGTTTATTGTGCTTCTTTCACCCCTTCTTTTTTATCTCTCATTTCTTCATCTTGGAGATCCTCCACATCCTATGGTTGAACAAGGGTTCTAGTACGCTTTATTCAAAATCCTCCGCTTCCTCATTAAGCTTCATCTTTCTTCTTCTCTTCTTCTTAGGTGCTTCTTTCTGAGGGGAGAGTTGAGGTGATCTTCGTATAGGATGTGATGTTCCTATGCCTTGGGTCTTGGTTCTTCTGAATACCTTCTTAAACTAGCACTCTTTAAGGACTGCATCCACATCCAAGTCCTCTTCTCCTTCTTATGCCTATGGTGGAGTATCTGTGTGCTCACTCTCCACTTTGTCTATGGGCTACCTTCAACCTCTATGGTCCAAGCCTCCACTATCCTCATGTTCTTCTTCCTTGTCTATCTCTATGGTCGCGGTAGGATTTGGAGCTTCCACATTCTCAACCGTGTGTTTTCCCTTAGGTGGCCCTGGTAGCATGAACTCATTCTCCACATACTTGTTATTCTCTAGCCTAGGCTTGAGCTGAAGATAGATGAGCATAGATCCATAATCCCTAATAGCCAAACTTACTATATTTTTATTTATATCATCTGAAATGAGCGTCTCAATGTAGGTAGACCGACTAGGATAAACATATGTTTTTCTAAGAGTATGGTAGTCACAACCTACCTTGTCTCGTGTTGAAGTTTAGTCGACGCGCATTAGTAAACCTTTAAAATGAGTCCTGAAGTAGCACATTGTGAAGGCATAGGAAGTTTGCACCATATAATACATTTACCATCCTTCATTACAAACCACACGATGTAGAAATGCCGATACACCATGAATCAGATTACCTTACCCACTACCGAGGGTAGATCATTTGGAATCTTCCATTCCTCATCAAATGCCACATGAAGTTGGTCATACCATAGTTTTTCCCTTTACTTGAATGGGCCATTCATTGTTCCTTCACATAAGTATTTATTTAACCTCTGTGTGAGGGAATTTTTCTCCACGTGGTATTCCCAAATTTTGTTCTTTGGCCCATCGGCACTCCAAGTTATACAAACACAAGAGATAAGAGGATAGTGCCAAAAATTATTTTCTCACCTATGCATGCTTCCTCAGTAATAGTTTCTACAATGTAGCCATCCAAGTTGTATATTTCTCCCTCTGACATTTTCTTTGCAATGTGTAGCCACATGGTATTTACTTGTGACCACCTTTCTTGATCATTCAACTTAATGAGCAGGTGCGCAACTACCTACACCACATGATACTTTCTTAATTTGTATATTTCCATTTTGTGTGGACCCTTAGAGTATCCCAACTCCTTTCTTATGGCTATAATAGTTGCCTTATCAGTCATATCACTCATAATATATGTCCCTATGCCCTTAAATCTTGTCATCAGTAGTAATCAAGGCTGCATGATCCTTACCCTTTGTCTAAGAAAATAGAAAAAGTGCCCATGGACTCGATCATAAGCCATTGGTATAAAACTTCTGGTTTTCTAAAATATGAGAGTTCATATAGCTGATAAACCCCTACCTTCTTAAGAAACTTCTCCCCAACATCATCATACACTGGCATATCATCTACCATGTGCTTGTTAGTCTTCTTATTCAACAACGCATCTAAGTCTCCATTGTTTTCGATGGTGTGGTGGTTGTAATCACTTATTTTACATCTACGGATGTGGGAATCCCAATCTTATCAAACTATAACTCCTCTGGATACTGCATCTCTGAAAAATTTCTCTCGAGAGTAACTTTGACCTCAACTTCCACCTTTTTCTTCCCCTTCGTACTGCTTTGCCGGTGCTTTCTTCACTGTTATTGTAAAAATCTTTCCTTTTGTCTTCTATGTCGAGTAAGCTCAAACCATAGATTGAAACTGAATGTCCTAGCTGAAAACCATGTGCCATATCTCCTTCTTAATGCTTATACTATGCTCAAACCCTTCACCAATGGGGACACAAGACACTTTTGTGCACAAATATGCTCTGCACGTCCTGGTTTTGTAGATCTCAAAGACAAAATGTTTTTCTTAGCTCGGTTACACTTATTTTGCTCAAATTTTTGTGATCGCAAAGGTAAAAATGAACCCACGTCACGTCCTTATATAGATTTAAAAAAAGATAGTACATTTATTGCTCCTTCACCTACCACTAATCTTCTCATTAATTGACCATTTTCCCAATTTTCACGTGGTACACGTTTGTGCCCCAACTATAACCTTCTAGTGCACCTTCCTACCTTTTAGCTATAGACCTCCTTCTGTGAGCATCCATGCACTAAAATAACTCACCACTACACCTTCCCTGGTAGTTTCCATGGCCGCAACTTACCTCACGTTATACTGTTCATTCATTTATTTCCAACTATGGTCTTCTCTAGGATCAATCTTCTTTCTAGTAGCTCCTTTCCATCTTTAAATATCACCTGTAATAATATATTCTTATGTGTATCCATTTTTGAATAAAAATAACAAACACCCCACACCAATGGTATGTGTAGTCCTCTGCACATAAAAATACTTTAGATTATAATTAACTTCCAGTACGCAAACACGCTTATTACACAAAACACCAAACTAAATTGAAAAAGCATAGCGATGAAGAAGGAAATGCATTAAAGAAATACGTAAAGGGAAATCTTTACTAAATTTCAATACTACCTTAGTATGAACACCAAGAAGACTTATTTATAGTAGGGCTTCATCATAATACCATTGAGTAACCAGGGTAACCATATGCCATCAAGAACATCTAGCCGATAATGACTGATTCAAGTATGTGAGTAATAACATACAAGTCCCTAACCAATGTACCTTAATTTTTATGGATGTCACATAAAATTGGAATCATAAAGAAGTACCATCCATCCAACCTCAAGCTTGGTGTCTCTAATGTGTCTATCATGCCATCCAACCTCAAGCTTTCCAACCTCAAGCTTGGTGTCTCTAATGTGTCTATCATGCCATTCCTTCTACTCCGGCCTTTTCCTACTCCTGACTCCAACATGCTATGGTGTGCCTCTCATCCAACTATATTAACTTGTCAATTCTTTCTTCTAATGCCTGTTCATCAACTAGATCTCCTCCACATGTGTAATATGCAATGATGGTAACATGAATTCCATTGGAAGAACTACTTCTGCACCGAACACCAACTAAAAGGGTGTGGCCTTAATCAACCTCTTGTAGGTTGTTCTATATGCCAGTATAAAAAAACTTTATCATAGCAATCTTTCATTCCAACATCAAATTTTTTTGTGAAGGTTTGGATCGATATCGTGTTGAAATTCTCAATGAGTCCCATTTTCTTGAGGGTGATAAGGAGTAGTCTTGTGGTGTGCAACCATAAATTCATTCAACAATACCTTGATTGTATCATTCAAGAAGTGTGTGCCCCTATCACTTGTCAAGCTCGGACATCCATACATAGTGAGAATATTTTCCCAAAAGAACATAGTTGTTGTAGCCACTATATAATCCTTTGTAGGTTCTGCTTCTTCCCACCTTGTAAGATAATATGTGCAAGTGATGATGTGGTATGATCAAGTTTTATGTGCGACTAGGGAAAAGGGACCCATATAAAGTTTATAACCCATTTCTCAAATGGCTCTGCATTAGCAATATGCCTCAAAGGAATTTAATATCTTTGCACAAGTTTTCCAAGGCACTAAAAATGATCACACGCCTTACAATACTCTTTACAATCCTCAGACAGGTCTCCCACCATAATCCAATGAGTAGAATCTTGTTTGCAGTGGCATCACCTCGCATAGTGCCCACCTCGCAATACCACCACAAGCCTCTTCTAGGATATCGGTGCGTTCATGTTCTAGTACATATCGACGTAATAATTCATCTTGACCTATTTTGTATAAGTCACCACTAAACAACATTAAAGGTGTAGTGTGAACTCTAAGTTTATTTCTTCGTAATTCTTTCATTCCTACCGGTGCCATACCTATGCATAAAAAGACAACAATGTCCTCTAATTATGAAGGTAGATGATGCAACTTGTAAAAATGTGCATTCGACATTGTATCTTCAATTGTATGTGCATCTTCCCAGGATTGAATTCTTGACAAGTGGTCTGGGCTAGAATTGCTTTTACCTAGTTTCACTACGTTCTGTAAAGTCAAATTCCTAGAATAGGTGCACCCATCAACATATGTGCCCCTATAAAATGGGATTATTTACCAAGTAATTTAATTTCTTGTGATCAATATAAAATACAAAGGGTATTGATAGCAAATACTTTCTAAATTTATGCAGTGCATAGATCATTAATAAGGCCTCACGCTATGTGGTTGTATAATTTTGTTGTGCAGGAGTCAACTTTCTACTAGAAAAATAGATAGGATGATCTATAATACCTTCTCTAGGCTGAGCTAACACTACACCAATGGTTATGCCAGAGGCATCCACATGTACATGAAATGGTTGGTTCCATGAGGGAAAACATAAAATAGGCATTGTAGTAAGTCTCTCCTTCAATGCCTCAAATGCACACTTTGCTGCAGTTCTCCCCAATAGAATGTCCCTTTTCCTTTTAGTAACTCTTCCAGGGGTGTAGAAATATTTGCATATCCTTTGATAAATTTTCTGTAATACCATGTGTGGCCCAAGAATCTATGCACTCACTCTAACCGGTAGGATCTCAGTAGACACTAAAACTAGGTCACACTCCCCTTTTGTCCCCCGACATATAAGAAACCTTTAATACATTTACCTAGCCATGACCCCCTTCACTATATTTATTATTTAAATATATTATTTAAATAATATCTACACATATAATTCACTTAGACACCTCACCAAGCCAACTCAACCTAAGACCTATTCTTAGCAGGTTCCCATAACTAACTAAGACTCGACCCAAACCATAAAAATCAATGCCTACATTCCCTCTAACCACATTCCCACATGCGAGACAAGAGGCTCTGAGTCTAATCGTGGGATAACAACATGAGATCCAAGGAAATTATGATGATCTCCTAGTTTAGTAAACCTAGGAAATCCCACTTGAATGACGCCGCTACCCATAATCACGTCGCCGATTAAGTCGAGACTACCATCGGTTACCCTTTTAACCCAAAAAAACCTTATTCTCAAGGTTAGCAGCTTGGAAACAAAAGAGGTTGATGAGTAAGAACACATATAAGAGAGATAACATATCTTCGAGAGCCAATTCCGGTGAAAATCACGTCCAAGAAAGGAGATTGAGCATCTTCTCCTGCACAACCATCCTAGCCATGATTTGATCTATCCAAACAAAGAGGAGTGTACATGCAGCCCATGCAGAAGATTTTCTTTAGTTGGTGATCACTTGTAACCTTCAAACCCATCATTAGCACCTCCATCCCTCACACACAGGCCTTCAAGAATGGAATCCAAGTAAGTACAATATCATACTTTCCTAGTTATTTCATTTCATCATCATTTTATCATCCATTGTTTATCTTGCTCCCTATTGACCTTCTCCATATTTCCACCTCTATAGACCCATTAAAACCTCACAAAATCCTACTCTAGTCACCCAATACACCATCCCGACCAACCAAAGTCCTTTTACAATCACATAGGAGACAAAAAGACCATTTTGTGACATTCCCGATCTCACAAGAATTCAAAGACCGATTATATCTAACCAGCGTCGGTCACCTTGACCGACACCGGTCTCTCGTATTTTCCCACACAGCCCTAAACGAGACTTACCCACCTAATTTTATCTCACCCCCATTCACTGTGACTCTATCTCGAGACCTTTATCGGACTCTGCAGACCCAAAACTAATCATTTGACGTTTGGATTCTATTCTAGCTTAGCTTTGTTAGAATTATATCTATTTCTTATTGTGTTTTTAAGTGAGATACCTAAATCATTTCAAAATAAAATAGAATTTACCTTGTTTAAAACATTGAATTGTTTAAAACATAAGGACTGACAACCATCTAGGAAGTATCATACTTCCCGGATCTAGCTTATGCTAGGAAGTTCCTTTGCCCATATTGTTTAATTCCTTCCGTGGTCTTATTTTCATTACGGTGTAGTTCCTCCTAGCCAACAGAAGCTCTCACAATCAGCTATGGATTCTGAATTCATATACGTGTAACAACCCATCAACCAACATTTGAATAGGTATTCCTCTTACACCCATTACCCTATCTGTTTCGTCAACACTTCAAAGAAACAATCTAAGAAAAAAGTGAAACATTTTGGCACACCTAGTGGGACCCATCCAGGGTTCCTTGCATTTCATTCATTCCTAGGAAAAAATTATGTGTTTGTTTCCCTTCTAAAAGCATACACACTAATTTTCTTCCCCGATAATCCACCTCTCCTTTTTATTTACTATAAAGGAAACTTTTCTTTTGGTGTAATTAAAAGGGATCATTTCTTCATGTTTTCTGCGTTGTAGTGAAAGAGCATCCCTCTTGCTCTTCATCTTACTTGTGTCATCCAATTTCACATTTTTGATTTGGGTTTAAAAACAAGCGTATTCCATTCTCGATTTATTGCATTAGCTCACATTAATTAAGGGAAACCTATATGCTGGAAGTCATGAGCAGTTGATGTCTGACAAATGAATTGTAGAAAAGCATTTCTATCATTTTCTCTTTCTCTGAGTCTTACCAAACCACACAAAATTCAAAATACATAAATTCTTAAACAACATCCTACCTAGAAGAAGCTATAGGTGACCGCACGTTATCATGACACAAAGGGCACCCGACTTATTGCTTTGTCGAGTCATACTTCATAGCAAAGCCCGCCCCCACCATAACATAACTGAAACCTCACCTTTTAGATCTCCTTCTTTGTAGGAATCCATCCTTACCAAAAATCTATTTCACAATTCATGTGTCGGTCCCTAAATAGCATAAGCTAAACAAACATAATAGAAAAGGAACTCCTAGGATCCATTTTCTTAGTGTTTCGCTTGGCTTGCATTTTGAGGTGAGAGATCACGGTTGTCACTTTCTTGTTCATCCTTACACACTCCTCATCATAGTTGGTGTATTCTAGATTCACCCGAGTGTGCCTAGGCCATATCATCATTATTCCTAGAATTATGGGTCTAATTATACATTAGATTTTAATTCACAACCACTTTCTTTCATCAACTGCTTTCAATTTCATAGAATCGTCGTTAGTTACCTCTCACGACCACCATCGGTTATATCCAACCAATGTTGGTTCTAGGTCCTTTTTCTAATCTACTCAAAAGGACATTTTAATCCACTTTCTTCCACTTTTTACGAGTCTCACATCACTGTCATTATTCCCATTGAAATTTTAAACATCCCTAGATTTGGCATACACAGATTTTACCTTCTACTCACTTGTTTACTCACTTGTCCATTTTCTATAGTGAGTGGTAGTGGTTACCCCCGATTGATAATGATTTTCCATAACCAAAAATGGTTAGCCTATTTCACATTCTAGCCACCATTTGTTACTTCATCCATTTTTATCACCAGATTCACCTGTTCTTGTTGTTCTCTATATCATTTACAGAGAAGCAACCCTACCTGATCAATACTAGTTCACATGGTGCTGAACTCAAGACAAGAAAGTGCCCTCGTATTCCATGCCAGTTGCCGACCACTCCTACCTAGTCCTTCACCACCTTATATTTTATCACCAGCCATGGATCCCATCCATCCTACTACTATCGCTACCGGAGATGAGGAGTTCGCATGACTCCTTGACTAGAACCCTACCGCCTTGCAGTTTTACCTTTCCCACTCGTCCACTCGAGATGCCTCGATCAGTTGATATACGACATGCCCGTATCTATCCCCCAGCTCTCGCACCCACTTCCACATCTGTCCCATTTAGCTCTGTGCTTCCCACATCCACCTTACCCCCAATCCTTTCATAGTTAGGTTCTATACCCACTATGAATGTCACGTCTGTTACCTCTGTGGCACCCATCACATCCACCATACCATGTGTAACTACCCCAAACACAAACACAACCTCATCTACCCCTACTATCTCATACATACCTATAGCTACATTCCCACCTCCAGTGTCGGTGACTCCTACCCCATTTCAGAATGTGGTTCTTTCCATTCCACAATCATTAGCCCCTATTGTCACTAGGGTTACCATAACCCTTCCACCCCCATATGCATACTACCAACAACCACCGCTTCATCTATTATTCATTCTAGGTACGTAGCCCCTATTTCATTGCCTTCTTCTCCACCACCTTACATGGAAGCCACATACACTGGAATGCCACCCCCATTATATGCCCAAAACCAACCTCCTCATGCTATAGGAGGCATCCAATCATCACAAACCACCAATGAACTAATTAAATTGATGTTGGAAAAGATGTAGACATTAGAGGCATCGGTTTCCTAGCTCCCGCAACATTCTCACCTATGATGAGATTTGCAAAGAGCCTATTCACCCATCCATTCCTATCTGTTCATACCACTGCATTAGGAAATGAATAAATTTAATCATTTCAATATCAAAGAAGACCCACAACAACATTTGCAGTCATTCAAACACGGGTGTTATCTGATCTCTCATGATGATGCCTTGCTTTTGAGAAATTTTCCCATGTCCCTCACTAGACCTACATTAGATTGGTATAGTGGGTTACCTAAACACTCTATATTCTCATTCAATCAGGTAGCCTAAGCCTTGTATCATTTCTCTATCAATATCGTCAAGAAGGTTACCATGACTAATCTATATTCCACACGTCAGTACGAGGACAAATCTATCGCAGATTTTGTCACTCGTTGGCGTAGCCTGATTAATCAAATTACCTTCCAACTGCCACAAATTGAACTCATCAAGCTCTTCACATGAGCTTGCACTAGACATATCTCCCCAACCTTGTAGGTCCAAACCTTTCAAACATTCGATGAGGCATTCACTATGGCACGAAAGTTAGAGATTCGGGCCATCAAAGAGAAGAAAATCCAATTACAAAATAAGAATTCGCATTCAAGTTGAATGAAACTTCTTTTCTTCCGCACCATTAGCCAATTATTCCAAAACTATGGGCACCGATAACGTAGTGATACTTAAGGCCAGCCCCGCTCATCCATCAAATCGACTACACCCTCATCTAATCTATCACCTGTCCAAAATTTTTGATTCGAAAAGAGTAGTGAAAATATACCCCAATTGGGGAACCTTACTCTTCTATCTTAGAAAATCTTATCAAAGCTAGATCCATCACCCTTCTACCCTTAAAACCCCACACTAGTTTTGACCTGCTTGTCTCATGCCCGCATCATATAAAGATCATGATTTCGTAACTATCACCAAGTAAAGGGTCATAGTGATGGCAAATCGCATCACTTTCAAGAATATTATCCAAGAAATTCTCGAGAAAGGTGAGTTAACTATGGATAATCCCAATGCTGCCCCCAACCAAAATCTACAAATCTTTAAAAACTATTTCCCAACCATGCCCCTTCATCTAATCGACCAGGTGAGACATCCACTCATGATACCCATACCCGTGAGGTTCACGCTATCTTTAACAAGGTACTGTTGCCTCTCAATTATCTCACATCCCTTCCATAAAGGAAATCCTAGCCCGAAATCCTCCTTCCGCATTGGAACCAACCTTCACTGTTCCTTCACCAACATAGGAACACCATTCATCTCCTTCATCACCTACGGAGGGTTCTTCCACTAACATTGAGACCATATAACCCCTAGCTTCACCTACCATACCTCCTCCACCCGCAGAGGAGCACCCATTACCTCCTCCACCCACAGAGGAGCACCTATCCATTCCTCCACTTATAGAGGAGCTCCCATCATATCCTCCACCCATCATAGACCCAGTTGAGATACCTTTGCCTCTTGGTGAGCATTCTCCATTAGCTACCCAAAATCTAATAGACCTACTTTAGGCTCTCTTACCCACGTGAGTTCGAACTGGCCAATTCCCCATCTCTAAGATGAATTTTATGGGAATTCCCATTAGGTCCTCACCAACTCCACCCACAGACATGCCGTTCTCACATTTGGCCAATCACTTAGATTATGTGGATAGGGATTTACTATGGGGTGCCTTTTACTCCTGTCTCGACATAGATGTAGAGATCCTCATGCGACACCTCCACTATCTACCCAAACACATTTCGACCCATCAAATCAAATAAAACTACTATTTTCGCAATCCCTTCCATGATACCTATTAGAAATCACACCACACCCTTACCTATAACCCAACCTACATCTAAAACCAAACCCATACCCACAAAATTTGCCTCCACTAAACCTATTACCACTTTAGGGGTCACCTCGACCACTAGCCTTACTCATCCACCTATTAAACCGGATTTATCTACATCCTCCAACTTCAAAAACACACCTACGCCGACACCCAAACTAAAGAAACAAACTCATTGAACTCATGCCCCGACCACACCAATCATGCCCGCACTTGTCCCATCTGCCTTAAGACCTTAGCTGCCCAACATGGTCAAGCAGCCTTCACCCATCCATAAACCAATAACACAACAACCCATTCCTTCTTCACAAACCTCTAACCCACCCAGGCACACAACACAACTTATACCCACACCTGCAGTCTCCTTACCACCAATACCTCCAATACCTTCAGCTATTGCTTCACTACCCACTACACTTCAGTCATTGTCCCTCACACCCCAAGCATGACCCGTGCCATATACCTTCATAGCACCCTCATTATCCCCATGGGTAACTCACCCTCTTCCTCCATCTACTTTTCCTTCTAGACCTCGTACACCCACATCACATTTACCCAAGAAGGTGTAACCCAAAAACAAGACCCATTACCCCACAACAAGGTAGTCGAACAACCCCACACCCTCCTACCCATCCATCTACTTTGTACCCTACCCAAATGAACCCGACCTCTACCTTAAACCACAATGGAACTTAAACCCATAGCTCGACCCGTTCTTACTCTTCCAAAACAATTCCCTGATAATCAACCACACTTACACCCAAGCCCACGTTCACTTCCCATTGTGATCCACTAGTAGGGTCATATGCCAAAAATTTAACCAACCTCCTCAAGACTTCTTGTTATCACATTATCACCACTCGACCTTACGAGCCCCTAAAACCCAAGCCAAAAGGGTTTGATGATACTAAAATTTTCTCGTACCATCATGTGCCAGGCATGTTTTGGAGAACTGTAAGGCCTTGAAAACCATCCTTATCCAATTGTGTCCACCTAAAACTAACTTTGATGATGACAACCTTCTCGATGAGGATCTTGCTTCACCAACACCCATTCCCACACTACCCACTCAACAACCACAACCCCACCCTAAAAATTTGAAATTAACATGGTTCACATCGAGAACTTGCCATGCAAGCACCCAAATATTATTGTGCCCAATTGACCTCACAGGGATTTTCTCCTCCAGCAGGTTTTTGCCCTTCATGTCATTATACCACTCACCATACACCTTCTCCATTTGCCAACTTACCTTAAATCAACATGATATACATCACTACATGTGTACGAAGGGAAAAGAAAAGACAACCCGACCCACTAACCAATCCTATACCCAACCTACAATCGCACCTATAAATAAAATAAATATCCGTGGCCCCGCATACCCTATTTCTAATGGCATGAGACATCACACCATGCTCAAATAACTACACCAATCTCCCCTCAAAATGTCCTTATAGGACCTCATACAAACCTCGAATCCCATCATCAAGCCCTCATGGAGGTTATTCGATCTATTGAGGTTTTACCCAATGACCCTACACTTGTAGCCTCCATTATCACACCCCATCATGTAGCCTCTCTCACCAAATTACCACATTCATCCTCACCTCACATTTTTCACCAAGTGGCCTCCCTTATCTTCTTAGAGGAGGAGATCGTGCCACACCAAAATGATGACCCGGACCTAACCCTCTTCATCTCTATCCACATTGATGACATACGGTACACCATGTGATGATTGATGGAGGTGCTAGCATTAACATCATTTCATCCCATGCATTTTCTCAAATGCACATACCTAACAATTGCATGCATAAACATCCGGTCATGTTGCGTTCATTCAATGACGCTATCACCTCCACACTAGGCACTGTCATCCTTCATGTTCGCATGGGTCCCCACACTATTCTAGAATTGTTTTATGTTTTGGAGGGGGAATTCTAATATAACTTGTTGCTTGGTAGACCTTGGATCCATGTCATGGGTTGCATTCCTTCCACTTTGCATCATTGTGTAAAGTTTGAACACGAAGGACACACTTATACCATTCTAGTTGACCCATCACCTTTCAAAACATGCAACATGCTTTATTGACCCAATGATGTGCTTATTCCTATTACTCCGTTACCTCTCGCAACCAATACCACTTCACCTACACCTCCACCTACTAGTATAGCCGCTACTTTCACTACACATACCTCCTCTATTCCTACCACTACTATAACCTCCATGGCTGACCCATTAGCTTCCCAATCCATTAACTCCACCTCCGCATCAACCTCTGACACATCATCCATACCAGCTACCTACATACCAACCACTGATCCATTGGAAGGTTTTTTCAACACCTCACTGCGGGGAGTACCGCCTATATAGTGTCAACACATTACTTACTCCATACAAGTATGGAAGCCTTCACCAAAACCTCACTATGATCACCGTATAGGAAAATTCCTCCTTTATGGTCCTCCTCATCTTCATACTAGTCTCACCTATGGGGACTTGATACTATCACTTACACACCTAAACCACCATCACAACCCCACCCATTTTCTGCTAACTTCCAATCACTTACCAATCACCATTTTGCCCACACCTTCCTACACCACTGTGTGTGGAAGGGTTTTGGTTTTGGATTTTACGAGCAAGGCTGCCATACTATTATTCCATGTACCACCCACAAACGGAATGACAAAGAGTGGTATCGGCTTCCTTGAACCTCCTACCAAATAGGCTGCATTGAACTCATCAAGACCGTAGCCCTCCTTCACCTTCATCTTTATCACTACCTTCACCTACTCCACCTTCATCACCACCCTCACCGATGGAGTCAATGGATCCCGAATCTATCCCTCCTAACTTTTTTTTTCATAAACACCATTTCCTTGGGGCCTTTGATTTATCAATGCAAAGGTGAGGTCCCTTCCACTCTCCCATTCCTGTATCATGAGATAATTGATGATGACATACCTATAATTAACATCATTTAATGTCAGGATGATGAATCTATACTCACCTACCTTGGTGCAGAATACTCATATATTCATCGGTCGTTACCATCTTAGATGCAAACCATGTTGAATGAATCGACTATCGAGATCAACATTCATACTCGGATGACCCACACATCCTAAAGATTGGACAATCTTTAGACACTCTGAACAAGAAGCCATCACTTGTTTTATTCGAGATCATAACCACACTTTCACTTGGTCTTACATAGACATGCCTGGTATTGACCCCACCATAGTGGTCCACAATATCGTAACTGTTCCCGATGCCAAACCTATCAAACAAAAGCTAAGGAAAATGCAACCTCACATTTCTCTTCCCATCAAAGAAGAACTTCAGTGCCTTCTTTCCATTTCCTTCATATTACCCATTGATTATCCTCATTGGATTTCTAACATATTCCCTGTTACGAAAGTAACAGGGGGACTCTGCATTTGCATGGACTTCTATGACCTCAACCTCACCTACCCAAAAGATGACTTTCCCTTACTTGGTATTGATCAACTGGTTGACCTTACTACTGGTCACGAGATGCTCTCACTCATGGATGGCTTCTTGGGTTATAATTTTTTTTTGCTCTAGAAGATCAGCACAAGACCGCATTCATTACCCCTTGGGAACCTTTTGCTATCGAGTCATGCCTTTTGGCCTTAAAAATGTTGGTGCTACATATCAATGTGCTATGACTTACATCTTCCATGATATCATGCATCACATATTAGAAGATTACGTGGATGATCTCTTGGCCAAATCTAAATGTCGTCCGAGCACCTCACCGTCCTCGAAACCATATTTGACTACCTCATTAAATATTATGTCTACCTTCAACCTAAAAAGTGTGTCTTCATGGTTCTCTCAAGAAAGCTCCTGGGATTTATTATTTCCCTCCGTGGTATAGAAGTTGACCCTACTAAATTCAAGGCCATTCTGGAAATGCCTCCACCCACTAACCTCAAACAACTCGTAGCAGCCTGCGTAAGGTAAATTACACCCATTCTTCATTTAATTTCAAAATTATCTCGATCGGTGTTAATCATTTCATCATCTCGCTTAGGAAGCATGTCTCCTTTAAATGGGATGATGACTGCCACAAAGCTTTTAAGGCCCTAAAACAATACCTTCTCCAACCACCCATACTCATTACACCTAAAGATGATCAACCTTTTTACCTATACATATCAGCTATCGATCATTCCTTGGGAGCCATGCTCGCTCATCGCGATGAATAACACAGGGAGCATGTAGTTTATTACATAAGCCGTACTCTTTTAGACTATGAAACCTGATACAACCATCTAGAAAAGATTTTCTTAGCCTTAGTTTTTGTTGCCACCAAACTCCGCCATTACCTACTCAACCAAAAACTTATGTCGTGACCAACACCGATCCCTTACACTTCATGTATGCCAAACCTTATCGGAATCAAAGATGCGCATGATGGCTTACGGTTTTAGCTGATCTTGACCTTGAATTCATTCACCAAAAGTCCATCAAAGGCCATGCTATTGCCATCCAACCGGTGACCCACATACTACCGTGGGACCAACCTTCTAATTTTGACTTTCCCGATGAGTCAATTGCTACTCTTTCCTGGAGAAACCCTTAACAAATGAAACTGTTCTTCGACGCTTCAAGTGTCGGGTGGGGGTGGGGTTGGTGTTATCCTCATTCCTCTAGAGGGAGAACCCATGCCTTTTTCTTTCAAACTAGACTTTGAATGCACTAACAATATTTCTGAGTACAAAGCACTCGTACTAGGTCTCCAGGATGCCTATGCCCTAGATGTCAAATCAATCAACATCTTTTGTGATTCACAATTGGTTGTAAGCCAAGTCAATGGTATTTACCAATGTCATAATGAGATAATTCAAAAGTATAAACATCATGTAGACATACTTTTGACCACCTTTGATCGTTACACCCTTCAAACCATCCCATATTCAACCAACAAATTTGTAGATACCATGGCCCGATCACTTCCCAAATACCCACTTCCCTCACCGATTCCAAAATATTTGTTACCATGTAACACCTCCATTCACCTTCTTGTTTACCTCACAATGTTTACTCAATCAAAATGACACCCGAGTGACCTTTGGTATAAAAATATCATGTGACTACCTTTCCTCTCCATCTTACCTCCCGATCTCACCGTGCAATGCATAACGCACCTTCTTTAAAAGGGCCTCTCATTTCATCATTCTGGGGCACTCCTCTATAAGCACAACTTTGATGGTATTATCTTACGATGCCTCACAAGTTTTGAAATTCCTTATACCATTAAGGAGGTTCATGATGGCATATGTGGGGGTCACTTTAGTGGCCTTGCCATTACTAAGCGTATCCTTTGCCTAGGCTATTAATGGCCGGTCCTTAACCATGATTGTTGCGACTATGTAAAATGTTGTGTGAAATGTCAACAACATTCCAACCTTCATCATACACCCAATCATGCCTTGTAGGTGGCTTGTGACCTTTGGCCCTTCTCTCAATGGGGTTTGGATCTTGTCAGAGAAATAAATCCTCATTATTCCTAATGCCATCAATGGATCATAACTGCTACCAAATACTACACAAAATGGGTGGAAGCCATACCACTCATCTCCACAAGATCCAAGAAAATATGTGAGTTCATTAACCATCACATCATTTTTCACTTTGGTGTTCCTCATCGCCTCATCACTGACAATGGAAAGAAATTCAAAAACAAAACATTGTAAAAATTTGTGACGCCTTTGGCATTCAGCTTAGTTTCTCATCAACTTATTACCCACAAACCAATAGCCAAGCTGAATCCACTAACAAAACCTCAAAAAAATTCTCATGAAAATGGTTGATTATAATGGGAAGGATTGGCATAAGCACATTCCTTTTTCCCTATGGGCATACTTTGCACTAGTATTAGCACTTCCACTATGGCCACACCCTTTTCACTGGTCTATGGTACTAAGGCTATTCTCGCCTCTTGAAGTCCATATCCCCTCACTCCGCATTTATCTCCATGACATGCTTATTGATGACAACTTTTGTCAAGATCGATTAGCACAACTAGAGTTATTAGATGAATGTCGCCTTAATGCTCGATCACCTTCAAGTTTACTAACAATGTATCAAACATGCTTATGACAAACATGTTCATGAACAAACCTTCTAAGTCGCTGACCTTGTCTTTAAAGAAAATCAACACGTAACCAAAGTAGAAAAAGTAAATAGGAAAAATTCACTCCTAATTGGCTTGGACCATACATCGTAACTCATACCTATGGATCGAGTGCCTATCGTTTATCCTCACTTGATGGTAAACCCAAACATAGGCCCCTTAACTCATTGCATCTTCGACCACTCTATAATTGACTCGTCATCCTACCTCACCTTTTGTCTCTCTCCACACTCGTCCCTTGAGTGCTATTCACTCCATACACCTCCCTAATGATTAAACAAGAATCATGTGAGTACCCGTCACTTGTTATCTTCTCTTGAATATGTGTACCACAACACTGCACATAGCATGATTCTCATGGATACTTTTCATCTACCTTTAGATGAGATCCCATGGTCATTCCACCTTGCCTTTTAAACAAGAGTCCTATCCTTCACCTTGGTCTTTTCCATGATTTCAAAGACCTCACATGGGACCAAAATCCTTGAGTCAAACTTCTAATAGATAAAAAAGATGACTCACTCAAAAGGACATCTTCCTCTCGACCAAATCACTACTATAAATAGATTGCTCCCTCGAAGGATAACTATATGAAGCTTTAAAAAAATGAGTGAAACCAAGCTTCTCACATTAATTAGCTTCATGAAGACCTCTAGGAGTACCATATTATTTATCCCATATAGACTTCCCGCATCAATCACCTATCATAGCAACAAACTTTTTAGTCATGGAATTTCCCATTATGACCTCGGACCTCTTGCCCAAACAGCCCCGTCACTCAAAACATATAAAATTATCTACCTTTCACCCACCTTATCATTTCCATTCTCATTTCCTACATTGCCTCAAGGGACATCTTGGAATTTTGACATTTGGTGATTTTGTGACTACTTTCACCATAGAATAATTAATCATGCAATGCCTTTTAGGTCTTGTGTTCATCACCCCCTTCAAGGTATGATCTACTTGATATGATCCTACCTAATCAGGTGGCTCTATTTCCCCCCTCTTATCTTTTAACCATCTTTGTTGATGTTTTGATTACCTTATACAGGACTTGGTACTTGACACTTACCTTTGGGGTAATCCTCCCCTTTCGCCATAATCACCTTCACCTACATCATTTTACCTATAATCTACCCACGCCTATTACACCTAAACCCACTACATGCCTAAAAACCTACCAACTCATTCTCGTATTCCTGAGAACTACATCGGCCTGAGGTCCCTTTTCACCAGGTCTATGTAGGTAGCACTTCGAGGGCATGGGGCCCTTAGAGGTTAGCTCAACCATTCTCTACCCTAAACAATTCATCAACCATGCCTAACTCACCATTTACCCCACATTTCACTTAGTTCCCCTTTTCTAACAAAATTGGAAATCAAGCCACATATATAACAAGTTGCTTATCACAACATACATTTAATACACCTACCATCTCTCTATCATCACTATGCATAGATTATAGAACATTTCACATATGACCCATAGTATCATTCATTGCCAACATAATGAATCATAACTAAACCTACTTTTAACTAAATCCATGCCTCTAACCTAACTCCACCAAAGTATAACCTAACTTGATCCATGCCTATAACCTGACTCGATCCATGCCTATAACTTGACTCAATCCATGCCTATAACTTGACTCAACCATGCCTATAACCTAACTTGATCCATGCCTATAACCTGACTCAACCATGCCTATAACTCGGCTCGATCCATGCCTAACTCACCTAATTTCCATCCATATCAAAGTCAAATCTATCTCCTCTAACACAAGCCATACATCCAATATCTCATAAGCACATTAACACATCACAAAATACCATGAATCTCATCATATAAATCAATAAATGTGTATTTCAAAATACATGCCTATCTCATCATGACCATCATCTCAAAAATGTTGGCACATAGGCCGATATACAATAAAAAAATGTCATCGGTACGCAGAGATAGTATCATATATACAAAAAGAATGAATGAATCAATACACAAAATATTTGACATGCAGACTCGGCATGTATATCAAAAATACTCACTAGTATACATCAAAATCGGGAGGCCGAGTATCGGACATCTCACCGATGTGCTCCATCTCTATGTCACTTGAACTTTGGCCTCTAGTGTCCCTACCGGCACATCACCTCACTCTAGTCACCATGCATTGATGGCCTCTCCCGATTAGGCCTCGAGCTCGCTGCCCTCTCGTGCTCTCGCACACTATGTGCGCGAGATCTTGTCCTCTCACTAGATGCCTGTTATGCCATGTACTCTCCACATGAGAGGAAGTCTATCCTGGCTGCCATGAGCTGGTCCTGATAGTATCACACCTCACCTAGGGCATCCTATAGCTTGGATATAGGCACGGTCTGTGGTGGTCCCATAGGTCTCGGCCTCGTACCTACCCCCGCACTGGGCCTGGCCTCAGAACTAGGACCAGCTTCTTGTGCCTATGGTGCTCCCTGCAGCCTCGTATTTGGGCCTATAAGGCCCTAATCTATGCCTGAGCTATGGCCAATCGCCTCGTAAGCTTGCCACCTGAGCCACTAAGGCTGCCACTTGACCATCTCTATCTCCATCTCCTCCATCTCCTCCATGCTCTCCTTTGCTATCTAGGCATGCAGACCGCCACCTGTGCACTCCATAGCTCTACTACCTCTACCTCTCGACCCTCCAACTATGTCTACAAAGATACCTATTTACGTGATCAGTGTCACTACTTGCCCCTATATGGAATCTCTCCCGCATTGTAATGGTAGCAAATCGCTGCCCCGGTCTAGGTGGTATGGCTCGTAACTGAGCCGCCCACCACTGCCTATACCTATCTGTGCATCCGACATCATCAATCCACTAATCCACTAGCTACTCCTCCTCTCTTGTAGGAACTATAGGCTATGGTAGAGGTAAGGGCCTCTCCACGTCATCTCTCCAATACTGTGGGAAGGATGGAGAAATATCTTGTATAAGCCCGAACTACCGCTCGGACCACGCTCACGGGATCATCTCATCCTCCCCGACACGATGACCCTATATCCACCTCTCTAGCTAGAGCTCAACTAGCTCCTCATGTATGTGCATATATGAGGGGAATCCCACATATGGTCTCCAGATAATGTCCACTCTGGACAACCCCTCCAATAACTACCGAAAATGGGCCACATCATATGTCAGCCTATCCGACCTCCGCTCTCCTGCAACCAACACCCATCTCCTATATCCCAACCACACGATATCACTAGAATGCATTTTCTTAGGGAATTCCTATAGGTTGAACACAAAATATGTGCTCGTAGGCCCAACAATGTAGTATAAATGTACAACATAGGCTAAACCTACACAACCACCCATACACCCACAACTCTCTATATAGCTGCACCAAGAATGCTTTGGTGCCTAGGTGAAGCATGTCTCATGCACCATCATATCATGGAGCACCCCCATCAGTGATTGGAGAAAGCATCCACCCTTTGCAATGGGTAGTGCATGCAGCAAAGACATTGCCTCCATTAATAAAACTACGGCCTCGCTCATCCAGGGCGAGCTAGGTACATCTTGTCATAGCTCAAATTGGCACTATGGAATCTTAGCTCCATCAACCCCTCACCGAATACTATCCCGATCAGCTCCTTTGAGGCCTCGGAGGAGATAGAGTACACCTAGGCCCCCAATATGGGTAACCTCATAATCCAGAACACGTCCTCTAGAGTGATAGTCATCTCACCCGTCGGAAGGTGGAACGTGTTGGTCACAAAGTCCCATCTATTGATGAGCGTACCATCAAACTAGGTTACCGAAAAACATGTTGGTAGCACCGAATACCACTAAAGCCCACCACCTCCATGTACTATAGCTCCAATGGGCTCGCTAAGCCACGTAATGTCACTAGTAGCAGTAGAACCCTGTCCCGCATATGTAACTATGATCTCTCCTACATCCAATCCAAAGCACAACATTAATCTACCTTTACCATGACCATATTAATCACTTATCATTACCCACCACCCTATTTTTTTACCCTACCCATCTCAACCACCTAACCTACATCATTTTTTGGACCCTTGTGCCTAAAATCCT
Organism: Taxus wallichiana var. yunnanensis; assembly: GCA_018340775.1. Taxonomy (NCBI): domain Eukaryota; kingdom Viridiplantae; phylum Streptophyta; class Pinopsida; order Cupressales; family Taxaceae; genus Taxus; species Taxus wallichiana. Next base: position 68,808,079 of record CM031235.1, on the reverse strand, counting down.
AACCGGTGCTGGTTCATCCTGATCGACTCCGGTCACCCTTAAACCAACATCGGTCACCTATTTGGTGACCGATACTACTTCAATCAGCATCGACCATGGTTACCACGTAACCGACATCGGTCATGAGTTAGGTGACCAATCCCAGCTTCTACCCAACCGACACCGACTAAGCTTGATCGATGCCGATCACATGCTTGTGGAAAAATCCAAGACTTTCCAAACCCCCTTTTTCTAAAACCCTCCCACCTGTCCCTTTACCCCACCTACAATGACCTACACTACCTAAAACCTCTACCCACCCCACCTATCCAATTTACTACGCCCCCTTTTTTGCCCATTATTCCCCTCCATACCTGATTTAACTTTTTCCCACCCAAAAATACAAACAACCCACAAAACCCTACAAATAACAACAATTACAACCTCTACTCTATCTAATTCACCCTATCAAGTTAGGCGCTTACCTTGTAATGATTCCATCGCCTCGGTGGCACATCCGGCAACAGACTTTGGTGGTCCATCTGATCCCTCTCTATCCTCTCGCCATCCCTTAATATCTACCCGTAACCTTTGGCCAATCAACTCTCTTGCCTTGGTCTCATGGAACCACTACTCACCTACCCAACCACCGTCAAATCATATTCCCACTCACTGTCCCCATTTCCTCTGGACACTTTTCTCTCCTTTTGTCATTTCTTCACTTCACAAATCACAAATGAATAATAAATACACAAATTTTTTATTTTTATACAAAACCTGACCTAATTGATGTTGGTTCCCTTTGGTGACATTGTTCTCGTGCCCTACCTCACCATCATTGGTTTTCCTATACCGACATCGGTTATCCATGACCACCACAGTCACCCTTACCTACACATTGCCCCTACTTTACCATTTTACCCCACCCTCTACCTTGCTCTTTACCCCATCCACCCTTTACCCAACCCCTTACCTTACCTTTCCTGACCTCATCATTTACTACCTCCATTTTTCCTCCTTTAGGGACTCATTATTTTACCCCTACCTTGGCCTTACCCGTGCCGACCTAGATATTCGATGTGGAACATCACTAGTGACCTTTGACCACATGTGTTCACTATACTTTACGGCACTATTACTTGTGTTGATTGACCTAATGACCTTACCTAGCCTATTGTTGATTAGAGAAAACACTTAGTTAAACTTGCACTCGAGCCCACATAGAAGAAAGACATAGGAGAAAAATCATGGAGTATCGTGAAGGTGTCACGCGTGGAGATGTAGGGTAATACTCAAGGACTTAGCTGATTTTGGAGATCAGGTATATTCTTAGAGATTGGCATGTGGAGTACACAAAGCGATGCCAAGATTTACACCCACTCTTCATGGGGATTTTGGAAGGACATGTCAACTCACTCTTGCATGGACATAAGTTAATCATAGATCCATCACTTCGCTTAACTATCAACAATCTATAGATAACATACTTGTATGTATGGCTATAATTCTAAAAATGTGAGTGATCATTATTAGCATGCGACCTATTTCGGTAGAGTTAAGTGGTGAAGGGTTAGTTCCCTCCCTATATATATGTAATGAACTACTTAAAGAGTAGATAGAGACATACATAGAGAACAAATGAAAACATGTGACTAGATGATTGTAATAGATCCATGCATGCATGCCTGCAGTATTGTATGCATTTTTGTATTATTGGTTCAATGAATAGATAAAGGAAATTTACTTGAATCAAGTGTGTGATGTGTTTTATCAATGCATGTTATTAATTTTATGATGATTTACCTTTAGCGTTTATAGATCTAGTTGAAGATGAATGGGGAATGGATGGTTAGCTCCTAAAATATATGTTTACTATTTTATCATACCACCATTCTACTACTACAACTATTAAGAGGGACCTGGTACCTTTGCATGCTTCGGGTGAGTGCTCGCCTTAGGCTAAGTGATGTACTAACATGACTAGGTGTTACTTAATAATTCTAGGTTGCATCATTGGTTCTATTGATGAAACCTCTTTTTCATTGTTTCGTAATGGTTCGCGATGAAGACATACCTGGCTAACCTTGGCAAGTGTCAAGAATGGATTTAGGAATTGGAGGAAGAATACGCATGGAGGTTTAACATTGATCTGGATTTAGAGCACGTACTTGGGTAGACTAGAATCAGTATGATAGTTTATATAAAATCTTCTTTACGATATTTCTAGTAGAATTGTATGAATGGTTGACAACGTATGCATCTAAGTGGAATTGGAGGTATCACATGCTTGTTTGGACACAGGAGGAATTTCAAACACTATACGATGCTAACCCAAGTTGGACTAGTGTGGTAGATACCGGTTTCATGGTGTCCTAAAATACTATATTTTGGAGTATTGAATTTTGATGTATTCATGCCCGGAGGTAGCAGAGTTCCGCCTACGCTATCCTAGAGGGACATATTTGTAAGGTATTCCACTCGGTCAAAATACTAATGGTAACATTAAAATTGGAAGCTAAACCTATGGAGAGCTAAAGAATCTCCATGCGCAGGGGCGGAATAGGATTAGTGGAGGGCAAACCTAGTGGCGGCTTGGGGAGGGAAGAAAGGTGGTTGAAGTATGATGAGTCTGCGTGAGAGGGAATTAGCAAAAGGCAAGAATTTGTAGAATAGATGGTGTTGTGGAGAGAGATGGCTCATGAAGGATTTGAGGTTCATGGGGAGGAAGAAGAGTAAGAGCATCGTGAACTCTCCCATCTAGGAAACATGACAGAGAACCCTATTCGGCATCACATGGAAGCACGCCAAGAGATATGACCTAGGCCACGGTGCGCTTCTAAGCCAACCTATCGACCTAGCCCTTGCGCTTAGTTTTCCAGTATCTAGTATAATAGGTAAAAGTAGTTTTTCAGGAAGTGAAAGCATAGAAATAGGGCAGATAGTAAGTACACCAATGACAGCATAAACAACTTCATTATTCTTTGGGGGTATGCTATCAAGCTCATCATTTACACAAAATGTGAGCATGCCAAGTGTGGGAATCACCTCTAGAGCTGGGACCACTTCCCAAACTGTAGGGGTCCAATATAGTACCACTTTGTTGGGGCACATGGGAGTGCATCCATGGGCCCTATTCAAAATTCTGGAGGAGGATCGGGTGGTATAGGTAGTTCTAGTTCTGGTGGTTTGGGTGGTATTGGAGGAAGAGGAAACCAAGGAGGTTCTGGGTTGGGTGGTCAAGGCCCGCAGCAACCCTAGAACATTTATATGGAGATGTCCCTTTGTCTCCCAGAATATAGGGGTATTGAGGATGCTACTGAACATGTTCATATGTGTGAAATATTATGGTGCGCAAAAGGTATTACGGCCCCTAAACACAAGGCAAGTCAATTTTCTACTACATTAGTAGGCGTGCACACATAGCTGGTATAGGAAGTTTGACCCCAATCAAACTTGTATTGACTATGCAACATTGAAATATGCTTTCTTAAAAGAGTTCCACATCCCCAAGTTTGAGTAGAAGAGTATAAGCGCACTCAAGGATATAAAGCAAGGCACTACTGAAAGTGTACGTGAGTATGATGCGTGATTTAAAACACTTCTATCCAAACTCTCTTATGACATTCATGTAAGTTAGCATGCACAATGGTTTTTTGGGGAATGATTACTCCATTTCAAAGAGCACTGTCACATAAAACTTATACTGATCCGTGTGAAGCATTGGAAGCCGCTTTACGCACTGAAGTAGTTGGGAGTATTGATACTAGAGTTAGTCCATTTTTGGAAGCTTAGATAGTGGCTATGGAAAAATAGTTAGAGAAATTATCAGCAAACTCAGCTCATGAAACACACTCAGGGATCTAGTGTATAGATTGTGAAGTGGAAGGGCACACTAAGGATAGTTTCCCTCACATAACCATACATTCATTGTTATTAGACTATGAGATTTTCCATTTGAACCATGATGCTAGTCACCGCCCTCCTACAACACGTGATCAGGAAGAATGTATCCTCCTTTTGTAAAATTTGTAGGTCCATGACCCATTATACTGAGGATTGTAGATTGATTGGCTAGATCCATGATGCCATTGATATTGGGGTCAGACAGGCGAGTGTGGTTGATAATTCTAAAGGGAAGAATGAGCATTAGGATAGGGATTATAATAAAACCCACTATGACAAGAATGATGGAAGTTTTGAAGGGGCTTGTGAAAGGGGATGAGGATATAGAGGAAGATATAGAGGACAACTCCAAGGTGGAGGAAGGAGTGAATTCCCTCAAGGAACTTGCTATACATGTGGCTCGCCCGATCATTATAAGCGTAAATGCCCACAAAATATTTCATGTTCATTTTGTGGAAAGGAATGTAGTTATGAAGAGTGCCCAACTTGTATGAGCATCTTAGTAAGCGATGATAGCAAGAAAACAAGGGCACGGGGATGATTAGAATCCAACACGTGATGGAGAATTAGTGGATGCCAAAGTTAACACTAGAACCTAAGGTGGTAACAGTTAAGATAACCACACGAGCTGAGGCGGCACGTGTAAGAGAGATGTTGCGATAGAAGTTTCGATTATCACTAGAGAGGAAGTATTGCATGCTAGATATCTAGATGCAGCTCATCAGAAAGAAGTCTATCGACACAATGGAGGTCCTTAGGAGCCTTTAAGGTGAGATATAAGGATTAAAAGAGTAGTCTCATAAATTATAGCACAATGATACAAAATAAGCCCCACGATATTGATGACATCAGAGAGGTATGTAGAATGTTGCACTAGGAGAATATTATTCCTTTATTAGGAAATTGGTTAAAAGGGAATACTCCGTGCACAAGAATTGAGACTAGAAGACAAATAACCCATGTGAATCTCCTGCTAATAGCATTGACTATGACAAGGAAATCACTTTGAATGTTGTTTTTGATGGGTGGTTGCTGAGCAATATTCTAATTGACATAGGTGCGGAAGTAAATGTACTTACATTGGATGCGTGGGAACAAATGGGGAGACCCCCATTATAGCCATCATCTAATGTATTTTTCATGGTAAATAGGATGAAGCTACTCCCATAGGAGTTTTAAAGGATGCATCTATCACTATATAAGGGGCCAAGTTCACAGGAGACTTTGAAGTGCTAGCGCTTGTGGAAGCAGATAGTTTCCCAGCTTTGCTTGGGCACCCTTGGTGTTATGCAAACAATGCTGATTTGAGGTTTAACAAAGGATATATCAGCTTCAAGAATAAGGAGGAAAGGGTCATAATACCATTGATAGATGGGAAATCATGCCATATGTGGAACCCTTAAGCGAAGAGGACCTGAATAGAATCTATGTACGTGCTATTCAGGACCCAGAGGTCAATGATCCATCTAAGGAAGGAATACTTCATTGGGAAGATTCTCAGTCAATCAGTGATACTACTAGTATTGCTTGTGATAATTGGGCTCATGGCACTTATGAACTAGTGGGGCACAAAGTTAAGCACACGTTACTACTGGCAAGATGGGTTCTTGCTCTATTTGATGTATAGGTCGTGCAATACCCCATTATACTAGATCTGAAGATTTGGTTGGGTTCTTATAGGCCATAGAAACAAATTAGGCTGACAAACTTAAACTTTGTGCGGGACAACCTTGCTGCTTGGTGGGTAGTCCACGGGGATAATCTTTTAGGATGGAAAATAATTAGGACCGCCTTATCAACTAGGTTTTTGAGAAGTAATGCACCTACAAACATATGCCCTTATCATGGTGATCAACCTACTCACCATCATATCCAGCAGTGTGAGAGACTCTGGATGGTAGGCTAGGAGGCATTACCACCCTCACTTTGGGTGCATCGGTTTTATTCTACTCTAAAAGGTTGCGTGCGTGCTTGGTATGTCTATGCTGAATTACATCATGACACTGACAATTGGAAAACTTTGACTGCAGGAATGATCCAAAATTTTGACTTCTTTTCATCTATACCACCAGTGAACACAACTTTAAGCTTTATCAAGTGCTTAACCATGGGAGACAGTGGGAAAGTGGAAGAACTTGTTCAGGAATTATTTGGTGAGACAGAGATAGGGGTGCACTTTACGGATGAAGAAGATGATATCATATTACTTGAGCATGCTTCTTTGGAGAAAGATAAGGGGAAGATGGTATACATAATTGATGAGGAGGAAGTTGAGCACTTGGATGTGGATCATTCACATGGAACACGTGAAGTGTTATCTAGTGCAGATGTAGATGCGTGCGCATATCATGAACCTATGAAGACAACAAAGGTCAATATAGGCACAAAAGCTGAACCTAAGGAAGTGATAATTGGGGATTACTGGTCAGAATCAAAGTAGCAAAGATCATCGAGTTACTTCATGATTATGAGGAATTATTCCCAAGAGGATACCATGAACTTAAAGGCATGCATATATCACTTGGAGAAATGAAGATAAAGCTCAAGGAAGGTGTGCGCCCTGTTAGGAAGTGGCCATATCGGATGAATCCAAATTCACAAGAGAAAGTAAAGGAAGAGATTGACAAGATACTAAAATCAGGGATCATTCGACCACTAGATGAAGTAGAATGGGCCATCTATGGTGATAAATATAAAAAGGATGGTAAGATTCAAATTTTTGTTTATTATAAGGAGTTGAATGCAACATGTGTTACAGACCCCTTTCCTATGCCATTCATAGAGGAAATATTAGGAGTGGTTAGGAATGAAATATATTCATTTACAGATGGGTTTTCAGGGTATCATCAGGTTAGGATTGCCCCGGAAGATCAAGAGAAGACCACCTTCACTACTGAATGGGGAAGCTTTACCTATAATGTGATGCCCTTTGGATTGAAGAATGCACCTACTGTATTTTCCAGGATAGTGGTACAAGCCTTCAAGGATTTTATTCATAACTTTCTACAGGTCTATCTTGATGATTAGACTGTTTATGGGCTGATTAAGGATCATTGTGACAATCTACGCTTAATGTTTGAAAGATGTCGACAGTTGAGTATCTCATTAAATATCAAGAAGTGCATCTTTGCTACTCCATTTGGCACACTTTTAGGACATATCATTTGCAAGGAAGGGTTGTTAGTTGATCCAGCTAAAGTTTCAGTCATCATTGGCTTGAAAGTGCCACCACCGGTCACGAGGTGCATGGATTTTTGGGTCATACAGGGTATTACCAGTTTATAAAAGGGTATGTAAAAGTTGCCATGCCCTTGGAAGAATTGCTCTAAGGAAAATGTACATTCTACTAGGGGAGTCACAATGAACGCGTGCTTGATATATTGAAGCAGAGACTTACTACCACGCCTATCTTGCATTTTCCTTCATAGGATAAACCTTTTCATGTTCATGTGAACACTTCTAGAACAACCATTAGTGCTGTCGTTACTCAACCAAGTGAAGGTATCATTGATCATCCCATTTTCTTTGCTAGTAGGAATTTGACCCCCAAAACAAAATTATACCACTACAGAGTGCGAGGCCTTGTTTATGATTTATGCCTCGCACAAATTTCATCACTATTTGTTGGATACACCATTTGTGTTTTATATTGATCACATGGCATTAAAATATTTGGTGAACAAGCCCATTTTACAAGGGCGCATATGCCGGTGGGTACTCTTATTTCAAGAGTTTGACTTTATGGTTGTGGTAAAACTAGGAAAAAGCAATTCTAGACTAGATCACTTGTCTCGAATTCAATCAGGGGAAGAAGCACAAACAATAGAAGAGACCATGCTTGATGCACAACTGTATAGGTTACAATGTGCACCATCAGAATTAGAGGACATTGCTATCTTTCTGAGAATTGGTATGGCACCCAAAGGAATGAAAGCTTTAGAGAAGAAGTAACTTGCTATTCACGCGGCACCATTCATGTTAATTAGTGGTGATTTGTACAAGTTAGGTAGAGATGAAGTGTTATGACATTGTGTCTTGGAGCATGAACGAAAGGACATAATGGAAGAAGTGCATGGTGGTATTGCAGGTGGCCACTATGTAGGTGATGCAACAACGTGCAAGATCCTACTTGTCGGGTTGTGGTGGGAAACATTGTACAAGGATTGTAAAGAGTATTGTAAGAGATGTGACCATTGTCAACATCTCGATCACCCAAGAAAAATGGATGAGGTGTCCCTATGACCAATAATGCGTTTAGAACCCTTTGAGAAATGGGCAATTGAATTTTTCGGGCCTATCTCCCTAGCCACGTGTAGGACTGGGTCGTGCTATATCATCACTTGTACAAATTATCTTACCCGATGGGCAGAAGCAACACCTACAAAGGACTGTATAGTGGCTACAGTAGCATGGTTCTTATGGGATAATATCCTCACAAGGTATGGTTGTCCTTTAAGTTTAACAAGTGATAGGGGCACACATTTTTTAAATGAGACAATACGAATTATTTTAGATGAGTTTATGGTTGCCCACCATAAAACTAAACCCTATCACCCTCAGGAAAATGGAACTGCTGAGGAATTTAACAAGATTTTGAGCCACAAATTGACCAAGATTTGTGATGTTGGGAGAAAGTATTGGGATGATAAAGTATCAGCTATTCGTTATGCTTATAGAACAACATACAAAAGATTGAACAAAGCCACACCTTTTCAATTGGTATTTAGCACGGAAGCTGTTCTGCCTCTAGAATTTATGTTACCTTCTTTGTGCATTGCACACATTGGAGGTCTAGCTGATGAGAAAGCGTTAGAAGAATGGATTGTGAAGATGGTTAAGCTATATGAGTGCCATGCCATCATACGATGGAGTCGAAATAGGAGAAAGTGTAACAAAAGGCATGGCATGATCGACACATCGGGGATAAGAAACTTGTAGTGGGAAAAGCGGTACTTTTATATGACTCCAAATTTTTGTGTCATCTTGGAAAGATCAAGGTGCATTGGTTGGGGCCATATGTTATCACTCATATACTTGAGTCAAGTTCTTGCAAATTGGAAACAATTGATGGGACATGGTTACTGGTTACTTTAACGAGAGTAGGTGAAGCCCTACTATAAATAAGTCTTCTTGGTGTTTGTAATAAGACAGTATTTCTAGATACATTAGGTTTCCCTTTATGCATTTCCTTAATGTATTTCTTTTATCATCGCTATGCTTTGTCAATTTTAGCTCTTTTTTGTGTAATAAGCACACTTTCATGTGTGAAATTAACTACAATATGAAGCATGTTGATGCAAAGAGGATTGTGCATCCTTTTCATGTGGGGTGGATTGTTGGTGACTATCAGGGATATGTTGTGAAGATATCATGTTGTGGGTGTTGAAAGAAGGTTGCTAAGGATAACTGACAAAAGATTGCTTCTCAAGATAAGAAAGAATGAATATGGATAAGGGAAATTATAACGTGAGGTAAGCAGTGGCCATGGTAATTACCAGGAGATCATGCAGTGATGAGGTACTTAGGTACGAAGTTACGCAGTGATGAAGAGAAGTCCATGATAGAGGGTAAGAGGTGTGCTAGAAGGTTATAGCTTTGGCACAAAAATATACCACACGGAAATGATAAAAATGGGTCATAAATGAGGAGAATTTAGTAGGTGGAGGAGCAATTAATGTAGTAAAAAGTAGAAATCTATATAAGGATGGGATATGATTTCATTTTTACCCTTGTGACTACGAGAATTTGATAGAGATCCTATACATGAAGAGTATAAAGCTAACTGATTCAAGGTGTAAAGTAAGTGAACCAGTACGAGAAGAGATTTGTGTATTAGAAGGGCTTGGATCCCTAGAAGAAGAGTTTGACAAAGTAGAGTAACACAACAGAGGTAGGGTGCGTAAGATTGTAATTAAAAATTAGGGCATGGAGGAATCGGGTTAGGGTTTGAAGTAAATCACTCAAACACATAGCGGTTGACCTACAAAACAAAACCCCGTAAGAAAATGGCATGAAATAAGAAAGAAACATTGATAAAAGAAAAGAAGAAGGTGGTGGTGAAAGAAGAGGAGGAGATGGCCTGAGAGTAATTTCTACGAAATGCGGTACCACTCAAGAGGTTATTATGGGGCAGGAATGGAATACCCACATAAGACAGAGCAAGATAAGTGAATACAATCACCGAACCAATGAAAACCAGAAGAAGTTAGATGACCTGCTCACCACTCAAACAAATAAGCACACCAAGACAACATGCCGATATATGATGATGGCAGGAAAACCTACTAAAGGGAAATGGTGTTTACCGACTTTATGAGCTCCCATACTTTGGAAAGCATGCACCCTTATACAGATGGCTGATGAGACGAGTCCATGAGGACTTCTTCTACTTCGTAGGATGATGGGTAAGACCGACACCCATCCTTATTGCCATAGTTACTGGATTATGGGCAACGGGTGAAGTCATTAAGACTAACCTAGCTGACAAAAGTGCCATTTTGGAGACACAGAAGGTGTTGGGATATCAGAAAGGACCACGCAGAATGGACATTGACAAATTGAAAAATTGTCTAGTAGCACATGCAGATAACACATCTAACCACAATTGAATGACCAAGAGTGTTGGTAACTTTTCAATTCTATGTGGTTGCATGTGGCCAAGCACATGTCAGAGGGAACCACTTATAACATCACCGGATTCATTGCAGAGTGGATAGTCGAGGAAGCACACAAAGGGAGTAAGATAAGTTTTGGTTGTATCTTACTGAGTTTAGTCTTCATGGAGATCGGGGTACCAGATGGCCCAAAAGAGAACATATGGGAATACCCCATGAATCATAAGTCTCTAGCTGAGCGATTCAACAAATATCTTTGCAAAGGGTCGATGACGGAGGAAGTTAAGGAGTGCACTGAGATGTGGTATGATAGGCTCGCATGGCATTTGGGGAAGAATGGCACATACCCAAGGATTTCCCTCGCCTTGGGAAAATAGGTACAATTTGTAGTCTACCAACATTTATGTATTGTGCGCTTTCCAATGGTAGATGGGTCATGGAGCCCCTGGTGCAAACTGCCATATACATTCCCCGTCTGATACTTCCAAGTTACAACATCACACCAACACACGGAGGTTGGTATTTAATGTAGATAAGGTAGACTGTGTGTAACACCCGAATCGACTGTTGTTACTTTCTCCTAAGCATTCAAGTGTTGATATGTGATTTCTTGTAAAAGGATGTGTTCCTCGATTCAGAAATCATGCTTGATATGTACTGAATTTCTTGCAGATTGCAGATCTTGACTGAGTCAGAATATGATTAGACTCTTTTATTTATTTCATTTTGTGTCTGAATATTAATCTGATCACGGAATGAATTATAGAGATATTCATCTATAATATCTAGACTTGGATCAGTGGAATTGATCCAAGTAATGCTTTAAATCTGTTTGTGATAAATTAGATCACAGACCTTGAACAGCAAAGGTATGGAAGCATTTATTAAGCTGGTCAGGAGTATGACTCAGGCTGATCTTGAGAAATGAATTGGTTCCCGATATGGAGGTATATCTGGAAGGTCTCGGACGTGGACCAAGTAATAATTCAGTCATGTATATTCCTGTAGCCTAACGGCCGGATAGAGTGAATCCTGTTCGGAGATGCATGATTTTGGGTCTTTTCTTGGCATATAAAATGTTATACCTTACTGGAATTATTAATGGTTAGTAACCTAAAAACTAAAACCTAACCTAGGGGTTAGATTATTGTTAAGCTAACCTAGACCTAGGCTATGTGTTAATATCCTAAGTTAGTATCTATGTGTAAATTGGTTAGTATGGGTATTACCCTAAATTCTAACCTAAGATGCTAACCTAACTAATGAGGAGATTATGAAGGGGCCTATGGAAGGGGGTGCGAACCATGGGTGGTGTTTTCTATGGCAATTAATGCTGGGGATAAGGATGAGGGACAGGTCATGGCGGAGGCTTAAGCGGTGGCTAACCTGTGCAGACGTGGCAATTTGCTAAGTTTGGAAATGAACTTGAGTTTTAGTTGGACTGTCGCCAATTTTGGCGGTCGGTGGAAGTTGAGTTTAAGCGGGAAAGTTGGTTTAATGGCATTCAATGTTCTAGGGAGACGAGCTCGGAACTCGCGAGAAGGCATGCAAACGGGAAGTTGAAGGTTTGTTTGGTTTGTCGCGATTTTCGGTCTTCTCTCTCTCTCTGCTTGTTTACTGGTTCTTCGCACCAGTTCTCCTTGAGTTGCATGGCAAGAATGAATTTCTCTGGCTCTTTTCTCTATCATGGAAGATATATATGTGATGGAGACAGCGAAATTTTGTTGGTCGCTTTATCTTGGAAAAAGAAAAGGAAGTTTGAGCTCTTCCAGTGGTCTGCTTCGGAAATTTGATCAAAATACAGGCATGTTAGGCCCTAACCTTTAAATATCTTGTTGTCTTTCAAGTGATTTCATTAGAACAACTCTGTTCAAATGTTTTGAGAAAATAAAGGATTTTCTATGGAGATCTTGTTTAAATTTTGGTCAGATTCTCTCTCGGTTTGATTTTTCAATTTCCTCTTGATGGGTGTTTGTTAAAATCGAATTGTGGCTCTATTCCTTTGTGTATTCTTTCTGGTTTAAATATATGAGATATTTATATGTAAAGAGCATGAATGCTCGGCCTGTTTGGCGTGAGCCCAAAGAATATACTTGTGTTGAGAATAGACCACTGTATGTTGTTGATTTGTGGTCGCTGTTTCTTGCTGTGGAAACTGTATGGAATGATTTTGATGGATACTGTAAGATTGATCAGTATTATTGCTTCTTTGGGAACTCTGTCGTGGTTTTTGTTGACAGTGTATAATGATACTTTTTGGGTTTTAATTTGTCTTCTAATTTTGCTAGGATCAGGTAACTGTTGTGTTACCGTAGTCTATACGACCTAGCGGAAGTTGTTTTCCTTGTTATTGTGGTAACGGGATTACTTGTTGACTGTGTATAATATAGATACATCTGTACTTTATTTTATCGACTCAGTGGAGTCCATGATTGAATCGTATATTGCTATCTATTGCTGAGAATGTAGATTCATCCATAAGTTTTGTGAATTGATTTTCGTGGAAGCCTGGTAAGAAGAAACAGGTCTTTTGATCACCGTTATTTGAATGAATAAAGGATATAGACTTCCTAGGTATGCATTTGCATTTCCTTGTGTAAACTGTTCGAAAGTTTCGAAGCGGCTCAGTTGATTTCTTTGCTTTGAAAGGGGTATTCGATTTGCTTACACTTGTTTTTATTCTGAATGTTTGCCATAGCTGGCATAGAAGGATTCATCACCAATTTCATAGTACGCTGCTGTAGGGTTCAGCGGTTATGGGTATAAACCCGTTAACAGTATACAGCGTGTGCATATATATGTATATATTTACAATCGTTGTAATCTGAACGACTATGAGGAGTCGATTGTATGTTTTATATTTGAATCTTATTCAAGTTGAATATATTTAAATAGTTGGTGATTGTTGAACCTGCGACTTGAAGGAATAACACGTAATAGACCTCTGTTATTTTCGGGAATTACTCTTGTGTTGCATGGGTTTTGTGGTACAGAATCTTAGGTGAACATTTACGTCTTCGACCTGTACAAATTTGTGTAAAAAGATTGGCAGAGTTCAGTCGGGTTCTTGGTGTGAAATCAGAGATTAATTTGTTTGTCTGATTCTTATTATGCTTCGTTGATGAATATCAGTATGAATTCATATGCATTTGCTTGAATTGTTACCTCCGTTTGAATCATTTGGAATTCTGGAAAGGTAGCTGGTACTTCTGTCTCTTTCTGAACTTGACATTGGACACTGTCTTTGTCACTGTTTGAGATCCTTGAGTATGGATGACTGTTTCGTGTTCTGACCTTGTTTGGGTAAGTCGCGAATACCACACTAAGACTTGCATGCGCCAAGGTAAGGATCGATTGGTTGTATTCCCTTCTTTTACTTCAGTCCGATTTTGACTGAGCAAGAATAAGTATGCTATGTTCTTTTCCATTTAATCAGTCCGATTTGACTGAGCATGATTTGGAAATACTGTGTGGTCAACATAGCATAGTCTCTAGGAAACCTCAAATTGCTTGATGCAATAAGGTTGTTGTTTTCAGCGATACGCTTGTAGTTTCTTGTTTTCAACTTGTGTCAAAGCCTTACTGTGTAAAAGGAACTAGCATTGGGCTTAGGGTTGATACATGAATTGCTGATGTGTTAGTTGCTGTACAGGAGTTTTGCTGTGTTTCTATTTTCGTGATTTAGAACAGCGATCTTGCTAAGCGGCTTGTCTAACTTGTTCATTTATATACTTTGGATAAATGTTTTCATAGGAGAAGACTGATACATGTTGATGAATTTATGTGAAAGGAAGTATGAATGGATTGGTTCTTTCTCTTCCTTTATTTCATATTTGTTGATATTTGTCTAACAAAGGGGAAATTGTTTTGTAGCGTTTGGGGTAGAATCCTAATTGTTATGTTATTTCCTTTTGGAAGAATGAAACAATCTGACCAATGTTGTGATTTGGATTCAATGATTGTTTGTATACATTCGTTCCTTGATTTTTAATATTTGATGAAATATTAGAAAGTGATTAAGACTATTTTGTAACAATGATAGAGTTACATATTTGTAATCATTTTGTATTACAAGGACATAGTCTGAATATGTTTACTTATTTGGATATTTGATCTCATTTAAACAGGGTGTTTAATGAAAACAATTGATGGATTGCAATTGTTTTAAAAGTTAGTGCTTATCATGCTCAGTTCATTGAACTGACTCATGTTGACTATTTTTGCAGATGGTTGCCGTAAGAGGTAAAAGCAATGCAGATCTGACAGGCTGATCAGATTGTTTATTTGATTTATAATGAATTACAGCTTGATTTTATAGATGTACTATATGAGAAAAGATGTTTCTTTTCCGTTAGCATTATATCAAGTATGTTGTTGCATAAAATGTAATTGTATAGTTTTGAAAGGAATGGAAATAAGTGTTTGATACTTATGTGTTGTATTCTATTTCTGAAAGTTGACCTTCTTCGGTTTATGTAACGAAGGGGCATTGTTATCATTGTATAATATGGATGCTTTTGTGATTGACAATGAAAGCTTGCATGAAAATGAGATTGAATTCTTATGAGTGTTTAGTAGTTCTAATTTGTTCTAGCAAAAGCAATATTGGATTTAAATAATTGTCTTTCTAGAAGATAGGTTAAAAATGAGCCTAAGGAGAACACTAAACAAGCTGGATTAAATTACTAATCCCTAGTCCTAAGTATGACAGGACAATATTAAATTGGATTCTTAATCATTTATATCTTTATACTAGAAAGTATGATATAAATTCAGTTAAGAGAACTGATATTCAATCAAATGGAGTTCAGTTGGCAATCTCAAGCAAAGGTTATGAGATACTGTCCGATTCTGTTGCTTTAGAATCAGGTGTATTCTAATGACTCCTTGATGGAACTTGACCGTAATACCTCTACCATGTAATGGGTTTTATAGAGGAGGGTCGTCTTAAGACGAAGAATCCAGGGATTTGGAAAGGCTAACCTTAGGGAAAAGTCTTTAAAAGTAATTTAAACTCAAGTGCGTAACGCTTGTTACTGAGTAGATCTTTTCGAGGCGGATTTAAAGGTTGACGACATAAGTCAACTGCAGAGTTGTACCTCCGAGAAGATTAGGATCTTCTCGAAGTTACAATAATGCAGATGACTTATGGCGACACCCTTTGCATTGATCGCTAAGATTTACACTTGATTTCGCACGAGTTACCCTGGGACCGATTAAGAACGTGGTCATGTTATAAGGCTGCCTAGGAGATTCGGGGTATCATGACACACTGGTTGAACTGCAAGGTTGAACCAGTATGTCATCATATCCCTAATCCTCGTGGTCATCCATATAACATTATCACCTTGTTAATCTGCCTCCGAGTGATTCAGTTGTGAAAGGAAGGACTGACAGTAGTCAGTATAAGACATTCTATATAACATATGAATGGGGTGAAGGACGTATTCCAGATTGACGAGTATGCCGTTAAGGAATACGAGACATGAACAGTATGTTTCAAATCTTTGGCCAAAGTATCGCAAGCTGCTGATTGCGTTGTCCTAATTCACCTAGTCTAAGGGATGAGATGCCGATGAATAATGGTAACAATTATTCAGTTAGATTCCTTGGACAGAGCATTCTGAATCCCAGATTAGGGAAGAGAACCGCAAGAGTAATGTGTTAAATAAAAACACCGGCTCTTATTACTCATGAATAGATCGGTAGATTACCGAGTCATGGAATGAATAGATCGGAGGTACTCCGAGTCATTACAGCTGCATATGGTTGTCTGTTATATAAATGGTTATTTGAATTGTGAGTTCTAAATTATGTATTTAGAACCAGTATGCAATTATCAAAAAAAAAATAAAAATTGACTTGTTCTATTGTCTAAAATGAGGATGTTACATCTTGGTATCAGAGCTGAAGGTTGCAGCTCTTGGACCTATTGAGTCCATAATCTGATAAAAACCTGAATTTTCTTGTAACAGAAAATGGTTAGAACAAGGGGAACGTTGCGAGTAATGCTCCACCTGAAGGAGGAGCGGCAACAACCCAGAAACTTGATGAGATCCTTGCTGCCCTGTTGGACACAAGAGATCGCTTAGCTGTACTTGAACAGCAGGTGATGGGAAATGAGGAGGATGAAGAAGCTGATAATAATAATCAAGAACCTCTCCCGAGACAACCCCGAAATGGGTGTTGATGTTAATGCTGGAAATGCACCTGTCCAACCAGAAAACAAAAAGGCCAGATTGGCAGCAGAACTCACTAATGATATAAAAAGGATAAGTCCACCTAAGTATGATGGCACCACATTAGGAGATGGAGCTGAGAACTGGCTCAGCGAAATGGAGAAGTACTTTGCTATAAGGAACTTCTCGGAGGAAACCAAAGCTATTTGGGGAGCCTATCAGCTTTCTCACGAAGCGTCTTCGTGGTGGGATAGCCGAAAAGCTGAGCTAAACATTGATGAGACCAATATTACTTGGGATCAATTTAAAGGCTATTTTAGGCAACGGTGGCTGCCACAACTTTTCTATGATCAGAAAATGACAGAATTCCAGAACTTAGCTCAAGGGAAGCTAACGGTAATCAAATCTTTGGGAGCGGTTTACAAAACTCCTTAAGTATGTACCGCAATGATCAAACTGACGAAAAGTTCAGGATACGGAAATTCATCATGGGATTGAATCCTGTGATAGGGGGAGAGGTCGATGTTCACAGTCCAACCACTATGGAAGGAGTTGTTGAAAAGGCCATAAGGCAAGAACAGAAATTAAAGGCTATTTCTGCTCATAAGGAGGAAGTGCGGAAGAAGACTGCAAACCCTTCTTCAACCTCTCTTGCACCCAGAAAAGGACCGTGGAAAAAGTTTGGAAACAAGAGTAAGTTTCCAGGAGATAACAATAAGAAAGCAGCAGTAAATAAGCTTGCTGGAAATATAAGGGATAATTTTGTTAAAAATTATAATAATGGACAGAAGTCCTATGGAGGACACATGTGACAATTACAAGGCTGGAGGTAATGTTGAGCCTAAGAAGGGACCTGTAGGAGGCTGCTACACTTGTGGTAAAGATCATTACGCAAATCAATGTCCTTTGAAGAAGGATGATCGTAATCGCAAAGATAAGATACATGCTTTGTGTAGCGCATAAGCAAGTCAAAAGCAAGCAACACCTATAGAAGTTTCGGGTAAGTTATTCGGCATACCTGTCACTATTCTTTTTGATACAGGAGCTACTGAATGTTTTATTTCTAATAAACTTGCTTCTAAACTTAAAAGAAAAGCTGGGAAAATGGATAAATCTTGGACTGTAGAGTATGGTAATAATTCTGTTCATACAGTGAGTATGTGTCTCTTTGGAGCAGTCCTTGATTTACCTAATTTCTCCACGGAAGTTGATCTCTATGTTACACCTTTGGGATCGTATGACATTATTATTGGTGTCAATTGGTTAGCTGACCATAAAGCAAAGGTAGATTGCTATGAAAAGAACATAAAATGTTTAGATGATCAGCTGGAATCAGCAGAGATTCAAGGTGTGAAACGAGAAATTTCAGTTAGAAAACTGTCAGCTATGCAGCTTAAAAAGGCTAAGAATAAAGGATGTACTCTTTATGCAGTAAAGATATCTGAATCTTCAGAAGAAGATGGTGATTACATGAAGCAAATTCCACTGTTACAAAGTTTCAGGGATGTTTTTCCTGAGGAATTACCAGGGTTACCACCCAAGAGAGAATTTGATTTTACCATTGAAATCAAGCCTGGAACGGAACCTATTTCCAAGGCACCTTATCGGATGACTACTACTGAGTTAGTTGAGCTTAAGGCACAGTTACAAGAGCTTTTGTCTAAAGGATTGATTAGACCAAGTGTTTCACCTTGGGGAGCACCTGTGATATTTGTGAAAAAGAAGGATGGAACACTAAGGCTGTGTATTGATTATCGGATGTTGAACAAAGCAACAATCAAGAACCGATATCCACTTCCTAGGATCGATGATCTGTTTGATCAGATGCGTGGAGCAGCGGTTTATTCTAAGATAGACCTTCGATCTGGTTATCATCAGTTAAGGATTAAAGAGGAAGATATTCATAAAACAGCTTTCCGAACAAGGTACGGACATTATGAATTTACAGTTCTACCCTTTGGGTTAACTAATGCACCCGCAGCCTTTATGAATTTAATGAACAATATTTTTCAAGAATACCTGGACAAGTTTGTACTTGTATTCTTGGACGATATTCTCATTTATTCTAAAAGTGTTGAGGAGCACAATGAGCATTTGAAGATAGTTTTGGGAATTTTGAGAAAGAGAAAGTTGTATGGTAAGTTATCCAAATGTTCTTTCTTTGATTCAGAAGTTCACTATTTGGGTCATGTCATAAGTAAAGAAGGAATCGCTGTAGATCCTTCAAAAATAGTGGCAATAACTGAGTGGCCTGCACCAAAGAATGTGCATGAAGTAAGAAGCTTCATGGGTCTTGCTGGTTACTATAGAAAATTTGTAAAGGATTTTTCTAAGGTAGCTGCACCAATAACTTCATTGCAAAAGAAGGATAAGAAATTCATGTGGAATGACAAGTGCGAAGCGGCTTTCAAAAGTCTGAAAGACCAGTTGACTTCTGCACCTATATTGGCTGTACCAGACCCTAATGGGAATTTTACTGTTGTAACGGATGCTTCTGGGGAAGGCCTTGGAGGTGTTTTGTTACAAAATGATCAGGTCATAGCTTATGAAAGTAGAAAACTTAAGTTACATGAGCTGAATTATGCCCCTCATGATTTGGAACTTGCTGCCATTGTTCATGCGCTTCAAGTCTGGAGACACTATTTACTTGGAAAACCTTTTGAGTTGAAAACCGATCACCTAGGACTGAAATATATTTTTACTCACCCCAATCAATGCCGGACAAAGAAGGTGGTTAGAATTTTTATCACAATATGACTTTGATATTAGCTATATCAAAGGGAAGGAGAATAGAGTAGTGATGCTCTAAGTCAGGAGGCACATTTCTGCTCTTATAACATTGAGAACTCGCTTAAAGACGAGGTAAAAGTGCCTCGAATCAGATGCATATTTTCAAGCAAGTAAAAGCAACTTGCTGCGTAACCTAAGGATAAAAGGTATGAAGGTTTTCATTTTGATAATGAAGGAATCTTGCGTTATGAAAATAGGGTATATGTACACATGTTTGAATGATTTGAGAAAGAAGTTGTTAGTTGAATTTCATAATTCACCTTTCTCTGACACCCGTGTATCACAAAAATGCTAGCTGATTTGAAACAAGCAATACTTCGGAAAGGTATGAAAAAGGATGTGATAAATTTTGTGACTCATTGCCTCGGAATGTCGGCGGGTGAAGGCGAGCATATGCACCTGCTTTGGATCATTATATCCTCATAGCATACCGCAAAGATACAAATGGCAAGTAATAACCATGGATTTTGTACAAGGACTACCTATGTCCAGAATAAGCATGATGTTATCCTCGGTAGTTGTAGATAAACCGACTAAGGTAGCTCATTTCATCGCTGGAAATCTAAAGGATGATTCACCAAAGTCTTGGCCAAGAGGTTCGTACCTAAATTTTCAGATTGCATGGTGTACCAGAATTGATTATATCGGACATGGATCCTAGAATGACGTCAAGGTTTTGGCAAACACTTAACGCAGCCCTAGGAACAAAACTAAACTTCAGTTCTGCATATCATCCAGAAACGGATGGGCAAACTGAGAGGGTAAATCAAGTGTTGGAGGACATGTTGCGAATGTATTGCATGGATCAACAGTATAAATGGGAAGAGTATCTTCCATTAGTTGAGTTCGCATACAACAACACTTATCACTCATCTCTTAAGATGGCACCATTTGAAGCACTTTATGGAAGAAAGTGCAGAACCCCTGTTAGTTGGGACAAAGGTTGAGGATAGAGTGGTAATTGGACCGAGATTCTCACGAGAAATGGAACAAAGCAAGTTAAGCTGATTCGTGAATGATTAAAGGAAGCAATGGATAGACAAAAGAGCTATGCTGACCTTAAGCGGGTTGATAGAAAGTTTGAGCTTGGTGATAAGGTTTTCCTGCGTGTTAAACCCAGAAAGAGTTCTATAACTTTTGGCAAGGCTGCCAAGTTGTCACCACGATTTGTGGGACCTTTCGAAATTGTCGAAATAATCAACCACCGCTCTGTAGCTTATCGCTTTAGCATTGCCACCTGCTTTATCTCGCATGCATGATGTTTTCCATATTTCTTTGCTTAAGAAGTACGTTTCAGATCTGTCACATGTTTTAAATTGGAATTCCTTGCAGGTCCAAGACCCAGGAATAATCGTGGTTAAACCCACACGAGTACTGGAAACTCGCCAATTGCATTTAAGAAATCGTGATATACAGCAATGTAAGGTCCAGTGGGACCAGTTTAGCGAAGAAAGTGCAACTTGGGAAAACCTGGAAGAGATGAAAATTGCTTTTCCTTCTCTTTTTGCAACAGAATGAAAACTGTTGACAAAGATATACTTTTATGAACTGATTGTTTTTAAGTATTTATGAAAGCCAGATTAAGGCAGACTTTATTCAGGTTGAATAAATGTGTTGTGACATTGATTTCTGAAACTATTTAATATGGAAGTAGTCACATTGTTTGTGTACTAATAAATTGATTGACCTGAAGGTTAATTTAATATGTAATTCATCGGGACGATGAATCTTTTTAGGAGGGAAGCATGTAACACCCTGAACTGTTGTTACTTTCTCCTAAGCATTCAAGTGTTGATATGTGATTTCTTGTAAAAGGATGTGTTCCTCGATTCAGAAATCATGCTTGATATGTACTGAATTTCTTGCAGATTGCAGATCTTGACTGAGTCAGAATATGATTAGACTCTTTTATTTATTTCATTTTGTGTCTGAATATTAATCTGATCACGGAATGAATTATAGAGATATTCATCTATAATATCTAGACTTGGATCAGTGGAATTGATCCAAGTAATGCTTTAAATCTGTTTGTGATAAATTAGATCACGGCACTTGAACAGTGTCAGCAAGGTATGGAAGCATTTATTAAGTCGGTCGAGTATGACTCAGCTGATCTTGAGAAATGAATTGGTTCCCGATATGGAGGTATATCTGGAAGGTCTCGGACGTGGACCAAGTAATAATTCTGCATCATGTATATTCTTGTAGCCTAAACGGTCAGTATAGGAGTGAATCCTGTTCGGAGATGCATGATTTTGGGTCTTTTCTTGGCATATAAAATGTTATACCTTACTGGAATTATTAATGGTTAGTAACCTAAAAACTAAAACCTAACCTAGGGGTTAGATTATTGTTAAGCTAACCTAGACCTAGGCTATGTGTTAATATCCTAAGTTAGTATCTATGTGTAAATTGGTTAGTATGGGTATTACCCTAAATTCTAACCTAAGATACTAACCTAACTAATGAGGAGATTATGAAGGGGCCTATGGAAGGGGGTGCGAACCATGGGCGGTGTTTTCTATGGCAATTAATGCTGGGGATAAGGATGAGGGACAGGTCATGGCGGAGGCTTAAGCGGCGGCTAACCTGTGCAGACGTGGCAATTTGCTAAGTTTGGAAATGAACTTGAGTTTTAGTTGGACTGTCGCCAATTTTGGCGGTCGGTGGAAGTTGAGTTTAAGCGGGAAAGTTGGTTTAATGGCATTCAATGTTCTAGGGAGACGAGCTCGGAACTCGCGAGAAGGCATGCAAACGGGAAGTTGAAGGTTTGTTTGGTTTGTCGCGATTTTCGGTCTTCTCTCTCTCTCTGCTTGTTTACTGGTTCTTCGCACCAGTTCTCCTTGAGTTGCATGGCAAGAATGAATTTCTCTGGCTCTTTTCTCTGTCATGGAAGATATATATGTGATGGAGACAGCGAAATTTTGTTGGTCGCTTTATCTTGGAAAAAGAAAAGGAAGTTTGAGCTCTTCCAGTGGTCTGCTTCGGAAATTTGATCAAAAAAATACAGGCATGTTAGGCCCTAACCTTTAAATATCTTGCTGTCTTTCAAGTGATTTCATTAGAACAACTCTGTTCAAATGTTTTGAGAAAATAAAGGATTTTCTATGGAGATCTTGTTTAAATTTTGGTACTGTATCTCTTCTGGTTCGATTTTTCAATTTCCTCTTGATGGGTGTTTGTTAAATTCGAATTGTGGCTCTATTCCTTTGTGTATTCTTTCTGGTTTAAATATATGAGATATTTATATGTAAAGAGCATGAATGCTCGGCCTGTTTGGCGTGAGCCCAAAGAATATACTTGTGTTGAGAATAGACCACTGTATGTTGTTGATTTGTGGTCGCTGTTTCTTGTTGTGGAAACTGTATGGAATGATTTTGAAGAATACTGTAAGATTGATCAGTATTATTGCTTCTTTGGAAACTCTGTCGTGGGTTTTGTTGACAGTGTTTAATGATACTTTTTGGGTTTTCATTGTCTTCTAATTTTGCTAGGAACAGGTAACTGTTGTGTTACCGTAGTTTATACGACCTAGCGGAAGTTGTTTTCCTTGTTATTGTGTTAACGGGATTACTTGTTGACTGTGTATAATATAGATACATCTGTACTTTATTTTATCGACTCAGTGGAGTCCATGATTGAATCGTATATTGCTATCTATTGCTGAGAATGTAGATTCATCCATAAGTTTTGTGAATTGATTTTCGTGGAAGCCTGGTAAGAAGAAACAGGTCTTTTGATCACCGTTATTTGAATGAATAAAGGATATAGACTTCCTAGGTATGCATTTGCATTTCCTTGTGTAAACTGTTCGAAAGTTTCGAAGCGGCTCAGTTGATTTCTTTGCTTTGAAAGGGGTATTCGATTTGCTTACACTTGTTTTTATTCTGAATGTTTGCCATAGCTGGCATAGAAGGATTCATCACCAATTTCATAGTACGCTGCTGTAGGGTTCAGCGGTTATGGGTATAAACCCGTTAACAGTATACAGCGTGTGCATATATATGTATATATTTACAATCGTTGTAATCTGAACGACTATGAGGAGTCGATTGTATGTTTTATATTTGAATCTTATTCAAGTTGAATATATTTAAATAGTTGGTGATTGTTGAACCTGCGACTTGAAGGAATAACACGTAATAGACCTCTGTTATTTTCGGGAATTACTCTTGTGTTGCATGGGTTTTGTGGTACAGAATCTTAGGTGAACATTTACGTCTTCAACCTGTTGCACAAATTTGTGTAAAAAGATTGGCAGAGTTCAGTCGGTTCTTGGTGTGAAATCAAAGATTAATTTGTTTGTCTGATTCTTATTATGCTTCGTTGATGAATATCAGTATGAATTCATATGCATTTGCTTGAATTGTTACCTCCGTTTGAATCATTTGGAATTCTGGAAAGGTAGCTGGTACTTCTGTCTCTTTCTGAACTTGACATTGGACACTGTCTTTGTCACTGTTTGAGATCCTTGGGTATGGATGACTATTTCATGTTCTGACCTTGTTTGGGTAAGTCGCAAATACCACACTAAGACTTGCATGCGCCAAGGTAAGGATCGATTGGTTGTATTCCTTTCTTTTACTTCAGTCTGATTTTGACTGAGCAAGAATAAGTATGCTATGTTCTTTTCCATTTAATCAGTCCGATTTGACTGAGCATGATTTGGAAATACTGTGTGGTCAACATAGCATAGTCTCTAGGAAACCTCAAATTGCTTGATGCAATAAGGTTGTTGTTTTCAGCGATACGCTTGTAGTTTCTTGTTTTCAACTTGTGTCAAAGCCTTACTGTGTAAAAGGAACTAGCATTGGGCTTAGGGTTGATACATGAATTGTTGATGTGTTAGTTGCTGTACAGGAGTTTTGCTGTGTTTCTATTTCGTGATTTAGAACAGCGATCTTGCTTGCGGCTTGTCTAACTTGTTCATTTATATACTGGATAAATGTTTTCATAGGAGAAGACGGTACAGTGATGAATTTATGTGAAAGGAAGTATGAATGGATTGGTTCTTTCTCTTCCTTTATTTCATATTTGTTGATATTTGTCTAACAGTGGGAAATTGTTTTGTAGCGTTTTGGTAGAATCCCGAATTGTTATGTTATTTCCCTTTTGGAAGAATGAAACAATCTGACCAATGTTGTGATTTGGATTCAATGTTTGTTTGTATACATTCGTTCCTTGATTTTTAATATTTGATGAAATATTAGAAAGTGATTAAGACTATTTTGTAACAATGATAGAGTTACATATTTGTAATCATTTTGTATTACAAGGACATAGTCTGAATATGTTTACTTATTTGGATATTTGATCTCATTTAAACAGGGTGTTTAATGAAAACAATTGATGGATTGCAATTGTTTTAAAAGTTAGTGCTTATCATGCTCAGTTCATTGAACTGACTCATGTTGACTATTTTTGCAGATGGTTTCCGTAAGAGGTAAAAGCAATGCAGATCTGACAGGCTGATCAGATTGTTTATTTGATTTATAATGAATTACAGCTTGATTTTATAGATGTACTATATGAGAAAAGATGTTTCTTTTCCGTTAGCATTATATCAAGTATGTTGTTGCATAAAATGTAATTGTATAGTTTTGAAAGGAATGGAAATAAGTGTTTGATACTTATGTGTTGTATTCTATTTCTGAAAGTTGACCTTCTTCGGTTAAATAACGAAGGGGCATTGTTATCATTGTATAATATGGATGCTTTTGTGATTGACAATGAAAGCTTGCAAGAAAATGAGATTGAATTCTTATGAGTGTTTAGTAGTTCTAATTTGTTCTAGCAAAAGCAATATTGGATTTAAATAATTGTCTTTCTAGAAGATAGGTTAAAAATGAGCCTAAGGAGAACACTAAACAAGCTGGATTAAATTACTAATCCCTAGTCCTAAGTATGACAGGACAATATTAAATTGGATTCTTAATCATTTATATCTTTATACTAGAAAGTATGATATAAATTCAGTTAAGAGAACTGATATTCAATCAAATGGAGTTCAGTTGGCAATCTCAAGCAAAGGTTATGAGATACTGTCCGATTCTGTTGCTTTAGAATCAGGTGTATTCTAATGACTCCTTGATGGGAACTTGACCGTAATACCTCTACCATGTAATGGGTTTTAATAGAGGAGGGTCGTCTTAAGACAAAGAATCCAGGGATTTGGAAAGGCTAACCTTAGGGAAAAGTCTTTAAAAGTAATTTAAACTCAAGTGCGTAACGCTTGTTACTGAGTAGATCTTTTCGAGGTGGATTTAAAGGTTGACGACATAAGTCAACTGCAGAGTTGTACCTCCGAGAAGATTAGGATCTTCTCGAAGTTACAATAATGCAGATGACTTATGGCGACACCCTTTGCATTGATCGCTAAGATTTACACTTGATTTCGCACGAGTTACCCTGGGACCGATTAAGAACGTGGTCATGTTATAAGGTTGCCTAGGAGATTCGGGGTATCATGACACACTGGTTGAACTGCAAGGTTGAACCAGTATGTCATCATATCCCTAATCCTCATGGTCATCCATATAACATTATCACCTTGTTAATCTGCCTCCGAGTGATTCATTATGAAAGGAAGGACCGACAAGAGTCGGATAAGACATTCTATATAACATATGAATGGGATGAAGGATGTATTCAGTTGACGAGTATGCGCTTAAGGAATACGAGACATGAACAAGATATGTTTCAAATATTTGGCCAAAGTATCGCAAGTCGCTGATTGCGTTGTCCTAATTCACCTAGTCTAAGGGATGAGATGCCATGAATAATGGTAACAATTATTCAGTTAGATTCCTTGGACAGAGCATTCTGAATCCTAGATTAGGGAAGAGAACCGCAAGAGTAATGTGTTAAATAAAAACACCGGCTCTTATTACTCATGAATAGATCGGTAGATTACCGAGTCATGGAATGAATAGATCGGAGGTACTCAGAGTCATTACAAATGCATATGGTTGTCTCATTATATAAATGGTTATTTGAATTGTGAGTTCTAAATTATGTATTTAGAACCAAAGATGTAATTATTAAAAAAAAATAAAAAAATTCACTTGTTCTATTGTCTAAAATGAGGATGTTACACCGTGAGTATCACACCGAGAAATACTTATGGATATCCAAGGAGGAATGCATACAATGAGAATAACATCTCATAAATCTTAAGCATTAAGCCGAGAGACAGTGGCGATAGATCAAAGCCACACTAATATACCTCCAATCAAGGCTAAAATGGAGAATAACAAGTACGTGGAGAAAAATTCATGCTTCCAGTGGCTGTTGAAGGGAAAACACACCATGGAGAACATTCTAGCGTGTAGGCCTTCGTGCCCAAGCAAGACAAGGAGGAAGAAGATGAAGAACCCGAAGATAGTGGTGGCATGGTGTGGAGAAGGAAGCAACCATCTGGCCAGGAGGGGGAGCACGTGAAAACTCCCTAGGGAGAAGGAGCTATGGGGGAGGAGTAGGGCGCATAGAGATTTAAGAAGGTGTTTAAGTGCACAAGGGCACAAGGAGGAACCCAACAGGTGAAGGAGCCAGAGGAGAAGAAATGGAGAAAACTCAGGCTGAGTGAGGAAATAGAGGAATCTGAGGAGAAGGCACCTTCATCTCCAACTGGGGAGGAGCCTCAACATGAGGAGGAGAAGATGGAAGAAGAAGAAGGGGGTCAATCAAAGGCTACACATGACAAGGGTGGGGATACATTTGGTATTCCCAACCTTGATGTAGCCATTCCAAGAGGACCTTGATCCCGTCGAATAAGGGAGGACACCAAGGCACATGCCATGGGGTATGCAGAAGACCCAAAGCTGATCATTCGCGCTCGGTTCCAGAGTACCATTGAGTAGAAGGATTTATTTAGATGGGTGCTCATGGATGAGGACAAGGTGACCCTACACACAAGGAAGTAGTTCTCATGGTCTATGCACACATACATGGACAAGCCTAACTTTGATGTCATTGAAGAATCATGCACGTCATGGTGGTTGAAGAAGGCACCTGAAACATGCCACATAACAATCAAATCAACAATGATGTCAAATGAGTAGGTGAGCAATGCTCTAGTAAAAGTATCCTCTGAAGTAGCATGAAGAAACATAGATAAATGTACTACCATCAAGGTGCTGACAAAAAAATTAAAGGCCAAGGATGTGGAGATAGCGTGCCTAGTCTAGGAAAAGGACTTGATCAAAAGAAAGTATGAAACTTTTGTTAGTATGGTAGAGGAAATTAAAGATGATGTTCTAAAGGTACACCCAAATCTAGAATCTTGGGTACCAAAATAATTTCCTTTTACAATGAATTATGTGAAAACAATGATAAGATTAGTGTTGGAAGATTAAAAGGCGTGCATCTCTCCATAGCCCAAGGACTCAGGGAAAAGACGAGAAAAGGCGCAGGCTGCTGTAGCTAGGAAAATTGCTACTTATGAAGGTCTATTATAAGGTACCCATATGAATTGAAGAAGGAAAATCATGCACTAACCATATGCATAGCCCCGTAGCATTGATCACGGTGAAAACCTTGGAGGAAGAAAATGAGGTCCATAAAGTGATGAAGGATGCTTCCTTAGGCCGCGCTGAATGCCTATTCCTGGTAAAACAAAAGCGTGAGGCACTAGCTACGGTGTAGGAACCACATAAGGAGAGGTTGGAGGAGCTAGGAAAGCTCATTGCTCAGAAGATGGATGTACTTGGAAGGGGTGCAAACCTCTATGTCAAGTGTAATGCTTGTAATACAAAATGAGCAAGGGAAAATCTCCATGGAAGAGCTATAGTCCATCATTGCAGACATGCCTGAAATAGTAGGAGCAGTGCTAATAGCGTGGGAGAACCTGGAAGTAGATATCAAAGAAGAATATCCAGAGTTAATGCTTCAGGATGAGATGGAGGGGCCTGAGGCCTAAACAATTTTGTTAGCTGTGTATATCTTCTTCAAAATTCTTTATTCTTTATTTATCCATTCTATGTATAAGTTTTGAGCATCGCCATTGTCGGGGTGACAATGAGATTAGTGTGGGGTAATGTTGATCAGAGAAAACACTTAGTTGAACTTGCACTCGAGCCCACGCGAAAGAATGGCACAAGATCAAAAGTGTAGAGTATCGGAAGGCATCACGCATGGAGATGTAGGGTAAGACTCTCAAGGACTTAGCTGATTTTGGAGATCAGGTCTATTCTTAGAGATTGGTGTGTAGAGTACACAAAGTGATGCCAATATTTGCATGCCACTCTTCATGGGGATTTTGGAAGGACATGTCAACTCACTCTTGCATGGACATAAGTTAATCATAGATCCATCACTTCAGTTAACTATCAACAATCTATGGATAACATACTTGCATGTATGGCTATAATTGTAAAAAGGTGTGTGACTATTATTAGCATGTGACCTATTTCTGGTAGAGATAAGTGGTGAAGGGTTAGTTCCCTCCCTATATATGTAATGAACTACTTAAAGAGTAGATAAAGACATACATAGAGAACAAATGAAAACACATGTGACTAGATAATTGTAATGAGATCCATGTGCACATGCAGTATTATATGAAGTTGTTGTATTGTTGGTTCAATGAATAGATAAAGGAAATTGACCGAATAGAGTGTATATTGTGTTTTATCAATGCATGTTATTACTTTTATGATGATTTACCTTTAGCGTTTATAGATATGGTTAAAGATGAATGGGAAATGGATGGATTAGTTCAAAATATATGTTTACTATTTTATCATACCACCATTCTACTACCGCAACTATTAATATGGAACCGGTACCTTTGCATGCTTCGGTGAGTGCTTAGCCTAGGCTGAGTGATGTGCCAGCATGACTAGGTGTTACTAACAATTCTAGGTTGCATCACCTATTGCTGTGACCATTTATCCTGACCCTACCTTTGGTGTCTTGAACATACTTCAAGGTTCCTGAACCTAACCTACGTTGTGTTTCTTGACCATATCCTATACCTTGATATCTGGATTCACTTCAACCTTGTTTGGATAAACCTATTGACCTTAGATGATGTAGAGTTTTCCTACTCTTCAACCTGGTAGCATGCTGCAATTTATATGTGTGTGTGCATTTGACGGTTACTACCTATGACCCTAACCCATTACCTAGATTACCCGAGTAGACCTTTCACCCCTTTTCCCCTGTACCCACTTGCCTTTTCCTCACATTTACCTTTTAGCAATCCACTCACCACTTGAGCTAGCTACCTTGTCAGTTCCTAGTTTGAGGGATCACCTTCACCCACACATGGGGCAACCACATCTTATTTTTGTTAGCATCGCTTACCAATACAAGATACGCAACAAAAAGGGGCAAAATGTAGACACTAAAATTAGGTCACACTCCCCTTTTATCCCTCGACATATAAGCACCATTTATTACATTTACCTAGCCATGACCCCCTTCACCCCACTAATATTAATTTAATTAAATTAATGCATTATCCTCACTATATTTATTATTTAAATATCTTATTTAAATAATATCTACACATACAATTCACTTAGACACCTCACCAAGCCAACTCAACCTAAGACCTATTCTTAGCAGGTTCCCATAACTAGCTAAGATTAACCCAAACCCTAAAAATCGGTGCCTACATTCCCTCTAACCACATTCCCACATGCACACAAGAGGCTCCAAGTATAATCTGTGGGATAATGACACAAGATCCAAGGAAATCAAGAGGATCTCCCTAGTTTAGTAAACCTAGGAAATCCCACCTTGACCGACATCGGTTACCCCTAACCATCGCCGGTTAAGCCAAACTGCCATTGGTTACCCCTTTTAACCCAAAACAACCTTATTCTCAAGGTTAGAAGTTGGAAGTAAAAGAGGTTGATGATCAAGAACACATCTCGGAGAAACACATCTTCGAGAGCCAATTCTAGCAAAAATCATGTCTAAGGAAGGAGATTGAGCATCTTCTCCTGCATAGCCATCCTAGCCATGATCTGATCTATCCAAGCAAAGAGGAGTGTACATGCAGCCCATGCAGAATATTTTTTTAGTTGGTGATCACTTGCAACCTTTAACCCATCATCAACACCTCCATCCCTCACACACGAGCCTTCAGGAATGGAATCTAAGTAATTACAATATCATACTTTCCCGATTATTTCATTTCATCATCATTTTATCATCCATTGTTTATCTTGCTCCCTATTGACCTTCTCCATATTTCCACCTCTATAGACCCATTAAAACCTCGTAAAATCCTACTCCAGTCACCCAATACACTATCCTGATGAACCAAATTCCTTTGTACAATCAAAAGGAGACCAAAAGTCCATTCTCGTGACATTTCTAAATCTCACACGAATCGGCACTGGTTATATCTAACTGTCGTTAGTCACCCCGACCGACACTTTGGTCTTTGGGTTTTCCCACACAACCCTAAACAGAGACCTACCCACCTAATTTTATCTCACCCCCATTCACCTATGACCTACCCAAGACCTTTATTAGACCTATAAAGACCCAAAACCAATCATTTGACCTTTGGATTATATTCTAGCTTAGCCTATTAGAACTAGATCTATTTCTTATTGTGTTTTTAAGTGAGATACCTAAATCATTTCAAAATAACAATAGGATTTACTTTGTTTATAGCATTGAATTGTTTAAAATAGTGGACTGACAACCATCTAGGAAGTATCATACTTCTCGAGATCTAGCTTACGTTAGGCAGTTCATTATCCATATTGTTTAATTCCTTCTGGTGGTCTTGTTTTCATTATAGGTAGTTCCTCCTAGCCAAAAGGAAGCTCTCACGATCAGCTGTGGATTAAAAGTCATACACGCACAACAACCCATCAACCAAAATTTGAACAGGTATTCCTCCTACACCCATTACCCTATCTGTTTTGTCAACACTTCAAAGAAACAATCTAAGAAAAAGGTGAAATATATCCTTCAGCCTACAATAATCAGTAACTTTAACTAGGTCTACTAATAAACCTTCCTTATAGTTGTTATCCAAAAGAGTTCAAAAAGGTGTAGTAAACACACACTTTTTGATGTTTAATGAGATGCTTAATCGTATAAATATTTCAAAAATTAGGCACAAGTTTTCACAATGATACTTAACAAGCCCATACACCGTCCAATCATATAAGTACACACGTAGGAATTTATGAATAAAATCCTAGAATGATTGATCAACTATGCACGAAAAATAAAATAGGTGCATTTTTAAAACCAAAGGGAATCACTATATATGAAAATATTTCCCATTCAAAGTGGTGAAATTCATTTTCTCTTGATCTTCCTATAAAATTCTAACCCGATGATACCTAGATAATCCTATCTCGTAAAAGAATAAACTTTATGCCCTGTAATGCCTTCTAATATTTCCTAGGTGAAAGGCATAGGAAAAGGATCAATCACACACATAACATTTAGCTCTAAGTAATCCAAAAAAATCCTAATCCAACCATATTTATTTATACTTTTGATGACCATGGGGCTAACCCACTTTGATTCTTCTAGGGGCTTAATGATGCCAAATTTCAGCATTTTTACAATTTCTTCCTTAACTTTTATGAGAAGGTTTTGGTTCATTCAGTTCATCCTTTAAGGTCTCTTCCTGACCGGTCACACTCCTTCCTTTAATTTAGTATTCATCTCACCTAATGAATCATACACTCTTTTTAAATCATGGTAGCCCCTACGGAAAAATCCTAAAAATCTCATAATAACTCAATTATCTTTGCCACTTGAATCGGACCAATGATCCCCAACTATTGCCTCATTAAGTTCAACATCTGTGCCAATGTTCACCTTCTTAGTATCCATAGGTTCATGATAGGCACAAACACTCTTATCCGCACTATCTAACACCTCGACATGCCTGCTGAATGAGATATGTCAAAGTATTCTACTTCCTCATCATCCACTATGTAGACCATATTTCCTTTCTACTTCTCAAAGAAAGTCCACATAAATAATTCAACATCTGTATCATCTACTTCATCAAAATGTGCTCCTTTCTCTTCCTTACCAAATAACTCCCGAATGAGTTCTTCAAATGTTTGCACTTTCTCCCATAGTTAAGTACTCTATATTTGGTAATGCCTCTCTTACCGAGTTTTAGTAGAGAAGTACTCAAAATTCAGGTCATTTTTGTAATTAAGTATTGTAAATTTCTAGTTTCCTATGCGGTTTTGCATAAAAATACCAATCACAGCAACCTTGCAAAGTGGAATGAAGTTTATGCACCCAAAGTGAAGGTGGTAAAGCTTCTTGCTCCTCTTTCCAGTCTCTCACACTACCGAATGTGGTGATGAAGAGTTTGATTACCATTATATATGTAGAATTGAGTAGGTGCATTGATCTTGAAGAACAAAGTGGTTAGATCAATTATGAATTCATTCCATTATGTGAGATTATCCCTATGAACCATCCACCAAAGGTCTTACGCTACTATCCCAAGCGGGGTATACACTAACATGTTTCTTCTTTTAACCTAATTTATACACTACACCTCCATGGTGCACATGAATACCTTAGGATCTCCTTTTCTAGTATACCAGGGTATAGGGTTGTTACCTATCCTTCGAATACAATGAGGTTTGATCCTCCGTGTAAATGCACTTCTTAATTTGCACCCAACCATCTCATAGGTGCCATGTTCCCAATTATCATAGGAAATACTTGTAGTATCACTAATAGACTATGCATCTTTCCATTGGAGGATTCCTTCCTTATATGGATCGAGTACTTCTGGATCCCGAATGGTGCATACATAAATTTTGTTTAGGTCTTCCTCACTCAATGGTTCAACATAAGGTGTAGACTTCCCATCTTTCAAAGGGATAATAACTCTTTCTTCCTTGTTCTCAAAACTTATATACCCCTTATTGAACCATAGATCAACATTATTTGCATAACACCAAGGGTGCCTAAGTAGAGTTGGGAAGCTGTCTACTTCTACAAGTGCTAAGACCTCAAAGTCCCTAGTGAACTTGGCCCCTTGTATAGTAACGGATACATCTTGTAAAACTATGATGAAAGTCACCTTAGTTTGATTAGCCATAAAAAATACATTAAAGGATGAATTTAATGGAGATCAACCCATATATACCCATGCATCTAAAGGAAGGACATTTACTTCCATGTCTCTGTGTTAATCAATATATTGCTCAAAAGTCATCCATCCACAACAACATTTAGAGTGATCTCCTTGTCATAATCTAAGCTATGAGGGGGAAGATTAACATGTAGGATCTACCGTCCATTATGAATACTTGTGTGGAGTGTTTTCCTTTAGATAATTTCCTAATAATGGAATGATATTCTCCTGGTGTAACATTTTGGATACCTCTTTCAAATTATCAATATCTAATTGGATTGTATCTACTACCTTATTTTGTTCTAACTTCCGTGACTATTCCTTTAAACACTATATTTCACCCTGAAGATTTATGAGTACCTCCATGGTTTCCTGATAAACCTCCTTTTGATGTGTAGGATCTAGGTACCTTGCATGTAAAAATTCCTCCTTAGTGATGGTAGGCTTCTACTGTAATGTTTCTCTGGCACACGTAGCTTCAACGCGTGTAGTAATATTCATAGGTAATACCTCAGGTTCCATTGCCAACTTTTTAATCCAATGATTCTCTATGGCACGCTGTATTCTAACCATCCATGCACCCTTGTTCTCCTATTTATGCTGCTTGTTAAGATTCTCATATAATTTTAGGAATTCCTCATAGTTTTGATTCTTCCCACAAAAAGAAAAAGTAATATTTTGAGGACATTCATGCCTATAGTGGTTAGGAGATCCACATGTAAAACACATTCCACAAGGAAACTCACCTCATCCACCACCATGGCCTTGGCCCCCAAATCCACCATGGTATCCTTGACCTCTGCCATGACTTCCTTCAAAATGCCCTTCATTCCGATCATAGCACCCTTGGTTGTGATCATGATCATGGTGCTCATTTTTACTTTTAGAATTATCTGATACTTCGTCTGTCACACACCAATATCTATGGAATCATGAATCTAACCAATCAACCTACAGTTTTCTATATTGTGAGTCATGGACCGAAAAAAATTACAATAACATGATACATTCTTTCTTATCACGTGTTGTAATAATGGGCATCGGCTTACATCATGGTGTACATGACATATATGAAAATATAACAATAATGAACATACTTGACATGTGGGGAAAATTATCCTTAGTGTTTCCTTCCACTTCACAACTGTACACCAAATCCCAATGCCTTTTTGTGTCTTTGAATTGGCTGATAGTTTCTCCAACTACTTCACCATGGCTATAATTTGGGCTTCCAAGACTGGGATTACTGCAGTTGTCTATATTTCGAATGCCTCACCATGAAAAGTGGCTTCAAGTTCTTTGCATGGTCCCGTATATGACTTATGTGATAGTGCCCTTCTAAAATGTGTGATCAAACCCTCAACAAACCAATGTGCAAGCTAACTTGCATGAATATCATAAAAAAGTTTAGACAACGGTGTTTTAAAATGGGCATCATATTCTTGAACACTCTCAATAGTTCTCTACTTAATATCCTTTAGTGCACTTATACTCTTCTCGGTTTAACTCAAGGAAATGAAACTCCTTAAGGAAAGATTCTCATAATGTTGCATAATCTACGCAAGTCCGATCGTGGTCAAACTTTCTATACCAACTGTGAGCACGTCCTCGCAATGTAGTTACAAACCGACTTTCTTTACACTTAGAAGATGTGATTCATTTTACACACCACGTATCTCACACATATGCACGTGCTCAACAACATATTCTCGTTCCCCTATACTCTAGGAGATGAAGTGAAATTTCCATGTAAATATTCTAGAGTTGATGAGGACCATGCCCACTTGATCCAAAGCATCCTATGTTACCTATACCTCTAGAACCACCAAATCCACCGAACTAGAGCCCGGGAAATTTTTAGTGGAACTTTTTGAAAAATCATGAAAATCAAGGATTATGGAAATTTGAATTGGTGAATATTATGTGGTTCGTAGCCAACTTATTCACCAAAAAATTCGACCGACATGTCCCTTATACTATTCATTTTACCTAGATTTTACACATATATAAGAGCTTATGAATGTAATTCGCCACCATTTTGAATCATATTGTGTGCATATTCACCGAAGTAAACATAAAAATTTCTCAGCCACCAACACTGAAATTTGAGTAGTACAACCATAACCATAAGCCGTCTAAATTTGAGCCATCCAAACCTGAGCCATCCAACCCTGACTTGTCTAACTCTGAAATTTGAGCCATCTAACCCCTTTACCATCCAACTTTGATCCACCCAACTTTGTTCCATCCAACCCTGAGCCATCCAAATCTGATCCATCTAACTCGATATGTCTAACACTATTCTATCCAACCTTGAGCCATCTAACACTTAGCTGTCCAACCCATAGCCATCCAACCCATTAACCTGTCCAACTATTATCCATCTAACCCCAAGCCATCCAACCCCTAAGGCTTAAGCCATGATATAACTTAGGTGTCTAACCTCTCAGTCATGAGCCATCAAACCCCTCAGTGCCTTAGTCATCCAACCCTTTGTTGTATAACCCTTTATCATCCAGCCAATATCATCTAACTTTAAACCATCAAACCCTTAGCTCTCTAACCGCTGATCCGTAAAATGCACCCATCCAACCCTTAGCCATCTAACCCCTCACTTATCCAACCTACCTTCCTAACACTTAAATCATCTAACCCCTTACCTGTCCTTCCACCCGCCCAACCCTCGGCTATCTTACCCCTCACTCATTCAACCCCACCCGTCCAACCCACCTGCCCAACCCTTAGCCATCCAAATCTCACTCACTCAGCCCCTCAACTACCTAACCCCAAGCAACCTACCTAACTGATTTCCCACAAAACCCCCGACTAACCTACTCGACCAAATTTCTGAAATGAGGGAAAAATTCTCTCTATGAAATTTCATTTGCCACGAAACATATTTTTAGATATTTACGAATGATTCGAAAGTTAATTTTTGAGATTCACAAATGATTTGAAAGTAATTTTTAGAGGGTCATCTTAAAATGAACCTTGTTAAAACCACATATACACCATGACCCTCCTAATGTAGCTGGAAATGGACCAAAGGATGTACTACCACGTGTCCCAATAGTGGTACTAAACCCGAACTCCTATAGTCTACGAGGTGGTACTACTCCCGAAGTGAGTTCAAAATTCGTGGCGCTTGAGTTCTATGCTGATAATGTGCCCGAAAAGTTACTTCCAATTAAAAAAGAAGACATATTCTTGGCCATAAATGCACTTTCTACTTGATTTAATCCTTTTCTATTACTCCTCAAACTAGCTTATTGACTACTAGTTGTTTAGATACTATAAAGCCGAGCACAAGGGATAGGTTGTCAAGTAGATTCGGATGCATGATTGTAACCCAAGTTATTTCAACTAAAGTGATCCCATATGAGGCCGAGGAGGGTTCCCTGCTATGCCTACTCAAATGGGGGAGTTCTAGATGCTTTAGTTGCACATCTTCGTGTGAGCTCCAAATCCTTCACGGGCCATCTCTCTCCTAAACGCCATCCATTTTGCAATATCAAGTTGCTTCTATATCTCCATCTCAAGTGCCTCATTATACTTAAACCACATTTCTTCTCTCTACCTCTCTATCACTAGGTCCACCATCCTTCACCAAACTTGCTCCTGCCCTTGCAAGTGGTATGGCTTAGCTAACCATCCTTTTTTTCTTCCAAGTTTAGGGTTACCATCAAGATCTTGATCGCTCGTGGAATTCCTTGCAAATAAGTTCCCTTGAGAGCACGTAAAAACTAGAACTCAGCTACCTTTGGGAAATAATAAGTGGAAATTGAGTACTCTAAAATATAGCTATTTAAAACACTATAGAACCAAGTATCTACAATGTGCATCTAAATAAGATCAGCATCATAGAAGTCTTGAAATTCTTCCTGCATCTAGATGAGTGTGTGATACCTCCAATTCCTTTTAGAAGCATAAGAAACTAGCCACTCGTACAACTCTACTAGAAAGATAGCAAAGAAGATCTCATATAAACAGTCATACAAATTATGCTCTACCCATGCGTGTACGTTAAACTTAGATCCAAAGTCTTTGAACCTCCGAGCGTACTCCTCTTCTAGATATTTTATCCACTCCTTAACACTTTCTAAGGTCAATTAGTACGTCTTCATCAAGAAAAATCCTGAAAAAACTAAAAAGATGTCCCAGAAACAAAACCAATGATGCAACCTAGAATCTATGGTGAATAACCTAGGTGCACTGGCACATCACCTAACTCGAGTGAGTGCTCACCCAAAGTGTGAAAAGGTACTAGGTCCCTCTTTATATTTTCTTGTACAAGATGCTAGTGTGATGAAAATAAGACATATTTAGATCCATAAATAAACATAATCATTCCATAGTGCATAATCCAGATCTAGATCTTAGATAATCATGAATTAAACAATAACTGTAATAAGATTAATCATACATGAACCGAGTTTCAGTTATGTATAACATAATTTTATAGCCAATATCATCCATTACATCAAACATTGTAAAACATAGAAGCTTATTAAATTATAAAGTATCATCATAGGTCATGCATGTATCATATCTAGCAGCATAACTCTACAATAATTCACACACACACACACATATATCCCTTAGTACATAGTTCAATACATATTTATAGGGGTGGGGAATTTCCCTTCACCACCTACACACTTCTAAAAATAGGTTGCATGATGATAATAGCCATGCACCTTTACAATAACATGCACACATGCAAGTGTGCTAATAATAGATGTCCTATAGTTAATTGGAAGAAGTAATCCTATTATTAACTATAACCATGCATGGTGGTATCACTCGCTCATTCCTAAAATACTATTTGCATTTTGCACAAATATCCATCCCGATGTGTGATCCGTACGCAATCTCCAAAAATAATATGTATCCTTAAAAATGGCTAAGTCATGAGCCAACTGTTTTGGTGCGAGGTTTCCTTTCCTA
The DNA here is from genome assembly GCA_018340775.1 of Taxus wallichiana var. yunnanensis. Lineage (NCBI taxonomy): Eukaryota > Viridiplantae > Streptophyta > Pinopsida > Cupressales > Taxaceae > Taxus > Taxus wallichiana. The sequence goes on along the minus strand of CM031235.1, from coordinate 68,769,575 downwards.
TTATTCTGTGCCTTCAAATGTACCTTGTTCCCACGCGTGTATTTTTTGTGTGACTTCTCCTTATAGAAACATTCTATTTGTTGAACATGTGGCACCAACATTCTTAAGTCTGAATGACATGACAACATAACAATAAGTTCCCTAAGGAGTTATGAATGTAGTTTTGGTCTGATCCTCCTCAGAGATTCTGATTTGGTTATATCCAGAAAACCCATCCATGAGAGAAAAATATCATAACTAGCTATTGCATTGACAATAACATCGATGGATGGTAATGGGAAATCATCTTTGGGACAAGCCTTGTTAATATCCTGAAATTCTATGAAAATACATATCTTTCCATTCTTCTTGAGAACATGGATGATATTAGACACCCATTGTGAATAGTCGATTGGCTTGATGAACCCCACTTGTAGGAGTTTCATCACTTCTTCTTTTACCATGAGGGCCACCTTTGGCTTCATGGGTATCAATTTTTTTTTTGGCTTAGCATCTAGTTTAGTAACGAGGTTGTGAACTGAAATGTGTGGCAAAACTCCCGTCATTTCCTTATAGCTGAATGCAAAATATTTTTCATGCTCCTTAAGGATTTAGGTATGTATTTCCACTTCCTTTGGAGTTAGAGAATATCCCAACTTTAGGATTTTTGGTTCCTCCTCTATCCCAATGTTTATATCGATCATTCCCTTGATTAAGGAAGCATTTCCTTCCTCAAAATTAGGTGGGGTTGGAGGTAACTCTAAATTCCCCTCTTATCCTACATCATAAATCTCCAGATCCCTCCTAGAGGAAGATTCTATCATGGGATTTCCAATATAAGAAGAAGAGTGTAGGATTAGGGAAAGATCAACCTCATGATGAGCAAGATGTAATTTTGTAAATTTTTTAGATATCCAAGAGTTGTTTTATCACTCAGTAAACATGGTCTGAGATGAAAAATTCATTCTTAGCTTCTATGTATGTCAACATTGGGGTTATCAGTACTTTACAAACCAAAGGTTCAACACGAACCAATACCATGAATTTTGAATCTTCCAACTCACTGCTTGGAGTGAAGTGGGATGAAAAAGTTACTATAGAGTCAACAACAAGGTTTTGTTCCCATGTAATAGCTTCAATATGAATTCAAACACTTTTGTTAGATTTAGCACTGTTGTTTTATAGAGTTGTAGATGCTTAGATCTAGTCTCATATACCTCAGATACTTGATTTATGACCAATTGTGAATCACCTAGCACTCTAATATTACCAACACCCATCCTTTTAGCTATGATGAGACCAAGAAGGAGTGCTTCGTATTCAACCCCATTATTTGTACATTCAAAGTTTAACTTAAAGGAAAAAGGTAGAATCCTTCCCTTAGGAGAGGTAAGGATCACACCTACCCTAGTGCCAAACGACATCTACATCCATAAAAATGGAGAGTCCAATAGTTACTCAAAAATATGGATTTTGGATCATTCTTTGTATCTTATTCCTTTACCTCAATTACTTCTACCATAAAAACTTCATCTGTTGGAAGAGAATCGAGTCCCAGGGTATATCCCATACCCATAGAATCAAATGGAAGGAGAATAGGTAAATCCTTTTCCAATAACTTGAAAATATTTCCTATGGTTCCTAATGCCACTCTCTATGATGATGGTTCAACCTTTGTAGCATGAGTTCCTTCAATTAAACCCATAGTTTCTAACTCCAGTTGTAGGAACTAAATTTTCTTCTGGCATTGAGCTTGTAGGTTTGTTTAACTGATTTGATAGAATATAAAACTCAGAATGAACCCCTAGCCTCTTCTTTAAATTAGCTAGATGTATGTTGAAGGGTTTTGGGTCACCTTGCGCCACAAAGACCTTCCCTAAATGTAGGAATCTTACTTCCTAAAACAAAGTGGAGGGAATCACCTTCATGTGATGAATCCAAGGATGACCAAGGATCATATTATAGTTGGTTTCCGATCTATAATATAAAACTAGGTTAGAAATTTCTTGGGTCCAAGGGTGACCCAACACTATAGCTCTAATTTACATTTCTTTGAGGTTGTCGTAACCTCTCACTTTGTATTTCGTGTTGAGGAGAAATGTTTCTCTCCATAACCTAAATTTTGAAGGAAAGAGAAGGGGACTATGTTAACTACTGACCCATCATCAATCATCACATGTTTCACATAATTATTGTTAATCCAAATTTCTAAAAACAAATCCGGATCACCTCTACAAGCTATTTCAACGTTCATGGGCATCTTGTTGATGTCAAATATAAATTTAATGTCTCTTTCAGGATACCCTGGAGGATAAACATCAAAGTCTATGTGATTTATTTGTGCTTCTGGTGGAGGGGTGACATTAATCAGATGCCCAAGACCTAGTGCTTCTAATAAAGTGGCTCTATGAGTAGGGGAATTCTTTAACAAGATCCAAGAAGGAAATGTGAGAGAAGGTTTTGGTCAGGTCATTGATCAATTCATAATATCCTATTGGCTTGCTTGGTGTATCAAAAGCATCATCTGATATAGTTGGATAGATCAAGATAGGCTATGAAGAATAATCTTTGGTTCTAGTGGTAGTGTTAATCTAAGGTTCGATGTCCAACTCTACCAATCCCACAATTTTTGTTTGTTGGTGACCATCCAAAGGAGGTTCCACCTGTGAGTTTGAAGAAGTTCATGATCGTTGGTTCCTATTACAATGCCTTTGTTTGAACCATTGGGATCTATTCTACCATATTTTGGGCATGTGGGGAGAGGATCGTTAAAGATCCTAAGAGGTGTGTTCTGTGGGGATAATGGCCCCATGTAAGTGTTCTCAGTTGGTGTTGTTGGGTTTGCCAAGAACATGTTGACAAATAATTTGCCTTTGATCCTCCGAAAAACATTGTAGAATTTTTTTGTAATCGTGACATGCTCTTGCATCATGCTTGTGAACCCTATGAAAACAACAATTCAAATCAGGATAATAATATCGAGGAATTTGGTTTGCACCTTATTACGGTCTGAAATTACAATTATTATTCAACTTCTGATTGTTAGAGTTAAAATTTGGGAACCCCTACCCTTGGCTTTGGAATTGGTTCGGATACCTTCTTAAGTCTTGATTAGGGCCTTGTTTTTGCACTTGTTTTGGTTGTTGAGGTTATAATTGTTATTTCTATTGAGGAAGATTAAAATCCACAACATTGATCGAGGGAAAGAAATTATTAGTCCTCTAATTATTGCCATTGTTGTTGTTGGGAGAATTAACAACATTGGGTTTGTTGGGCTGATCGGTAACATCATCTATTATAACCCCATGATTCTTATTAATGACCTTTGGTCATTGATTATTGTTTGCATTATTGGATTAATTGAGGTTATTTTGGTTAGGAGTGACTAACCTCCCATTTGTTCCATAAGTCTTACGACCACTGTCAATGGCTGCTTGATCAATCAAGAGAGCACCCTCTAATACCTTTTCGTAGCTCCTTAACAGAATTTTTGCACTTCTTCCTTTGTCTCTCTATTGAGGGAGTGGAGGAAAAAATCACAAAGCTCTATTTGATCCATATTTGGAGTGCTTGTAGAGGAGTAGAGAACATGTCGCCACCTTTGAATGAAGTGGGTTGTGGACTCATTTTGCTCTTATTTGATATGAAGGAATTATCTAATTCTGGACCTTAAAAGTTTGTTCATATCAAAAGTTTTAATAAATTCTAACATAAGTTACATGAAGCCTCCAATATCCTATAATAATAATCTAGAACAATACATTCTAGCATCTTAGGGAAAATATTCACAAAAAATGCGTCCCACGGGAGCAACTCTCAAATGTTCATTGTATAAGCTTTGATGTGAGCATTAGGATCGCATTCCCCTTTGAACTTTAGAAGATCAAGAAAGGGTCTTGGGAGCATGTCAACTGGATGGAAAATTCTAGCTTTGTTGCTTAAGATACTTAGAATAGGTTCCCATTGCATATGTTTCAACCATCGAAGATCCTTTTTGGGGAGGTGGAGGTTGCATCGGTTGCTGAAATGGTATAGTGTAAATTTTTTTGGGGCATATGGAATCCCCTATGGATGACCATAAGGACTTGGGTAAGTGTACATATCCCCCTATGGTGATTTAGAATACATGTGTATATACGGGGTTGAATTCTTTGATATGGAGCCGACGGCACAAAACTAGGGAATGTTGCATTTCCAAATAAGATGGAATTTAAGAATGCACTTCGATTGGTGCCTATCAGTAGATATCCATATGTGGCATGAGGGGGCATACCCAAGGTGCCTATCCTAGTTAGAAAATCTCCAGGGCTTGGAGCACCCATATAAACCAGAGGGTTCTACACAATGAGGTGCTTTTTCGTAATTTTACGTATAGTGAGAAATGCTTGCTTGCCCTATGTATGAATTTTGAGTATTTTGGGAAAACTCTAACTCTTTGAATTTGTCTACTAATGTTGAGTTGATGTCGGTGATTGATGGGATCCATTGATGGGGTGGTGTTTTTTTCGGTGTTTTTTTGAACTTTTGGAGGTTGTTGAGGAGTGTGGTATCCTGCTATGAATTATTCGCTATGCTTTGCCACCCCTCGTTGGTAATGTTTTCTATTTTTGGAGGGGTAGTGTTATTGTTTTAGAGTAGAACATCACCATGTCCTATTAACCTATCAAAATTCTGGTTCATATTATGGAAGCATTGTTTGTTCGTGGCGTACCATACTAAGTACTCCTCATCTAGATGTGGGAGTTGGTCTAATTGCATGCTAATGGGTTGTCAAAACAATACCTGAGGAGATGAACTTGCTTCCCCAGTGAAATTCATGTTGTTAGAACTTGATTTTTCGTGAGGATATGTCTGTGTGATTTGGTCAAGTTCCTCGATACGTATAGAGGAACCAACATTGATTCCTTGAAGAAGAGGATTTTGAGTAGTTGAGTGGTTATCTACCCATGTTGAGAGTGAAGGTGATTATTGTGGTATACCTATTTGATAATTGTACATATTGAAACTTGGGATGGGTCGATCATACTCATTATATCCCATTATATTCGGGGTATAAGAATACCCACATAATAAAGGATGGAAAACAAAAGTGAAAACATTTAGAGACTATATCTTCATGTCGGGTTCACCAATTTGTACAAAATAAAATAAACACGTGACCTTCACACCCGACTTCCCGAGGTCATGCCAAGATAGCCAGTGTAGAATAGAAATGGGTGTATGTGTGGTGATGATGAACAAGATAATGAGGCAACCTTATATCTTCAACATGCAATATTGGGATCTGTGATTCTAAGGAAAATAATGATCTCCTAAGCTGAAGTGGTGTGATGGATTGATCTGATATAATAGCTACTCGGAGACTCCAATCAATATTGAGCTTTTCTAAGATTCTATCCACTAGTTGTTGAACACGCAGAAAGTGAGTTGCGGACGCCTCATATAGATTTCAGAGACAAGGTCATAGAAGTGAGAAATGTAGGCATACCGAAATCATAGGGACTATGGGAAATTTTCTCGGTCTAGTCCGTAAAGCCTTAGCACGATCTACTTGCTATGTTCAATACTAAAAATTGTGTAATGATATCAAGTGGAAGTGGTGATGATCTAAATAATGATGCACATAAACTAGTGTCGATATCTAATTGGTCTACAAGCCCATTGGGTTGTGGGACTGAGGATCACAACCAAAACTCATGGAGGTTATGGTCCTTATATGGTCATACATGTGATCAAAGCTGTTGTCAAAATTTCACCCCCCCAGGGTAAATTTCGATAACATGCATCAGAGTATTCAAGTCCCAGGCAGATTGATTGATTCGGGGCCAAAAATCATGTTGCTAGAGTCCCCTCAAATATTTTCTAAGTCCCCTGTCTGAGAGGAAAAGAGCAAGCTCTGAGAAAATGCGAAAAAAGGTTGCAGAAGGCAAGTAGGTTGATCCAGGAAAAAATCATAAAAATGACTAAGTCCTAGCCCTAGGGGCAGTCGGGACATTTGGGACAAAAAGGCCCGAACCGGCCGGCTCGGCCGAAGTAAGCACAAACACCCTGCAAAGCAACAGGGACATCTGGGACAAAAGTACGCGGTGGACGCGAAATGCCGGTTCGACCGAGAGGAAAAAATTGGCTAACTGCTGAGAGACGCCTGTGGGACAATCGGGCCAAAAAGGCGTGAACCGGCCGGACCGGCCGAAAAGAGTCAAGTCAGTCCGAAGCAAAGTGGGACAAGCGGGCCAAAAATGCCCGAACTGCCCGAACCGGCCGAAATGAGCACAAAGGGCCCAAAATCAAATGGGACATCCGGGACAAATGGAGGTGAAGTACGCGAAGGAGCCGAATCAGCCGAGGACCAATCAGAAGCTGCCACGTGTCCTCACAAGAGAAAAGTCAAAAAGTCAATGGGCGAGTTTTCGAGCACCGATCCGAACCAATGGGATAGTGCCACGTGTCCCAGCTAGGGCCCACAAGGAAAATTCAAAAGACAGCCCGCCGAAAGGTAGAGGAGAGAGAATCACGCGACCAATCAGAACATGTCACGTGTCATCCAAGTGGCAGAGCGCGGGAAAAATTCCAAAATCCGTTTTGGTCTGCTCTCGTGCCCTAAATCTTCAGATCGCCATATCTTTTGATCCAGAGCTCGGATTTCCACGTTCTTTATATCAACGGAAAGCTGTTGAGATGCTCTACATGATTCTGGGATCAATCTTGAGTTTTGGTGTAGTCTGAAGAGAGAAAATTGAGAAACGGCTCTGACGTGTGGTAATGGCCAGAAGCGACCTTTCAACAACCCGTTTTTATGCTAATGGGTCGCATTCTTCTTCTGCACGGCCAGAAGTGACATTTTAGTGGCCAAATTAATACAAATGGGTCGCATTCTCCTCCAAAATCACTCAAAGTGACAGGGTATGGGTTGGTAAGATTCCTCCATGCTGAGTTAATGCATCTGCAGTCAATGAGGAATGGGCTTGCACGTTTTCCTACGTTTCTGTCCCCTGGGTTCGACCCATGCAATGTAAAAGCCAGATTTGGCTCATTTGGAAAAAAAAAAAGTTGTTCATTTTTTTCGGCTCGGCCCTCCCTTCTTTTCTTCTCTAGGGTTGAAAATGGAGTTCGAGCCTCCTCCCTTGCTCTGTAATGGCGTTTTTGCCTTTTACTAATGGAATGATGTTCTCAGGCAAACTTACGAGCAACAAAACGTGTTACTCGTGATGCATCTGTCCATCCTCTCTCGTTTTTGCTTGTTCTCTCCTTGCCTCTCTTCATTTGCAGTATATCTGCATGTCTAAATGTTCATTGCAGGTTTGGAGCTGTGTTCATGGAGTTTTGGGACATTTTCTCGTGTGAAATCTATCCTTGGGCTCGTGATGCATCTATCCATCCTTCCCATTGCTCACCTCTCTTTGTCCCATGGCGGTTTTGATAGATGTTCAACATCCTCCTTCTCTCGGTGTATCAACTTTGTTTTAGTGTAGGCTTTTGTTGTTTTTTTTCCTTTCTCTCTCTCTCTCTCTGTCTCCTTGGCATGGTTAGATTAGGATTAGATTAGCTTGCTCGCACCGGAATAGCTTGTGGCGGGTAGTTTAGTAGCGAGAACCAGCCTTCTCTGGAGATTCCTCTCTCGCCTTTACAAGTCCCACGCTTGGAGAGAGGTTTCCATGTTGTGTAATCACACTGGATGCTGAACATCAACCTAGAAGCCCGATGTGCGTCCGGGGTGCTGTGATTTTACATCAACACAAACCTTGTTTCTAGGAGCAGTCCAATATTCATAGGTTTGATTAGCTTGAAGGTTTAGCATATTTAATTGTTCAATATTTTTAGAGTACCTAACAGTGTGCGTAGAACTAAAAGTGTAGACCTTTATCAATTTTAGCCAACAATTTTGGCCCGTTAGGTTATGGGACTAATGGATCATAACCTGAATGCTTTTTCTTGTTGTGGACCGTTAATGGTCATATGTAATGAATTGAATTGATTTGATTAAAAAAAGCTAACTATAAAAGGGAATTTAATCTATGTTTTTGGGTATTTTCATGGTATATGAGAACAAACCAATGAAAATAAACTAATCTAATAAAAGTAAATGTTTTTGATATTTTCTTGTTTTTTAAGCAATGTTTCTAATCTAATAAACAAAACTAAATACAAATAATTAGCTGGTTGTAGCTAACTACTTGAGAAGATGTGTGAATCTAGATCTAAAACAACTAATCTAATTTAATAAAAACCCTTCAAACCCTACCTCAGAGGTGGAGAACAAATCATAACCCTAGAAGAGATATTGTTCCCCACTACTTCCTTGGTAATGTCAAAGAGAAAAATTTCTAATGACTTGCTTTACTTGTAATTGCTTAATCAATTGAAATGAATAATTTTACTACTCTATTTGATATGTGTTTGAAATGAATGATTTAGAATTGATAACACAACAAATGAAGCAAACAAACAAATAATTCCAACCTGGATAAGCAAGAGCTTTGGAAAATCTGGTTGTATTTGTATCTGTCCCCTTAGTTTGTTCCTTTCTTTCTCCATGTGTTCATATGAGTCCAAGGGATTGGGAATGCAAGAACAACAACAAGAGAAGATGCTTGAGCAATGGTAGCTTGAAGGCAGTCTGGTTGTAATGCAAGTAGAAGAGAGATAACACAAGAGATTTGAGCTTGGCTATGTAATTCCTAGCAAGATTATGGCAGCAATACTATGCAAGATACACAAAAATTCTTAGGCCCTTTGCTTGAATACAAGCATGGAATATATAAGAATTGGATGGGATGTTCCTTCATGCACAAGGCAAGAAGAGGTAGTTCAAACTAATTAAATCTATTTAAAAATAGAAGAGGGAAGGAAAACTAAGCAATCAAGACTATTTTTAGGCAATTTGGTTCACAAACACATCCTAAAAGTTAAGTTAAGTGAAGCGTCACATGTCAAAAACATGCATGAAGGATTATGGAAAAAGTGCTTAGGACCACCACCCTACCTAGGTAGTGGTTTCGAAACCGTTGCCCAAGTAGGGCAAGGGTCCTGGCACTAAAGGCCAAAACATGCATAGAATGAAGTGGGAAGCTGGAAAAAATTGTGGAAAAGCTAAGGATGTCTAGGCTACAAATATACACTGCGAATGGTTTTAGGATCTTGAACATCTTCTAAAAGGATATGAATCATCATTGGGGACTTTTGTAACCATTTTTTGACAATGTAGCACATGTAATTTTTGGTGCATACAATAACAAAATAATATAGCTCCCATTTTCAAGCTTCTTGAAATAAACACAATAATTAGATTCAAATCTTAAGTAAGCATGCTCATGCATGAAACTATCAAACCTCATGTACCATTGACTTAGAGCTTGCTTGAGCCCATATAAGATCTTTTTCAATATGCACACTAATTTCTCCTTACCCTTGAATTCATACCCAAATGAATGCTACATATAAATATCTTCATCCAAATAACCATGAAGGAAATCCGTCTTCACATCTATTTTCTCTAAATGTAAATCATGTACTGCAACTAAAATAAATACAAGTATGTATGGAAGTAATTTTAACATAGCAAAGGCACATGGAGGCATGTGGAGGCTTCTACTTAGTCCTTTATACTTAGCCAATTTGGGCCTACTCCCTTTTCTGGTCCCTGACTACGTGGTGGGATAACACTCATTTGAGGAATGCCTTTGGATTCAACCCTTGAAGGTGCATCGACGAGAAACGTGGAGGCCTCCATAGGCTTTTGGCCTTTTTCAATGGCCGTGTCCCCTTTTGGACCTGGGACACATGAAGGGTTGGTGCTAGTTTGGGGACTCCTCCTCTGTCACACCTTGGATGTTGTGCCGTTGAGACACATAGAGGCTTCCGTTGGCCCTTTAGTTTTCCTCAACTTTTCAACTTCCGGTTCCACCTTTTGGGCTCTAACCACATGGAGGGCCAACACTTGTTTGAGTCTCTACTTTGGGTCACACCTTTGAAATTATGTCGATGAGGCATGTGGAGGCTTCCACTCACTCCTTTATACTTAGTCGATTTGAGCCTAATCCCTTTCTCGGTCCTTGACTACATGGCAGGATGGCACTCGTTCGGGACCACCTTTATATTTGAACCTTGAGGGTGTGATGATGAGACACATGGAAGCCTTCATAGGATTTTTAACTTTTCAATGGCAGTGTAACCTTTTTAGACTCGCCATGTGGTGAGCATGTGCTTGTTTTGGGACTCCTCCTCTATTGTCTATTCCACTTGCCCCTTTGATTTGGGATCAAATATGAGCTCGGTGCATAGATTTGACCCTTTGATTTTCTCCCCCTGTGTGGGGTTTTTCACACCAAGCCTTCCCCTTTTGGCTAGACCCACAAGCTCAACTTGCAAGATCGCCACTAAGTAAATCAGCCTCAACTTGGCTCTTCTCGGAAGACCCAAAATTTGTGAGCTTGATCATTCCAACAATCCTCCATACGTGCTTTGATGCTCTTGATGACTCACCTACCAACTCAAATCTCAGAAACCACTATCTTCGAACCCCGAAAGACATAATCTCTCGAATCTTGAAAACTCAAACTCATAAAATTGGAGTTTTGGGCTTTAAAAATATTCGACTCATTCAACGTTTCTGACCCCAAAATCTTTGAAATTTTAAAATGGAATTTTCTAAAAGATTTTCTGAAATAAAACTCTAAAATCTCAACTCAACTCAGCCTACCTCTTTCCTAAGCTCTGTCTCCCACTTCGAGCACTCGAGCCCAAATTCGCTACTTTGTCGAGTTGCCGCATCCACTAAAAAAATGATTTCACTAGCTCGCTGAACTGAGCTTTGTTTTTTCCCTAACTCCATGACCTGCGATGCTTTCATGATGAAAAACTGAGCTTGTAACATGAATCTAGGAGCTTATAATTACATAGGAAATTTCAACCTTTTCCATGCATGCTCTGGTCTGATGATTTCAAATTGTGCAATAATTGACATTGCTTGGACTAAGATCCTACCACTTTTGTGTTGTTACTTCACATGAATTCAGGCTATTTGTGCCTTAGAAGGATGAGTTACAATTTGCATTACCTAAAGTACTAACACAGTTTGACCCCCATCCATTTAGGCATCCTACTCATGTTCGATCACTACCAAGATTGAATCAAAACTATTTCTAACTCATCAAGTAAACACCATGCAAACCATATGATCTCTTTTGTCGAGCCGTTTTGTGTGCATAGTGAACATGCCAAAACTCACCCACATTATCCAATTATTTCCTGAACCTATCATCTCCGTGCTCGATCCGAGTTCCTGGTCCTACGTTTAATGAGTCATTTGACTTCTCTAATGCCGAGACCCTTGTGAAAACGATGCTCCACATTTCCGTATGATGAGCTCATCTTCGTGGAGATTTGCACATGTTTATGTCCCGAGCTCATTAAGTATTTGTTTCAATGCCTACCTCGATTATCATGTTATAAACCATGAGCTCAAACTGAGCTACCAATGTATCTTGAAAACTTACAACTCATCCTTTAGCTTAGTGAGCCATTTGAGCTCGAAGCTCCTCTTCTGGGAAATTTCACACTTACTCTCAAATTTTCTGAATTTCCACCATTCCCTTAAACCATGAAGATTATGAAATGAAAATAGGGCCTTTTTAGGTGTGATTTGACTCTGATTATCTATGCCTGGTCGGTTGGAGATGGGCTTGCAAGTGCCAATCTCCTTGCCATGAGAAAACCTTGGGCCTCCAGAACTAGGGAAATGAGAGAATAGTTCAAAATGATCCTGAACCATCCTAGAACACCACAAACCTTCTAGAAGCACAATTTTTTTGTAGGCCCCAAGTTCTTTTCTAAAGACCTAAAATTCAATAGACCCCGTTGTCCAATTTTTCCATGCATGAAAAATTGGATAACATTTTTGTGACCTCTCGGGATGATTTCCTACCAAGCATGAGTCCAATAGCCTTAAGTCATTCATTGGGCATGGAGTCAATTTTGGAATCCTGGAAATAATTTGATCCTTTGTGATACATCCCGGAATGCTAAGCATGAAGTACACTGAATCTGATTAAGACTTGGCATCTATGGAACACTGCAGAATTTGAATAAAGCAGATCATGAAATCTTATGGAATATTTAAACCCTCTTTCTCCTTGACACCTTCCAATGATGCAATAGTGTGTAGAACAACACATAAGAGCAATGATAGAAAACAAAACACACTGAAACTTAAAACCATACATGTGCCAATTGAAACATGTAGGGTGTGTAGTGTACTTATTCTGCTAAAAGAAAATCTATTACTACCCTACACTAATAGGAATCATAGGTGAGCTAAATAAAATCCGCAACTAGTTGTGCAAAATAGCTTCATGTCCTTACAATGGGAATCCATGAAGATGATTTGATAATGGACATGTTGTTGCAAATCAGCAGCACCCCTAGATGCAAATCAAGGTTCTAAGTTGATGTTTAGGGCATCCAGTGTGATTGCACAACATTAAAACCTCTCTCCAAGTGTGGGACTTGCAAGATGAGAGAGAAATCTCCAGATTAGAGGTTGGTTCCTCAAACTCCTCTGATTAGATCTATTATTTGCACAACTGCATAGGTTCATATCCTAATTTTATCCTAGATTGCAAGGAGACAGAATAAGAAATGCAAAAATTGAAACTAAACTAATGATGCTTTGATGCACCAAAGGAGTGGTGAATATTTTTCTCATGCAAATAGACACAAATTAGAAATTGTTAGAACAAGTAATTTTTTTTTTTTTTTTTTTTGATAAATGCTTCCTAGTTCTAAATACATAATTTAGAACTCACAAATCAAAACCACCATTCTTATAACAGATAACCATATGCAATCAGTAATGACTCTGAGTACCTCCGATCTATTCATTCCATGACTCGGTAATCTACCGATCTATTCATGAGTATCAAAGAGTTGGCATTTTTATTTTAACACATCACTCTTGCGGTTCTCTTCCCTAATCTGAGATTCGAATGCTCGTCCAAGGAACCTATCTCGAATAATTGTTACCATTATTCATCGGCATCTCATCCCTTAGACTAGGTGACATAGGACAACGCAATCAATAACTTGCGATACTTTGGCCAAAGATTTGAAACATACTGCTTATGTCTCGTATCCCTTGACGGCATACTCATCAATCTGGAATACGTCCTTCACCCCATTCCTATGTTATGTAGAATGTCTTATACTGACTTCTGTCAGTCTCTCCTGCCCCAAGTTATTCACTCAGGAATGGATTAGTAATATGACAACATTATAGGGATGCTCCCGAGGACTAGGGATACGCTGACATACTGGGTCAACCCTAGTTAACCCAGTGTGTCAAGATACCCCGAGTCTCCTGAGGCAGCCTTATAACATGACCACGTTCCTAATCAGTCCCAGAGTAAAACTTGTTCGAGTTTAAGGTGTAAATCTTAACGATCAATGCAAAGGGTGTCACCATAAGTCACTTGCATTGTTGTATCTTCGAGAAGATCCTAATCTTCTCGAAGGTACAACCCCAGCAGTTGACTTGTGCCATCAACCTTCAAATCCACCTCGAAAAGATCTACTTATTTATAAGGTGTTACATACGTTGAGTTAAAGTTAAACTTTAAGACGCTCCTTTTAGGGTAGTCTTTTCCCAACCCCTGGGTTCCTCACCTTAGAATTACCTTTCTTAATAAAACCCATTTCACAAAGAGAAGTTATTAAGACTTGAGGTCCCATCAAGGAGTTCATTGAAAAATAGAAATCTAAATCAACGAAACTGGACAATAGCCCTTAATCTTCACATAAGGTTGCTAACCATACCCTTTTTGGTTTATATCAGTTCTCATAACTGAAATATATCTTACTTATTAGTATTGAGATATAGTGATTAAAAATCCAATTAAACGTTGTCTTGACTTAGATCAAGACTAAGGAGTAATAATTTATTCAGCCCGCTTAGCTTCCTGTTGAGGTTTATTTTAACCTTAACTTCTCGAAAGACAGTGATCTAAATTCCAATTTAGCATAGATAGAACATGACAGAACTACTAAACACACACAAGTATTCAGTCACATAATCTTTGCAAAGCTTACTTAGAGAATCCCAAATGTCTCCAAGGTATACAATAATAACAATGCTCTTAAAATCATTCGAACCGAAGAAGTTCAATCCATCAAGATACGAATGCAAACACATACGTAACAAATACCTCATTTCATTCATTTCTAAGCTAATCAAATACATTTTATGCATTCAACATATTTGATACAATACTCAACAGAAAAAGAACATCTTTCTTCAAGTAGTACATTTAGAGAATCAAATTGGAATTCATCATAAAACCAAATTAAACAATCAACATCACATCGATCTCACGTGTCTTTACCACTTACGGCAACCATCTAGCAAAAATTGTCAACACGGGTCAGTTCGGTGAACTGAGCATGATAAGCACTAATTCTTAAAACAATTGCAATCCACCAATTGTTCTCATTAAACAACCTGTTTATATGAAATCATTTCTTCACATTCCAAACTTAAATCAAAGCTAATCATCCTATATGTTGTAGACTAAGAACAAATGAATACAACCATTCTAAAGACAACAAAACTCCTACAAGATTGTTTCTAACAATTTCTCAAAGGCAGTTAAAACATTCAACAAGCTCACTGTCTTAATTCTTTTATCATCATAACACATTTCAATGGTATTGACAAGTATACCCATTTATACAAAGAACACACATTTTATACCAGTCTCTCCATACAATACCACAGTTTATTCTTGTTATGCCCATACCGTAGAGATCGCAAAAGGATGCAAGAAGAAAGCACACAAGTTTTCCTATCTAGGAGAGAGAGATTTTCCTATTCCACTTACTATATACATCAACATATAAATTACAAATAGAAGAAAGAAACAGAGTCCATCAAAATCCTAAATCAATAACATTCTGGACTGTACCGACTCCTTTAGTTTAATACATATATATTTACGCCTGCGACTAAATAAATGATTACAAGAAGAACTACAGCTCCATCTAAATCCAAATATAAAAGTCACCTATAGCTACTAAGCGATTCAAGAGCTTTCGCACCAAGCAACAGAAAATAATCCAACCATGAAAGACTCAACAAATCTTTTCTCTATCATTTATCAACATGAAAATACCCAACGCCATCGCCTGACATGGTACAACTAAGAGCTCTTTGTTTCAGTCAAACTTGAGACAAGATAACATTAAAACAAATAACGTTTCCATATGCAAATACAGTGACATTCACACAGAGTCGAAACACAACATGCACAACTTCATTCAACTAATCAAATCCCTACGATTATACAGCAAGGGTGTAAATTAGAAGCCATTTTCAAGAAGAATAATCACAACAAGGTCTTCACAGAGCCAAATTCCATATCAATAAATTTCCTCAAAGTTTCATCTGAAGTCGAGCTACTACAAAATATAACAGGGTATCAACAAAGTCGAGTTGATAAAGAAACCCCATCCCTTAATTCCTCATAATCGAACTGAACATAACACAACAATATTAAGAAAGAGTCAAAATGATATGCATGCTCAGCGAGGGCTCAAATCGAGAAACGAGCCAACACGCAGCATATCATGGACTCCAACAGTGCCAAATCCAACCAATACTTATAACCAAGGTTTCAATTGAAGTTGAATTCATACGACAACAATTCAAGAATCCTAAAAGTACTCACAACAAAACTTCTACAGAAGTTAAAACATAAATTACCTTTCAATGACTCCATCGAAGTCAATAACATTTAGTATTCTTAACAAAACAACAACATTCATAACCAAGCTTAGACAGAAGTTTGAAATACTAGATACATTTCAAGGACTCTCACTGAGTCAATACCAACCGTATTCACAACTGAGCTTACACAGAAGTAGAAACACCAGTTACATTTCAAGGACTTCAACAGACTCAAAATCAATGAGTATCCACAACAAGCTTCCATAGAAGTCATAACATACCACCCATTTCAAGGATTCCAATAGTATGCACAAGGAAACTACTACAGAAGTTAAAAACATAAGTTACGTTTCAAGGATTCCAAAGGAGTCGAAACCAAATAGCATTCTCAACTAAACTTCTACAGAAGTCGTAATATACTATCAATTTCAAGAGTTCCAACCATAACATGCTAAAAGTATCCTCTACAAAACTTCAATAGAAGTCGAGACATACGAAACATTACAAAGACTCTCACTGAGTCATTTTCGTATTTAATCCTTGCTACTTTCAACAGATTCTAACCCAAAATCACAAACTCAGTAAGGACTTCAACAATCGTCACAATCAAGTAGAATAATCTCAGCAAGCATTCCAACCAGAAGGAACTTAAAGTATTCTAGCAAGATTCAACAGGGTTCCACATCAACAATAAAAGCACAGTTGGTCTGTACTCAAAATGAAACCAAAAAGAAGAATAATACAGTAACCATTCCAACAAGGTCTTCGAAAAAACCCGAGATTCATAATTCCACAGGAAAAGAAGAACCAATACATTGCTTCAAACCAACTGAACTGAAATCACCTGAACAGAGTTGTTTTAATGAAAGCATTTAGAGTAAAGCAAGATTTTTAAAAGTCAGGGCCTATCATGCCTGGTAATGTCACTTTAAAAATCCGAAGAAGACCTCTGAATGAGCTCGAGCCTTCTCCTCTTCTTCCACGTTAGATTCAGCAACAATAATTTGTTACCCTCATGCCTTATAAACTTTCCTCGACAGAGAAAAGAGCTAGTTATTCTCATAGTTGCCATGCAACACCAAGTAGACTGGTTCGAAGAACCAGTGATCAAACAGAGAGAAAACGAGCGCATGGAAAACCAAACAACCAACTAGTTTTCCATTTTGCATGCCTTCCCGAGCAATCCGTGCTCGGGAACCGAGTTCATTAATGACATTAACTCCAAAATTCCCACCCAAACTCCATTGCCACCGACCGCCATAGTTGGCGATTGATAAATGCAAACAAAAGACCATTTCCAGATTTGGCGACTCTGCCACGTCGGTCCCAACAGATATTTACAACCTCCGCCAAATCCCAAGTCCTTCATACTTATCCATCTCATAAATGCCATAGAAACTACCGCCCATGGCTCGCACCCCTTCATAGGTCCCCCTTCATCCACTTATCATTAGTTAGGTTAGAAACATAGGTTAGATCTTAAGGTGATACTTAGTCTAACTTCCTTAGTGCTAGGTCGCTAACCTTAGAAACATTTAGCTTATAGTTTAGGGCTAGGTTAGATTAGCACTAATCCAACCCATAGGTTATAGTTTAGGTTTAGGTTATTAACCTTAATAAATCCAAATTAGGTCTAACAAATAGAATCGCTCAAAGATAAGAACCAACAGATATACATTCCCAAATGGATTCTATCCAAAGATTGATAATAAGCTAGCAGTATATATACCAGAATTTATTACCTGGCTCAAGGTCTAGACCTTCCTGATATTACGATATCGGGAACCAATTCATTTAACACAATCAACCTGAGTTAGACTCCAGAATTGCTTATCCAACACATTCAGACCTTGCACCCTTCGTAAGGTCTATAATTTTTGTTCATCCAGAATGAACTTAAAACATCTCTTGGATCAATGCCACTGATCCAAGGCCGAGTCATAAAGATGGGTAATTCCACAATTCATCCCAAAATCAGATTGAACTCAGGTGCTAAAAATGAAAGAAATAAAAGAGTCCAAGCATATCCTGACTCAGTCAAAGATCTTCAAGAGCAAAGAAGATACAATCAATATCAAGCATGACTTCACAATCAAAGGAACACATCCTTATACGTAAGAAATCATATATCAACACTTGAATGCTCGTGGAGGAAGTAACAATAGTTCAGAGTGTTACATGCTTCCCTCCTAAAAGATTCATCGTCCCGATGATTACATATTTGATTTACCTTTAGGTCAACCAATTTATTAGTTCACAATACAATGTGACTATTTCCAACTTGAATAGTTCCAAATCAATGTCACGATACATTTTATTCAGCTTTAATAATGTTTGCCTCAATCTGGCTTTCATGTAGACATGAAAAAGATAAGTTCATAAAAAAATTGTTTTGTCAATAGATTTCATTCTGTTGAAAAAGAAAAGGAAAAGCAATTTTCATCTCTTCCAGATTTTCCCAAGTTGCACTTTCTTCGTTAAACTGGTCCCACTGACCTTACATTGTATTTCACGATTTCTCAAATGCAATCAAGTGAGTTTCCAAAGACTCGTGTGGGTTTAACCACGATTATTCCCGGGTCTTGACCTGCAAGGAATTCCAATTTAAGACATGTGACAAATCTGAAACGTATTTCTTAAGCAAAGAAATATGGAAAACATCATGCATGCGAGACAAAGCAGGTGGTAATGCTAATCGGTAAGCTACAGGATTGATTATTTCACAATTTCAAAGGTCCCACATAACGAGGTGACAACTTGGCAGCCTTGCCAAAAGTTATAGAACTCTTTTCTCGGTTTAACACGAAGAAAACCTTCTCACCAAGCTCAAACCTTCGATCAACCCGCTTAAGGTCAAATAGCTCTTCTACCTATCTCGCTTGCTTCCTTTAATCGCTCACGAATCAACTTTACTTGTTGTTCCATTTCAAAGAGGATATCTCGGTCCAATTACCACTCTATCCTCAACACTATCCCAACTAACAGGGGTTCTCGCACTTCCTTCCATAAAGTGCTTCAAAAGGTGCCATTTTAAGAGATGAGTGATAAGTGTTGTTGTATGCATGATTCAACTAGTGGAAGATACTCTTCCCATTTATACTGTTGATCCATGCAATACATTCACAACATATCTTCCAACACTTGATTTACTCTCTCTGTTTGTCCATCCGCTTTCCTGATGATATGCGTAATCAAGTTTAGTTTCGCTTCCAAGAGTCAGTATTAAGCATTTGCCAAAATCTTGACGTCATTCTAGGATCCCCGCCGATATAATCAATTCCGACACCATGTAACCTGAAAATTTCATGCACGAATCTTTTGGCCAACACTGGTGAATCATCCTTTAGATTTCCAGCGATGAAATGAGCTACCTTAGTTAGTTTATCTACAACTACCAGGATAACATCATGTTTATTCCTGGACATAGGTAACCCTTGTACAAAGTCCATGCTTATTACTTGCCATTTGTACTGCGGTATGCTATGGGGATATAATAGTCCAACAGGGTGCATGTGTTCTGCCTTAACCCGCTGACATTCCAGATAATGAGTCACAAAATCAATAACATCCTTTTTCATACCTTTCCAAAAGTATTGTTGTTTTAGATCAGCAAGCATTTTTGTGATACCCGGGTGTCCAGAGAAGGGCGAATTATGAAATTCAACTAACAACTTCCTTCTCAAATCGTTCAGCATAGGTACGTATACCCTGTTTTCATAACGTAAGATTCCTTCATTATCAAAATGAAAACCCTTATACCTTTCATCATTAGGTTCTGCAGCAAGCGCTGCTTTTACTTGCTGAAAGTATATATCAGATTCTGAGGCACTTTTTACCTCATCCTTAAACTGAGTTCTTAATGTTATAAGAGCAGAAATGTGCTTCCTACGACTTAGAGCATCTGCTACCCTATTCTCTTTCCCTTTGATGTAGCTAATATCAAAATCATATTGAGATAAAAATTCTAACCACCTTCTCTGTCTGGCATTTAGATTAGGCTGAGTGAAAATATATTTCAGTCCTAAGTGATCAGGCCAACTCAAAAGGTTTCCCAAGTAAATAGTGTCTCCACTTGAAGCGCATGAACAACATGGCAAAGAAGCTCCAAATCATGAGGAGCATAATTCAGCTCATGTAACTTAAGTTTTCTACTTTCATATGCTATGACTTGATCATTTTGTAACAAAACACCTCCAAGGCCTTCCCTGTAAGCATCCGTTACAACAAGAAAGCTCCCATTAGGGTCCTGGGTACAAATTTAATAGGTGCGAAGTCAACTCGACTTTTCAGACTTTTGAAAGCAGCTTCACACTTATCATTCCAAATAAATTTCTTATCCTTCTTCTCGCAATGAAGTTATCGGTGCAACCACTTTAGAAAAATCCTTAACAAATTTTCTATAATAACCAAAGAAGACCCATGAAGCTTCTTACTGCGGCACATTCTTTCGGTGCAGCCACTCGCTTATTGCCACTATTTTTGAAGGATCTACAAAATTCAATTCCTTCTTTACTAATGACATGACCCAAATAGTGAACTTCTGAATCAAAGAAAGAACATTTGGATAACTTACCATACAACTTTCTTTTTCTCAAAATTCCCAAAACTATCTTCAAATGCTCATTGTGCTCCTCAACACTTTTAGAATAAATGAGAATATCATCCAAGAATACAAGTACAAACTTGTCCAAATATTCTTGAAAGATATTATTCATTAAGTTCATAAAAGTTGCAGGTGCATTAGTTAATCCAAAGGGTAGAACCGTGAATTCATAATGTCCGTACCTTGTTCGGAAAGTTGTTTTATGAATATCTTCCTCTCTAATCCTTAACTGATGATAACCAGATCGAAGATCTATCTTAGAATAAACCGCTGCCCCACGCATCTGATCAAATAGATCATCGATCCTTGGAAGTGGGTATCTGTTCTTGATTGTTGCTTTGTTCAACATCCGATAATCAATACACAGCCTAAGTGTTCCATCCTTCTTTTTCACAAATATTACTGGCGCTCCCCAAGGTGAAACACTTGGTCTAATCAAACCTTTAGACAAAAGTTCTTGCAATTGTGCCTTAAGCTCGACTAACTCTGTAGTAGTCATCCGATAAGGTGCTTTGGAAATAGGTTCTGTTCCTGGTTTGATTTCGATGGTGAAGTCAAATTCCCTCTTGGGTGGTAAACCTGGTAATTCCTCCGGAAAAACATCCTTGAAACTTTGCAACAAAGGAAATCGTTTCATGGAATCACCATCTTCTTCTGAAAATTCAGATATCTTTACTGCATAAAGGGTACATCCTTTGTTTTTAGCCTTTTTAAGCTGCATAGCCGATAGCTTTTCTAACTCAAAATCTCCTGCTTCACACCTTGAATCTCTCGCCGCTTCACCCGATCATCTAAACATTTTATATTCTTTTCATAAAGCAATCTACTTTTGCTTTATGGTCACTAACCAATCGACACCGATGACAATGTCATACGATCCCAAAGGTGTAACATAGAGGTCAACTTCGTGGAAAAGTTAGGTAAGTCAAGGACTGCCCCAAAAAGACACATACTCACCGTATGAACAGAATTATTACCATACCGTATACAAGATTTATCCATTTTTCCAAATTTTTTTTTTAAGTTTAGAAGCAAGTTTACTAGAAATAAAACATTCAAGAGCTCCCGTATCAAAAAGAATAGTGACAGTATGCCAAATAACTTACCCTAACTTCTATAGGTGTCACCTACTTTTCAAATTGCTTGTCTCACATCGCAAAGATGTATCTTATGTCATTGACATGATCATCCTTCTTCAAAGGGCACTCGATTCACGTAGTGGTCTTTGCCACAATTGTAGCAGCCTCCCTACAGTCCCTTTTTAGGCTCAAAATTACCTCCAACCTTGTAATTATCACGTTGTCCTCCATAGGGCTTCTCCCATTGTTATAATTTTTGGCAAAATTATCCCTTACATTTCCAAAGAGCTTATTTGCTACTACTTTCTTACTATTATCCCCCTAAACTTACTTTTGCTTTCCAAACTTTTTCCATGGTCCCTTTTTGGGTGCAAGTGAAGTCAAGAAGGGTTTGCAATCTTCTTCCGCACTTCCTCTTTATGAGCAGTAAATAGCCTTTAATTTCTCGTTTCTTGTCTTATGGCCTTTTCAACAACTCCTTCCATAGTGGTTGGATCGTGAACATCGACCTCCCCCTATCACGGATTCAGTCCCATGATGAATTTCCATATTCTCAACTTCTCGTCACTTGATATCATGGGTACATACTTGAGGAGTTTTGTAAACCGCTCCCAAGATTCGGCCACTCGTTAGCTTCCTTGAGCTAAATTCTAGAATTCACCATTTTCTCGATCATAGAAAAGTTGTGGCAGCCAACGTTGCCTAAAATAGCCCTTAAATTGATCCCAAGTAATATTGGTCTCATCAATATTTAGCTCAGCTTTACGGCTATCCCACCACGAAGATGCTTCGTGGGAAAGCTGATAGGCTCCCCAAATAGCTTTGGTTTCCTCCGAGAAGTTTCTTATTGCAAAGTACTTCTCCATTTCACTGAGCCAGTTCTTAGCTCCATCTCCTAATGTGGTGCCATCATATTTAGGTGGGCTTATCCTTTTTATATCATTAGTGAGTTCTGACGCCAACCTCGGCCTTTTTGTTTTCTAGTTGGACAGGTGCATTTCCAACGATTATTATCAACACCCATATCGGGGTTGTCCTCAGGAGGTTGCTGATTGTTATTACCAGCTTCATCTTCCTCCTCATTTCCCATTACTTGCTGTTCAAGTATAGCTAAACGATCTCTTGTGTCCAATAGGGCAGCAAGGATCTCATCAAGCTTTTGGGTTGTTGCTGCCCCTCCTTCTGGTGGAGCATTATTCGCAACGCTCCCCTTGTTCTAACCATTTTCTGTTACAAGAAAATTCAGGTTTTTATCAGATTATGGACACAATAGGTCCAAGAGCTGCAACCTTCAGCTCTGATACCAAGATGTAACATCCCCATTTTAGAACATTAGAACAAGTAAATTTTTTTTTTTTTTTGATAAATGCTTCCTAGTTCTAAATACATAATTTAGAACTCACAAATCAAAACAACCATTCTTATAACAGTATAACCATATGCAAATCAGTAATGACTCTGAGTACCTCCGATCTATTCATTCCATGACTCAAGTAATCTACCGATCTATTCATGAGTATCAAAGAGTTGGCATTTTTATTTTAACACATCACTCTTGCGGTTCTCTTCCCTAATCTGGGATTCGAATGCTCGTCCAAGAACCTATCTCAATAATTGTTACCATTATTCATCGGCATCTCGCCCTTAGACTAGGTGACATAGACAACGCAATCAAGCAGCTTGCATGATACTTTGGCCAAAGATTTGAAACATATCGCTTATGTCTCGTATCCTCGACGGCATACTCACAATCTGAATACGCCCTTCACCCCATTCCTATGTTATGTAGAATGTCTTATACCGACTTCTCGCGCCTCTCTCCCCCCAAGTTATTCACTCAGAATGGATTAGTAATATGACAACATTATAGGGATGCTCCCGAGACTAGGGATACGCCGACATACCGGGTCAACCCTATTAACCCAAAGGTGTCAAGATACCCCGAGTCTCCTGGGGCAGCCTTATAACATGACCACGTTCCTAATCAGTCCCAGAGTAAAACTTGTTCGAGTTTAAGGTGTAAATCTTAACGATCAATGCAAAGGGTGTCACCATAAGTCACCTGCATTGTTGTATCTTCGAGAAGATCCTAATCTTCTCGAAGGTACAACCCTGCAGTTGACTTGTGCCATCAACCTTCAAATCCACCTCGAAAAGATCTACTTATTTATAAGGTGTTACATACGTTGAGTTAAAGTTATACTTTAAGACGCTCCTTTTAGGGTAGTCTTTTCCCAACCCCTGGGTTCCTCACCTTAGAATTACCTTTCTTAATAAAACCCATTTCACAAAGAGAAGTTATTAAGACTTGAGGTCCCATCAAGGAGTTCATTGAAAAATAGAAATCTAAATCAACGAAACTGGGCAATAGCCCTTAATCTTCACATAAGGTTGCTAACCATACCCTTTTTGGTTTATATCAGGCCTCTCATAACTCGAAATATATCTTACTTATTAGTATTGAGATATAGTGATTAAAAATCCAATTAAACGTTGTCTTGACTTAGATCAAGACTAGGAGTAATAATTTATTCAGCCCGCTTAGCTTCCTCGTTGAGGTTTATTTTAACCTTAACTTCTCGAAAGACAAGTGATCTAAATTCCAATTTAGCTTTAGATAGAACATAACAGAACTACTAAACATACACAAGTATTCAATTACATAATCTTTGCAAAGCTTACTTAGAGAATCCCAAATGTCTCCAAGGTATACAATAATAACAATGCTCTTAAAATCATTCGAACCGAAGAAGTTCAATCCATCAAGATACGAATGCAAACACATACGTAACAAATACCTCATTTCATTCATTTCTAAGCTAATCAAATACATTTTATGCATTCAAAGATATTTGATACAATACTCAACAAAGAAAAGAACATCTTTCTTCAAGTAGTACATTTAGAGAATCAAATTGGAATCATCATAAAACCAAATTAAACAATCTGAACATCACATCGATCTCGCGTGTCTTTACCACTTACGGCAACCATCTCGCAAAAATTGTCAACACGGGTCAGCTTCGGTGAACTCGAGCATGATAAGCACTAATTCTTAAAACAATTGCAATCCACCAATTGTTCTCATTAAACAACCTCGTTTATATGAAATCATTTCTTCACATTCCAAACTTAAATCAAAGCTAATCATCCTATATGTTAGAGACTAAGAACATATGAATACAACCATTCTAAAGACAACAAAACTCCTACAAGATTGTTTCTAACAATTTCTCAAAGGCGCTTAAAACATTCAACAAGCTCACTGTCTTAATTCTTTTATCATCATAACACATTTCAATGGTATTGACAAGTATACCCATTTATACAAAGAACACACATTTTATACCGCCTTCTCCATACAATACCACAGTTTATTCTTGTTATGCCCATACCGTAGAGATCGCAAAAGGATGCAAGAAGAAAGCACACAAGTTTTCCTATCTAGAGAGAGAGAGATTTTCCTATTCAACTTATTATATACATCAACATATAAATTACAGTCTAGAAGAAAGAACAGAGTCCATCAGAATCCTAAATCAATAACATTCTGGACTGTACCGACTCCTTTAGATTAATACATATACATTTACGCATGCGACTAAACAGTCGATTACAAGAAGAACTACAGTTCCATCTAAATCCAAATATAAAAGTCACCTGTAGCTACTAAGCGATTCAAGAGCTTTCACGCCAAGCAACAGAAAATAATCCAACCATGAAAGACTCAACAAATCTTTTCCCTATCATTTATCAACATGAAAATACCCAACGCCATCGCCTGACATGGTACAACTAAGAGCTCTTTGTTTCAGTCAAACTTGAGACAAGATAACATTAAAACAATAACGTTTCCATATGCAAATACAGTGACATTCACACAGAGTCGAAACACAACATGCACAACTTCATTCAACTAATCAAATCCCTACGATTATACAACAAGGATGTAAATTAGAAGCCATTTTCAAGAAGAATAATCACAACAAGGTCTTCACAGAAGCCAAATTCCATATCAATAAATTTCCTCAAAGTTTCATCTGAAGTCGAGCTACTACAAAATATAACAGGGTATCAAACAAAGTCGAGTTGATAAAGAAACCCCATCCCTTAATTCCTCATAATCGAACTGAACATAACACAACAATATTAAGAAAGAGTCAAAATGATATGCATGCTCAACGAGGACTCAAATCGAGAAACGAGCCAACACGCAACGCATATCATGGACTCCAACAAAGTGTCAAATCCAACCAAGACTTATAACCAAGGTTTCATTGAAGTTGAATTCATACGACAACAATTCAAGAATCCTAAAAGTACTCACAACAAAAAACTTCTACGTAAGTTAAAACATAAATTACCTTTCAAGGACTCCATCAAGTCAATAACATTTAGTATTCTTAACAAAACAACAAAGATATTCATATAACCAAGCTTAGATAGAAGTTTGAAATACAAGATACATTTCAAGGACTCTCACTGAGTCAATACCAACCGTATTCACAACTGAGCTTACACAGAAGTAGAAACACCAGTTACATTTCAAGGACTTCAACAGACTCAAAACCAATGAGTATCCACAACAAGCTTCCGCAGAAGTCAATAACATACCACCCATTTCAAGGATTCCAACAGTATGCACAAGGAAACTACTACAGAAGTTAAAAACATAAGTTACGTTTCAAGGATTCAAAAGGAGTCGAAACCAAATAGCATTCTCAACTAAACTTCTACAGAAGTCGTAACATACTATCAATTTCAAGAGTTCCAACCATAACATGCTAAAAGTATCCTCTACAAAACTTCAACAGAAGTCGAGACATACGAAACATTACAAAGACTCTCACTGAGTCATTTTCATATTTAATCCTTGCTACTTTCAACAGATTCTAACCCAAAAATCACAAACTCAGTAAGGACTTCAACAATCGTCACAATCAAGTAGAATAATCTCAAAAAGCATTCCAACCAAAGAACTTAAAGTATTCTAGCAAGATTCAACAGGTTCCACATCAACAATAAAAGCACAAATGGTCTTAATCCAAATGAAACCAAAAAGAAGAATAATACAATAACCATTCCAACAAGGTCTTCGAAAAAACCCGAGATTCATAATTCCACAGGAAAAGAAGAACCAATACATTGCTTCAAACCAACTGAACTGAAATCACCTGAACAGAGTTGTTTTAATGAAAGCATTTAGAGTAAAGCAAGATTTTTAAAAGTCAGGGCCTATCATGCCTGGTAATGTCACTTTAAAAATCCGAAGAAGACCTCTGAATGAGCTCGAGCCTTCTCCTCTTCTTCCACGTTAGATTCAGCAACAATAATTTGTTACCCTCATGCCTTATAAACTTTCCTCGACAGAGAAAAGAGCTAGTTATTCTCATAGTTGCCATGCAACACCAAGTAGACTGGTTCGAAGAACCAAAGTGATCAAACAGAGAGAAAACGAGCGCATGGAAAACCAAACAACCAACTAGTTTTCCATTTTGCATGCCTTCCCAAGCAATCCGTGCTCAGGAACCGAGTTCATTAATGACATTAACTCCAAAATTCCCGCCCAAACTCCATTGCCACCGACCGCCATAGTTGGCGATTGATAAATGCAAACAAAAGACCATTTCCAGATTTGGCGACTCTGCCACGTCGGTCCCAACAGATATTTACAACCTCCGCCAAATCCCAAGTCCTTCATACTTATCCATCTCATAAATGCCATAGAAACTACCGCCCATGGCTCGCACCCCTTCATAGGTCCCCCTTCATCCATGGTCATTAGTTAGGTTAGAAACATAGGTTAGATCTTAAGGTGATACTTAGTCTAACTTCCTTAGTGCTAGGTCGCTAACCTTAGAAACATTTAGCTTATAGTTTAGGGCTAGGTTAGATTAGCACTAATCCAACCCATAGGTTATAGTTTAGGTTTAGGTTATTAACCTTAATAAATCCAGTCTAGGTCTAACAAATAGAATCGTTCAGTATAAGAACCAACAGATATACATTCCCGAAATGGATTCTATCCAGCATTGATAATAAGCTAGCAATATATACCAAAATTTATTACCTGGCTCAAGGTCTAGACCTTCCTGATATTACGATATCGGGAACCAATTCATTTAACACAATCAACCTGAGTTAGACTCCAGAATTGCTTATCCAACACATTCAGACTTTGCACCTTCGTAAGGTCTATAATTTTTGTTCATCCGTAATAAACTTAAAACATCTCTTGATCAATGCCACCGATCCAAGGCTGAGTCATAAAGATGGGTAAATCCACAATTCATCCCAAATCGATTGAACTCAAAGCAAAAATGAAAGAAATAAAAGAGTCCAAGCATATCCTCGACTCACCAAAGATCTTCAAGAGCAAAGAAGATACAATCAATATCAAGCATGACTTCACAATCAAAGGAAAATCATATATCAACACTTGAATGCTCAGGAGGAAGTAACAATAGTTCGTAGTTATACGTAAAATTGACCATGAAATCATGTAGAGAATTTTACCAGATTTCCATTGATATAAAGAACATGAAAATCGAGCTTTGGATCGAAAGTTATGGTCATTGAAGATTTAGGGCAAAAACAGCCCAAAACGGATCGGCGGGAAAAAATTTGAATTTTACCTCTTTTTTGCATTTGGATTTTTTTCAAAATCCCCATGCTCCGCCACCTCCTGGGACATGTGGCAGCTTCCTATTGGCTGTGGGCTTCCAAGGGAAAATTTTCCACAAAAACTCCACCGAGCCATAACTTGAAAAATATGAGGAGTTAGGAGGAAAAATTTACCTTTCTGGAAAGCTGAGAGAGAGCTCTATCCAATGGTGCCATTTATAGAAAGATTTGAGTGCTTGAAAATAAAAAAATGGAGACTGAGGCACAAGAGAGGTAAGAACACAAGGAGTTAGCCATCC
This sequence comes from Taxus wallichiana var. yunnanensis, assembly GCA_018340775.1. NCBI lineage: Eukaryota > Viridiplantae > Streptophyta > Pinopsida > Cupressales > Taxaceae > Taxus > Taxus wallichiana. Next base: position 68,741,276 of record CM031235.1, on the reverse strand, counting down.
AAAATGAGCAGGGGCACATTTTGGATAACAATTTTGGCAACTCAGAGGGGTCATCTGCCTACTAGACAAAAATAACAGTTGCCTGAAGCAGTCCATTGGGCATGGAGTCATCAAATTTTCTATTTGGAACCCCAACTAACTTAGAATGTTGTAAGGAGGAAGATGGAATATCACCTAATGGAAGCAAGGACTGCAAAACATCTCCAGGGACAACAAGTTGTGCCAAAGCACTTAGGGAAAGCAAAACTAACCTACAACAAAACAATGTGCACAAGCACTTGAAGGAATGGAAACCTAAGCTAATATTTACAAGGTGGAGAATTTCCCTTTAGAAGCAATGCTTGAGATAGATTCCATTGACTGGAATCTACAGTTCTTCACCATCCAATGAAGACAATTGGAAAGCATTGTTGTTCTTGCACTTTGTGACCATGTATGGGCCACTCCAAATGGCATCAAATTTTGAATGCCTTCCCGGTTTTGCTCTATCTGCATCCCATTTTAACACTAGATCTCCAACCTAGAAAGATCTACTCTTGGCCTTCCTGTCAAAGGTCTTCTTGATCAAAGCTTGATCCTTCTCCATTGCTTGGGATGCCTGATCTCTAATCTCTTGAAGCTCCATCAACTCTACATATCTCACCTCCATGGGCTCAAATTCCAACAACTCCAACTATTTCATGAGTTCCAATGTTGGCAACTCAAGAGACATGGGCAAGATTGCTTCTCTTCCATAGACAAGCCTGAATGGAGAGTTACCTGTGGATCTCTTGGGAGTTATCCTATCAGCCCATAAGGCTGATTTCAGTTTGGTATGCCAAGACCTCTGATTCTCATCAAGAGTCCTCCTAATGATCCTCAACAAGTTCTTGTTTGTAGACTCAGCCTGGCCATTACCTTGAGGGTAATAGTTTGATGAAGTACTTAGGTAGATCCCATTCTTGACAGCCCACTCAGTCACCTTGGATCCAATGAATGCCAATGCATTATCTGAGATTATTGTAGCAGGTATGCCAAATCTGGTTACTATGCCCTCATAGAAGTCTAAGATGCTAGACTCATTTACCTCTTTGAGCGCTACTGCTTCAGTCCACTTGGTGAAGTAGTCTGTGGCTGTCAAAATCCATTTGTGCCCTTGGCTTGAATTGGGATTAATGACTCCAATGAAGTCCAAACCCCATTGCATGAATGGCTGGTCAACTGAGATTGGATGCAATGGAAGGGCAACAAGTCTCTTTTTCCCGTGAATAATGCACAATTCTTACACCTCTTGATCCATGCAAAGCAATCACTGAAAATATTGGGCCAATAATAACCAGCCTTCATAATTTTTAGAGCTGTCATTCTCGGTGCAAAATGACCAACAGCTGGTCCACCATGGAACTCTTCCAATACCCTATGAATCTGATTTGTGCTAATGCATCTCAAGCACTCCATTCACATCTTTCTTGAACAAAACTCCATCAACAATGGCATATGGGATAGCCTTCGCAATCTGAAGTGTCTTCTTTGGGTCTTGTTCAACTCGTAGGGAGCATAGGCCTATGCTTAGGAAGTGTATTATACCTTGGGTCCAGCAAGGAGTGGGGACAACATTATTTTCTTCTTGAGTGCCACTTGGCTCATGGCTGTCTTGAAATGCCAAAACAACCTCTTCTTTATTGCATACTTCTTTTGCTTCCCAAAATCAGCTGCTCACACAATCCTTTTCCTCTTATCAGCTTGGTGACCTTGATCTCAATTTCATACTCCATGACATGAGTGATCCAACCTGCCCTTTTCTCTTTCAAATCCTTGTTGAGGAGGAAGTCTTTAACCCCAACATGAGAGACCAACAATTGGAATTTGTTGTTTGAGACTAAATGCTTGAATTTCTTCAAGCTTCGATTACTACAAGAACATGCTTCTCAATAAAAGAATACCTCACCTCATAGTCATCTAGGCTCCACTCAAGAAAGTAATTGGCTGCTCATCATTGTCCTTGTTCTGCTGTACCAAAATGGAAGAAATAGTATCATTGCCTCCAAATGCATAGAGGATGAAATCCTTGAGAAGTCCGGTTGATGAGAGTTGGTGCTTGAGAGATGGCTTCTTTGATTGCTTCAAAACTCTCCTTGCCTTCTCATTTGTCCACTTGAAAGCCCCGCTTTTCTTTAACATTTTGGTGATAGGTTTGACAAGGGCTGCAAAATCTAGGACAAACCTCTAAACAAAGTTTATTCTCCCCAAGAAAGTCTCAAGGGCCTTGCTCTTATGGCTTCAACCCTCTCTGCATCAATTGCTAATCCTTTTTGGAGACAATATGACCAAGAAGCTTTCCTTCATGTGCTAGGAAGATACACTTCTTAGGATTCAAAGACACTCCAAATATCCCGCACCTTTGGAAGACTTGTCTCATATGAGAGAGGTGGTCTGTTGCATTCTTTTTAAAAAGAGTGATATCATCAAGGTATATTAGCACCACGTTGTTAATCAAACCTTTGAACGCCATGTCCATTGCTCTTTAGAAGGTAGCTCCAGCATTGACAGCTCAAATAGCATTTTCCTGTATGCATAAGTTCCCCATTTGGTTGTGAAGGCTATCTTGAACTGATCTTCTTCCTTCACCATAATCTGATTGTAGCCCGAGTAGCCATCAAGTAGTGAAAACCTCTCGGAGCCAGCCACAACTTGCAAAATTTGCTCCATATAAGGGAGTGGGTAATGGTCCTTGAGAGATGCTCTATTCAAGTCGCTGAAGTCACACACAATATGATCTCTCCACTCTTCTTTCTGACTGGAACTAAGTTGGCAACCCAACTAGAATGCTTGATTGGGAATATGATTCTTGACTCAATCAACTTGTTCAATTCCTTCCTCATGAGAGGTTCCATGTGTGGATTGACTGCCTTTGTTTCTACCTCGATGTGCTTAGTATTTGGATCCAATTCAATGGTATGCTGAGCTAAGTTGGGATTCAAACCTTTCAAGTCTTCATAGCTCCAAGAAAACACATCAGGGAACTCTCGACATAGCTGTATGAACTCATACCTTTCTTGTTCAGTTTTCATCTTTCTAATTTGTAATGGTTTGTTATCTTCCACCAAGATGGATACTGAATCTTCTCTCTTGACCTGAATGTTTGCTTTCTCTTTCCTAAACTGATCATTGGGATTAAAAATGGACTCCAAAGTGATAAGTCCCTTGGGAAGCTTGTTAGTTCTCAGCTGTACCACTTGGTCACCATACTGCTGTTCCAATTTTTCTTGATTCTTAGTTGAGAACTCAACTTCTTCTTGCAAGAAATGGATGATTTATTGGTCATTCTCAAACACTTGCCAAATGACATTGTTATCCGGCACTGAAGGCCTCACAATCACATGGATGTTTGGTTATACCTTATCTTTTTGAATGCTCTCCACAACGTCAAAGGCTGCCCCAACTACTGCAAGCCTATCAGCAGCTTGGTTCTCTTTCCTAGGAATTGATTTGATGCCAAAACCCTCAAAATATTCAATGAGGTCCCACACCCTATTCTTGTAGCACTTGAGTAGATCATTCTTGACAGCATGCTTCCCCTTGACCTGGTTGACAATCAACTCACTGTCACCGAAGACTTGCAAGTTCTTTATTCCTCTCTTTATTGCCCAATGCATCCCTTGCACCAAGGCTTCATATTCAGCAGTGTTATTGGAGCATGTAAACTGAAATCTAAAAGTTGAATAGTACTTTACTCCTTGAGGTGAAATAAGCATAGCTCCACCTCCTGCACCTTATATACTCCTTGATCCATCAAAAATAGCTGCCATACCTCATTGTCATCCTTGTGGTTTGGCTTGGTGATGCTAGGAATGCATTGATCTTCTTAATGTATGCAATAGACCCTAGCTTAGATTCTCCTACTTCTTGATAAGGATCAAAAGCATGTACCTTGTTTTCCCATTCATCAAGAGTTAGATCCGGGATGCTTCCAACCTTAGTGTCAGCTTCATCAGTGCTTGGGTGATCTTCTTGATCAAATGCTAAATAATTGGCATTGATCTGACTTGGAGTGTAGGGCTCAATGTGGAAGTTTGCAATAGGTTCAGACCTGATTGTAGCTTTGGTTCCATACCTCGCTCAACAAAGATGTGTGACCAATTAGTAGACATATATCCTCCAATCTTGGTGTGAAGTCCCTTTACAAGCATAGGGCAAAGAGTGGTGGAAGGTCTATAACTTCGATACATCTTGTAAAACAATAACATTTGGACATGCATGCAAGGTAAGACTCAAGTTTCTAATCACTCCAACTGTTGTTACTTTGCTGTCCCATCCAGCTACACTACCCATTGGATATGGTTTCATACTCGGAGCCCTAGCCGATCGGGATATTTGTTTAGGCATCACCGAGCTACTTGCCCCGTAATCTATCATGCAATTGTGCACTAACCGATTTCCAATGATTAATGAAGCATAGAAAGGAGGGGGATTCAAAATTTTACCTTGTTGTCCTCCATGATTCCCTTCAGGCTGGGCAACATTTGTGAGCACTTTCTCTTACATCTAAACTTGCTTATTTGAAGTTGGCCAGTCCTTCATGGTAGCTTGTAGCAAATCTCTTTGGCCTGGGATAGATAGGGATTCCCACATTGATATATTTACATTTGTCTTCTTCATCTGATCAATGATACTGAATGGTGATGAAGGATCTCTTTGTTGTCCCTTGGTTGGCACATTCACTCCTTGCATGTGGGCAGCAACAACTGGTATTTGAGTTGGTCTAGGAGCTGTTCTTGGCTGCCCTTGTGCATTTGAAATTGGATTTTGTTTGCCAACCATTTGTGGAGCCATAGAAGGTTGGAGATTGGTTGGAGCTAATGGTTGTTCTTCACCCAAATTCCTTCTTTTTGACCTTGTGTTGGCTGCAACACCTTGAGAAACTGCTTGATTCATGCCACAAAATCTTTTGCTTGCCAGTTTACAAACGTGGTGTCATTTGGGGCTGATTGCTATTGGAATGTTTCTTATTATTGGTTGTTTCCTTAACTGCCCTCACCCTCCCCACCAGTAGTTGTCACCATTAATGCTTGATTCAAAGCACCATTGAAGCACATGGATTGGTTGTGAGGTTCATTGCATGGAAAACACCAATTATACACCTGAGCAACATTGTTTTGTGTTGGCACCAATGCCTTAGAGGCGCTATGGCATTAGGATTATAGGGCTGAAATGGTCTATTGGCGGGAGGCCTTGTTTAATTTATATTTGCAGCTGGATTGGGTGGTATTTGTGGTTGGTATGGCTGCCTGTTAGGCTGAGCTTGGGGCTGATAAGAAGGTCTAAAACCTTGGGCTTGTTGCCTCTTGAGAGTAACCAGCTCATTGCCTAAATTTTGCAATTGCTTCATGACTTCTTGAAGCTCATTTGGGCACTTGAGATGAAGTAGAAGCTTCATTTGAACTCGATTTCTAGGAGTGGGAGAAGGAGCCAAATTAGGTGCTTGATTAGTGTTTGGGCTCTCTAAAATTGGAAACAATGGCATGGGAGGTGTAGGGGCTAGTTTGCCACTTGGATCAAACAATTTTCAGCCCTAATGGAAATGCTATAAGCCATAGGGATAGTTTTGCCTCCCATGGACTGAATCAACATAGAAATATCAGAATTTAGAGCTTTGAGGTAGTAGAGAAAAGCACCTTCTCACCGTTGGCTTTGACTCGCCACTAGAATTCTCTCCCAAATCTTTTGAAATTTGAAATTGAAATCAGTCAGCTGCTCATTGGGAGCTCTCTTGATGGTTGTCAGCTGCTCCAAAAGAGACAAGTTGTCTCCCTTCTCTCCAAATTTCTCATGAAGTGCTATACATAGCTGGTTCCAATTTTGAATAGAACTCGAGGCAAGAATTCTAAACCATTGCAATGCCTTCCCTTTGAATGAAGATGCCAAAGAATTTGATGTACCACTTGCATCTCATTGATTTCATGAATTACACAAAGGTTGGCAATGTCTTTAACATGATCACTAGGAGTAGTCCGATTCTCTCCGGTGAAGTATGGAATGTTCTTCAAGGCTGCAATTGAATTGATGTTGTGCATTGAGAGCAAGTTGGCTGCTGCCAAAGGAAATTGACATAGGTGTTGTTTTGTGCCATTCTAATTGGCCTTAGAACCCTTGTTGATTGAATGAAAGGCCTACTGTGGGAGGAGTTGAGAGAGTTCTGCTTGGTGGAGATGGAGACCTTTGGATTCTCCTCCCACTTTGCCTTACTCTTGGAGATAACTGCAGATATTCAAACAGCACCTCTTCTTCTCTAGCTCTTGACCTTGTAGTGATTCTTCTCATGAGTTTTCAGGTCTACACTGCTAAAACCAGCTGATTCTTCCCCTTGGAGTCGCCAGATGTGCAATTTATAGCTCTTTTGAAGAAAGAAAATTGTAGAAGATGCACATCAACTTTGCTGCAATAAAAATGAGACCTCTAAGGTCCCATCGGCATGCCAAAACTATTGTTGCAAATCAGCAGCACCCCTGGATGCAAATCAAGGTTCTAAGTTGATGTTTAGGGCATCCAGTGTGATTGCACAACATTGAAACCTCTCTCCAAGTGTGGGACTTGCAAGATGAGAGAGGAATCTCTAGATTAGAGGCTAGTTCCTCAAACTCCTCTGATTAGATCTATTATTTACACAACTGCAGAGGTTTAGATCCTAATTTTATCCTAGATTGCAAGGAGACATGGATAAGAAATGCAAAAATTGAAACTAAACTAATGATGGTGATGCACCAAAGGAGTGGTGAATATTTTTGCTCATGCAAATAGACACAAATAAGAAATTACAGCATAAAACATCATGCACAAGTTGATAAGTGTAATCAAAGGTTTGAAATGAAACAAAAACACATGCAAAGGACTCGAAAGCATTCACAGAGCCTCGCATTGTCATTTTCAACATCAAAATTTTTGCATTCCAACACCAAAGAGGCAAAAAAGGCCTGTTACAATCCCTGGAAGGTCTGATACTTCTAAAATCACTTGCTGAAGATGAAAATAGAAGCTTGTTGTGTAAAAAAGTGTTCAACCATCAAAAAATGAGCCAAATCTGGCTTTTACAGTGCATGGGTCGAGCCCAGGAGAGAGAAAACATGAAAACACGTGGGAGCCATTCCTCATTGACCAAAATGCATTAAAAATAGCATGGAGGTCCTTACAAACCCATGCCCTGACATTTTTGACCATACTGGAGAAGAATGCGACCCATTTCACATTAAAATTGGTTGTTGAAACGTCAGTTTTGTCCATGGGCGCATACTAGAAGCATTTTTTGATTTTCTCCCTCCAAACTGAACCAAAATTCAAAATTGACCATGGAATCATGTAGATAATTTTACCATATTTCCATTGATATAAAGAACGTGAAAATCCAAGCTCTGGATCGAAAGTTATGGCCGTTTGAAGATTTAGGGCAAAAACAGCCCAAAATGGATTGGGGGAAAAAATTTCGAATTTTACCTCTTTTTGCATTTGGAATTTTTTTCAAAATCCCCACACTCCGCCACCTCCTGGGACACGTGGTAGCTTCCTATTGGCTGCGGCTTCCAAGGGGAAAATTTCCCACAAAAACTCCGCCGAGCCATAACTTGAAAAATATGAGGAGTTAGGAGGAAAACTTTACCTTTCTGGAAAGCTGAGAGAGAGCTCTATCCAATGGTGCCATTTCCAGAAATATTTAAGTGCCTAAAAATAAAAAAATGGAGACTGAGGCACAAGAGAGGCAAGAACACAAGGAGTTAGCCATCCAAAATGAGTAGGGGCACATTTTGGATAATAGGACATGGCTGAAAGTGAGAGTGAAAACATAAAATGAGACCAATTCTCCACCTGGTCCACCAAGGTATCAACTAGAAAGAGAAAGAATTCCTCTTTTAGTTGCTCTACATTTTTCATGTAGAGGTATTGTGGCTGATCCTCAAAATTTTGAAACTCATCCTCACATTCTGAAGTGAATGTGACTGGTTCTAGCTTCTCTTCTGGATTCAATGAAGCCAAGTACTTGATAGTACACGGTCTAACCCATTGAATATTACTGCTTATCTTATCTTTAATTTTAATGAGGAAGTCTTGTTAAAGAAATCCTTGAAAAGAATGATAATCCATGAGATGACTTTTCTCCTATTTACCATCTATAAACAATTGACCTTCTACTTGTGTGAATGGTATTATAGTGACATCTCCCTCATTTGACATGGAACTTGGAAATTCAAACCCTCCTATTTGTAGCTTTGGATGATTGGTAAGGGAAACAAAATCTTCAAGAATACTTTCCTTCATCATATACTTGTTTACCAAAACAGTTCTCAGAACCAAAACACAAACCTATCTATGTCATAATCTTCATTCAATGCTTCTAGATTAGTCCTAGCTTCTCTTGTGTGTTCCTCCTTTACTTGTGATGATGGATATGGAATATTCAATTCCTCCAATCCTGAATCCAAAGGAAAGTTATGAGTAATGAGATGTTCTTGAGCATGTACCTCTCGCAGCACTCAACACTTTATGTTAGAAAAGAAGTGATGGAATGACAAGATTTTCAAGTTCCATAGGCTCTTTCCCATCTAAACATTCTTCTAGATTTAATAGATAATTTGCTTCTTCATTCTATGAATGTGTCAAAATATCCTCCTCAATCTGAGTATCCTCCGAACTAGAACCTCCTTCATCTTGATATTCCTCATTCTCAAACATGAAATTAGAAAGATCAAATTTATCTAAAAAATCAGATTTTTGAGAAGGAAGAGAGGAAAAAGGTTTAGAAATCCTCTGCATGGTCTTATCCACATTCTTGATCTTTAAATCCACGTTTGTCTCATAAAACTTGTTATGGCTGATTGTAACATCTAATGATGACTTTGGAAAGATGTTAACACCTTCCAAAAGTGATGCAATTTCTTGACATTCATGGAAATTAGGATCATTGCACAATTCCAATAAGCTATTACACTTGAGAATCTTTCTTCTTTAACTTGCACATGCTCTTCTATTACTAGTTTTTCCACCTTTGGTGATTCAAACTCCTCTGATGGAATTGAGCCAATATGAATACTACATTCTAAACAAGTAGACTATTGGTCCTCCTCGTTCAACTCTAGATTTGTTTCTGTACAAAACTAGTTTGTTTTGCTTGTTCTTGAGCCTCAACTTCTGTAGAAGGTTTAGTTAGGAATGAAGTTTTCTTGATGTTAATTTTTGTAGCCCATTTCTTCAGATTATCTGAATGCTCTCCTTTTCTATTCTCTTCAACCATATACTCCTCCCTTTTTCTCATTTCTTGACAATGCTCCTCCCAAAATGGATTTGGGACCACAAGAGGAGGGTTGGGTTGGGATTTAACTGATTCCCTCACTATGTTTGAGGAAGAGATTCATTATCTTGTCTTGATGGACCTTGTAGAAAAGAGGGAACTTTAGAAGGATGAGGCATGGAAGATTCATGATGAAATGGAGGAATAGGAAGTGAAGGAAAGGAATTCTCAGCAGGGGTAGAAACTGGAAGATTAGGACTATGGGGTTCAAGTTGAAACTACATAGATGGAAACATGGGAAGAGGGTTGTAAGGTGGTAATGTAGGGGCCTCCCATTGATAAGATTGACTAACACTACATTCATAAATGTCCCTTTTCTTGATCCATTCTCCAACTTGAGTCATCATCTTGATTATGAATTGAAGCTTTTGTTGAGGGCTAAGCTCACATGGTATATGGCCAGTCCATGGGTATGGAATTCTGAAGCCAATCTGGTTGCCTTCATCATTTCATTGATCCTTATTTGTACCATGTTATGCTCCAACTCTCGAACCTTATTCTATAAGTGTGTGCAAGTGTTGTTTTTAAACTAATGCTAATTGTAAACAAAGACTAACACCTAAATAGTCTTAATTAAAAAGAATTAAACAACATTATAAACACCATCATGATAAGAATTAATCAAGGGTTAGATGCTAACAATTATCAATACAAAACTATGAAATCAACTATGTTAAACACCTAAATATCCTCTATTCTCTAACAACATATAAATGAAGGAACCTAGGTAGGTACCATGGCTATCAAAAACAATTGTCCTTAATGTTCTAAGAACCTAGGAATGGGGGGCTAATCAAAGCTGGGATACAAGACCCTTTTGACACCTCCCATATGACCTAAGCACTTTAAGAAACATGCTTAACTCTTCAAGATGATGAACTCTCAAGAAAACAAGGTGCGAGCTCTTAGTCTCTTTTCTATATGCTTTGCATTTTCTCTCTAAGGAGTTTAGGTGTAGGTATAAAGGTAGAAGGGGGGCTCCTTATATAGCCCAATGATAAAGGAAACACTTCATCCCTTTGTATGTGGGATAAAGGTAAAACATGATTAGGAATGGATAAGGTTGCTTTATTAAAGGTAACCTTACTTTAGAAGGGTTTAATTTATGCTTAGCAAGTCATGGGAGTTGGGGGTGTTTTAATTAATCAAAGGTGATTAACTAATAGGTAGATGTAAGCTTATAAAAGATAATTAGAGGAATATTAGTACGATTTAGGCTATTAGAAGGGGATTAAATCAATTAAATATTTATTTATTGGTTAAATGGAAGGGAAAGCTAATTAATTAATAATAATTAATTAGTCTAGGTAGAAGGGGTGATTTATTAATGGAAGGTCGTTAATTAGGGTATTTGTTGGATAGGAAACTTAATTAATTAGCTTAGTGTAATTAATTAATGATGATATGAGAGAAAATGAGTGCTTTTGATGATATGTCATCGATTTGTGAGAAAGACGATAATTAACGCAATTTAAGTATTTAAATTGCTTGGGCGTAATTATGGGTGTCTACATTTGCCCCTCTTTGGGGTGGCGTAAGTGATGCCATGTTAAAGATAGTAGTGTTATCCCGTGTAAAATTGACAAGGGCAATTTTACCGATAACCATACCGAAAATTTTGTTTCAATCCTCGTTAGGGATCCTCGCATTCAAACGTCATAAAATCCCTCCCGAAATCTAGTTTTTGAACTTAGTCTTTTTGAGCCTTTTTTGGTCAAGGCGCATGGATTTGCCTTGAACACATAGTTTTGATGCGCCCCTTAAAAGCCTTTGCGCACGGTTTTACATGTTAACACGTCTTTCGATGCACCAAAGAATGTTGAACCACTTTTTGAAAGCGCCAAAGGGCGCACGTATTATATCTGCAACACCAAGTTTTGGTGCGCCAAAGGCGCACTCATTCATCTGTTGACAATTCCTTCCATGCGCCAAAGGGCGCACGCTTTCCATTGTCGACAGTTGTTTCCATGCGCCATTTCAAAAGGTTGGTGGCGCATTAATGACAGGTTTTTCTATAAATATCCGTGCGCGCCCATGTCATTTTCATTCTTTTGTCAAGCACGTGATTGCTCTGGATTTGTCAGCTCTGCTCTGTCGCTATCTCGCCCTGTGGACCCGCTTTCCAAATCTTTTGCTATATTTAAGGTAAGAGGTTCTCCCTCTTCTCTGTTTTATGCTTTCATGTTTTGGTCTGTCTTGGTTTGCTGGTCGGTTTGCAATGGAAGGTGTTTAAGCTAGCTTTTTCCCCCCTCTGTGCTGTCCTGTTTTGTTTCCTTCTTTTCTTCTCTTCTTCCTTCCTCCCTCTTTCCAGATCTGCTGGAAAAGGGAGTTGTCTTGTCCAAGTATCTTTTGGGAATGGAAGAAAGAACGAGAGAGCTTTTGAGCTGTTAGTTTGAGTGAGCTTATTTCAAAAGGCGCATTGGCGCGCCTTGTAACAATAAAGACAGACGCGCCCCACGGCGCACCTACCCGCCATGCAACATGCTCAAGACCCGCGCCCACGGCGCACCCCGCCATCCTGCTGCATCTTGAATCCATGCGCCCTCGAAGCGCGCCTTTTTGCATGCTACAAGTCTAAAACCCGCGCCTCCTTAAAAAGCCTTTGGCGCACCCTTTGTCCATGTTGCATAATGTTTCCATGCGCCAAAGGGCGCACTCAGCTTCAAAGTAACACAAGCCTTCTGCGCGCAAGTATAAAGATTACATAGGCGCGGGCGCGCCCTCCATTGCAGTAACATGATGTTGTGTAAATCCTCCATGCGCCGCGCTATATTCCTTTGGCGCATCATTTGTCCATGTTACACAATCTTTCCATGCGCCAAAAGGCGCACCGAACCCCAATGTAACACGCATTTCCTGTGCGCCCTGCTATAAAATGCAACCTGCTTCATCCATGCGCCATGCGCCTTTGGCGCCAATATAACCTCTGCAACATTCCTTTTCTGTGCGCCTTATCTATTTGGCCTGCCAGTTGCATTTTTCCCACGCCCTGAGCCTTTAAATCTCTAACTCTTTCTTCTGCTAGCTTTCCAATGGAAGATCAAATGACTAATTCAACCTTTTTGGATTGGGTCTCACTTCTTCTTCATGCAGATCAGCAACTGAGTTCGAAAGAACACATGTCTACGTCAAGCAAGAAACCCACCAAACCAAGAGGAAAGGCTAAACTGACAGAAGAAGAGATGAAATACAAATATCAAAGGGTCAGAATGCCCGAATCACAGGCTGAGTGCAGTATGGATGTCAGGGACTCAGAGTTGGGTCACATTGACATGGATGAGTTCTGGGTTAGAACTCAGAAGGTTACAAGAAGTCCATGGATGGACAAGCTAATAGGCAGTGCCCTGCACTTTGCCGGAGGAATCCCTGTCAGCGCTGTGAACAATGAGTTCATGATGGTAGTTGCGCAATCTTTCAACAAGGACACAAGATGTGTCGAGAACAGCAAGGGCGAGGTAGTCATAAACCTCACTGCCCGTCATTTTGAGTTGATGCTTGGCATCCCTCACCACCGAACTACGTGGTCATTGCCAATAGGAATGCATCAAGGCCTGGGAAGACAACGAAGGCCAGTGCATGCAGTTAATGAATGAGGTCTACCTAAAGAATAAGAAGGTAGTGACCCGGTGGCCTCAGACTATTCACCGAAGTGATTTCTCAGAGGAACTCAGTGACACGATCACCTTCCTGAGCAGAGTCTTCGGGCTTTCAGATGCCCACTATTTCCATAAGTGGATGCTGCGGTACCTGGAGACAATGAATAAGAATTTGCCCGATCAGCGCTTCTGCTGGGGGGAAATAATAAGCAGCACCATCTCTGAGCAGCTACAACAGCTTGCCACAACTGGAGTATTTCATATGAACTCCTATGTAGTCTACGCTGCAGCATCGGCAAGGGATTACCCAGGGCTCAACCGAAGTGGAGTGTGGCCTCAAGCCAAGATATTTGATTACTATCCAGAGCTGAGGCTGGAGAATAGTATCCCTCAATTTGCCAAAGTTAACGATGCATTCTTCTATCACGTCATCTGCCTGCTGAGGCCCAACATGACTCATAGCCGGACGACAAAGAACATAGTGGCAGTCACAGAGAAATGGGGAGCCTTGTTCACCCAATTTCCCACGTTCACCTATCTAAGGGCTGCCAACTTTTTAGGAGAGCCAACCAGGCTACCAAGGTATGCTGGACCAAAGCTGATTCTACTGGAGTTATCAAGGCAGCTGGTCACATACCATGAAAAGTGCCTCAAAAGAAAGAAGGGCGGAACTCCTTTCCCCCTCACAGTGGGCCGGTACACATGCTCTTCCTATCACAAAGCGAAGGAAATGTTCGCAGAGCTGGAGTTGCTGAATTTGAAACATGATTTCCCAGCCAGGCCTACCTTCGATCCTAGGGGCTGTCTGCCAAGGGCTAAGCTGGATCCGATCCATGTCCCTCAAATTGAGGATATTTACATTGACATTCTCCATGAAGTGGAACTCAGAAGAAAGGATCACTCGCGCTTGGCATTAACGGAAATCATCCAATACGGAGTGGCCATTGTCCCCAAAGGCTTCCAAACTACGGAAGACGAAACTGACAAGGTGTACAATGACACGGAAGGGGATGATTGGCCTTTCCCGGACATTGACAGAAGCAAAGCTCCTCAAACAATTGAGGAGAGGGTCAAAGAGACTATGCGGAGAACAGAACATTGGTGCCGCATGAACGGACTAATCTACCTCGGGGTAGATTTCACAACTTCCCCTTTGGGCAACGCACCTCCAAGGTCAAAGAAGCAGCTGAAAGGCAAAGGTGCAGAAGGTGAACCTAGCACCATTCAGGAGGAAGCCCCTGAAAGTCCTCTTCCTTCAGAGCCTGAACAAGTAATAACTCTGGATTCGCCAGAGAAAGAATTGACAGAGGATAGTCCTATACGCCCATCCACCCAGGATGTCGGCGTCGCTACAACTTCAGAGGTCCCTTCTATCCCTTCTTCTTCTCTTCCTTCCTCCTCGAGTGACTCAAGCAACCACTCCTTTGGTTGTGTCCTCTGCCCCTTCTTCTACTCTTTCCCCCGCCTCTTCATCTATCTTCTCCTCCCTCGCTGATTTGTCTTCTTCCATTTCTTCCCTCATCTCCGAGCTCCCTTCCCTTCCTATGTCTTATGCGGTTGCGGTTTCCTTTCTCCCGTGAGCACTTCCTCGGCTATTCTTTCGATGCGCCGCCGCGTGTCTCCACGTTTTTCCCCTCTTCTACCGTTGCTGCCTCCCCCTCTGTCTCTGGTCCTTCTTCTATAGGACCAGCTTGGATCTCTCAGCAGCTGAGCCAACAAAAGAGGAAAGTCCCCATCGCTCCGATGGACTTTTCGGTCATTCCGGCTAAAGGAGTGAAGAAGCACAAGCCGGTTACACGCTTCTCAAAGAGCGCTGCAGGTGAGAGAGTCATGGAAATAGCATACCCCAACCCCCTCAAAGAGAAAGAAGATCTGTCTCCAACAGATTTCACCGTGACCCAAGTCACAATGGGGACATCCTCAGAAAGTCTCCAGGGGGAAGCTCTTTCCGCAGTGGATGCACTCTGCAAGAAGCTTCAGGAAACAAAAGAGGAGAAAAGGCTACTGAAGGAGCAGAATAAATACCTGCTTCAGGCCTTACAAAAGATGGGAAGTGCACCTCCCACAACTGCCGCCGAGACTCCTGAGCTGCTCAGTCAGGAGAAGATCAATGAGTATTCAAAGATCGGCGAGCAAGGTATGGCTGTTTCTACTTGGAGGAGCCAGATCCTCAAAGATAGTGAAAAAGTAATCGCCGAGTATATCAGTTTATACCTGAACATCGAGAAGGCGAATAAGGAACTCCAAGCATTAGCAGGTCCGATATCAGAAGAGTTAGAACATGCTAGACTCCAGCACGAGACCTTCCAACAAATGTTCGACTATTCAGTCGAAGATCTGGTCAAGTTCGGAGTCTTCGGCCATCCAAGGGCCCTCAACAAAACTATGTCCACTCCGACTATCCGGATAGATCAGCTAGAATTCGTTCTGGAAAAGATAGACAAGGTAAAGGAAGAGGCCCTGGATGCAATGCATCAAATGGAGAAAATTGTTCTATCTATGACTCCAGGGTTGCTCACTCCTTCCCTTACCTTAAGATCAGCTGATGACACTATCCGGATTTTCAAGGAGATAGCCTCTCAAGGGACAGGGCCAGAGGTCACGTTCGATACTGAATCTATCAACAACCTACTGGCCTGTAGGGACTTCATCGGGTTCCTTATCGAGGCGGAGAAAGATTATTCCAAACTCCCGGAAAAGCTCATAGACGAGCGGGAGACTTGCGAAGCCATCGCTGAATGGCACAAGGACCCATCACAGGATCAATTTGGGCCAATGATCGCAAGTTTCGAATACCGCGCTCGCCCACATATCATCACCTGAGCAGCATCAGAAACAGGCAACCCCTTTTCGGCCGCAGGATGATGATGATGAGTAGCTTCTTCTTCTTCTTCTTCTTCTTCTCTCTCTATTCTCCGACTTTCTTTTCGAAATGTCTAAAAGTGTGTTGGCACAAATGATGACATCATCCATGTTGCATCATGGGATGATGTCATCCATCAAAGTTGTCAAAGTCAACATGACTTTTAGATATTTTGTAAATATTTTTGTAAATAAGTGGTTGGCTCCATTTTGCCTTCTCTCCTCCTCATTTTCTATAAATATGAGAATACTTGTTGTATTCGGGGTGAACATTTTTCAGATAGAAATAGAGGTGAGGAGAGAAAGACTTTGAGCTTTCTTGTAACAGAAAAGAACAGTAATACAATTATTCAGACTTTGTGCTCAATAGCTGTGTTATACATTAGATCTTTCTTACGTTAGATCTAGTATGTGTTTAATCTGCTGATTCATATCTACTTTTCTGTCATTTGTTTATCAATATTGCTTTGTTTATTTATGCAAGTAGGTTTGGCTCACATACCAAAACTAAAAACATAAATCTTCCGACCTTTCTCGCTTTGGAATTCATTTCTTTTCTCCCTTCGGATCTATTCTTTCTCTTCTCCCTTTTCCATTCCTTTCTTTTCGCAGCTTGGAACACTCTACCGGGATGAGATCCCAACCCCGAAGATAGAATCATGAGACTTGCATAGGTTCCCTCGCTAGTAGAAATAGCAATAAACCAGCTTTCGCTTTGCTTTGTCTCAAAGAGGGCTAAGCCCTACCCACCGTTGGCTCGCCTATCCATAGATCTGTCTGCGCGATGATTTTCGGACCAACAGCTTTTGGTGACTCCGCTTAGGGAACGGATAGATCTCGATGATCTGTCTGGTGGTAAGATATATTAAAATCGAAAAATCAAAAGATTGCTGCCCATTTGCAAACCTGAATTTTTTTTATAAAAATCCGAAAATTTGCAAAAGTGCTCAAATCGAAAAATTTCCTTCTGAGAGTCATAGATCGGGCCTAGTTACAGATCTTTAGTTCGCTGAGTTTTTATCAAAATCATTATTTTTCCGTAGATCTGGATTTTTGACTATTTTCCAAAAAGTTTAAAACCCTTTGAAAAAGTAAAGATCAGATCTGAAAATCAGCCTACTATTCTTCCCTGCCATCTTATCCTCGCTGCTATTTGTCATTAACCGCAATCGGTTTTTCGAGGAGGATAGTTTTAAATATCCGTAAAGTATTTGCACGCTGCTGGTTTTGTCGGAAAACTAGAAAATCAGCAAGTACACCCAAAAATAAGGTTTAAATCTGCACCGTAATATTACAGATCTGGAAGGTACACTGGCGAGTGAACCTTTTACGCGCAGCAGGAGAGCCCGTGGAGAAGCTGATCCTACTTTCGATCTGCTTCAAAGGCACAATTTCAGCGTAACGCTGGCACGTTTTTCAGCACTAAGCTCGGCTAGCCGGTCATCCAGGAGTGTCTCACCTTCACGAAGAAAAAGTCTTTTACAGGGAACATCCACGTCCCTTTGTAGTGCCTTGCTGCTCAGTGGAACCACCCTCCCAGCTCGTGTGCTTTTTCCAGCCTTTCAAATGGCAGTACCATGGGGAAACGCTATGGGCCCTCTCGCACTGCCACATCCAGTTCACGCGCTCCCTCACGGAAATCGAAAGAATTTTCCTAAATTTGACGGGAGCGGAAATCAAAGCACGGATTCTCACATATCTGCTTTCATTATGTCATGCAGTATTTTGGACGTGACTCATGAAGATGTGTCAGTCCACCTTTTTCTGGAAACCCTACAAGGGCCTGCAGCTGAATGGTTTCAGCATTTGCCGGCCGGATCTATCACCAGTTGGGCAACCTTGCGGGAAGCTTTTGAAGACAGATACAAGCCTTCAGAGGATGCATTTGCATTGCTATCACGGATCACCCACCTAAAGAAGGAAGCCAATGAGACCATGCGTGATTTTGTCACCCGGTTCAATGCGTTAATCAACCGTGTCCCTACTGCCATGCTTCCAACACCGGAGAATCAAAAGTGTTTCTTCGTGAACGCCATGAGCTCAAAAGTCAGCTTCTTGCTCCTTCAAGAGCGAGTAGCTACTCTACCTCTTGCTCAGGCTGCTGCCATCCGGATAGAAGACAATTTGATAATATCTGGTGAGTTGAAAAAGGAATCATCAAAGCCTAAGTCTTCGGGCCCTTCGCCCACCACTTCGTCTCATCCAAAGATTCCAAAAGATGGCGAACGATCTGCTCGCATTAAAAAAGTAGCTAGCCCAGGCCTCTCCCAGTTCCTCGTACCGGGATGTCCCGCGGAGGAATTTTGTTCCTAACAATGTTTCACAAAGACCGCGTCTACCTGCAACTGCTCCACGATTGGCACTCGAAGCTCCTCCGGTCAATGCTTTGGCCGAAATAGAAGAGGAAGAGCAGTACTATGAAGAACCTTCGTCTCAAGGCGAAGATGATCAAGATGTCGGTGAACCGACTGGCGACTCTACTATTGGATACATGGAATTTGATGAGGATGAATCTGATGAAGAAGAGAGTACTCAGGGTTATGCAAGCGGACAATCCTACGCTGTTTTTACCCGCTCGCAAGGAAAGGAAGCGGAAGTTGCTGCCCATGTGCAGAAAGAGAAGGTCGTATCAAGCACACCTCCAACCATTGTTAAAAGAGGTAATCCTCTTCCTACTCAACTCCCTGTTAAATCTTTTGCAAAGAAGTCTTTTCCGCCCATCTCTCCTCCGAATCAGCCCCCTCATATTCCTATCAAGATCAGTAACCCTGTTCCGCAATCGCGAAGTGAAGGACTCATTCCTTTACCAACGCAACCCTTGGCCGCATTCGATATAATAGATCATGCAAAAAAGACCAAGATCCAGATGTCTGAAGCTGAGTATCTTCAGTCAAACCCCGAACAGCTTGTAAGATTGACTAAGTATATCCAAAGTCAAGCTGTTATATCTAATCAGGCTTCCCCAAAAGGAATCCTTTCCACTCCTCCTGAATCCCACATAAATGTTGCTTCAACATCCGCATCAGGCAAGATAGAACCTTTCTATCTCTCTCTCCTAATCAACGGCCATAAGTTGAGCAACTGTATAATTGATTCCGGAGCTTCCGATAACGTCATGCCGGCGAAAGTCGCCCATGCTTTGGGCCTCACTCTTACCAAACCTTTCGGCAGATGTTACTCATTGGAGACCAAGCAAGTACCATTGATTGGCCAAATCAAAGACGCGCAATTCGCGTTTGCAGCCTTCCCGGATAAAAGAGTAAAAATGACCGTCCTTGTCGCTGACATTCCGGCAGCCTATGGAATTCTGCTAGGAAGGAGCTTTTGCAGCGAAGTTGGTGGAGAAATTCACATGGACTGGTCTAAAGCTAGAATTCCAGTCAAAGGCGTAATGCAAACTTTGGAACCGGAATCCCAAAAGAAGTACTTGGTCACTAGCTCCGAAGATCCCAAAGCCCAAATCCTTTTTGAGTCATCAGGGATGGGGAACTACTTTTTGTCTACCAAGGCGGATACAAAGGACGTTTTTGTTCAAGAAAAGGATCTCAATAAGATCTGGACCTTGCAATTTGATGGCAGTTGCGCAACTAGTGGATGTGGCGCTGGGGTTGTGCTGATATCTCCTGAGGAAGAAGTCATTCCTCTCTCTTTCAAATTGCAGTTTTTCAACACTAACAATACTGCTGAGTATGAGTCTCTGTTACTCGGTATACAAGCCGCAAAAGAAAGAGGAATAAAAAATCTAAAGGCACAAGGTGATGCCGAGCTAGTTGTAAATCAGGTCAAAAGGATTTACCAAGTAAAAAATGAAAGGCTCAGGCACTACCGTAATGCAGTATGGGACAACATTGAGGAGTTTGACGCTTTTTCAATAGAGTCAATTCCAAGAGCCCAAAATGACATGGCTGATTCGTTGGTCAAGCTTTCAAAGATCTCTCATGCTCCCACACCCGGGTTTGAAGACGAACAAGTACACCATTGAGGTGGTTTTCCGTCCGAGCGTGCCAGACAACTCTCAGCATTGGCAGGTATTCAACAATGATAATCACCTCATTGCCTTTCTAGAAAAATCAGAAAATTTTGATGAGTTGTATTTCGAAGGATCCACATCTACATGCCGTGAATCAATCAACAGTCAAAACCACGAAACAAAGGAGAACGATGGCATATGTCAGCTCAAGGGAAATAAAATTCCAAAGGGCCTGGTTTCTCTGGAGCACCTGTTTGACAGGCATGACCGTTTTGTGAAAAAGAAGAGGCGAGATGATCCTGACTCATCTCCAGAGACAGAACCAGTCAATATAGGTTCTGAGGCACATCCGCAATTCGTGAACATCGGGAAATGTTGCACGCCAGAAGAAAAGCGGAAATTTGTCAAGTTGCTGAAAAGATATATGGATGTATT
The DNA here is from genome assembly GCA_018340775.1 of Taxus wallichiana var. yunnanensis. Lineage (NCBI taxonomy): Eukaryota > Viridiplantae > Streptophyta > Pinopsida > Cupressales > Taxaceae > Taxus > Taxus wallichiana. Next base: position 68,721,097 of record CM031235.1, on the reverse strand, counting down.
GGCATGGTCCTATGCCGATTTAAAGTCCTTCAAGCCAAAAGACGTTCAGCACGATATTCCCTTGAAAGACGATGTCAAAGCCTTCCGTCAGAAGCAGAGGCACTATAATCCCAAGATTTCGGGCACCATTCAGGCCGAAATTCAGAAGATGCTGGACGCAAGAATCATCTTCCCTATCCATCACAGCACTTGGGTAGCCAACATTGTGCCAGTGCGCAAGAAAAACGGTGAAATACGCATATGCGTAGACTTCCGAAACTTGAACCAAGCTTCGCTGAAAGACAACTACCCTCTTCCAATAATGGATCGTTTCGCAAGGTGAATCGATCGTATGCCGTCTATGCTTGATGGTTTTTCAGGCTACAACCAGATTGAAGTCTCGCCTGAAGATCAATTCAAAACAGCATTCACTACTCCTTGGGGTACATTTGCCTATAGCAGGATGCCTTTCGGCCTAACTAACGCTGGTGCCACTTTTCAGCGGGCCATGGATTTCGCATTTAAAGGCATGATGGGAAAAGTCATTGTAGTTTATCTAGATGACTTAACCGTGTTCTCTAAACAACGAAGTGATCATTGTGATCATTTGGAGCAAGTATTGGCCAGGTGCCGAGAACACGGAATTTCCCTAAATCCCAAAAAGTCTGTTTTTGGGGTTACGGAAGGGAAATTGCTAGGCCATGTGGTTAGCAAAGAAGGAACGAAGATCGATGCCGAAAGAGTTAAGGCTATCCAAAGCCTTACTCTGCCTACAAGCAAGAATGGTGTTCATTCTTTCTTCGGAAAGGTGAACTTTCTTAGGCGTTTTGTTCCTGATTTTGCTGAAAAGACCCGCCACATACTGAACATGATGAAAGGGTCACCCACTTTCAGATGGAGTGAAGAGGGGAAAAGGTCATTTGAGGAGATAAAAACTTCTGTTGCTCATGCACCGGTCCTGGTATGTCCGGATTTCTCCAAGAACTTCATTATGTATAGTTACGCCTCCGAACATACTGTGTCTGCAATCCTAATGCAAAAGAACTCGGAGGATATTGAATCTCCAATCGCATTCATGAGTTCTCCTCTCAAGCCTCACGAACTGAAAATGACTCAGCTGGAAAAGCACGCCTTTGCCGTTGTCAAAGCAGTGAAGAATTTCAGGTATTATATTCTGAACTCGCATACGGTAGTGCTGGTCCCAGACACCGCGGTAAAATCAATTCTAACTCAGCAGGAGTTAGGAAGCTTGAGAGGGAATTGGATCGCAAAAGTTCAGGAATATGACCTGGATATTAAGCCCACCAAGCTGGTGAGGGGCAAGGGCCTGTGTCAGCTAATGGCTGAAAATGAAAATTTAGAAGATCCTAAAGGAAAAAGGATTGTATCAACGAAGAGCAAAGCCCTCTAGAGGGGCCTGATTCTCTACCTCTGGTTCTATTTATTGCGACCAGTGATGAGTGGTACTCCGACATCACTTTCTTCCTTACCTACGGCGAATGCCCAATGCACCTAACTGCAAAGGAGAAGCGCACTATAAAGCTCAGAGCAGCTAAGTATGTCATCTGGGATGACGGTTTATATAAGCGCGGGATAGATGGTATCTTCCTGCGATGTGTTGACAAGCCCCAGCAAGTAAAACTGCTGGAAAGTTTTCACAATTCAGCCTGTGGAGGCCATTTTTCTTCTTCCGTGACAGCACACAAGGTCATTCGAGCCAGGTACTATTGGCCGACGCTCTTTCAAGATGCGGCTACCTGGGTGGCAAAGTGTGAACCCTGTCAACAATTCGTCGGCAAGCCCAAGTTGGCTGCCCTTCCCCTTAGGCCGGTCATTGTCAATGAACCATTCAGGCAATGGGGAATTGATTTTATTGGTGCACTCAATCCTCAATCGAGTGCTGGACATAGCTATGTCCTTACAGCAACGGATTACTTCACTAAATGGGTGGAGGCCATACCATGCAAAGCATGCCACTTCCGAGGTAGTTTGCAGCTTTATCAAAGAGAGTATCATTGTCGTTTCGGCGCCCAAACAAAATCGTTGCTTGATAATGCTTCTAATTTCTCCTCCCGGGAAGTTATTAGTTTTTGCTATGAATACGGAATAACTTTAGCACATGCCTCAGATTATTACCCTCAGGGAAATGGTCAGGCAGAATCCAGTAATAAGAACTTGGTGACCATCATACGGAAATTAGTAAATGAAAATCAGCGGATGTGGCACAAGTCTTTGTACGATGCTTTGTGGGCGGACCGCATTACCCCCAAGAGATCTCTCGGCATGTCACCTTTTCAAGTGTTATATGGCACTAATGCCGAACTTCCCATTTCTGTGGAACTTCCTGCTCTACGCTTGGCACGAGCAATCGAAGATGAAACTTTTCAGAATTCTCTAGAAAAGAGAATTATGTATCTGGCGGAACTTGAAGAAAAGAGAGTAAGAGTGGTCGACAAGATCACTGAACATCAGAATCAAGTGAAGAGGCTTTTTGACAAGAAGGCCAAGCAGAGAGATTTTCTAGTGGGAGATCTCGTCCTTCTTTGGGACAAGCGAAGAGAACCGAAGGGCATGCACGGAAAATTTGATTCCCTATGGAGAGGGCCCTTCAAAATCAAGCAACTCAATGGAGAGAATAGTTTCTATCTCTCATATCTGGATGGAGCTGAGCTCCCGCTTCCCTATAGCGGGCAACATCTCAAGATCTTCAGGAAGTAGAGCTTGCTCTCTTCTTTACAGTTTATATTAGTTGTGTGTTTGCTTTTGTCGTGTGTTTGCTTTCAGTTTGTTGTGTGTTTCCTTTGTTCTCCCTCCGGTCCCCCTTGTTTTTGACTCCGTACCCAATGGATAGGCACATGTGATCTGGGATTCTCTACCCCCGAGTTTGCTCAGGGATAGTCCCCAGAAAGAGCCAGCTGTTATCCCGTAAAATTGACAAGGGCAATTTTACCGATAACCATACCGAAAATTTTGTTTCGATCCCTCGTTAGGGATCCTCGCATTCAAACGTCTTAAAATCCCTCCCCGGGAAATCTAGTTTTTGAACTTAGTCTTTTTGAGCCTTTTTTTTGGTGGGCGCATGGATTTGCCTTGTAACACATAGTTTTGATGCGCCCCCTTAAAAAGCCTTTGGCGCATGGTTTTACATGTTAACACGTCTTTCGATGCGCCAAAGAATGTTGAACCACTTTTTGGTGCGCCAAAGGGCGCACGTATTATATCTGCAACACCAAGTTTTGGTGCGCCAAAGGCGCGCTCATTCTTCTGTTGACAATTCCTTCCATGCGCCAAAGGGCGCACGCTTTCCATTGTCGACAGCCGTTCCCATGCGCCATTTCAAAAGGTTGGTGGCGCATTAATGACAGGTTTTTCTATAAATATCCGTGCGCGCCCATGTCATTTTCATTCTTTTGTCAAGCACGTGATTGCTCTGGATTTGTCAGCTCTGCTCTGTCGCTATCTCGCCCTGTGGACCCGCTTTCCAAATCGTTTGCTATATTTAAGGTAAGAGGTTCTCCCTCTTCTCTGTTTTATGCTTTCATGTTTTGGTCTGTCTTGGTTTGCTGGTCGGTTTGCAATGGAAGGTGTTTAAGCTAGCTTTTTCCCCCCTCTGTGCTGTCCTGTTTTGTTTCCTTCTTTTCTTCTCTTCTTCCTTCCTCCCTCTTTCCAGATCTGCTGGAAAAGAGAGTTGTCTTGTCCAAGTATCTTTTGGGAATGGAAGAAAGAAGGAGAGAGCTTTTGAGCTGTTAGTTTGAGTGAGCTTATTTCAAAAGGCGCATTGGCGCGCCTTGTAACAATAAAGACAGACGCGCCCCACGGCGCACCTACCCGCCATGCAACATGCTCAAGACCCGCGCCCACGGCGCACCCCGCCATCCTGCTGCATCTTGAATCCATGCGCCCTCGAAGCGCGCCCTTTTCGCATGCTACAAGTCTAAAACCCGCGCCTCCTTAAAAAGCCTTTGGCGCACCCTTTGTCCATGTTGCATAATGTTTCCATGCGCCAAAGGGCGCACTCAGCTTCAAAGTAACACAAGCCTTCTGCGCGCAAGTATAAAGATTACATAGGCGCGGGCGCGCCCTCCATTGCAGTAACATGATGTTGTGTAAATCCTCCATGCGCCGCGCTATATTCCTTTGGCGCATCATTTGTCCATGTTACACAATCTTTCCATGCGCCAAAAGGCGCACCGAACCCCAATGTAACACGCATTTCCTGTGCGCCCTGCTATAAAATGCAACCTGCTTCATCCATGCGCCATGCGCCTTTGGCGCCAATATAACCTCTGCAACATTCCTTTTCTGTGCGCCTTATCTATTTGGCCTGTCAGTTGCATTTTTCCCGCGCCCTGAGCCTTTAAATCTCTAACTCTTTCTTCTGCTAGCTTTCCAATGGAAGATCAAATGACTAATTCAACCTTTTTGGATTGGGTCTCACTTCTTCTTCATGCAGATCAGCAACTGAGTTCGAAAGAACACATGTCTACGTCAAGCAAGAAACCCACCAAACCAAGAGGAAAGGCTAAACTGACAGAAGAAGAAATGAAATACAAATATCAAAGGGTCAAAATGCCCGAATCACAGGCTGAGTGCAGTATGGATGTCAGGGACTCAGAGTTGGGTCACATTGACATGGATGAGTTCTGGGTTAGAACTCAGAAGGTTACAAGAAGTCCATGGATGGACAAGCTAATAGGCAGTGCCCTGCACTTTGCCGGAGGAATCCCTGTCAGCACTGTGAACAATGAGTTCATGATGGTAGTTGCGCAATCTTTCAACAAGGACACAAGATGTGTCGAGAACAGCAAGGGCGAGGTAGTCATAAACCTCACTACCCGTCATTTTGAGTTGATGCTTGGCATCCCTCACCACCGGAACTACGTGGTCATTAGCCAACAGAATGCATCAAGGCCCGGGAAGACAACGAAGGCCGGCATGCATGCGAGTTAATGAATGAGGTCTACCTAAAGAATAAGAAGGTAGTGACCCGGTGGCCTCGTACTATTCACCGAAGTGATTTCTTAGAGGAACTCAAAGTGACACAATCACCTTCTTGAGCAGTCTTCGGGCTTTTAGATGCCCACTATTTCCATAAGTGGATGTCGGTATCTAGAGACAATGAATAAGAATTTTCCCGATTAGCTCTTCTGCACTGGGGAAATAATAAGCAAGACCATCTCTCGAGCAAGCCTACAACAAATTTGCCACAACCGGAGTATTTCATATGAACTCCTATGTAGTCTACGCTGCGCATCGGGCAAGGGATTACCCAGGCTCAACTGAATGGAGTGTGGCCTCAAGCCAAGATATTTGATTACTATCTAGAGCCGAGGCCGGAGAATAGTATCCCTCAATTTACCAAAGTTAACGATGCATTCTTCTATCACGTCATCCGCTGCCGAGGCCCAACATGACTCATAAATGACGACAAAGAACATAGTGGCATCACAGAGAAATGGGGAGCCTTGTTCACCCAATTTCCCACGTTCGTTCACCTACCTAAGGGCTGCCAACTTTTAGGAGAGCCAACCAGCTACCAAGGTATGCTGGACCAAAGCTGATTCTACTGGAGTTATCAAGGCAGCTGGTCACATACCATGAAAAGTGCCTCAAAAGAAAGAAGGGCGGAACTCCTTTCCCCCTCACAGTGGGCCGGTACACATGCTCTTCCTATCACAAAGCGAAGGAAATGTTCGCAGAGCTGGAGTTGCTGAATTTGAAACATGATTTCCCAGCCAGGCCTACCTTCGATCCTAGGGGCTGTCTGCCAAGGGCTAAGCTGGATCCGATCCATGTCCCTCAAATTGAGGATATTTACATTGACGTTCTCCATGAAGTGGAACTCAGAAGAAAGGATCACTCGCGCTTGGCATTAACGGAAATCATCCAATACGGAGTGGCCATTGTCCCCAAAGGCTTCCAAACTACGGAAGACGAAACTGACAAGGTGTACAATGACACGGAAGGGGATGATTGGCCTTTCCCGGACATTGACAGAAGCAAAGCTCCTCAAACAATTGAGGAGAGGGTCAAAGAGACTATGCGGAGAACGAGAATATCGTGCCGCATGAACGGACTAATCTACCTCGGGGTAGATTTCACAACTTCCCCTTTGGGCAACGCACCTCCAAGGTCAAAGAAGCAGCTGAAAGGCAAAGGTGCAGAAGGTGAACCTAGCACCATTCAGGAGGAAGCCCCTCAAAGTCCTCTTCCTTCGAGCTCGAACAAGTAATAACTCGATTCGCCAGAAAAGAATTGACAGAGAGGATATTCCTATACGCCCATCCACCTGTGATGTCGGCGCTACAACTTCGAGGTCCCTTCTATCCCTTCTTCTTCTCTTCCTTCCCCTCCTCGAGTGACTCAAGCAACCACTCCTTTTGTTGTGTCCTCTGCCTTCTTCTTCTACTCTTTCCCCGCCTCTTCATCTATCTTCTCCTCCTCGCTGATTTGTCTTCTTCCATTTCTTCCCTCATCTCCGAGCTCCCTTCCCTTCCTATGTCTTCTCGCGGTTGCGGTTTCCTTTCTCCCGTGAGCACTTCCTCGGCTATTCTTTCGATGCCGCCGCCGCCGCGTGTCTCCACGTTTTCCCCTCTTCTACCGTTGCTGCCTCCCCCTCTGTCTCTGGTCCTTCTTCTATAGGACCAACTTGGATCTCTCAGCAACTGAGCCAACAAAAGAGGAAAGTCCCCATCGCTCCGATGGACTTTTCGGTCATTCCGGCTAAAGGAGTGAAGAAGCACAAGCCGATTACATGCTTCTCAAATAGTCTTTGCAGTGAGAGAGTCATGGAAATAGCATACCCTAATCCCCTCAAAGAGAAAGAAGATCTGTCTCCAACAGATTTCACCGTGACCCAAGTCACAATGGGGACATCCTCAGAAAGTCTCCAGGGGGAAGCTCTTTCCGCAGTGGATGCACTCTGCAAGAAGCTTCAGGAAACAAAAGAGGGAAAAGGCTATCAAGGAGCAGAATAAATACCGCTTGCCTTACAAAAGATGGGAAGTGCACCTCCCACAACTACCGCCGAGACTCCTGAGCTGCTCAGTGAGGAGAAGATCAATGAGTATTCAAAATCGGTGAGCAAGGTATGGCTGTTTCTACTTGGAGGAGCCAGATCATCAAAGATAGTGAAAAAGTAATCACCGAGTATATCAGTTTATACCCGAACATCGAGAAGGTGAATAAGAACTCCAAGAATTAGCAGGTCCGATATCAGAAGAGTTAGAACATGCTAGACTCCAGCACGAGACCTTCCAACAAATGTTTGACTGTTCACTCAAAGATCTGGTCAAGTTCGGAGTCTTCGGCCATCCAAGGGCCCTCAACAAAACTATGTCCACTCTGGACTATCGGATAGATCAGCTAGAATTCGTTCTGGAAAAGATAGACAAGGTAAAGGAAGAGGCACTAGATGCAATGCATCAAATGGAGAAAATTGTTCCATCTATGACTCCAGGGGTTGCTCACTCCTTCCCTTACCTTGAGATCAGTGATGACACTATCCGGATTTTCAAGGAGATAACCTCTCAAGGAACAGGGCCAGAGGTCACGTTCGATACTGAATCTATCAACAACCTACTGGCCTGTAGGGACTTCATCGGGTTCCTTATCGAGGCGGAGAAAGATTATTCCAAACTCCCGGAAAAGCTCATAGACGAGCGGGAGACTTGCGAAGCCATCAGTGAACGGCACAAGGATCCATCACAGGATCAATTTGGGCCAATGATTAGCAAGTTTTGGAATACCGCAGATTCCACATATCATCACCCGAGCAAAGATCGTAAACAGCAACCCCTTTTCGGCCGCAGGATGATGATGATGAGTAGCTTCTTCTTCTTCTTCTTCTTCTTCTCTCTATTCTCCGACTTTCTTTTCGAAATGTCTAAAAGTGTGTTGGCACAAATGATGACATCATCCATGTTGCATCATGGGATGATGTCATCCATCAAAGTTGTCAAAGTCAACATGACTTTTGGATATTTTGTAAATATCTTTGTAAATAAGTGGTTGGCTCCATTTTGCCTTCTCTCCTCCTCATTTTCTATAAATATGAGAATACTTGTTGTATTCGGGTGTGAACATTTTTAGATAGAAATAGAGGTGAGGAGAGAAAGACTTTGAGCTTTCTTAATGTAAAAGAACATAGAATACAATTATTCGACTTTTTGCTTAATAGCCGTGTGTATACATTAGATCTTTCTTACGTTAGATCTCGTATGTGTTTAATGCTGGATTCATATCTACTTTTCCGTCATTTGTTTATCAAGATTGCTTTTTTATTTATGCAAGTAGGTTTGGCTCTGTTTACTACCAAACTAAAAACATAAATCTTCTGACCTTTCTGCTTTGGAATTCATTTCTTTTCTCCCTTCGGATCTGTTCTTTCTCTTCTCCCTTTTCCATTCCTTTCTTTTCGCAGCCTGGAACACTCTATTGGGATGAGATCCCAACCCCGAAGGCAGAATTTGTGAGACTTGCATAGGTTCCTGCTAGTAGAAATAGCAATAAACCAGTTTCGCTTTGCTGTCTCAAAGAGGGGCTAAGCCCTGCCACTGTTGGCTCGTCTATCCATAGATCTATCCGCGCGATAGATTTTCGGACCAACAAGTAGACATGTGGAATTTTGAAGAGGTATAAGAAAAATTAGTAGAAGTGAGAGATGCCCCCTTGAGTGTTAATGGGGTGATGAAAGAAGACAATCGACGATCGAAAAAGGTGAGAGATAGATAGAAGAATGGGAAGAGGCAAGATGCCCCGGTAAGATGGAAGAATAGGGGTGAGAGAAAAGAGATGTAGAATAAATATGGAGGAGGGGAGAGAAGAGCTTAGCCTCTAGCCACTGTGTATTGGAAAAATTTTGATGTCATCATATTTCCATAAGAGCTATGTCATCGGTCCTTATGAAAAATATAAGCATACGACAAAGGTAGAACAACATGAAAAGCCATACTACAAATGATTGTCCATTGCTGAAAACACCAACTCCATGCAACATACAAAATGTAATGCAATACGAGAAAGTGAAAGATGCCTAACTCCATGCAACATACAAAATGTAATGCAATATGAGAAAGTAAACAAGCTAAACTAACAGAGAAACATAATATAATGTTTTTATTATTGAGCTTTAGTTACGACCTATGCAAATTAACAACAAGGGTTGATGATGGTGCCTCAATCAAGGATATATGTGAGGGGAATAATGGAGGACACTTAGGTCTAATGAAAAAGCAATTTACACAACGAAACAGTACTAGACAACTCTTTGTGCCCTAGAGTACGGACGAAGTAAGCAACCTAGCTTTTGTTGATGGTGGTAGATCAAGATGATTCGTAAGTTGCACATATGAACAAGTGAGAACCAAAGAGTGACGTTTTCCAAGATGATTTTCAATTTTTAGAAGTTTTCTGAAACATATTTAAATTTTTTTGATGATTTTTTTCTCTAACATATTTGAATGTTTTGGTTGATTTTAAAAGTTTTATGAAACTATGTACAGGAAGATGAGAAAGCGTGGATGCCCCCAATGATAGATGGGATGTACAAGGGTATAAGGCCACGTGCGTACCAAAAAGGTGAAGATGTAAAATGTCCTAACGATAAGGTGGGAGTATTCAAAGGTAAACTCTTCACAGGTAGAAGTGGGACCTAAGGCCATTATGGATAGGCTTAACATGATGATGAACATAAACCAATGAAATTCTAGGAAGAAGCAAGGATGCCCCTAGCGTAAGTTGGCCTAAGAGCACGTGATAGAAAGGAAGGAGAAGATTATTTTTGTGGAAGGGGACAAAGGTGTCCACAAACATGGAAAACAAGTAACCTTATACACATGGATGTTCTGAATGAAGTAGAAGAATGATGTGAATGATATGAATGTAGCTTAGAAGCCTCGTGGTGAAGAAGTGATTAGCCAAAGGCATAAATCGTGAGATGAGATATGGAATAGAGTAAGAGTCTCAACAAGGTAAAAAAAAAAACACTTGGTAACATACTAATCTTGTTTACTCATAGAGATCTAGTGTGTGCACGTGGAATTTATTACCTCTTGAAGGGAAGATTTAAAAGACAACAAGATGACGACACCCTAGCCAATGTGTAGGAATGATTTATTATGAAAGGTGATTTTGTGAATGGATGGTGAAAGGATAGTTGTACATTGCTCCGCTGCCTTGCAGGACATTCATAGCCTCAACGAAGATGTATTTAATTATAATCATAACATTGCTCTACTACTAGTTAGGCATCCATAGTCTCGATAGAGATTATTGGAAATACCCCAAGAGAGAGTTATATATCAATTTGATTTTGCTTTGTAGCTTTTAGATTTTGATGTTTGATTGATTTTGATTATTTTGTTGTATGAAAACTTATTTCAACTCTCTTGTTTGACAAGAGGTTAAGAACCACTCATGGCTTGATGGAAGGAGGTGGAAGTTCTTACGATGACTAGATTGGCTAGTGTCAACAAATATGTCCAAAATTTATTTACAACAAGTTAAGTTTATTAGATGTTGAATGTGATAGGATCTATAAGAGGTCAGTCGTTCTTTAATTTACCAAGGTGATAAAATACCAGGGTCAAATAGATACCATAGAGATAAATGTCACAAAATGCATGTGAATAAGCTAACCAAAATATCACCAAAGGGATGAAAATGGCATGAAGACTTGCAGAAGAATAAGAAGGAAGGGAAGAAATAAATATCTTTATACCTTTGATTTTTGTTGTGTTTTCTCAATGTTTTTTTTTTGCATTTTTGAATTTATTTATTTTTTAAAAAGGTTTTGACAGTTTTTAGTACCATTGGGACTAAAAAATTCACTCTATCTGATAGGATCCAACAACAATGTTTGCGATTTCCTTAATAAGGGAGACTAAGCGTGTTTTTTTATCAAGAGTCATGTTTTCCCTAATCTCGATGATCATGATGAGTTCACACTCAACAAAGGACTATGATTTATCCTGAAACATGGATTTCATATGCGGGAGCTTGAGTTCTCTATCCAGAGGTTTATCTACTTTGCGCCATACTTGATGGCTACGTTGATGTGCATTCTTGAATCACACTTGATTTAGAATTTTGAGATTGTTCTAGTTGTTGGGTGATTTTAAGCTCTTGTAAGTTTTGAACTAAGCTTGAAAATGAACTTGTTTGGGTTTCTTATAAGCTGACGTGTGACTTGTCTGATCCCGAGAAGGAGAAGAAAGTGAATGTTTATGATTGATGATAGGAATGAGAGAAATGATGGTGGGCTTGCCCCGGTCATTGGTAGAAGGATGATGTGATTGATGAAAAGGATACGGTCCAAGGATTGAAGAAGATGGGCTACTGGGAGGTGAGCCATAGATAGAAGACGAAGGGCTGCTAGGATGTAGCCCAAGAAAAGAAGAAGAAGGGCTATTAGGATGTGACCCATAAATAGAATATGAAGGGCTACTAGGATGTGGCCCAAGAATAGAAGAAGAAGGGCTACTAGGACGTGACCCATAGATGTAAGATGATGGACTACTAGGATGTGGCCCAAGAATAGAAGAAGAATGGCTATTAGGATGTGACCCATAGATGTAAGATGATGGACTACTAGGATGTGGCCCAAGAATAGAAGATGATGGACTACTCGGGCCTGATCCATACCTAGAAAACAAGGGGCTAGTTGGGCATGCCCCAAGAATAGAAGATAGTGGACTACTTGAAAATGTCCCACAAATAGTAGAGGGAGGGCTACTAGAAGGTGACCCACACCTAGATGAAGATGAAGGGCTACTTGGAATTGACCCCATAAGAGATTGTGATTGAGGAATTATGATAGACAAAAATTTATTGGGTGATGAGAAGATAGGCCATGGATCAATGCAAGACCAAGGGGTTTCATCACATAATGAAGAATGTGAAGATGGAAGAATAAGAGGAGGGTCAAGTTGCATGACTTGAGGCTCTTCCTCCATTTCTTGATAAAAGGAATCAACCCTTTCCTCACAATATGCAGATGCATTGAAGTCTAAAGAGAATCCTTTCTCGTAATCTTCTAAAGGAATATCTTCATGTGCCCCTATAAATGCCCTGATTGTTTCTTCATTCTGAAAGAGGTTAATCGGTATGATTTGTTGATCGACCACTAGGGGTTGATTGGAAGAAAGAGGTTCACTTGGTGTGGAAGAATTAGAAGACGTTTGATGATGATTGATAGAAGAAGATGAGATGAGAGACGAAGAAGATGTGTAGCTAGATCTCTCAGGAATAGAAGAAGGTGGTGTGGACCTACCTATATGATGGTATATCATCTATAAAATAGTAGGATTAAGTCCAAAGTCTATAGATTGTGATGCATGGGTCGATTCAGGCATTTGTCTCGAAGGACTTTGAGTCACATGAATCTTCAAAGGAGGAATACTTATTGGGGGTGATTGATGAAGAAGGTCCTGTGAAGAATGGGAGGACAACGATTCAAGAATTGTATTAGATGTTTGATTGGAGGGATTTGGAGTCACACATATCTTCAAAGGAAAAAGACATTGTCGAGGTGACTGATAAAAGGGGTCCTACATAGAAAGGGAGGACCGCGACGTAGGAGTCATATTAAATGTATGATGAAGAGGTTCCTGCAAAGATAGGGAGGACCATGACATAGGAGTCACATTAGATGACTTAGGAGTCACATTAGATGAATTCAAATAGTAGTTTGGATCTAAATCATCAGAAGAGTAAGAGGAAATATTTGCATTGGAATCCTCAAAAGAAGAGAAAATGTTTGGATTAGAATTAGAAGAAGAGTGGGGGGAACTCAAATAATAATTTGGATTAGAAGCGTCCAAATCATACCACCAACTATGAGATGAAGGTGGGGAATGAGTTACCTGTATGGGATCTCTAGCATGAAGAACCAAACGAGGTTTAGTTGTGATGGGAATCCTATGATTTGAATTGTTGAACCTAGGTTTTGTATTTTTGTAAGTATGGGGAACCGCGTGATAGTTAGTCATTTTTGGTGTTGTTTTAAGCACAAATGTCTAGATCTAGATAGTGTGATGGAACTCCTTCAAAGGGAAGGAAGTGACATGTCAATTTGGGTAGCATAAGGACAACCAATTAGACATTGTGTAAATATGGGGATGCGTGTGTTATTTTTGAAGAAGGTCTAAGGAAAATAGACATCGTGACGATGCAATATTGATGAGATAAAAAGGGATTGTCCTAGAAAATAATTTTTCTAAATGAATAATCACAAGGAACAATCATGCAAGTGTGAAACCCAAATCCAATCAACAAGGAAATACACCATATGAAAATGCGTGTGCAAAGTGATAGTCTGATGCAAAAATGATCAACACAATGTCAATATTTACGTCAAGCTCAAAATGAACAAGGCGTAAATATTAACAAAGGGTAAATTCAACTCCCAATCAAAGGATACCATGATAATTTTAACAACCAACAAGGCCTAAATGTTAAAGGGTGAGGTTTACAAATGTAAGCCATGCAACCACACCAATTGGACACGTCTATCAAGCTTCACGGAGAAGTGAGATATTAGTGTCAAAGTGGTATCGAAATGACGTAAACAAAGTAAGCAAAACCTTTCAAGATTTGGGACAATGTTTGAAATCAAATGAAGTCAAAGTATACTAAGGATGTGCTAAAATGTGTGCAGCGTAACGCCACAATGCGGATACTTAGATCATGTTTACGAAAAACATGACATAAGTATCTTAATTGTGTCGAGATAATGCAAGCAAGGTAACATGTCAAAGGGAGATCAAATGATGAATAATTCCTAACTATGATGATAATCCTAACGTGGGTATCAAGATCACAAAGGCTACCAATGATATAAATATGTCTCCACACACTTTAGACGTTTAACTTACCTAGCCGCCAACATGGATGGGTGTAAACAAACAAAAAAGTGGCAGAAACAATCGAGTGGTAATGCAGAGGTAGTCACCCTTCTTTTGATCAACAAAGTGTCAAAATAATGTGAAGGAAGCAAATCAAAAATGGGATGAAAAATGCTAGCTTCACTTTGGCAGAGTTTCACCTCACCCTAAGGCAAGTAAAAACTAGGTGAAAGTAACGCGTCACACGTTTCTCAATGAAAATGTGGTTCACAACTCAACACTGTTTTAGAATGGTCAAAGTGGGCTCCTGGCCAAAGTATATTCTCCTAGGTGGTTCTCTCACCCTAGGTGTTACAAAGTTACCACAAGCAAGCGCAATTTACCCAAAATTCACACTTACTAGTTTGGGAGTATCTCGTATTTACTTTACCCCTTCAAGAACAAAGAGGAAACTAGTGCATTTATGTGTACTATCACCGGGGTCACCACATGAACAATTGGTAATGCTATCTCACAAAGGAATCACTAGTCAAGTAGGTAGTGTGGAGCGCTTCCCATTTTTTCCACAAGGTTCCCTCTTGCGTGGACTACTTTGGGGTTCCCGAACCACCCCCATTGTTGTAGCTTAAGGTGTTATACCAAAGGGGTTATGTTCCAGGTTGAGCGGAGAGGGATTTGTACTCTTTTCAAAACCTGCAATATAGTGTTTTGAATGTGGTGTGTTTTTTTATCTTGTTTAATTAGGTGTGGTTTTCTTGAACACCTTTTGCAACCTATATAACAACCGTATTAGTATTTTTTATTTTGTTTTGATTTCTCCTTTCTTTGACAAGCGTTTTTAGGTCCCGCACTCTCAAGCGTTAGTAGTTCTCCAAGAAAATTACATTATTTAAAAGAGGATTAAGAGTTTATTTTGATTCTCAAGATCATCCAAGGATGCAAGAGAAGAGCATACAAAAAATTAATCCAACTAAAAATTAAAAAAATATTTTCAATCAATGAACCATACAAAATTCTTGATAAATGTTCATTCCCTAAACCAAAAGTGAAAGATGAAGTTTCCAATTTACCAAATGTTATAAAATGAATACTAAAGTTGCTTTTGATTCTCAAGATCACCCTAAGGTGGAAGAGAAGAGCATACACAAACTTTATCCCAACTATATAGAAATGGAAAACTTCAAATCAAAGGACCATTGAAAAATGCTTTGTAAAAGGTTCATTCCCTTAAGCAAAATGAATAATCAAATTTCTAAGTTTAATCCCAAAGTTAAAAAGATAGAGATAAAAGTTGTTTTTGATTCTCAAGATCACAAAAAGGTGCAAGAGAAGAGAATACACACGCTTTGTTCTAAATCGAGTAAGCATGGAAATACAATATTCATCAAAACATTAGACATGTTAGAAAATGACTAGTTTTAAAATAATAGAAAAACTTGAAATTTCTGTAAGTATAAATCCTGAATTTATGTTTTCATTGCATAGTTAACTTCAATACCTTTCCAACGCAAAAAAATGGAGTCATTTCAGGTTTGGGAGAAAATATTTATGGTCTTTGGAAGATGGGTTACGCATATGCTCTTATGCTCACAGGTATGCACTTGACATGCACTCAAAAAATATAAAAAAAAACGTCCCTTAATCTACAAAATGGGCAAATTTTTCCAACCAAGATTCAATTTTGACAACAACCCATCACATTAATATATGAATAGAAGACTCAATGCTATCAAACATTAACATACATGCTCAAGAATTTAAACTATTCAAGAAATTGACAAAACTAGCATGTAGAATGATGAAAAAGTAAGCTCTAAAAATGAAAACATGGAGAAATCTTGAAATTTTCTCATCAATTCCAATTTTGACAGCACTTCACCTCCTTTATACCTACAAGGAAGACTCAACACATGAAAACTCAAAAACAAGTTAGATCAACGTGTGTAAAAGAGGGTTAGTAACCAAAATGAAATTTAACTATAAAAACTTGAAATTAAGTGCAAAGGACAATGGAGTGAGTCCCACTTGAGCGTACCAAATGTGTGCAAGTGTTGTTTTTAAACTAATTTTAATGTAAAAAAGACTAACACCTAAATAGTCTTAATTAAAAAGAATTAAACAACATTATAAACACCATCATGATAAGAATTAATCAAGGGTTAGATGCTAACAATTATCAATACAAAACTATGAAATCAACTATGTTAAGCACCTAAATATCCTCTATTCTCTAACAACATATAAATGAACGAACCTAGGTAGGTACCATGGCTATCAAAAATAGTTGTCCTTAATGTTCCAAGAACCTATGAATGGGGGCTAATAAAAGTTGGGCTACAAGACCCTTTTGACACATCCCATATGACCCAAGCACTTTAAGAAACAGGCTTAACTCTTCAAGATGATGAACTCTCAAGAAAACAAGGTGCAAGATCTTAGTCTCTTTTCTATATGCTTTGCATTTGCTCTCTAAGGAGTTTAGGTGTAGGTATAAAGGTAGAAGGGGGCTCCTTATATAGCCCAATGATAAAGGAAACACTTCATCCCTTTGTATGTGGGATAAAGGTAAAACATTATTAGGAATGGATAAGGTTACTTTATTAAAGGTAACTTTACTTTAGAAGGGTTCAATTTATGCTTAGCAAGTCATGGGAGTTGGGGGTGTTTTAATTAATCAAAGGTGATTAACTAATAGGTAGATGTAAGCTTATAAAAGATAATTAGAGGAATATTAGTACGATTTAGGCTATTAGAAGGGGATTAAATCAATTAAATATTGATTTATTGGTTAAATGGAAGGTAGAGCTACTTAACTAATAATAATTAATTAGTCTAGGTAGAAGGGGTGATTTATTAATGGAAGGTTGTTAATTAGGTTATTTGTTGGATATGCAACTTAATTAATTAGTTTAGTGTAATTAATTAATGATGATATGAGAGAAAATGAGTACTTTTGACGATATGTCGTAGATTTGTGAGAAAGATGATAATTAACGTAATTTAAGTATTTAAATTGCTTGGGGATAATTATGGGTGTCTACAAAGTAAGTGATCCTCTTCAGGTGTGGAATAGATTCCAAAATCTACATGCCATTGTTCTTCAGTAACCCCCATGTTTGGTGGATAACCAAATTGACCTACATCTTGCTTATGTGAACATGCATGCTCAAACTAATATTCATCATGAAATTGGTTTGGAGGTGAATTGTAATAGCCTGAAGATGGAAAGAACCACCACTGCTACAAGTGGGAGTCCCACTGTGGAAATGAAGCCATGATTGCACAACTTCATGAATGAGAGAAAATGGAAAGATATGGAAGAAAACTAAATGGAAAAATGGGTAAAATGAAAGTCTCATGAGATAGAGTAGTAGGTACTTATACCAATGGAGTTGTCGGTTGTGCTTAGTATACTTCCTGAGGCTGAAATTCAACAAAGAGCACCACAACTTAATGAAATGAAATGAACATAGCACACATACTTGTTCAAAAATGTGGCTAAGATATTACAATAGGTTAAGTATGAAATGTAGAAATTTCACCTATTGTCCCTCTAGGCGTGCCAAAAACTATTGTCACCAAATCACCGCACCCTCGAATGGCTAAAAATGTGAACATGATGTTCGGTGTGATTGGGACACATGGGATCACCTCTCAAGTCATGGAATTGGAATCGAGGTGAACCTCCGAGAAGGCCGACTTCCTCTTCCTAAACTGAATGCTTTACTACTCCTAGTGTAATAAAATGACCATCTAATCCTAAGCTAACATCTTCATGAGTTTTAAGGAAAGAGATTTTGCAGAACTGAAACTATACTAAGGGTGGTGATGCACCAAATTAAGGGATGTTTAATATCTGGAAGGGTTAGTGTGGGAGGGATGCTTGCATCATTGACCACCTTCACCTATCACAACTCAAAAGGGTACAAAATACCACAAACCAGGGGCATACGTTCCTTCATTAAACTTGAGCATACATAAGGATAGATCGAATTGGATTCAACACACAATTAATTTATCATGAGGAAACCACACATGCATATGTCAAACATCTATTTTTGTAACTAGGGATAATGATGACATAACTTAATACAAAAGGAAAATAAGGTTTTCATAATTGACATAAAATATAATCGCATTATTCCTTCACAACATGAAATAGATAACCTGAAATAAAGGTAAGATAATCACTCATACTAAGGAATCATAAATTCACAAAGTAAACATTGATTAACCATTCAACACAATAAATTAGATTTTCAATAGCAAGGTGTAACTCTGAATATAATTAAAATGTTTTTAGAAATCTCTGAAGCACTCTTCCAAGATTGAAGAGAAACTCCTTCAAAAAATAATCTATATCTACTAACTTGAAGCATCAACTATTTATAAGTTCTTAGGCTGAGCCACTACAGCTGGACCCTTAACTAACATTTTTCTAAAAATAGAAATGTCATTAACTTAAGGGAACATGCTCCCATGAAAATAGCTAATTTGTTACAAGGGTTTGATTAATTCAACCTTGCAACTTCGACCGATCCAGCTTGGATTTGACCCTCCGTGGCCGCTTTAGCTTTGGCTTTGTTTTTTTGGCTAAGTCCCCCTATCTTGACTAGTGGAGTAGCTATGTCCAACCCTAGACATGTGGAGGGCTTGCACTTTTTGGGACCTACCTCTGGAGTTGATATTTGAAGTTGCACCAAGATGACACGTGTCACCTTCCATTGGCTTTACCCTATTTAGACTTTTTAATGACCAGCTTTTCCTTTAGGGCTCGAGACCACGTGGAGGCTTCACAGTCATTTGAGACCTACCCTTTTGATTCTACCTTTAAAGTTACATGGGTGAGGCACATGAAGGCCTTTGTAGGATTTTGGAAATTTTCAATCGGTGTCCCCTTTTAGGACCCGGGACATGTAGAGGGATGGTGTTAGTTTTGGGACTCCTCTCGCTGTCACACACTTTGATGTTGTGTCATCGAGACACGTGGAGGCTTCTCTTGGCCCTTTTCTTTGCCTCAAATTTTCAATGGCCGGTTCCACCTTTTTGGGCTCTAACCACGTGGAGGGCCAGTGCTTATTTCAGTCTCCTCTTTAGGTCATGCCTTTAAAATTATGCCAATGAAGCATGTGGAGGCTTCCGCTTACTCCTTTATACTTAGCCAATTCATGACTACTCCCTTTCTCAGTCCCTCACTACGTGGCAAGATGACACTAATTTGGGGACCGCCTTTGGATTCGACCCTTGAGGGTACGCCGGATAGACATGTGGAGGCCTCCATAGGCTTTTGGAAATTTTCAACTATTGGTGTCCCCTTTTGAAACCTCCGGGATACATGGAGGGTCAGCTCTAGTTTGGGGACTCCTCCTTTGTCACACCTTTGATGTTGCTGCCATGTTAAGACATGTGGAGGATTCCGCTAGCCCTTTTCTTTGCCTTGAATTTTCAACAATCGGTTTCACCTTTTTAGGATCTAACCACATGGAGGGCCAGTGCTTGTTTGTGTCTCCACTTTTGGTCTCTCCTTTGAAATTATGCTGATGAGGCACATGGAGGCTTCCACTTACTCCTTTATATTTAGCTAATTCAGGCCTACTCCCTTTTTTGGTCCCTGACTACGTGGCAGGCTAGCACTCATTTCGAGACCACCTTGGGATTCAACCCTTGAGGGTGCACCGATGAGACATGTGGAGGCCTCTACAAGATTTTGGACTTTTCAATGGATGGTGTCACCTTTTAGACTCTAGCCATGTGGCAAGCCTACACTTATTTAAGGACTCATCCTTTGTTATCGAGTTCACCTACCTCTTTGATTTGGGATTGAAGATGAGCTCGCAAGGCTGAAACAACCCTTCGATTTTCTCCTTTGCAGGTTACCCACACAAATCCTTTCCCTTTTGGCTAGACCCACAAGCTTGGCTTACAAGCTCACCACCGAGTGATTTGACCTCAACCCGGCTCATCCCTAAATACTTGAACATGTGTGAGCTCGATCGCTCCAACAATCCTCCATACGTGCTTTAGTCCTCCTAACGACTCACCGCCAACTCGGATCTTAGAAACCACTATCCCCGAACTCCAAACACCACAATATCCAAACCCCAAAAGACATAATCTCTGAATCCCAAAAACTCAAAACTCTAAAATTAAAAGTTACATGCTTCGGAAATATTCGGCTTGTTCAACGTTTCTGTCCCCAAAATCTCAAAAATTCCAAAATGGAATTGTCCATAAAGATTTTCCAAAATAAAACTCCAAAAGCTCAACTCAACTTGGCCTACCTCATTCTCGAGCTCTATCTCCCAATTTGAGCACTTGATCCCGAGTTGCTACATTTCGAGTTGCTTTGCATCCACTAAAACAATGATTTCACTGGCTCACTGAACTGATCTTTGTTTTCTCCCTGACTCCATGACTTGAGCTACTTTCACGATGAAAAACCAAGCTTGTAACATGACTCTATGAGCTTATCCTTATGCAGGCAGTTTGGCCTTTCCCATGCATGCTCTGGTCTATTGATTTCAACTTGTGTAAGAATTGACATAGCTTGGACTAAGATCCTACCACTTCTATGTTGCTACTTCACATGAATTTGGGCTATTTGTGCCTTAGAAGGCTGACTTACAATTTCCATTACCTAAAGTACCAACATAGTTCGGCCCCCATCTGTTTAGGCATCCTTCTCATGTTTGATCACTACCGAGCTTGACTCAGAACTATTCCTGACTCATCAAGTAAACACCATGCAAATCGTATGATCTCTTTTATTGCTCCGTTTGGTGTGCATAGCGAACATGCTTGAACTCACCCACATTATCCAATGATTTGCTGAACCTATCATCTTTGTGCTCGATCCGAGTTCCTGGTCCTATGTTTAATGAGTCATTTGACTTCTCCAACGCTAAGACCCTTGTGAAAATAATGCTCCACATTGTCATACGATGAGCTCATCTTCATGGATATTTTCACATGTTTATGTCTTGAGCTTGCTAAGTATTTGTTTCAATTCCTACCTCGGTATCATGTTATAAACCATGAGCTCAAACCAAGCTACCAACGTATCTTGAAAACTTACAACTCATCCTTTAGTTTGGTGATCCATTTGAGCTCGAAGCTCCCCTCCTAGGAAATTTCACACTTACTCTCAAAATTTATGAATTTCCACCATTCCCTTAAACTGTGAAGATTATGAAATGAAAATAGGGCCTTTTTAGGTGTGATTTGACTCTGATTTTCTATGCCTAAGTTGGTTAGAGATGGGCCTACAAGTGCAAATCTCCTTGCCATGAGAAAACCTTGGGCCTCCAGAACTAGGGAAATGAGAGAATAGTTTAAAATGATCCTAAACCATCCTAGAACACCACAAACCTTCTAGAAGCACAAAATTTTTCTTTAGGCCCCAAGTTCTTTTCTGAAGACCTAAAATTCAATAGGACCCCATTGTCCAATTTTGCCATGCGTGTAAAATTGGATAACACCTACTAACTAGAGAAACGTGCATGGATTCTTTGGGTGCATAGGTTATTATACAAAGTTTATTGAGGGTTATGCTAGGATAGCTTTGAGACCTTGGAGGAATTATTGGAAAGTAAGGTAAAGTTCCATTAGGGTGAGGTGTAATAGTGCACATTTGAGACATTGAAGGAAAGGCTTACTTTTGTGCCTATTTTGCGCTTTCCTTCATGGACCAAACCATTTAATGAGAATTTTGATCCCTCTAGCATGGCCATTGGCATAGTATTATCCCAACATAGAGAGGGTATTTTTGATCATCCTATTTTATTTGCAAGTAGGAAATTGACCCCGAATGAATAAAATTATACAACTATGGAGCATGAAGCATTGTCCATGATTTATGCGTTACACAATTTTAGTAATATTTGTTGGAAACTTTGTTCATATTTTATATAGATCACATGACACTTAAGTATCTAGTCAACAAGCCCATTTTGCAAGGGTGCATATGTAGGTGGATTCTCTTGTTCCAAGAATTTGACTTTACAGTAGTGGTGAAGCTAGGAAAGAGTAACTCAAGACCAAATCATTTATCAAGGATTAACTTAGGTGAGGACACACAAAGCATTGAGGACACAATGCCGGATGCAAAAATTTTCAGATTGAACCACACACCATCTAACTTAGAGGATATTGTTGTATTATTTCATATAGGTGTGGCACATGAAAAAATGAAGTTTTGGGAGAAGAAACAACTCACTCTAAGCATCGTTCCCTACATGTTAATTAGTGGAGATTTATACAAATTAGGCCAAGATGAGGTTTTCTTCTGGTGTGTACTTGAACATATGCATATTTCCATTATGGAGGAAGCTCATGGTGGGATTTTAGGTGGACATTATATAGGAAATGCTACCATGCACAAGATTTTATTAGTAAGCCTTTGGTGGGAAATGATTTACAAGGATTGTATAGATTATTGTAAGGCTTGTGACCATATTCTATGCCTTGGATATCCTATGCATAGAGATGAAATGCATTTGAGGCCTATTTCTAGTGTACAACCTTTTGAAAAGTTAGAAATTGACTTTTTGGGTCCTATGTCCCCACCCACGCACATGACTAAAATGATCTACATTATAAATTGTACAAATTATCTTATAAGGTGGGCATAATCAGTTCCTACAAAGGATTGCATGACAACTACACAAATGATATTCTTATGGGAGAAAATAATCAATAGGTATGGATGTCCATTGAGTTTGACAAGTGATAGGGGCAATCATTTTCTTAATGAGACCATCAGGATAATATTAGCAAAATTAATGGTGGCACACCATAAAAAACACCCTATCACCCACAAGCCAATGAAACTATTGAGGCTTTCAATAAGATATTGGGACATACATTGACTAAGATATGTGATGTTGGAAGGAAATACTAGGATGATAAAGTCTCTGTTATAATTTGGGCATACAAAACAACTTATAAAAGATTGAACAAAGCCACACCCTTTCAATTGGTATTTGGTGCGAGAGGCTATTTTACCCATGGAATTCATGTTACCTTCCCTACGTATTATGCCAGGAGGAATGGATGATGAAAAAACACTTGAAGAGAACATAGATAAAATGATTCATTTGGATGAAAGTCATGCTTTATTGTACATTGGAGTTAGAAGATAGAAAAGTCTAGGAAAAATTCATGACACAATAGGCATATTAAGAATAAATAGTTTGAGGTTGGATAGATGGTTCTTCTGTATGATTAAATTTTTTTGTGTCACCCTAAAAAGTTCTAAGTGCATTGATTGGGACCATATGTTATGACTTATATACATGATTCATGTGCTTTCTAGTTGCAGACATTGGATGGCACATAATTTCCCGATTAATTTAATGACATTAGGTTAAAGCCCTAATATGAATAAGTATTTTGTATGTTTATAATAAGGCAATATCAACATTTAGATTAGATTTCCTTTGATGCATTCCTTTCATATGTGTTTCCTTTCAATGTTGTTATGCTTTTTCAATATAGTTCAATGTTTTATCGTAATAAGTGTGCTTACGTGCCAATTGTTGACTACTATCAATTGAGTTCCTATGTAGAGGACTACATATATATTTAGTGTGGGGTAGGAGGAAAGAAAGAGCACACAGGATAAAGTAGAGATTTACAAAATCCTAAGTACCATATGGGATAGCACATGTTGTTGGTGATGATGGCTAAAGTAGAATGACGATAAGATATTATAAGAAGAATAGTGATAAAAAGGATGATGCCAAAAGGAAAATCCACATACATTGAATAAGTGCATAGGACAATGCGAGGTAGGAACTGACATAGATAACTACTTGGTATAAGGTATAGAGGTAGATGTATTTTGATGTATGGTGCTCATGTAATGAGGTCTGTGGTCAGTGAAGTAGTTTATATGACAGAAGGTTGCAATTGGTACACATTTTGGATGCACAGAGGAAGTGCACTTGGAGCTATAGAAATGGTGGGAAAAAGTGGGAAAGTTGAATTTAATGTAGTCGTATGGTGGTAGTTGGTAAGAAATTAATGTGGGTAAAAATTAAAACACTATAAAAGGAGTGTCGGTGTAAATCATTTTTTGTAAAGAATTTTTTTACCTTACCTTATGTGCATTTGTGAAGAGTTATCATGCAACCTAGGGAAAAATTTGATGATCGAGCTAACAATCAAGTACAAATATGAAAAACAATGTGAACTGGGGGTAAATAAGAACACAACCGAGTTAGGAGTGAGTTATTTTGGAAAGAATAATGTGATTTGAGATGGTGTGGTGAGATTTTGGAAGTAGATTAGTTTTCTCCGACTAGGGTTTCGATGATTAGGGCACAAAGTACAGTGAGATTTCAAAAGTGTATCGGTGTTGTGAATAATTTTATAATAAGGAGTATAAAACAAGGGAGAGGTAAAATATTAGACACCACATAAATAAAATGGCACCAAAGAAGAGAGGCAAGGAAAATAAAATCCAACCCCCACATCCGACGTTCGGAGGAATGGTACTCAGAAATGAAGGACTAAGATTGAGTACTAATGAGAAAGAGTGGGCATCCCATGTTAGAAGCATGACACCTAGTGATTATAACTATCAAACTAACCTAACCATGTGTGACATGACAATAGAGCTTGTCTAGCTGATAAAGGAAAGAAATCTGGATGATAAGCTAGTGTATGATGACAAGGTGAAGAGGGTATTACGAATCTGGACTATTGCAACTATATGAGATTCCATTTTTGGTAATATTGAGAGGATATATCAGTGGTTAATGTTGCGCATGCATGAAAACCATTTCTATTTTGTAGGAAGAAGGATGCACATCACCACGTAGTTGATTGAGAAGTACATTGGACTCATTAATATTGGTAGCTCCTTTGATGATGACTTAGGTAATGATGCTGAGGTGAAGAAAGTTGTAAAGGAGTATGAGTACAAGAAATTAGGGACCGCATTTGAAATTGTGAAGTTAGATGATCCTGTCACGAGGATGGCCACATGTTTTCTCACAAATATAAGTGGGAAGGAGAGATGGACACAAGTAAATAAAATATGGTTGTACATATGCAAGAAAATATCGAAGGAACCATATACAATATTTCCTCCTTTATAGAAGAGGATATTATTGATGTTGCACATGATGGTGATAAGATCATGTTTGGGAACATCTTTCTTGTAATAGTGTTTTCTGAGATTGGGGTGCCTAATGGGTGTAAAGATAAGATATGGAAGTATCTTGTAGAAAATTCATTCCTTGTAAAATGATTTGCTAAGTATACCTACAACACAATGACACTAGTACACAAAGTGATCATGGAAAAATGGTATAAATAGATTCGTGATGCATTTGGCACTTTGAGTGGAGAATTCCAAAAAAATTTCCCACCCTTGTGGATGGAGTTTCTGATTTTTTGTGTATCAAAAATTTTGTATTGGGAGGTTTATGTTAACTGATGGCACTTTTCGGGATAGTAATTTTAGGTCTTTGTGAATAGATTTAAGGAGGCATAGAAATTAAGGTATGATCTAAGTGAAGTAGATAAGGAGCACCATGAGATGCTCCAAACACTTTTCTACCCCAAGAAGCATTCTTATGAGGAGAAGTATGTTTCAGAAATCATATATTTGATGAAACTAGGAACATTGCCTATAACTTTCGTTTGATGTAGCTAGAATATATATTTATCCGAGGAAATTTTTTGTTGATGGAGTATTTGTAGAGGATGATGTGAGTATTCCTAAGGATCCCTCTATGTGGAAGAAGGTTTACCCAAACAAGTGAATGCGTGAAGAGAATTCTTTTGTTAGTAGAACTGAAGGAGTGAGCAAAGATAAAACTCTAGTTTCAAGCGCGCCCACCGAGATAAACTTCGGAGTGGAAGGATACAGGGACCAACACCTATTTCAGGAGGAAAACTATTAGAATAAGGTCTCCAAAGTATAGATGAAATAGAAGATATCCCATAGTTTGGACTCGAGAAGACAAAGTTGGGAGGAAAAAGGAGCTGAAAGTGAAGAAGAACCGATTAAGAAGTTGGTTCTACAGTGCATACCATTGAAGAATAAGATGAATAAGGATAGGATGAACATTTTTAAGATGCACATATAATGGATGTGGATGAAAAGGGTGTCGGCATGACCAACACATAGGATATAAAGGAAAACCTGAACCTTGAGGAACATAAGATAAGTGCATACCCAACCACGAACTCGGAGATCAAAGTGGAGAAAAAGGTCGCAAAGATTATTGAACATGTAGTGGAGCATGATGTTACACATAATGCAGAGGAAGAAAAAATGAAGAAGAAAAGAGTGTTGGATAAGAAGAGATCATAGGTGGAGAATTGTGCCTTCTTGTGGGTTTCCCTAAGGGTTATCGAGGAAAGAGACGAACATACATCCCCAAGGACCTATAATGTAATTTGTTGAGGACCTCAATAATGTTTTTGTGCAAGGTACTAGAGCAATATCCTGTAAATTAGATATTTTATTGGTCATCATTTGATAAGACGAGTATGCTATCGTGCACAAGAAATATGTTGTCTGGGCTTTTAAGTCACACATTAAGGAGTCGAATTCAAGTAAGCACCCGTTCACTACTAGATACCCATGAATCAAAAATGTCAAGATAAATGTACTCCATAGTAGATTCTCAACAACTAATAGATGAATAATCATGTGATGTGTTTAATAATCTATTCGTCGAAGTGGGTTCCATAATTTTTATAAGAACAATAGTATAAGGTTTATGCAACAGGAGGTGGAAGAGAAGAATAAAGAAATAATTGAAAGGGATAGGAGATAAAGGAGAAGGAACAAATGATTGAGCAACTAAGGCATAATTTGAGGGATGAGAAAGGATGGATGTGCACATTATACAAAATTCGAGTGCATAGATGGTGCCATTTTAATTACACACCCGAACCTAACACCCCTAGATAAGACAACATATGAGTCTAATTTTTATTGTCTTGAGGATTTAACACACATAATTACTTCCCAACCAACAACCCTAGCCTTAAAATTTGTAGAAGAAGTTATGGCACAAAAAAGAAGCAAGAAAAAGAATAGGTTAAAGCCACCATAATTGAATACAATAAATTGAGGAAATTGGTGAAGGCAACTACTCACATGTCAGAGGTCGTATATGACAATTATGAGGATAGGGACCATGTGGTGGGACTTCTAGTTGCAAAAGATGAAGCGAGATATTAAGGAGTTATATGCCAAGAATAAAAGGAACATAGAAGAATGGGAGAAGATATTAGACCAAGTTGAACAAAAGAGGGAAGCAATTGATTCATTAAGGGCTTTAATTAAAAATAAGTTGAAGGAAATCTACCCACAGGTCATGCACAAGATGGATGCACTAACAGACATGGGAAAATAATTGGAGACCCTGGTGGACACACTAAAGGCTAAGGGTGAGGAATTAACATTTGAAGAAGTTACTGCTATGATAGGGGATGCATTTACTCAAGTGCATAATGAATTAGAAGGGTGGAAAGCATTGGAGGCATTGGTGAATAAGGAGTTCCCCCTCCTTTTTACACAATAACACTTATATTATTTTATTCATTAGCATAGGACAAACAAATATTCTTTCATTCTTTGATTCTTGGAGGATTCTTTATCAATATTTGGGTAATCAGATAGAGTGTTGCCAAGGACATACAACATGCCTAGCATGGGGTAATGTTGGGCCTTGAAAAATAACTAAGTATTTAAACACACGTGCAAGAATTGTTCATGAAATGTTTCTCAAGAGAGAATATGGTGAGTGCACACATGGATGACAATATTTGTGCATAAGAGGAAAAAAAAAGTGCCCAAGGAATACTTCATGAGAGTTGAGGACTTATTCAATTTTGGGCAAGATGCTAAATATAGAGGTGAAGTGGGTGCCACACAACGGAAGATTCCATGCAGGAAGAAGTCTATTTTTGGGGAAAATAACTAGTAGTTCGAACTAGAGTATGAAGACTTAGAGGCTACACAAGGTTATTTTGGGACAAGTGGGAGGTCAAGTGACATCCAGTGTTTTGAGCTAACAATAGGATTTAAACTAGGGTTAACTATCATAGATCTATTGTTAGATGAGCTTGTATTCTCTCTTATTATCTTTGTAAGTGGCACATGAATATTCTTAGCATGTAGCCTATTTTGAGGATGCATAGGTGGTGAAGGGAAAGTCCCCACCCCTATATATGTATTGATTTTCATAGATTTAGTATCCCGGTGAATTTTTGTAAGCTTATGCTTGTTGGTTTATGGGTACACATGACCTATGGTGATACTCTTATGTATGTATTTGGATTCTGTGTTTTACAGTGATTAATACAATGGATCTTTATGGCTAGATAATGGTTATTGACATATCTATTTCTGGATCTTGTATGGTAGATTTGATCTTGATTCTTGTTTAGGTCATTCTTGCATATGGTTGTGATCTAGATCTGTTTATGGTTTATCCTTGCATGTTTTCTATGATTATGGATTATAAGTCTTTTCATTCCAACTCCTTGAAAAATATGCCATAAAAGAGGAACTTGGTACCCTTGCGTACTTCAGGTAAGTGCTTAGATCATGCGAAGGATGTGCCAACATGCCTTGGTATCTTATTGGTAAAATGAAAGAATACACTCGACCACATGCACTATATTCACAAATATATATCAAGTCATTTAATCACATTACTCAATCTATAGTCATTTATCCTAAGATAAAAAATAATTCACCACATTCACTCGTAATATTCTTCCACATCCCGTAAATATCATATTATAACCATAAAAATCCATTTTACTCCTCTTTAAACAATCTTAAAATAGTTAGAAACTAACATTAAATACGACAAAAAAATCAAAAAAATCTTAAAAATCTCACAACCTTCTTAACCTCCCCAACTCATTCTTCGTTGGAACATAATGATTAAGTGGTTTGTGACCCTTAATTAATATGGGCCCATCACTATTATATAGGTTAAATATTTAATACTATGAAATAATTTTCTATCATTAAATATTCATACCTAGGTAATACACATTAGGTAAGTATTTAATAATGTGAATCATTTATGTTTCTATTTATTAAATAAAATCACCTAGGTATATGTGTCAACCATTTTAGGTTGAAAAGGTGGGTCGGAGACATACACGATCACCTTATATAAAAGGACTTTAGGTCCTCATTTGATACGTTTAATAAATATATCAAAGGTGTGCAAATCAAGTGATTTGGTTTGACCCTTGGTAAATAGGGTATCAAAGGAGAAGGTGATCTTCTTTGGATGTATAATAAGTTCTCTCAAGTAAAAGTTTATTTTCAAAGTGGTTTTTACCCTATAGGGTTTTCCACTATAAATATTAGGTCACCTATGTTATTTATTTTTGTAAGTATTTATTTATTTATTTATGTTATGATGTAATGTTTATTTAAATATTTATTATAAAATTATATAATATGTAAGTTGATTAAATACTTATTTATTAGAATCCTCAAATTCTAACATGGTAACAAAGTGAGGTAAATTAAATAAATTAAGATCAAGTGTTTTGTATTTTATTTATTTAATTTATATGGGTTTTTTCAACCAACTCGGAAGGGTATTTAAAATAACCAGCCCCTTCTTTCCATTTTGCAACCTAAAAGTTTTGCTTTGTGAAGAATCAAGGTGAATTCACAGGTGAATTTTTTTGAAATTTCTTACCTTCCGTTGAAAACTTTTGTACAGGTAAGGGTAAAATATTTGAAATATTTTTTTCTAAAGTTTTAATATGCGTAGGTTGAATTTTGTCAATGGTAAATACAGGAGGAGACAAAGCTCCATCAAAATAGGATTTGAATTTTTTCCATTGGAACCGTGAAAAATATTGCCTCCTCTGTAAATTCTAAGGTTTATGTAGAATTTAAAATTACATGGCCTGAAAAATGTTTTAAATATTTTTTCATGAGCCCCCACACCCGCCCCGCCGTAATAAGGGTTATATGTGTGGTTTTTTTAAAAGTATATATATACTATAGTTTATAATTTTTATAAAAATATGTTGTTTTTTATTTACAAATATATAAACTATATACCTCTTTTTAAAAAGTTAATATATTTTAACATTATAAATTATAATAGGTTAATATAATTTATTAAAATATAGCCTCCTAATATTATACAAAAGAAGAAATTTTGGAATTTCAAATTCTTGAAATACACAATTTTTACTCCATTAAATTTAGCGGTCAAATAACCGTCATGACAAACCAAACATAAGGCCATTTAGACATAAAATTTAAGTTGGCCGGATATTTTTCTACATTATTTTTTTCTAGAAATTTGAAGTTGTTTTGCATTCTTAGGGTTTCTTCTTCACTTCTATATGGTCAAATTTTTTTATATAAGTTTGGGGTATAATGCAAAGCCCTTTATATTGCGGGTTATTATTTTGATCATGGGAGGTTAATTAATATGCATTGTAATAAAAAATTTAGTTATGATTAAATAGTTTATGTAGATCTATAAAATCTAGATATGATTCTATTAAAAGTGTTACTTTTTTAATAAATATGTATCTAAATTTGTGGTACATTGTATATTATAATGGGGTTTGTTTTATAGGTTTAGGTAAATAATGGCGTCCAACTATTTCTATCTTGACAAAACCCAAATCATTAATGGAACCAACTACAACATTTGGAAGATTAGGGTCAAAGCAGAACTTATGGCGGGGAAACTCTGGATAATTATTTCTAGATTTGAGGTTTTTTCCACAGGTCATCAAACAATTGTAGACAACATGAATGCATTCTCACAACAAATATACGAGGCTCTTTCCATGATTCTATGCAATTTTAACAATGAGTACCTTCTACACATTGGTAATATCAAACATCCGAAAGAGGTATGGATGAAACTAAAATCCATGCATGAAGGTACATGCTTATCTAAAATTATTAAATTAGTTTTAGAATTGCTTACAACTCATATGAAAGAAAATGAAAAAGTAGTTAATTTACTAGCCAAAATTAAAAATATTAAAGCACAATTAGATGGATACAATTGTGATTTAATTGGTGAAAAATTAATCTACTTTATTGTCCAGTTAAATATACATGAAATATTTAGGAATTTTATTTCTATATTGAACTCTAAATATGAGAACAAAAATGATCTACTTGATTTAAATACTTTGAGTTCACTTCTGATACAGGAAGAGAAAGTGATGATGAAATTTGACTCTAAGGAGAATACCTCTCAAGAACTTCTTTCTCAGAATTCAAAGTTCAAACCTCGTAAGCCCTTCTCAGATCAGAAATTTAGATCTAAATCTTCTTTTGTTGATAAGAATTTTTTTCTTCTGATCAATTGCGTGTTAGCTTTAGTGTTAAATGTCACAAATGTGGTAAATTTGGACATAAAAAGGAATATTTCAAAACTAATAAACCTATCCATAAAAAGAAAATTGTTTCTTCTAAATATAATTTAAGGAAAAATGATAGCTCTAATCATATTCCTAAAATTGTTGCATTATATCTTGCATTGTATTCTTCCTCTAATTTTTAATGTATTCTAGATTTAGGTACATAAAATCATATTATTGGTGTTTCAAACTCTTTATTTGATGTTGTGAAAATCAATGAACGTGTGTATCTTGGTGATAACTCATCTTGAAAAGAAATAGAGAAAAGAAAGATAAAATTTGCTAATTGTGTGTTAAATAATGTTTTATTTGTTCCTAAACTCAAAAAGAACCTTTTATCATGTTCTCAATTAACTCATGATGGTTTGGATATTCAAAATTTGAAATATACTTGGTATATCAAGGATATTAATGATAATATAATAGTTGAAGGAATTCAAAGAAATGGTCTGTATATTTTTGATGATTTCTCTTCTGTATCCTATTTTGTTTCTCAAAGTTTGAATAATTCAAAACTATGACATGAAAGATTAGGACATGTTAATTATTGAAGTTTATATGAAATGGATATATATAATATTGTGAAAGGTTTGCTGTGTTGTCTTCTTCTCATGATGCATGTGAATGGTGTTTACGCTCAAAACAAAGTGCTAAACCCTTTCACTCACATCTTGAAGAGAGTTCCTCTTCCCCACTAGAACTTATTCATAGTGATGTTAGAGGACCTATTGAAGTAGCTTCATTAAATGATTTTTTATATGCTATGATTTTCATTGATAATTTCATTAGGATGATTTGGTCATATGAGAAATTGAAGGAATTTAAAGCATCTCATTGAAAACTCTTTAAATTATAAAATTAAGAGACTTAGAAAATATAACGGGGTGAATATGTTAGCAAAACATTTGAATTTTTTGTATTGATTGTGGTATTAAAAGGGAATTAACTTCTCCTCATTCTCCTGAATCTAATGGTGTTGTAGAACGTAAGAATATGACTATTTTAGATATGGCTCGTACTATGCTTCATTCTACCGATATTCCCAAATTTTTGTGGATATAAGTAATGAACACAACAATATACATTCTAAATAGGGTTCCCACCAAAGCTATTCATTTTTTAACTCCTTTAGAAAAATGGTCGAATCAAAAACTTGATATTCTCATCTAAGTTTATTTGGTAGTCTTGCTTATTTATACATTCCTAACAAGAAAAGAAAGTAACTTGATATGAATTATTTTCTTATGTTTTCATTGGATATAGTATTAACACTGTAGGTCTAAGGATTTATGACTCTAAAAAGGGAATTAACTGAAAAACCACAATGTGGTGGTTTTGAAAAAATGCTTTTGTTCATCCGATAATGGTAAAGATGTTCCTAACTCTCTCAATATTTCTAATGATGGTTATGATTATGATAATAAGAATATATTAAATGTTCATGATGATGTTTCTTATGTTGATATTATAGATGCGCTTCCCGAATATCCTAACTCCTTATGTAAGAAACCAAAATGGGCTCAATCTATGTTAGAAAGTTCTAATCCTATTGATCTTAGGAAAATGACCAAGCCATCATACGTACCATGCATTAATGACCTTGTATGAACCTAAGCCACAAATATTTGAAGAAGCTTCTCATGATGAAAAGTGGATTAATGCAATGCAAGTTGAATATAATTCCCGAACCAAAATCTAATCTGGGAGTTGGTTCCACCTCTAGAGAAAAGAATTATTATAGGGTCTAGGTGGTTATACAAAGTAAAATATAATGCAGATGGTAGTATTGACAAACATAAAGCTATACTTGTTGCTAGAGGTTTCACTCAGAAACCTGGTATTGATTATGTTGAGACATTTTCCCATGTAGCTAAAATGAGTATTGTTAGGACCTTATTTGCAATTACCGCTCAATTTGGGTGGGAAATCCACCAAATGGATGTGAAAAATACCTTTTTGAATGGTGATTTAAAAGAATAACTTTACATGTCTCAACCTAAAGGATTTGAAGAAACTGGTAAAGAAAACTATGTTTGTAAATTGAAAAAATCCTTGTATGGTTTAAAGCAAGCTCCTAGAGCTTGGTATGTGAAAATTAATTCTTTCTTTAAACAGTTAGGATTTGTTAATTGTTATTTTGACAATGATCTATTCATTAAGAAAGAAGGATCACATATTATCATTTTTTGTATATATGTTGATGATTTGATTATGATTGGTGATAATCCTGCTTTAATTTGTAGAATTAAAGAAAAAATGAAACAATACTTTGAAATGACTGAATTAGGTCTATTACATCATTTTCTTGGCATGGTTGTATTTCAAGATAAAAATTCTATTGTTGTTTATCAAGCACAATATCTAACCAATGTATTGAAAAGTTTAACATGATTAATTGTAAGCCAATTTATATTCCTATGGAAGTTGGACTTAAAATTGATCCTAAACCTACATGTGAAATTTTTTATCCTACTTTATATAGGAATTTAGTTGGTAGTTTGATTTATCGAACTATCACTAGATCATATATTTCCTATGCAGTAGGTATTACTTCTAGGTTTATGCAGGAACCTTATAGAGATCATTGAAATTTTACAAAAAGATTCTTGGATATATTAAAGGCACAATCAATTATGGGTTGCATTATACTAAGAATGAAAATGCTAACTTATATGGATTTTGTGATTCTGATCATGCTGGTGATGTATTGGATAGAAAATCTACTTCTGGTTATGTGTTTAAATTTGGTGCAGGTGTCATTACTTGGTGTAGCAAAAAGTAACCAATTGTTTCTATCTCTTCAATAGAAGTTGAGTATAGAAGTGCAATGGAAGCTGCAAAAGAGGCTCTATGGCTAAAGAGGTTGTTCAATGAGATAAAGATGAAGGATCCATGTAGTATTCCTTTGTTCTATGAAAACCAAAGCACCATAGCTCTTGCACATAATCTAGTATAGCATCAGAGGATGAATCACATTGAGATACATATACACTTCATCTATGAGAAGGTGCTAAGTGGTGAGATAGATCTCAAGTTCATGCCGACTGAAGAGTAGGTTGCTGATATCTTCACAAAGCCCCTGAGTCTTTGTAAAGTTTTGTCACTTTCAAGGAAAAGATTGGATTTTTAGAGTTGTCATTAAGGGGGAGTGTCCATGAAAATTTCACCTCCTAATGGAACTTGGTTTTTGTAATAATACCTTTGGGAAAGTATAAAAAAGACCTTCAACAAAGTTTAAAAATACCTTCGTGCATGTATACCTCCTCGGCTTCTTTTTTAGAAAGAAGTGTAGAAATATCTTAAAGGCAATCTTCAGTAAACTCTTTAGTAATATTGAGTTTAGTTGTAAACATCTAGTAGAAAAATATTACTAAGGAGTTCCATGGTTATAAAAGGCTCCTATATGGTTGGATTTAATAACCTTTTATAAGAACATGTGAGAATATGTAAAACTCACAAATCATACTTAGCCACTGATCATGGGATGATCTTTGGGATTCCAAATCCTTTTGTACCAAAAGATAACTTGAGTATGATGAAGGTGTTATAATTCCTTCACCCGATATGCTAGCCTAAAACCTTTATGGTAATCTATTGACATATGTTATCCCACTTAACATTAAGGGGGAGTGTTAGAACATAATGATTAAGTGGTATGGCCAACCCTTAATTAATATGGGTCCATCACTATTATATAGGTTAAATATTTAATAATATGAAATACTTTTCTATTATTAAATATTCATACCTAGGTAATATAAATTAGGTAAGTATTTAATAATTTGAATCATTTATGTTTCTATTTATTAAATAGACTCACCAAGGTATATGTTTCAACTATTTTAGGTTGAAAAGGTGGGTCAAGAGACATACTTGATCACCTTATATAAAAAGGACTTTAGGTCCTCATTTGATACATTTAATAAATATATCAAAGGTGTGCAAATCAAGTGATTTGGTTTTACCCTTGGTAAATAGGGTTTCAAAGGAGGAGGTGATATTACTAGATGTAAAATAAGTTCTTTGAAGTAAATTTTATTTTCAAAGTGGTTTTTACCCTATTGGGGTTTTTCACTATAAATATTGTGTCTATGTTATTTATTTTCTGTAAGTATTTCTTTATTTAGTCATGTTATGATGTAATGTTTATTTAAATATTTATTATAAAATTATATAATATGTAAGTTGATTAAATCCGTATTTATTAGAATCCTCAAATTCTAATATTCTTCAACATCTCATCACCACTTACCCGTATCCTAAAACAAAAAAATTGATTAGAAGTGGTTTCAAAATTTTTGTAAAAATTTCCCAATAAAATTGGATCTCCAAAGTGATTCAGTTGAATCATCAGTGATTATAAATAACACCTTTGTGCTCTCCCTCAGGGATCTTCAATCTCAAATCTTAGACCCCCTTTTTGATCCTACACTTTGTTTTCCAACACAAAATCATCCAGACATCTTCAAGCATTATCAGAGTAAACATCAATCACTTTTAAGCATTTTTGTGCTTGTTTGCATCACTCAGTTTCTCAGGAACGTCACAGGACAACTTATCAACTCAAATATTTTCCACAAAGGATTTGAGGAATCTTTTAGTTCCACATCTACTCAAAAGGTATTCCTATATCTCTGTCTTTCATATTTCAAGTCATAAATAGCTCCTAAATCAATCAAAAACATCATTTTAGAACTTCAAACTTTCATTTTATCAAAACTATCAAAAACCACACAAATGGCTAGCGATTCACCCTAATCACCAGTGATTTTCCTAAATCACCAACGATTCCTATCAAAAATCATATTTTAACCAATTTATCATCTTTTTATCATCTATATCAAAACATCTACATTTAACATGTTTTTTCCAAGTATGGATCTCTATTAAATGCTAGTTCTTGGTTGTTCACATCCCATTACAAGCATTTACAACCTTCCTATAGTCCAAACCCTTTCTTCTGGGAATAATACAACATCTTTCACAATTTGAGACTTTGTGCTATCTGATTAACTATTGATGAATAATACATTGAGGATCAAATTAAATTCCTTTAATATATCCAAAAAGAAATTGATGACTTCTAGTATGATTAATTTGAACACATTCAGATCATATCCACACTTTCCCGAGCCACCTTTGAAGCTTCTTAGGACTTTCCTATCCATCTTGAATTTTAGAAAAATTTACATCTGTCATCTACTTGTCAAAGATTTACTACATATTATTATCATTGCTTTTATCAATCTACTTAATTTTCTAAAAATGAGCTAACATCCTCTAAGGAAGTCCCTTTGGATTCATAGAATTGACCTTTGTTGAGAAACTCATCTATCTATTTATCTAATCCTTTCTATTTAGTGTCTATGAGTGCAAGTTGATTTGTAGGATGACGAACACACACATTTATTCGAACTCAACAACCCTAATCAAACATCAGCTTAAACATTGATCTCATGGGTATCATGAAACCCCGTTGTCTTCTCTCGAGATGATTTTTGTTGTTTTTTTACTTCATTAATTTAAAGTAGGAAAGAAAAAAATTCGTTGAACATTTTGGCATGCCTGGTGGGACCTTTAGTCCCTTTTTATGTGTTTTTTTATTTTAATTGAAATTTCATTCATTTTTAGGCATTCTTCTTTGTAATCGCTTACTTGTGATCCAGTTAAATTTTCAGCAATTGGGTGAATCACCAATGATTTTGTTAATTGTCGATGATCTCTATGATCGCTTCGATTATTCGCTTAGTAAGCCTCTAACATCATTTTTTTGTTATTTTTGTTCTCGCTCACCTTTTTACAAGTTTTCGGCTTTGGTGAATTTTTCTTATCGCTTTATTGCATTGCTAAAAAAATCAAAAATTTAAAAATTTAAAAAGGAAGAATTCTTCAGGTGATTCCTTTCCTTTTTATTTTCATTTTCAAGCATTGGATTTTTTTGTCTATCCTCATTGAAATAAATCATTATTTTGGGTTTAAAAAGGAACTTACATCCTTCTTGATCACATAGATTAATTAAAGGATTAATTTATTATATTCACATAATATTCCCCCCCCCATACAACAAAATCACATAAAACACAATTTACATCAAACATTTTGACCTAGGTGATAACTAGTGGGATTTCATCACCTAGTAGGGAAAACAAATTGGTGCTTTGACCCAGTATAAATAATTGGTTATCGGTATATTTGATAAACACCTAACTCCATTATCCATGTGGGATCGCGAAGTGATGGGGTAGGCCCCAATAACCAGTGCCCCAGTCTGACACCATCAAATATTTAGGTCTCACATACCTTTGGGTATATCGAGGAATCCAATCTTAAAAATTACTGAAATCATCCATAGGTGGCCATTTCCTAGGACCTTATCAACTGTTTTACACATTTCAATTTTTTCTAAGATAATAAAAATTTTAGGTGTGATTTGTTTTCTTCTTGTAATCAACCAATCTAGATTTTATTTTATGTCATTGTGTGGTCATTTGTTTTCTTCTATGGTTCTCACAAGACAATGATCCTATATCCAAACTTCTGAAAAACATGTCTAGTCCATTCCGGAAAATGCACAACATGCCCATCAAACCTTATAACATGCTCAAGTCCATATAGAAGATGCTAAATGAAAAATTGATCAACACTAAACATTCCTATCAATGCCTCGACCAAAATATCAAGAATGACCCCACTCTCCTTGTAAAAAATCAACCTCATCTAAAGAACTCGATCCTTTCAGTCCCAAATTTTTTGATAGTGGGGATCCTATCTTTTTAGAGATATTAGATTTAAATCCCATCACTCTTAATTCTATCTTGTAGTACAGGTGTTCATCTACAGCTGTCATTACCTAAACCAAAACCATATGTACCTAATCCTTCATGTGGTTTTTACCATCTCATTGATCCAAATCATGAACCAGTTATCCAATAGATATATTCTTATCCTTCTAGTAGTAGACCAGAAACATCCAATGTTGTGTCTTCAATTCCTATTTTTGACCTTAATGTGATTTCTTCACAAGACACAACCACTCAATAGCTCGACCCTTCAACTGGTTCCACACCACCTCTAAACAACACAAATGTTTCTTCATCCACACAAACCCCTCTAGCATCCTCTGTTGTCCAAACACCTCCCATGAGTTCTACCACTATTTTTATTAGTGTATCCCAACCACCACCTTCTCCAAAAACTACACCATCTCTATAAAACATTACCATGTCCATCCCTAGATCTATACCCTTGATCAATACTAGTGTTATTGGCACTACCCATCCTATTTCATAATATTCCTAAACCTTCTTTTAACAATTTCTTCCTCTCAATATATACCACAACCATCACATCCCCTTATCCATGCCTATATCCCTCTTCAAAAATCCCACAACAATAAAACCCCTTGTTTTCACATCCATATCATTTCAAAAATCACCTCAATACTCGCAATCCCTTATTCACACATCCATTCCTTTTAAAAATATTCCACAATAATCACAACCTATTTTGAATATATCCATCCCTCCTCGTATCAATACATCTAGTCATCAAAACCATTAGCATCAAAACTCACTTATAACATCCCTACAAATATTCCTTAGCAAAAATCCCCTCTAAGCAAACTATCCCACAAAAATACCTACCATATCAACAATCTAATCAATTTTCATTTAATCAACTTGCTTTGTCTTCATCTAGTACATAACAAAAACCACTAACTACCCCCTTCAGATTTAATGAATAGGATATTTAGTCTTAGGGACGCTTCCATGGGCCCTAAAAACACACTTTTATATGAACAAATATGTAATGATCCTATTCACCCATTCGTACCATACAAAGCTTATCCTCCCCACTAGGAGCTCCTGAAGTTT
Source organism: Taxus wallichiana var. yunnanensis (assembly GCA_018340775.1). Classification (NCBI taxonomy): domain Eukaryota; kingdom Viridiplantae; phylum Streptophyta; class Pinopsida; order Cupressales; family Taxaceae; genus Taxus; species Taxus wallichiana. The sequence goes on along the minus strand of CM031235.1, from coordinate 68,682,000 downwards.
ATCAAATTCTACTATAAGGAGGATCCTCAAGAGACATCTGATATTTTTGTCATGATTTTTACCTTATATCTCATGATCGGACTTTATGTTAAGAACATTCCCATGTCATTAGGTCCTATTTTAGATTGGTATAAACACATTCCACAATACTCCCTTTCCTCATTCACACAACTCACAAAACTCTATATTTAACACTTTTTAGTTAACATTGTGCATAGAATCACCATTAACGACCTTTATACAATCAACCAATTTGAAGATGAATCTATTATAGAATTTTTCACCCGTTGGAGGGGTATAATAAATCAGTTATCATTCTCTCTCCCACAAATAGAGTTAATCAAATTATTTTACGATTCATGCACCAAACACATCTATTCTACATTCCAAACCCATTTCTTTTAGATGTTTGATGAAACCTTTACCATGGTTTATAAAATTGAACTTCATACTCTTAAAGAAGGCAGAGTCAAACTTAGACCAAAGAAACCAAAATCTGAATTTCCATCCAAACCATCCTCTAGTCAAGACAAACCCAAATCCTTAACTAACACCATAGTCGTCAAGTCTTTTCCTAAGGAATGTTTGACCACTAAACACTCTCATCCCCAATGAAACTATACCCCCATTAGAGATACTTATAGTGCAATTTTTGATAAAATTATTGGTGTCAATATGATCTCCCTTCCTCCTATTCACCCTATCAACACCTCTATTTCAAAACCATCTTGGTACATGGATAATGATTATTGTAAATACCATAGAGTTAAAGGAAATGAAATTGAAAGGTGTCATTCATTCCATAATTTCCTTCAGGATTTGATTGATAAAGGTGAACTACATTTAGACAATCCCAATGCACCCTAAAATTAGAATCTCGACATTTTCAAATAACTATTTCCAAATCATTCCCCATCAAGAAGTCAACTAAAAGATAACAACATAACCCACCATACCATAAACACCATGCTACGCCCTTAACCTATTGCTTGTATTAGGATATGAGTAGCCGAATTGTGGCTTACCATATAATTTTATTATATCATTTATACTTTCTTATGCTTAATAGGCCAGCGTTGGTGATGGCCATAACATATGAATAGTATATATAGGGAATTGTAGGTAGTAGTTCATCATCATTGGAGCATTTGAGTATTATTGTATGGTTTGGAGGTTGCCCCCTCGAAGTGGCGAAGCTATTATAATTGCATATTGAGATCATTATTCTAGAATATTGTGTTATTTGGTGTTATATTTCTACTCATGATCTGAATTATATAAGTAATTTCATTACAACCGTATCAAAGTCATGATCTCGGGCCAAAATTAGGAAAAAAACCCTAATTTTTTTGTTTCCACCATATATTGCAAACCAAAGTGAATTGGTGGGAGATATTTTTACCAGAGTTGTGAAACATTTCAAGTAAGGTTCCCTAAAAATTTCAGATTTTTTTGATTTATTTTTCAAAATTTATTACAAATTTAGGTTTTTCATAAAATCACTCCCTAGGTCAAATTGTGGAATTTTTTCAAATTCGTTACATTTTCAGAAATAAAAAAAATTATTTGGGGTTTGTTCTTTATTTTTTTAATATTTGGCTGAATTCTTATAAAATCTAAAACCCTAAAATTTGACCATGATTCCTACATCCTACTATTTTGGGGCATCATGGAGGGGCCTTCCACAAGAGGAAAAAATAATCCCATCACTTCGGGTAAAACACCAAAAAAGGATGAGATAGTAGTTGAGGATTTGGAGACAAAAGATATAACTATAGATTCCTTAGGGTTAGGGTTTACTTTGAAAGACCATAAAGTAAGCCAACTTGAGTTTAACTTGAGAGACCTCGAATCTCGGGTGGCCAAAGCAAAGAAGATGTGGATAGGATTAGACAAAGATTGGAGGATTTCATGCAAAAATTCAGTACGCATATGATGGGTAATCATACTTATGTCAATCAAGATGAATCCTCACGTCAACATAATAGACACATGAGCCAGAGTATATCTTTGAGTGTGTACAATCCAAATACGAGCACTCTACAGGCCTGTACTATGTTTCCAAAAGTGCAGATGTGTAATTTTGATGGAAAGGATCCACTCAATTGGATCAACCAAATGGAGAATTTCTTTGAACTACATTAGATTCCATTAGAACAAAAGGTGACAACGACAGCTTTGTATATCGAACCTGACCAATTCGTCTAGTATCAATGGTTATGTGCTCAAAGGTAGAAGAGTGGTCTCAATGTTACATGGAAAGTCTTCACTAAAGAGTTGCAATTACACTACAATTATAGTGTGTCAGATAATTACTTCAGCCAATTAGCAAAGTTGAGACAGACAAGATCTCATTAAGGATTACATTCATCACTTCCAAAACCTTTCTCTACGGGTGGAAAATATTACTGAAGAGAATCTAAATGACCTATTTCTTGGGGTCTTAAGGATCACATTGACCATGAGGTGCGTATGTTTAATCCTCATAAGGTTTTTGATTTGATGATTATGGCAAGAAGGGCAGAGGAGAAATTTGTTTCAAGTAGGAGACAAAATTTCACTTATACTAGAGATTGCAACACCTTGGCCCCAACACTCCCTCAACCAGTTAGATTGACACCTCAAAAAATTAAAGAAAAGAGAGAAAAGGGTTATGTTTTAATCATGTGATAAAATTTGGACCCGGAAATAAATGTGCTGGAAAGAAGTTATTCTACATTGATGGGCCTAGTGAAGATGAAGAGAAGGATGAAGATACAGAGTCAAAGGTCTCGGTTGAGCCAGAGGAGGAGTCAAGAGATCCTTAGCCAACAATCTCATGCCTTAAAATTTTAGGTATTAACACCCCCAAACCCTAAAGGTGGTTGGATTCCTAAAAAAATAGAGGGTCATAGTGTTGATTGATTCAGGAAGTACTCACAACTTTATCAATCATAAGCTAGCAGTGCGCCTAAAATTTTTCATTTAACTAGCTCCTGAATGTCAAGTAATGATTGTTGATGGAGGTATTGTTACTTATTCTAGAAAATTCCATAGTATTAAGATTTCCATGGGAGATTACATACTAAATAGTCCCATGTATGCCATTTCTATGGGAGGAGCAGAGACATTGTGTTAGGGGTTCAATGGTTTACCACTTTGGGAACCATTGAGATGAACTTCCAATACTTTTTCATGTGATTTCACTCAAGTAAGGAATTTTGAGCTAATAGGCTTAAGAGAAAAGTCTCCAAAAATAGTAAGTTCTCATCAAATTCACAAAAAATCAAAAAAGGGTGCAAAAGAAGGGTGCGACGGATTTGTGGCACAAATCTTTTTATTGAGGCTCATCATTCTAAGGACATTATACCATCGATATGTAAGCAGTGTTGGATGCACACTCTATTGTATTTGAAAATATACCAAAGGGCTTACCTCCAAAGAAAGATCATGATCACGTTATTTAGTTATTACCAGGAATTCAACCGCCTAACATAAGACCTTATGGGTACCCATATGTACACAAGAGTGAAATTGAGAAGATTGTATAAGAGATTTTGGAAGAAAGAATCATCCACCATAGTCAGAGTGCTTATTCTTCTCCTGTAGTGATGGTACGGAAGAAAGATGACATGTGGTGCATGTGTCCTGATTATAGGGAACTTAATAAGTACACAATCAAAGATAAGTTTCCTATTCCTATTATTGATGATTTGATTGATGAGTTGCATGGTGTTGTTTATTTTACAAAGCTTGATATTCGTTCGGGATACCACCAAATCAAAATCAAGGATGAGGATGTTCATAAAACTACCTTTCGAGACACATGAAGGCCATTATGAATTCCTAGTAATGCCTTTTGGACTCACAAATGCACCTTCTACATTTCAAAGTTTGATGAATTATATTTTTAAGTCATTCCTGTGGAAGTTTGTCTTAGTGTTTTTTGATGATATATTAATTTATATCAAAACATGGGAGGAACATTTGCATCATGTGAATAAGGTTTTCAAACCCTTGAGAAACATCAACTTTATGCAAAGCCCTCTAAGTATTCTTTTTTACTCAAGGAGGTTGAATATTTGGGTCACATTATCTCTCATGAAGGGGTTAAAGTGGATCCTAATAAGATGAAATCCATGATGTAGTGGAAGGTTCCAAAAACCCTAAAGAATCTATGAGGATTTTTGGGGCTTACATGTTATTATCGAAGATTCGTAAGGCATTATGGAAGCATAGTTGCACCTCTCACAACTTTGTTAAAGAACGACTCCTTCCATTGGAGTGAGGATGCAACCAAAGCATTTAAGCAACTAAAGGAGGCCATGTGCACCACTCTAGTCTTGGATACTCTATAATTTTCCAAAACATTCATTGTTGAATGTGATGCATCGAGGTGGGTATGGGGGAAGTTCTCATACAAGAAGGTCGTACTATTGCCTTTTTGAGTTGTCAATTCAAAGGTAAGAACATTTCCAAGCCGACTTATGAGAAGGAAATTCTAGCCATACTTTATGCAATAAAGCAATGGAGACCATATCTCATAGGAAGACACTTTAAAGTGAAGACAAATCATGGGTAAGTGTAGGAAGTTGATGGACAAATATAGGGTCATCCGTGGACATCATATTGCAAATAACAACATAATATCAACTTGTAGGGATTATTAGCAATACATACACTCAAAATTAGACAAAATTATATTAATATGAATCGTAGCATTTGGAATCTAGTTTCTAAAATACTAATTTTTGTAAAAAATGGACAATATTAGCTATATTAAACACTTAAAATTCAATGACTTGGTATTTTTTTTTTTAAAACGCCGATAAGATTATAGTCCGTTTGCCCACAATTTGGATGACCAAAAATTGATATATATTTTTTTCCTTTGGTGAGAAGTTATATGCCACTATCTATCTTGGGATGGATTTTATTTTGTATTTTTTGAGTAATATTTTATTTTTATGATTTTTTCAAGTGAAAGTGGTATGAAAACATAAAGAAAACAGAGCACTTTCCGTTTGCCGCCATAACTTCATCAAAAATATTGAAATCAAATATTTTTGTTAACATGTATATAATTTCACCACGGTTGGGATGGTATAGGTTTTATAACATTCGATAAGTGAAACAAATTTTGTAGTCTTAAACGTAGACATAAACATTCACAGGAAAAAGTGTCTTAAAGACCTACTATTAGTAAAAAATTATAAAATGATATTTATCCTCTTCTATTCACTTTAAAATCAGTATTTCTACAAAGCTAATAGTCTCCCCTATGCAATGGTACCATTTTTATGACATAGTTTTTATTTTTCGGCATGGTTCAAGTCCGCGGAAGACTAAATTTGATGTTTTGCTGTTTTTAATGTAAAATTTAGGATTTGATGTCCACTTAATTTTCCCCCAACTTGGTGCACTTACCCTCATGATAGTCTAAAATACTTCTTGGAGTAGTGTTTATCATCTAAAGAACAACAAAAATGGGTCTCCAAGATGTTGGGATATGATTTTGAGATTATCTATAAGAAAGGGAAGGAGAATGTAGTTGGGGATGCTCAGTCACAGAAAGATGACTCAAATGTAGCCTTGTTATGTGCCATATCCATATTATAGGAAGATTGGATAGATGAGGCAAGGTTCAAATGTAGAAATGACCCAACCACAAAAACCTCATTCATCATCTCTAGAATGATACAAGCATGTCTCAAAAAAAATTATTGAAAGGGGATGCTTTATGTTATAAAGATAGATTATACCTATGTAAGAAATCCATTCTTAAAAATAGGATTCTATCTGAGGTTCACTCTTCTCTAGTATGGGGCACTCTAGATTCTTGAAGACTTATCATCAAGTCAAACAAGATTTCTTCTGGGAAGGGCTCAAAGGGGATGTCCAAAAATTGTGGCGAATGCATAGTTTGTCGGCAAAAATAAGGGTGAAACAGCTTCAATCCCAGTGTCTTCTACAACCTCTATCTATTCCTAGCTAGTGGTGGGAAGAGGTTTCCATGGAATTTATCACAAGATTGCCTAAATTTGAAGGAAAAATGTCATCATGGTTGTGGTGGATAGACTCACCAAATATGCTCATTTTTGTGCTTTGCACACCCATTTTCTGCAAGAATGGTAGCAACAACCTTCATGGACACAGTTCATAAGATACATGGGACACTGAAGATTATAATAAGTGATCGAGACCCTATATTTACTAGTAATTTTTGGACTGATTTATTCTCATGTTTGGGTACTCAGTTAGCTCATAGCTCTTCTTATCATCCCTAGTTTGATGGGAAAATAGAAGTTGTAAATAAGTGTTTGGAAGGATATCTTTGTTGATTTACATCAAATAAACAAGCAAGATGGGTCCAATGGTTGTCACTTGCAGAATGGTGGTATAACACTTCCTTCCATACTTCATCTAAAATGTCTCCTTTTTTGGCACTCTATGGGTACCATCCACCATCCATCACATCATCATTGAGAGGACAACCACATGTTAGAGAAATAGAAGAACACATTTAGTATCAACAAGAGGTCCTCTCTAGTCTCAAGGATAACTTGGTCATGGCACAAAACCACATGAAGCAACAGGCTGATCAAAATCACACGAAAAGGAATTTTGAAGTCGGTGATTGGGTTTTTGTGTAGTTACAACCATATCCAAAATGTCTTTGAAACAACAACAAAAGGATAAAAACATTCACGAAGTATTATGGCCCCTATCAAGTATTACAAAAGATTGGTATTGTAGCATACAAATTAGAACTTCCACAATCAACCAGAATACATCCAGTCTTTCATGTTTCTTACCTGAAGAAAGTAATTGGACAGAGAGTATTATCCCAAAAAAATTACCTGAGCTTGATGAGGAGGGGAGGGTCATCTTAGAACCTGAATGCATCCTTCAAACATGCACTAAAATATTGAGGACATGGGTTATTACTGAGTACCTGATCAAGTGGAAGAATATGGACAATGAAGATGCAACATGGGAAGATATGACATTCCTGCAATAACACCCAGAGCTTCTCAACATTGGGGAAAATGTTGCTTTGAAGGGGAAGGGCATGCTACGCCCTTAACCTATTGCTTGTATTAGGATATGAGTAGCTAACTTGTGGCTTACCATATCATTTTATTATATCATTTATACTTTCTCATGCTTAGTAGGTTGGCCTTGGTGATGGCCATAACATATGAATAGTATATATAGGGGATTGTAGGTAGTAGTTCATCATCATTGGAGAATTTGAGTATTATTGTATGGTTTGGAGGTTTCCCCCTCAAAGTGGTGAAGCTATTCTAATTGCATATTGAGATCATTATTCTGGAATATTGTGTTATTTGGTGTTATATTTCTACTCATGATTTGAATTATACAAGTAATTTCATTACACACCATCAATAAAGCATCACCATCACTTGAATCTCACCCACACCTTTCTCCAACAACACCCCTAAACAAACACATGACAAAAATCAGAAGCACCCACAAAAGACGAAAAATCTTTACCCACATCTACCACTTTTCCATCTAGCTCATATATAAAATCTTCTCCAACATCTCAAAACCAACCCATTATTCAAATCATGAATATTTTGTATGATGATTTTGTATCCTAGTATCACCCTTATACCTTTTAGAAACTTGCTCCATCCCCATCTAAAAAGTCACAATTATACATAATTCAAATACACTTATACAAAGATCAAAACATCAACCCTCTAACCTAGGGCCACATCCCTAATATGAGTCACCTACCACCACCCCACAATAAAAATCACTCATTAGAAAACAAATAAAGAACCTACACCAAAAACAACACCTCCCATAATCACAAAAAAAAATAGATGTCATCACCTTCAACATCCGCATCAAAAGGACACTATGTAGAAATATTAGAGAAACTCATTCAATAATCAATCATAGTGCTACCTCATCCTAATCCATCCAAATTTTGAGGTTGGAAACCTTCTTGGTATAATTTTGAATCTTTCTATGATTACCAAGAAGTGCAAGGACACTTTTAGAAGATTTTAAATCCTTTCATACACATCGTTAAGAAACTTGAAAGTAAAAGTCTTCTTCCTTTAGAGTTATGCAAATAAAAAACAACCCATCCAACATCTACATCGAACACTATAGAGGAATATTTGAATAAAATACTCCCCATCAAGTTGATGTTTTCCACATCACTACTCATGCATGTACTCACAAGTCTAATCTGTTAGAACAAATCAAACCTAAGACCTTTGTTGCCATCCTTCCACCTCCAGAACTCACCTCATCCTCAAAGATAAAAATAATGTTTCCATCTCTCTCAACACCGAGACATCAGATCAAAAATCATAACCCAAGACCAAAGTCTCCATCCTTTCTGCTTCTCCATCTTCCATCATAGTAAAAAAATTTTCCATTAAACAATTACACTATTCTCATGTTAAAACTTCATTTTACGAGCCACCCAAACATCACCTTCACATAAACAAGTCACGATCAAAGCTTTTCAATCTATCACAGTGCCTATAGAAGACCCACTTTCTTTTACCAACTTTGTAGGTACTCTCAAAGCATCTTCAGCCATCTCCTTTGAGTCCTTAGAAATACAATCGTTGAATCTAGAAGATCATGACCTACCCGTATTTATTACTACTCAAATCAATGATGTTCTCGTCAAGAGGGTCAATATTGATGGAGGTGATGTTATCAATATCTTATCATCTATTTCCTTCAATCAACTTAGACTACCAAACATTGTTATTGCCTTATCATCCCCACACTAGGTCTTTATCGACCTCATAAAGTCATGTAAAAATCCTTCCCGAGATCTTCTACATCACGAAGGAGAGTTCTAATAGAATATGATATTAAGACATCCTTGGATTTGTACCATGTGTTGCATCCCCTCGACACTTCACCGATGCCTTTAATATGAACATGAGGCTAAAAATTCATTTTCCCCGTGGATCCAAACCCTTTCAATGATCAGTAACATGACATATCATCCAAAAATGTTCTTATACCTAAATCAAAATCAAAATCTTCTAACGAAGCATATGACAACACATCCATTCCATCAACTAAACTACTCGATGACTCCTCTCATGGTGACGTTATGAAATGTCTCTCGTTAGGGGAGTAGTACCTCCTCGAGCTTAGTTCACTTCTTACACCTAAAATGTATGGAAGATAAGACAAACAACCCTGTAAGCCTCGACATCGAGATGTCATCTCCTACAACCCCACATATATAAAAAAACCTTGTTTATGGGGGAGTTGATCATCCTTCCTTGCAATAAAATTATCAACACCATACTATGTCTTTCAAATCTGATTTCAGCTCTTTATATAATCCCTCTTTCATTTAAATATACCTCCATTGCTATACATGGAAGGTTTTTGGATTTGTATGCTATGAAAAAAAAGTACACAATTTGATTTTCTAACATTCTCTCAAACCACACAAAAAGTACGGGCTAGGATATGAAAAACCCATTTTGAGTTATCTTCCTATACCACATCCCTACATATTACATAATTAGAACCATTATCCCCCATAGAACTGACGATATTATGTAAACTAGCGACACCATATCCATCCCACCTAATTTTTTTGAGTCAATACTATTTCCTTAGGAAATTTGACTTATCAATCTAATCATGTCATTAAAACACTTCCTCTCATCTAGCCAAAAGTGATAGAAGAATATTCTTCCATTGTTGATATCCTCCAATGTCACGATGATAAAGAAATTATCTCCCATATGGGAGCAGAAGACCATCCTCTTTAGAAAACCTTACCACTCGACACATCAACCCTCCTCAATGAATCCACTATCGACATTAACATAGGCACCCCTCAGGAACCTCGTATAGTTAAGGTCATTCAATCACTAAATCCACAAGAATTAAATGATTTCACTAACTTTTTATCTAAACATAGTCAAGCCTTTACTTGGTCATATAGTGATATGTCAAGTATTGACTAGAACATCATCATACAAAACATCTTCATTCATCCCAATTCCAAACTGGTCAAGTACAAACTCGTATAATGCATCAACGTATATACCTTCTCATCAAAGAAGAGTTACAACATTTACTCTCTCCTAATTTTATCATGCCCATTAACTTCCCAAAATGGGTTTGTAATATCATACCCATAAACAAAGCCTCGGGAAAATTACGTATTTTCACCGACTCCGAGGATCTCAATATTTCTTTCCCTAAATATGAATTCCCTCTCCAAACATTGATAAGCTTGTCGATCTAACCACCCGACCATGAAACTCTTTCCCTTATGGATTGATTTTCTAGTTAGAATGAATTCCTCATTGTTATAGACAATTTGCATAAAACATATTTCATTACCTCTTGGGAACCTTCCACCATTTACCGCATCATGCCATTTGGAATTGAAAATATTGGAGCCACTTACCAATGTGCCATGACATATATTTTCCATGATATTATCCAAAATAGTGTAGAGGAATGCATGGAAAATCTTATCGGGAAATATAAACAACATAAATACCATCTCAATTTCCTTGAATCAATTTTCATTTGACTCATTCAATATTTCATTCATCTTAACCCTAATAAATGTGTCTTCCGTGGTATGACCAGAAAAATTCTATGGTTCATCATATCTATCCAAGTAAGTGAAGTAGACTCACCCAAAATAAATGAAATTATTGAAATGCCTCCTCTATCAAACCTCAAGTAATTTTGTATCCTTTAAGGATAACTACAATCTACCTAACGCTTCATATCTTAACTCTCCAATCATTTCCAACCTGTTCCATCATCTCCTTCATAAAGACATTTAATTTAGATGGGATCTTAATTATAAAAAAACCTTCGATGAACTTAAAAATTATCTATGATCACCACCTATACACACACCTCCTTGCGAGGGGGAGCCATTTTATCTTAATATTTCCACCACATATCATGCATTAGGGACCATGCTCACTCATCAAGAAAAGAAGGGTCATGAACAAGCCGTTTATTACATAATCTATAACCTCCATGAATATGATTCTTGTTATATCAAGATGAAAAAATATGTTGTGAATTTTACTTTGCAACCTCAAATCTACGCCACTATCTCCTCAATCATAAAACTTACGTTGTCACTAGTTTCAATCCACTCAAAACTATGCACTCTAAACCATATCATAGTGACCACATCACTTGGTGGCTTATGTTTATGACCAAATTTGATCTTGAATTTCTATCATAAAAATCCATTAAGGCATAGGCCATTTTAAACCAACTTGCTTAAATACCCATTTTGACACTCAAATTCCTCAAAAGAAATTATTGACGCATCTATCCACACTATTGAAAAACACAAATTCACTCCTATCAAAATGACCCTCTTCTTCGATGGATATAAATTCCAACAAGGGGAGGGGCTGGTATCGTTATCATACCTCCTTGGGGAATCATATTCCTTTATCATTCAAAATTATCTTCAAATGTACTAATAACATGGTGAATATGAAGCTTTAATAATGGGTCTTAAAGCGATATCTGCTAGGCATTCTAATCTTAGAAATCTACAAGTGACTCACAACTCATCATTAATCAAATTAAAGGAGAATAGTAATGTAAAAATGAAATCTTGTAAAAATACAAAATCAATGTTTAATTTCTCCTTAAAGCATTTGATCATTATACCACCTAGACAGTTCCATGATCCTTTAATAAGTTCATCGACACCATGGAATATTTAGGATCTCTTATTCCTCTAACAATCAAAGAAGTAACTAAAAATTCTAATATTTCCATTTTCATTCAAAGATTAAATGAACCATCTCATAAAAACTAATTCCCTTCTATTAACACTATCAAAAACCATCCAACTAACCTCTAGTATTCTCAAATATTTGACTATCTTTTAGAATCTAAAATAACATCTGATTTATCAAGAAACACTAAAATATCATTCCTTCAATGCATCATTCAATATGTCATTATAGGTGGTATCCTATACAAATGTGGCTTTGATGGCCTTCTATTAATATTTCTTAAGTATCATGAATCTACCAAAGACATTTAAGAAGTTCATGAGGGTATATGTGGTAGACATTTCAATGGTAATGTCATCACTAAACATGTCCTTCAACTTAGCTATTACCATCCTACTATTAATTAGGATTGTTTCAAATACATTTAGAAATACATTAAATGTAAAAAAAATTCAAATCTCATCCATGTCCATATTCAAGATTTACAACCCTCTCATGACTTGTGGAATTTATCACAATGGGGGTTAGACCTCATTGGCACTATCAATCCCCACTCATCTCAAAAACATCATTCCATCATCATAGCCACTTAATACTTTAAAAATGGGTTTAAACCATTCCTTTAACTTCAAATAAAGAAATTCAAATAATCAATTTCATCTATCAGTACATCATATGCCGCTTTGGTGTTCCTCATAAGTTTGTCATGGACTATTGAAAATACTTTAAAAAAAGGATGTTAAGAAAATTTGTGACACCTTCAACATAAAACTTAGTTTCTCATCACCATAATATCACCAAAAAAATGGATAGGTTGAAGAATCTAGCAAAAAAATTAAAAAAATCCTCATGAAAATAATAGATGAAGCAAACATGAATTGGAATCTCCAAACCCCATTTCTTTGCTTGAGATTATTGAACTAGCATCTCAGTACTCCTACATGTGCTATGAATTTTCATTCGTCTATGGATATGAGGTAGTTTTACCTCTTGAAGTTCAAATCCCATCACTCTATGTATTACTCAAATACTTTATCCCTAGCGAAGAATACTGACAATATTGTCTAACACCACTAGAATTGATAAATGAAATTTTTTTAACCACCCTTGAACATCATTTAGTTTATCAAGAGTGCATCAAGTGCACATACAATAAACATGTAAAAGAACGTGACCTCAAAATAGGTGATCTCATTCTCAAAGAAAATGAAAATGTCACTACTTTAGAAAAGAGTAAATGTGGAAAGTTTTCCCCTAATTAGATCATTCCATATGTTATTAATCACAAGTATGGGTCAGGAGTATATCACATGGCCTCCCTTGATGGTACAAATGAAAAGGGACCTTTGAATTCCTTGTACTTTAGGCCTTTATATTGTTAAACTTTTGATCATCATAACAATAGTCACACCAAAGATATTAGTCCATCATCAACCAACCATCTTCTCATTATAACGATTTGAAAGTATTTGGTTTTCTATTACCATCCTTAGAAACCTTAAAGATGAGCACCATGGATCTATTCATCACATATTTTATTTGGATAAGTTCCTCCTTAGTAGGGACCCTATAATCATTACATCCATCTACCTTATGTACTAATTCAAGACATGTCATGGGGCACACATGTATAGGTCATGTAAAAATCGCTTTCCCCTTCTCCAAACAGTTTATTAGGGTCTTACCCTTAGCTCAAAATAAAGTCAAAAATATATATGGATGCTTCTTATCATAAAATTAAAAAATAATAATAGATTGGTCCCTTAAAGGAAAACTATTTAAAATCATTTTTTCAAAAGAAAAGAAAAGTAGATTGATCCCTCAAAGGACAACTACATCACAATATAGACCAATTCCTTGAAGGATGACTACCTATGTAACAATAAAAAAATAAAAATTGTAGACCCTCCCTCAAAGGATAGCTAATTATGTAAAAAGGCTTCTCGCATCGACCATCCTTAAAAATACGAAGTCTTAAAATCATCCTAGAAAGCTTCCTACATTTATCAACTTTCCCATCAAAGTAAACTTCCCACATTAATTAGTTTACATCAAAAATATGTATAAGTTTGGGAATACCTCTATGAAACTATTGAAAATGAGAACCCTATTATCCCACATTTTTTTTTTTTTATTAAGGGCAAATAGTTTTGAAGGGACTATACCCTGTATACAAAAGGGCTCAAAAGCTAGATATCATAGGTGAGAGAAACAGCCCAGAGAAGGGCAAGACAACCAACCTAAGAGGGCTCATCAGCCAGATAAAACAACAAAACAAGAAAGGATCCAGATGTACAATGATCCAAAAAGTAGCAGAAGAGATCAAAAAGAAAACAAAATATATCCATCATATAATATCTCCGCCAAAAAATAGCTCCAGAACCGCCAGTAATCAGCAACTTCGCAGCCAACAAATAGCATCACAACGCACCCTGTTACTTGATAGCCCTGTCAATCTTGGTTTTGATAGCCTGCGACAACATGAAGAAGGCAATGGCTATGGCTTGTGAGGAGTATTTTAGGTCCGCCTAAGAAATTTCTATATCCATTTTCTCTTTGGGGCCCCAAATGTCTTCATTAATCCCACTTAAACTGCATACACTATGAACAAAGTGACATGTTTTAAGGGAAGATAGTATGCAGTCATTGTGACTTTTGCATTTCCCATTCTACCATCCAAAGACTGTAACTTCTTGAATACTTCAGCAATAACCCCCTCCTCATCATCACTTTGCAGTATTCCTTTTCCCTTAGCTTTTTCCATATTTTTGATAACCCCTTTGAGTTCTTGTATTTCCTTTTCCATCCTATCCACTCTGTCCATCAAGTCCTCCTCCTTAGGTTCCTCCATTGGTTGGCTGATATGCAGGAGGTTCTCAGCAAGCTCTAGGTCTTTGTGACTTCTGAGGACCCATTGAGAAGTAGGGATTTTAGTTTTTATGCCCTTTCTTTTCTTGCTAGAAGCAACAGTTTCAATCTTCCTTTCCAGCAGGGGGGAATGAAGGCGGTGTGAGCAGGGGAGGTATGGAGGAAGAGGGTGGAGTAGGATTCATGCGGGGATAGTTTGAACAGTGGTGATGGATCAGCAGGATTAGCCCTTGATGCAGAGGGATAGCCCTAGAATGGCTCTGAACTTCTCTAATTGATTTCTCCAGTGAGTTTATCAAGTAGTGAGGGAAGCTGATGATTATATTTCTATGAAAGTGGTTAAGAAATATCAAATGTTTTTGAGGTAAAGTCACAAATCTTCCTTCAAGAGTCACATACCTAACGACCATCCTGGCTAGCTCAGCAAAAGGCTCAGGAATCGAAGCCACCTTGATGCTGCTGCAGTCACAAATTCAAGATTCTCCCCATCGTCCAGGAATTTCTTAGTCTCCACCTCCTTGTCTACCTTCTTATTGAAGAATTTTGTGCCCTCAAGACTGAGTCCCGTGATCTGGCGATGAGCTCCTCCGTGATCTCAACCTCCATGTTGTTGTATTTGACAACCCGATTCTTCCATCCTTGGGTGAATCTAATAGAAATATCTTGATCAAACCCTTGAATCCTTTCTATCAAATTTGACAGACCCCCAATTTGAAGGTAGTTCCAAAGCACCGCATCCTCTTTCCACGCTGGATTGTGGGTGGGTTCTGTTTTGCATGGCGGACCCCCATTTTTCCACTGTTTCTGTTCTCAATGGTAAAAATGTTAGCACTATGCGGGGCAGGCTGAGCTTTGTTTTTTGTTTTTGAATCTCTCCCTTCCATGAAAGAAGATGTAATTATAAGACCATACTTGTAATTAGTGCCCCGCTCCTTGGCTTTCTTTCTATGCCAAGAAATGATGACAGTCAAGTTCACACAAATCGCATCAATCATACAAATCTTATATGATGTCATCATTCTGTACTTGAGGATCCGCACATTAGCATCCACATTACAGCCATTAGTGATGATTTTATCAGCGACATTAATTTACACATGCTAAACTCCTTTCATGTCCTAGGGAGGTATATCTTGTCACTTCAACTTAAAGATCCCACATGTAACTACCTACTGATAGTCTTATGTTAACATTCATTGAAAAGGCCTAATGTGCAAGTTATTTCACATTTTATACCCATCATGCATGTATCAAATCCAATATTAAAGAAATAATTCCCTTTTACTCCTATTATACAAAGATAACATAAATTTTTTATCACATCTAAAGTCATAACCATCTTAATAACATAAATTTCTACATCATACAATATTTTCATATTTAAATCCCATAAAATCATTAAAAACATATAAAAACATGCATCAAGACATATACCATACACAACACATAAATCATACACCAAAATAACCCACCATATATATAATCATAATCAAAGTCACGGATGCATCATCAAAGGAGTCCTCCATTATGTATGAAAAAGCTATACACCAAAGGCTTCATAAAAAGATCCATATAAAATCACAACAAATATCTTATAACTATCCGGTAAAAATGGATATCACCAAGAAACCCACTAGAAAGAACAAAAATCCCATCACCCTTCTCGCATACTTCCATCACCACCATCTCCTCCAACAAATCCTTAAGGTGGCTGGCCCACCCTCACCAAACCCACATTAGGACCTACCCCTATTGTATTAGGTGATCAACATAAAGAATCATATTGGGCAAGTCTAGTATCACCATATCCTCATAATAAGAAAAATCTACCCATAAATATTAGTGAGCATAGCTAACCATGCAATGTACCCCCATCGATTACCGATATGGGATTGGGCTTCCAACTCTACACCTAATATCATAGATCCTGTAATATTGATAGCCCTTTTCGTGGTCTCTAGTTTTTGCCTATATCGATCTTGGTCAGTCATGCCCTATAATAATTGTGCTCTAAGTACATCATGCTCATCTATGACACCATTGTTCTCACCAATCAAAGTATTCCTCACCATAATTAAATCATCTCTCTCCCTCTCGTAGGCTATCTCTCTATGCCTCCACAATAACCTTCTCGACCATCAATTGTGTAATAGTAGCCTCTAGATCCTCTTCATCTCCACCATCATCTTTATCATCACTAACATAAAAAATCTCATGTGATCCCTCCACTCGAACACACACCCTCCTCCCTCTCTCGAATCAATCGATTCATCTCAAACTCAACATAAGAATCAATCCACCACCGCTGTAACCAATAGTCACTCCAACATCATCAAGTGGTACTAAATCACCATTCTCTTCTAGGCTCATGGCTCCCATATCATTAGCTATAATAGGATTCCATCCCACAACTTCCTTGGGGTATCTCATCTCCCTCATCACATATAAAAAGCACTAGAGCCTCAAGAACATCATAGACCAAACCAAACTACCATCTAACATTACTAAATATGACCAATTCCAACTCCCCCTCATATCGCCTGCAACCATTACTCATACTACAACCCATAAATCTCTCGCTAACACCACTGGCCAATCTAGAAAATCAAGATAAGGTCTCCACAACACATCTCCTACCTGTAACCCTGTAAGAATATCTCTATAATGAGCCACCTTCCACTTCCCCTTTTCTTGACTCGACCCATATCTCCTTACCACCTCATAAATACCACAAATAGACCAATAATATCTACACCTTCCCATGGAAAACCCTACAAATGAGCTATGGAAATATGTTAGAAAGCCCAACACTGTAACAAAAATGAAAAATCTATCCCATATCTCTTGTGGACTTTCCAAGCCCACAACTCCCTATATGTCTCGTGATAATAATGTAGGGGCCTAAGAAAAAAACATCCAATGTTCCATCTTCTCCGCCACTAATCCTTTCATCATCCATGGAAATATCTCCCCTCAAGAATTAGGAAAAGAAAACATGAAATACCCATCATCAACATAGTCATCCATGAACAACCATATATCCCCGCATAATATAATGAATGATAATAAAACCCCCCTGACATATACCTCACATCATCTACATTATCACCATACAATCTACTTATCACATCCTCTCTCTCTCTGTCTCATCAATACAATATATACCCTCCCCATAGATGGACAATCTTGTAAACCTATGAACATCCTCCACCATGATCGTATCCTCACTCGTCGGTAACCAACATGTATAGGTGGATGGATCCTATCTCTCCTTCAATGCCAACGATAATCCTCTACATCTATGGATGCATCTATAATCCCACATTCCTACAAATCCCACCACCTCTACATGAATCCAATCATCGTATGACATACCCTTCTCGTACTCCTCTAGGATCACTAGAATCCTATCATAGATAGTCATTTTTGCATCTATCTACAATCAAAACATCATCAAAACTTTGCACACACATCGATCACTAACAAATAAATTCAGTCATAGAAAAAATAGTCAATCACAAGAAATTCATACAAATCATTTGTGATCTTCCTTAATCGCCGAAGATTAGAATTTTTTTAAAAATAAATGTTTCGTATGCACGAAAATGAAAAAAATGACAAAGCAATTAAAACTACCTAAAAATATAAAAATAAAATTAAAAAATGAGGCACTTACCTCTGCTTGTGTGGGTTTCGTGCCTACTCGACAATGCCATTAATCCAAAACACCTTTTTCACTCCATCAAAATCTCTCCAATTTAAAAAAACAAGTCACAAAAGTTAACTGCTCACCACTAACCCGGGATTTTATAGCCTTCCCTAACTTTCATAACAATCGTTGACAATTCCTTGAATCATCGATGATTTACATCAATCGCTAGCGATTTATCATTTTTTTACCCTCAAAACATTATTGTCCAAAATCATCACATTTTAAAAAAAAATTGTCACATTAAAAGAACCTCAATATTCGAAAAATTAAAAACTTGTATCAATCAAACCATGGGATATGTCATACATTTATGGGATAAATTCCTTTGGGCCCCCATAGTTTGACTTCCCTATCTTATCAGTCTATCCTTATGGATCATATGTTCATAGGTAACAAATCCTTTAGTTCCCCCTATCAATTGATTCCATGGTAGCACCCATCATTTGATACCCCATCCGGGAAATTTAAAAAAAAAATGCATATCAAACCTATCCAAATCAAACCTATCATCTTGGTATTCCTTACACTACTCTGCAATCACACCATTTTGAGGGGGATCACTCATAAAAATTCAAATATCAAGAATTGTTTTTGTCTAGCACCTTTCCTACACTAAATTACTCAATAAAAAGGGGAAAATGTAGACACATAAAATTTACACCGTTGATTTCCTTCACCACATGCACTATATTAAAAAATATATATCAATTAATTTAATCAGATTACTCAATCTATAATCATTTAACCTAAGATCCAAAATACTTCACCATATTTACTCCTTGTAATATTCTTCTACATCATGTAAATATCATATTACAACCATAAAAATCCATTTTACTCCTCTTTAAACAATCTAAAACCACTTAGAAACTAAAATTAAATAAGACAAAATAAATAAAAAAATTCTTAACAAATCTCACAACCTTCTTAACCTCCCCAACTCATTCTTCAACATCCCCTTAGTCACTTACCCACATCCCAAAATAAAAACCTTTGATTATAAGTGGTTTCAACCACTTCGTAGTTTTTTCCGCACAAAAAGTGGATCGTTGGTGATTCATTGGATCATCACCATTTATAAATAACACCTTTCTGCTCTCCCTCAAGGATCTTTAATCTTGAATCTTGGACCCCCTTTTTTGATCCCACATTTCATTTTCCAGACAACAACATTCATGACATATTCAAGCACTATCAAGCATCGACATCAATCACTTTCAATAATTTTTGTACTCATTTTCATTGCTTAGTTTCTAAACAAAATCACAAGACAACTTATCAACTCAAATATTTTCCACAGAGGATTTGAGGCATCTTTTAGTTCCACATCTACTCAAAAGGTATTCCCATATCTCTGTCTTTCATTTTTCAAGTCATAAATAGCCCCTAAATCAATACAAAGCATCATTTTAGAACTTTAAACTTTCAATTTAACAAAACTATAAAAACCACATAAATCTATAGTGATTCACCCTAATCACCAAAGTGATTGACTTGAATCGCTAGTGATTCCTATCAAAAATCATCTTTTTATAAATTTTTGATCTTTTTTATCATTTGTATCAAAACATATGATTTTAACTTGTTGTTTCAAGTATGGATTTTTGTTAAATGGTAGTACCTATTCGTTCACATCCCATAACAAGATTTATAGCCTTCTTATAGTCTAAAACCCTTTCTTTTGGGAACATTAAAACATTGTGAAGGAGTTAAAACTTTGTGCTATTTGATTTGTTGTTGGGCCCCAAAACATTAGCTAAGTATAAACAGTGTGCGTGAGAGCATGAGACCTAGTTGAAAGAGGGTGTGCGGGTTAAAGGAACATAGGGAAGGGTTCTAGTAGGGTTTTATAGAACACATGATGCATGCACAAGGAAAAATAGGTTTTTACTCAGTCGTATCTAGCATCCTGTAGCACACGAGAAAATCATGACCCTTGTGGATAAGGTGCCACTGGGTGACTATGGGATCAAAAAGGGAATATTCTAGGAATGCAATGGAAGGTTCCAGAAGACATCATTACAAGGAGTGGAGAGCTCAAATATGAGAAGGCATGCTTCCATGGAGGACCACTTCAACACTTGGAAACTGATCTGTAACTTCTGAAAGGCATGGCGGTGGGTGCTAAGGTTATAAATACAAGCACCTAATGGAAGAAAAGGAGGAGAAGAGAAGAGTAGATAGAGTATGGAGAGTGCGGAGGAGAGAAAAGAGAGGTGAAGCCCTATAGAAACATAATGGAGGATGTTATGGGTTAGGGATTAGGATAAATCTGTAAGAAATGGCACTTCTAGGGGATGGGTTTTCATTCTTTTGTTTTTGTAATATGATGAGCATAATATAGCTCTGATGCATGACTTGGCTCTACATAGTTATATGAGGATCTATTATGACCTCAAGGGATTGTAATGTGGATTATTAAACTTATTAAGATGAATATAAGGCTCTATTATAAATCATATGTGTGTTCAAGAGTATAATACTTATGTATTTCCTTTATGTGTGAACCATTTCCTTATGTTGCTTGTTATTTCTCCTTTTGGATGTAATGAGATAACTCATTCTAGGTTCTTAAAATGTTACATGGTTCTTTTCTACTCATTTCCATTGGAATATCTGTTATAAGATGATGCATTCTCACAAGACTCACATAAAGGAGAGACTCATTACCCATGCGTGCCTTGAGTGAGCACCTAACACTGTTGGGTGATAGGTGATGCACATGGGATTAGACTATGAGTCCAAGGATATAAAATATGACTACATTCACTATTGAAAAACAAGACATTGAGGATCGATTGAATTTCTCCATTATATCCAACAAGAGACTAATGGATTATGGTACAATTACCTCAAACATGTTCGGATCGCATCCCCAATTTCCTTGGCCACCTTCAAAGCTACTGAAATCTTTCTTATTGATATTGAATTTTATAAAAATCTACATTTTCATCTACTTGTTAACATTTACTACATATCATTATCATCGCTTTAATCAATATACTTAATTTTCTAAAACGAGTTGACATCCTGCAGAAGTCCCTTTGGATTCCTATAATCAACCTTGGGTGAGAAACTCGTCTATCAATTTATGTAATCCTTTATATTTAGTGTCTATGAGCGTACATTACTTTGAAGGATGGGAAGACACACACAATCATTCAGAATCATCAACCCTAATCAAACATCATCTTCAACATCCATCTCCATAGGTATCGGGAAAAAACATTGTCTTCTAAGGTTGGTTTTGTTTTTGTTGTTTCAATTCATTAATTTAAAGTAGGACAGAAAAAACTTCTCTAAACACTTTTATCAAAAAGTGGGTTGACATCCATCCTAGGAAGTTTTCACTTCTTAGGACTGACGTTGTTGGGAAACCCACCATCCTATCTACTAATCCTTTTCCATGTTGATTTCCTCTTTATTGTGTAGGTAATCAAGCTTTCTACGAGGAGGATATTTTGTTCACATATCTATCACCATCTCATCTAGAGGTAACCTTAAATCCTCTCATTATTGGAGTTATTTGTTTTCTTTGTTACCATTTCACTAATATGAAACAAGGACAAGAAAATTCAATAAAAATCCTATAACACTATAAACACATACTCACAAGTGTTATATGCCCCGTTATACCTCAAAACTAGGCTTGTGAAGGCAAAAATATACCTTTTCCATATGCCATTGGACTTTGCAAAAAATATTCTCCATGGACGATGGTGTATGGATCTATTTATCTGAAAATAGACACCATCTACCTCTATGAAATTGAAACTTGTAGGACCAATGGTGTAAGAACTAAGAATTTTTTTTTTTCATAAGTATCCTTAAGTACCCCTACTTCTTTCATCTCTATTTATGAGGACTCCTAACACTCTTAACCTACTACATAGTCCTATCATGATGAGTGGTATCCTCTTGAAGTACTAGCCCAACTTCCTGGCCATGCCCCCTTCTTATAACTCATGCATATGTTGCCTCACCATTTTAAGTGTCTCATGACAACATTTCATGATATGACTATTCCATTTTATCCCTCTTAGAGGTAGAGGCCCACATTAAATGGCTTAGAGGAAAACATCCACCTGTAATGTGAGGAGATCTCCATTCATATTGATAGTACCGAAAATTCCCACTCTTTTATTCATTTTCCTATAGCTTCTATAATCCCATATGAGATCCTTCTTTGCATAGACAATCCTCCCCTCTTCATTTCAGTTCAAATAGCCACAATATGATCAAGAGTGTTGTGACAAAGGATCCAAAATGTGTGTGGTCTCATTAGAATTTATTTAGGTTCTTGGTTACTCCATATATAAATTAAAATATACACAAACCACTTGTCAAGGATATGATCGCTGATAGATGCCTCATATGGGGTGTATTTGGTTACCCATCACCAATCCTCCTAAGACTATTCATATCAAATTCATGACTATAAATTTGATTCTATCTTATAATATTCTCCCGAGAGGTCAACCTTCGACTCATTGTATGTGTGCCATTACTTCTTCCACGTATCAATGTATAAAGTTCACTCACCAAGGAGCCATTTATAAGATTCAGGGGATAATAATCCTTGGAACTATAATATGCTCTAACAAATGGGGACATACAAGCTCCTAACAATGGATGAATTATCTCTTATTCCCTTTCAAGAATACCAACATTTTAACTATCCTATAGATTCTCTTTATGACAATACTTGGTCATCATGAATTGGTCAGGTGCATGCATCCTAATATCTTAGAGTTATATGATGGCTAAATTGATGAGGTCATGCTTAGAATCAATACTTAAAATATTCCTAAGATTATCATTTACCAACTACCTCCTTCCTTGTGGCCTCACAATAAAAAGCCTTCGGTTCCCAATAATCATCTCACGTACACCAAAATCACCAAGATAACACGTGGTCCAACTAGAAACCGTAGTCGATTCTTGTCTAGTGGATGCCTCAACATCAAAGTATAATGATATTTATGCTTTACACAACCCTCACTTGGATATCTATGCCTATACTCGTGATTGGGAAATTTTGCATTACCAAAAACCCTTCACTCTAAATTCACTCATGATGTAAACATCATCCTCATATAATTGGAATCCTTAAGCGTAGTCAATACTTCATACCAACAAGTGCTTGAGATTTAGATTTTTCCCCTATCACACTTCCACATATTTCTATTGACCTATCCGACCATTTTCCCTTATAGAAATAGATGATTGGGTCGCATTTCAATTTTGACTAGTAAGCGATGATCTCATGGGTGATGATCCTATCTATTGTGTCTTGATGAATGAGAAACATATTTCTCTATGAGATCCATCCTTACTCATTGTCTCAAAACTCTCCTCACATATTCTCACTAGCCCTCTATAGCCTATGACACTCCTCTCCCAATCTCTTACCTTTATGGATCTTCAGTCCTCTACAAACGATCCATATTACACATGACATTTATGACTATAGAGACTATCAAAACCACATGAATATGTTCAAAGCTAAGGTCACACATGACCAAATAGAAAGGATATATAGTTTTCCATTTCGTCTCCCTCATTTTACTCTCGTCATTGGTATTGTGTGCACACCGATGCCATCTATCGGGTTATGCAAAGCAAACATCCCATTCCCAAAAATTATTCATGCAAGCATAAGAATAGAGAATATTCCTCTTGGAAATGACCACCATCCCCTCAACCCACTAGACCACAACCTATTTATGGACCATCTCACTCTGATCCTCATCCCCCATGAATGACATATAATGTGGCATTCTCAATCGATTGGAGGATCAGATCGATGACATCTTATTCTCCATGGGAAATGAAGTTCATTAGCAAGTCTCTCTTACACAACAATCCATTGAATACCTCACGAATTATGTTAGAAGTCACTTCTTGAATCAAGTTGATGATATCATCACCGATACATTGTAATTTTTACCCTCGTGTATAGTTATCTACGTACCTTGCTTACATGTTATTCTCCTTATTTGGCTTGAACCTCGCCATCACTTGATTTCTCATCCCCTACTTGGGTTTTTATGCAATACCTTCTTCCTTCGCTTAGAATCTTGAGTCCTTAAGTTTTTCACATAATTCTTAAATATATCACTACATCCTTTCTTGGGTTGTTCACTCTGCTTAGATTTATTACCACATAGGCCTTGGTTACTCCTACCATTGGAGTGCCTCGGTCCCAATTCTACCTATTTTGGCTATGATTCACCCCAAGTATTTCCTAAAATATCACCATAGTATTATGTACATCCTCACTTAGGCTTATGACCTTACTTGTATTTATTTACTCGATTATTCCCTGACATCCTACCATTGGATGTCTTGACCTTGTTCCACTTATTGGCTTCTCCATATCACATGGGTTGGACTATCCTACTTATCTCCTTCCTACTAGATTTAACTATCTAATCGATTATCATTATTACTAAGTTCCTGGTATTATTACATGCATACATGTGGAAAGAAAGAGAATGATATACATACTAAAAGAATCAAACATCAAATATAACCAAAATCATCATCATATATATATATCTTGAATGAATTTCTATACATCAAAAAAATCATACAAGTTCGGACATGACTATTTCCTATCTACAATATCACTCAAACACCCTCGCCCACTGTGTGGGAGTGTCTCTAGATGCTTTGAGCCGATGGGGCCATACTAGCATCTCTAGATATGTAAGTTATGGACTCTATCCAAGATCGGGTTGCAGAGGCCTCTCTCTCGCATTGTTGCCATCTATACCTCCAAGGTGGTAATCCTATCCATTACTTTCTTGACATCTAATAGGTGGGTGTATTATTCGTGAATTAGGGCCAGTTATTCTTGCAATAGAATCTGCAACATCACATCTATATTATTGGTAGCTTCCAATGCATGTGCATTTTGATATCTCTATAGTGTCCTAGATGCCTCTCCAACTAGATGAAACGAGCTCACTAAATCTCTAGCTAACAATTTTTCTAGATCCACCATCACCGTAATGTCTTAGAAATCCAACACTGGATCTAGGATGTCATGGTGGGCACTCTCAATCATGAAGTACTAATCCTTTAAAATCCTCTATACAAAACTAAAAATGATACGTTACTCGAATATCAATATGGCACAAAACCATTTATCAAGAATCATGTAAATAACATAATATCACATATAAATGGTGTTGATGATAATTTTACCTTGTGGGTTGGTTTGATATTACAAGGTGAAAAAATAACTCAACCTCAAAAATGGTGGGGTTTACAAGATACCCGTGGATGATGTTGATGTTTGATTAGACTATTGTGCTCAAAAATTTCCTTTCCCGTGAATGAACCTGCAATCACAAACACTACACAAGACAAGATTAAACAAATATATGACGGATTTCTTAGAAAATTGTAGTCCCCAAAAGTCAATGGAATTCGTAGCAAGAATTACAATCGCTTTTAAGAAATTAATCAAATAATGATAAAGTGAAATGATAGTAAATGATAAAATGATAATAGGTGATACAACCAAACAATGCAAGGAAAAAGGGAATAACAAGGTCCAAGGTTATATACTAGTCTGATGGTGGTTCTAGCTACAAAAGGATTCGAGCAATCACAATATGGCTTAAAGGAGAAAATATGTGGATGGATATGCACTTATAAAGGAAAGTGAGATAATGTGTTTCATTTTGATAGATGATAAAACGTTGTAGATGGCTCAACGGAGATTGATGGGAATTTATGGATACTTATAAAGGTGAAGTATTAGTCGATTGTGGTATGAAAGGAAAAGATAGGATGCCATGATAAATTATCGACACATGGAAATAGTTGGTGATTACTAAAGAATATAGACAGGTTAATAAGAGTCGAGACAAAATTGATTCAAGTTATTAAATGATGAATGATTAATGAAATAACACAAAATTAAGGTACTTACCTCATTCTAGTTGATGTATAAGACTAAGAATTGATGATATTACCATACGAGAGGAGTCTATAGACACATCAGAAGAAATATGTAGATGATGCACTGAGTTGAGCTCCTAGATATGTCAATGGCCTCCAAGAGATGAACAAGAGAAAAATTAATTAAAGAGGGATATAATACAAAACAAATTCTATTATCGAAGACCTATCCTAAATGATTATCGGTTCCTCGGAAGAAGGAATGAAACTCATATTTATAGAGTTAATAGGAGAGAATCTCCGATGATTTAGGGTAGTTTGAGTTTGGGAGGGATAAGAAGAGATAAATTTCTATTTTGAGCTATAGTGTCATGGGATTTTGGGGGATTGTAGTGTGACAACTTAGAGAGGTTGATATATGTAGTTAGGTGAGGAAAAAGGTAGTTAAGATAGATGTGGGGATGATTTTAGTAGGTTCCCTAGTTAAACTAGTGATAACTAGTGTGAAATAGGAGCTTTTCACAAGGATAAGTGGGGTGAGGTTAGATGAGGATAGAGGTGGTTAGGATAAATGAGAAGTGTTTTTAGTAGGTTTCCTAGTTAAACTAGTCATAACTAGTGTGAAGTAGGGGTCTATAGTTTAATTTGCACGTGATTTTGATAATGGTTGAGGAGGTTACTAAATATGATTGGATATGATTTAGTTTGATTTAGATATGATTTGATGTGATTTAGATATGATTTGATATGATTTAGATTAGATTTTAGGAAGATATGATTTGATCTTGATTTACTGATTTTAGGAAAAAGATATGATTTGATTTTGATTTATTTTGGATTCGAATAGATTTATGTTGGATTTGATTAGTTTTTGGAAATATTCTCGTAGGATATAGCAAGTGTAACAAATATTTACAAGGTAAGTGTGAACATGACTTAGGATTATGTGAGGTGAGTGATTAATTAATTAATTTAAAGGGTGTAGGGGCAATGAACTAGGTCTAAGGATGTCATTTAAATGGTGCAACAATGAGTTTAATTAAATTAATGGAGGGAATAGGTTTATAAGTATACAACCTTAGATAAAAATTATGGAAGTAATATGTTAATTAATTATGGATGTGGATTTATGCAAGGTAAGTATGGTGATGATGTTGATGTTGATGTTTTAATAAATATGAGGGGTGTAATGTGATAATGAAGGGGGCCTAGCGAATAATGACAATGGAATTAGTAGTGCTAATTTTAGGTGTCTACATTTTTCCCCTTTTTGTTGAGTGGTTTTGAAACAAGCCACGAGAAAAAAAGAGATGTGATAGATAAATGTTGCAGGATTACATGATGAGGTGCTCCCCCTCAAACTGGGGATTGATGAAAAAGGGAATCGATCATGAGCTTGAAAGAGATAGATGGAAAGATGCAAGGATAGGAAGATGATAAAGTGATGCCCTAGGACAAGGTAAAAACAAGATGGGTGCCATCATAAAATCAAGTGATAGGGGAACCAAAGGGTTTGTGTCCTATAGACATGAATTTTAACAATGGAAATGATGTTTTGACGAGGTCAAAGGACCAAGAATTGATGTTTCCAAAAAGTTTGGTTTACGAGGCCAAGAAGTTAAGTGATTGAGGAACCAAAGGGTCCGTGTCCTACAATCATATGACTTAATGGTGAAAAAAATGAAATTACTATTTGATGAGGTCAAAGGACCATAAATTGATGTTGCCATAAAGGTGGTTTTACGAGGCTAATAAGTTAAGTGATAGGGGAACCAAAGGGTTCGTGTCCTACATACATATGACTTAATGGTGAAAAATATGATATGACTATTTGATGAGGTTAAAGGACTAAAAATTGATGTTTCCACAAAATTAGGATTATAAGGAATAGATGGATGTCCTAATGGTTGATCAAGGATGTAGCATGAAGGAGGTATTTGGTTGATAAATGTTGATTTTAATGAGTAGATGTGATGTTTTAAACACAATGATGTGATGCTAAGATGTGCTTAGGATTGTGTTGATGTTGAGAGATGATAGATATTGTGATATATTTTGGTAGATATTTTGATAAATGTTGATGTGAAGGTTTTATTTTTAATTATTAGTAAATAGTGTATTTTGATAGAGACTATACCCTTGTATAAAAATTCTCAACAGCCATATATTACAATAAAAACACAAAAAAAAGATCATGATCCAGATATTACATTATATCCCATTAGCATTTAGACATACTTCTCGGAGAAGTACCAAAACAACAAAAAAATGTTTCAAAAACAACAAAAAAAAACATATTAACAACAACTTCACATGTTTGTAGCAACTCTGCAGATATCTCATTGTTTGTTTTCCCTGTCCATAACTTTCTTCATCTCTTGAAGGGCAAAGTGTAGAGGGAAATTGTTGTGACCTATGCGGGGTCATTCTTATCCACTTGGGAAATTTTTTTCTCTCGAACTGGACCTTCACTCCAAATTGTGTATGGAATATTATTGAGCATGCACACATTCTTAAATTATTGTTCCAAGAAGCTATAAATAGATTTGAGGGTTGTAAGAGTAATCCCCTGTCTACTCTTCATGCTAACCATTCTATTGTCAAGGGAGTTTAATTTCTTGTATATTTATTAAATATTATCCTATGTAAGATTAGACTCTTCCTCCATTTTTCTCTTCCCCTCCTGTTTAGACCATTATTTCATTTATTTATTTAAGGCTTCTAACTCCTTTTCTAGTTTTGTCATCCTTTCTTCCATGTCAAAGTTGATCTGAAAGGGTTGACAACTGTTAAAGTTATATTTTAGGTATGATGTGTATTTGATATTGATGTTAAAGTGATTTAATGTTTTTTCAAAACCATGGTAAAGAATGAAACGTGGATTGATTTATTTGTATTAGATTTGATACATATATGATGGGAAATAATAGAGTGAAGGTGCTTGCACTGTTGGCCTTTATAATGAATGTTAAAAATTACTAACAATTGGTAGTCACACTTAGGATCTTAGATAAATATTGAAATGAAAGTGTGTACCTTATTAGGACATGAGAAGGGTTGACATATGTAGTTTTTGTGGGAAAAGAGGGTTCTCCTTTCAATGGTTTCATAGGAAATCCCCAACTTTATATTTTTTATTTTGATGCAAACTGATCAATGCGGGAAGTTTGTTATAATGGGAAAGTTGATCGACACAGGAATATTTCCTAGGATGCTTTGAATTTTGAATTTCGAAGGTTGATCGATGTGGGAAGCATTTTACACAGGTAGCCATCCTTCAAGGGTATGGTCTACATTTTTTTATTTTTTTATTTTTATTTTTACAGAGATGACCATCCTTTAAGGGATCATTCTATGATTTTGACTAGTAGTTGTCCTTCAAGGGATCAATTTACTTTTATTTTTGACAATATGACATTTGAATAGCTGTCCTTAGAGGGATTATTCTATTGTTTTTGAATTTTATATGAAACATCCATAGATAATTTTGAATTTAGTTTGAGTGAGGGAAAGACCCTAATAATTCGTTTTAAGGAGGGGAAAAAATGGGTGTCATTATTCCTTCATTTAATCAACTTCTCTTTGATGTCATATTAGACTAGGGGTGTGTCTAAAGCTATATGCAATAAGAGTAATCTTATCGATCTAGTAGTTGACTATAGTTATTTTTGTATTTTCTAGGGGATCTCTTCAATGTCTTAAGGACTTCTTGGTAAAACCTTATTTAAATCATACTATGAAAACTTACTTTGAAAGTAAACACACTAAAAGCTTTGCTAAAAGGAAACACACTGTGCAGAATGGAAACAAACACACTTGCTTCTGAAAGTAAACACACTTGCTTTTGGAAATAAACACACTCAATTTAGAATGCTTGAAAACAATTGCAAGAAATATAAGAATCTATCTAAACACCTGCAGGAACAAGTATACAACAGAGTTTAACTGGAAGAATTAAAACAATACAAAATTAACAGATCTAAGCTATTTGTTGAAGAAATATAAATACCAAATAAATGAATATCCTGGTCCTTGGGGGAGTGGGCCCTTGCTCTTCCTCGAATTAGGATTCAATAACATAGAATTCTCTCAAACAGGAATGGCTTATTGATAAAACATTTGGTATTAAAAAATGTCTTGGATCTCGAGTACTTAGTATGTATTTCTCTTCTCTATTCTATATCTATTTCATATAATATTCTATTTCTCTATGTGTATCTATCTACTGCAGGACTGATTTTATATACATTTTACAATCATAGATGTCTCAATGATTTTGATGAAATTGAATCATGCCCAAAATAGAATTTGAGTCGATTGTGGCTGATCGATAGTTGTAAGATAACTATCCTGGATCTATGTTCAAAAATCTTCTCATCCTTTCCTAATTGAAATGTTATTAGATGTAAAATCTCAAGATGTGGTTAGAATAGATAAATTCCATCGGTTCAAGAAATTCGAGAGAAGTTTCAAAACCATGAGAGTTACTGCAGACTATACCTAAGAGTTCCAAAACTAAGTCCAAAAATTCTAGAACTAAATTTAGGAGTTCGGAACTAAGTTTGAAAGTTCGGAACTATATGATGACTATGTGATGGATTTCTGAACTATCTTGGAAGTTCTTGAACTAAGCTATGTGGGGATAGATGGTACCAAAAACATAATGAACGCTACTTGATTCATTTCCTCGATCGATTAGACCTAATTTATTACAAAACTGAATTTCAAACACACACTTTGTCGAAATTTCATATATTTTAAACATTAGAATCATAATCAATCAAAATATAAAAATTACATCCTAACTCATATCGATCAACTAAAAGTCACAAAATGTAATCAAACTTAATAAACGGGAGAGTAAGATGAGATCATATATTAGACATTAATCGGACATATTCTCGGCCTCATCATTTCTCCCAAACTTACTTGTTTGTAAGTCCCTTTACAAAATTCGTTCTTCAAAATCTAGGTTATATGTTCTGCATTCCATTTGATTGCTCAGATCAAATGGCTGAAATTGGATTTTCTAATGTTTAAACTTAGATGTACTATACCCATCTCATGGTTCTATTTTCTTCTCCCACTCTTCAAATTCAGTTAGATCTTGAGGTTATTTATTTTGCCAAGGAGACACGGGGTGAGATGTAGAGGGGGCCTTGTTTGCATTCCCATCCATATATTCTCATAGGTTTCATTGACTTGGGGAATTATTGTGCATAATGCTTTTTCCCTTTCTAAACTCCAGATCAGATTTGTAGGGGATATTACTTCCCTTCTTCTCAAGGAAATAGTAAAGAGTTCCCACCTATTTGAGAAACCTTCATAAATATCTTCAAACTTTTCCTCATCATATGAGGTGAGGACATAAATACTCTTTTGCGAGAATGACAAGATAATGTGCCTTGAATCTCACATCAAAGGCATGATTTCTTAAATGTATGAGGAAGGCGAAGGTTTACCATAGTGAGATCTCATGAGAGACCTATTGAGCTAGTTTTCAATAAAAATTCAGATTCCCTTTCCTTACTTGTAATTTGGTTTTGTAGAATAGAGACAATTGCATTGAACTGGCTCTCCCCCACATACAAATTGATCATAAATACTATTTTTTTCTCTAGCATAAAATTACAAAGATAAAATTCACATAGAAGATTTTTCTGCTTAGGACTAGATAGAGAGTAAGATGCCATGAACTCAAATTGATCTTTTAGTTCATGTGGAAGCCCACATGAAATCCTTGAAAGATGCTAGTGAATGAAATACTCTTCTAAAACACACTATATGCAGGAGAGGACCTCCTACAGGAAAGATTTTTTTCACTAATAATAATACGAGACCATATGAATTTTTGCAAGACATTTATATTTATTTCCTTGCTTCTTATAAAATTTTTCTTGCCTTCTTTTCTTCTTCCATCTTGGTTTCAAATTCTTCATTTGATGTTTTGTCTTCTCTAATTTCCTTGCAAGTTTCATTCCATAGTTGTTTGAGTGATATATAGGTTAATTCATCATGTAGAGATGTGGACATAGAACTCTATTTTCTAGAGGTCTGAAATTCTTCCTCTTTTCTATCGGTTGTTTCTTGGTTGTTGATAATTCCTCGATCCGGCCGCAAGATTAGTTATTAGCTCTCCAAAGAGCATTTCCCTTTGTTATAATTTGAGTTTTGGGAAATCCAATTCCTCATCCTTTTCTCTGATAATGAGCTTTTCTCTAGACAAGAACAAAGCCTGTTTAACTTGATATCTTTCTTCTTCCTCTAAAATTACTTGAGGAGTTGGGAATTCTTCCTCTATCAAAGGAAATTTTCCTTTTCTTCTCCAGGATGCCAAATCTTCTTCTTCATGTGGCAATGCTAATGGCCCAGCCAATTCTTGAAAATCCTGCTCTTCAAGTCTCTCATCTCCTCTGTCCATCTTATCTTGGCTTGGCTCAGGAGGATTCATGGCCATGCTACCCAAAATATCAGCAGATTTTTTTCCATCTTTTCTTGCTCACTCCATCCCTCTAGGGTTTCCCTTGACCTCTTATGAAAATTTATTCTCTAGGAATTTCAACATGCCCATTGATGGATTTATTTCTAGAGCTTCTTCTTAATATTTTTCTTGCTCTTGTATGGGTGAGCTATCACCATCAGAGATAGATATTAGCTCCCTTGAAGCTACTGTAGAAGAAGGAATTTCCTTCAAAGGTACGAACGCCCTGCTATTTTAATTCTTCGCACATACCTTCTTCTTTTTGGTATACTCTCTCTTTCCACTTCCTTCTATTCTTCCTAGGGGGTATCAAGTTTGAGATTAGTTGAAGGAGATAATGGGGTTAGAATTATCCTTCCGATAATATTAGGGTTTTCTTGAATTTGCTAAGAAAATTGTTCAAATTTCTTTTCCATTTTTCTTTAACGAAAATGGTGCTAGCATATTAAATGAATTAGACCATGATGCTTGATTGTCCCAACACCCCAAGAATACCTCTGAGCCATGGTCTGGATAGAATAAAAAAGAAACCCTGGAAGGTTTATTATGTACTTAGGTTTTGTGGCTCCATACTTCAATATTATGAGCATTTTTAGGACTTCTTTTCCCATGAGACCCAAATTGACCATCACAAGTTAAATATTTCACTATCCAAAACACTACCCTATTAAATGGTTTGGTAAAACTGGTCCTTCTGACCCCTTTTATGATTTTCTTTATATTGTAGATGTACTAGGGTTCAGTTTCTCCTTCTTGTAGTAAGATTTCAACCAGTTCTTTCAAAGTCCCTTTGGAAGGTTGTGGGACATGCACAATTGTCACTCTAGACACGTTACTTACAATATTTACATAAAATGGAATAAATATATTTCTAAAATTTCTTACCAATTCATCATTATACCTTGAAAATTTCTTCAAGAACTCTAGCCATCCCGCATGCTCAAATATAGACGTCACTTCTTTATATGCAAGTAGGCGTGAGTCATCCTTTGGTTTTGACATCGTTTTAATCCCCACATCAGCTTGAGTTCTGTCTCTTTTGATTTTGTGCAAATTGATTGTAGGCTCTATTGCATAGCTACAAAAATGATGATTTTAACTATGGAACCTCTATTACTAGTCTGAATTCTCTGTTCTTTGTTGTGGAACAAAAATTAATTCACTGCTCCTCCCTCAAAATATCTCTACAACTTATTTCACTTGATTTTGTAATAATGATTACTAACGATAACCATTCCACCACTTATTCCATCCAAATAATCTTCATGATTACACACTTGTAATCATAATGTATAATTAGATGACTCATCATACCTACTTTTAAATTAAGTCAAATCACACATGAAAACATTTAATTTAACTCTAAATAAGTTAAAAGATATAATTACTATCCTTGATGATGTAATCCTTTTGCTATGATGACTCATCATTCCTACAAGTGGAACAAAACATGGTTAGATAAGATAGATGGAATTCAAAAAGAATTCCCTTTTATTTGAACTAGCCAAAAGAAGAGGTCAACCACCATTGTTGGTATTCAATTGACCTTTGAGAGATTTTTTCCTTTTTTATTTTAAATTATTATTTTTATTTTTATTTTTTTAGGGGAAGCAAATGCCATTTACTTGTTTTCATCTTCTTTCCTTTATTCTAGATCTATCATCTGGTTATTTGATCATTTTGGAAGAACTAGGTTCTTCCATATGATCAAATTATTTGTTTTCTTTAATCTTCCTCAAGAATTCATCCTTAATGGGAGGCTTCCTATAGAGTTTTAGCCTTGTGTCCATTGACCAAGAGTGTTCTATTATTTCCATCAATGGGAAGTAACTTAATAGAACCATTTTCAAATATCTACTCAATCTGATAGGGTCCTAACTATCTGGTTCTCAATTTTCCCTTGAATTGTTGGTACTTAGAATCGAATAGCAATACCCAGTCTCCTACTTTGAATTTCCTTATCTTGATATGTGTGTCATGCCATTGATTCCTTTGCTCTTGAATTATCTCTGTCTTCTAAAGTTCTTCCATCCTTAATTCATACAACTCATTGAGTTAAAGGATTCTTTATTTTTGAGCTGCATCCAACTCAATTCCAACTTTAACTGCTGTCCTCAATGTCTGAAGTTCAAAATCTATAGGCAATAAGGGATTTTCCCATAGAATAACTCATATGGTGAATACCCTGTTGTAGTTTTCTAAGTTGTATTATAAGCCTAGACATGACTTAATGTAGTCTTTTTACCCAATCTTTTCTCCCACTTCGATCGCTTACGTAAGGATGTTCTCAAATTCTTTTTTTATTATTTCAGCTTGTCCATTTGACTATGGGGGTAAGGAGATGACTTCATATGATATATTTGATAATACCTTCTGAAAGCTTGGATCATATTAGACATGAATTGTGGTTCTTGATATGAAACTATGCTCCTTGGTGCTCCAAACTTTATCATAATTTTGTTCCAAAGGAAATCAACAACTACTTCTTCAGTGGCATTTGTCAATGCCTACACTTTTACCCATTTTGTCACATAGTCGGTACACATAAGAATATATTCCTTCCCTTATAAAGGAGGATTAAAGGGACCAACAAAATCTAGTCCCCATCTCTCAAATGGTTCACCACAACTTGAGGTTGAAGAGGCATTTCATTGGTGAAAGTTGGTTGTCCCATCCTTTGTCAAAGGTCACATCAAGCTTGATATATCTCTTCACATCCTTGTACAGAGATGGCCAATAATAACCAAAGTGCCAAGTATCTTACGAGCTGTTATTTTCATTGAATAATGTCCTCCACTTGGTTCATCATGATATGTTCTCGAGGATGTGAAAGATTTCATCCTCTCTTACACACCTGCATAAAACAAAATCAGGACCACATTTAAATAACATTCCATTTAACCATTTGAATTGTGCACTACTTTTGATTAACTTATTTGTTTGTTTTTAGTGAAATAAGGAGGAAACTTCCCTGTTGTAAGATAATTTTTCATATCATCAAACCATGGTGTACTTGCTGAGATTGCAAACAATTGTTCATCTAGAAAGTTATCCTTGACTGGATCTTGCTCCCCTGTGGTGGTTAGTCTTGATAAAAAATCAGCAACCACATTAGATTTACCTGGATTTTCCACAATGGAGATATAAAATTCTTGAAAAAGTAATAACCATATAATTATTCTTCCTCCAACCACTGGTTTGTTCATTAAATACTTAATTGTTGAATGATCTGTGTACAACTATCTTGTACCCTTTAATGTAATGTCTCAATTTATTGATTTCATAGACCATAGCAAGAAATTCTTTTTAGTGGTGGTGTAATTCTTTTTGGTGGGAGTAAGATTCTTGCTAAGAGAATAAATGGCATACATCTTTCCTTCCTCATCTTTCTCCGTCCTAAAATCGCACTCAATGGAATAATTTGAGGCATATTTTTGGATATGAAATGGCTTTTCCCAATTAGGTCCTCTCAATATTGGGGCACTGATTAATTTTTCTTTAATTTCCTCAAAAGCATGCTGACACTTTTCATCCCAAATAAATTCACAATCCTTGGTTAGGAAATTAAATGTGGGAGCAGAAGTTTTACTTGAATTTTTTTATAAAGCACCTATAGTACCCAACATGCCCTAGAAATGATTTGATATTTGTGGGGGTCTAAGGAATAGGTAAATCTGAAATGATCCTAATTTTGTTTTGATCCACCTAAATTCCTCTTTGTGAAATATGGTGTCCTAATACAATCCTCTCATCCACCATCATCAAAAACTTTTCATCACTAAGAGATAGGTTGTGTTGTTCACATATTGTTAACACTCATCCATATTTCTCAAAGCATCTTGAAATGTATCTCCGTGTATAGTGAAGTCGTCCATATATACCTCAACACAATCATTTGTTATATCAGCATAGATTGTAATTACAACTCTCTAGAAAGTTGTAGGAGCATTGCATAAACCAAATGGTAACACTCTATAGGAAAAGGATTCCCATGGACATGTAAATGTAGTTTTTCCCGATCTTCAATGTGCAAATCTGATCTAATTGTATGCACTAAAGCCATCCAAGAAACAAAATTATTGTTTACACTGAAAGGTTATCTAGGACTTGATCTATGAATGGTAAGGGAAAATAATCTCTCATTGTGGCTTTGTTTAGTTCCATATAGATAAAACCTACTTGTAATAGTTTTTCAATTTCTTGTTTGACTATATCCCTTAAGGTTGGGTTAATCCTTCTTTGAGGTTGCCTAACTGGTTTAATGTTTTCAGTATAGATGTGATGAGTGTAGATACTTGGGTGAATTCCCTTCATGTATTTGTAATCCCAAGCAAAAGCTTTAGTATGATTTTTTAGAACATCAAACAATTTAGCTTCTTCATCATCCTTCAACCAATTGTTAATGTTTAAAGTTTTACCCGGTTGAATTTCAACATGCTTGGTTCCAATATGTGATGAATTGATTTTTGGGAAGGGTTTCATTAAAGTATTTAATGGACATGCATGTGGTAACAACATATGGTATTTAACAACATCTCCAAAAGTTCCTTGAGACAAATACTCGAAGAGGATGGTAATGAGAATTATGATACTTATCTCTTTGCAGGCCAAATTCTTCATCACTGCTACTTTCCAAAAATTCTTCACCACTCCTTGATGTATTTGAAACTGAAGCTACTAATTCATCCTCTCCCCATGAGAAATCTCGTTCCTCTGGAGCCAAATTGTTTTCAATCAAAGAGAATTGCTATTTTCATGGTTCCTAAGTAAATGTGATGGTTCCGTAACTATAGTTACAGTTCCGAACTAAGTTCACATGTTCTAGAACTATTTATGATTGCTTTGAGGATAGTTGGTTCATTTCCAATGGTGGATTAATCATCTCTTATACTTCCGTTACATGATCCTATAATTTGATCATATCCAAAGAAGACAAATTTTACTTATTAGTTTAAGGAGAATCAACCCATAATTGTTCATGATTCTCAAGGTAAAGGTCATGCAAAAGGATATAAGGAAATTTTTTTATAGTTCTTACCATTCAAGATTGTCATATCACCGACCTATAATCAATTAAAGCCAAAACTGTAGATAACCATGGTCTACCAAAATAATGGGATAACCCTATGTTTTACCTTTTTGGTGCGGTATAAGGAAGTCAAATGGATATTCCCATGACTCAACCATAACCACCACATCTTCAATAATTCCTTCTAGTTTTTCTACAGATTGGTCTGCCATCTTCAATATGGTATTAGTAGGTTGTATACCTATTAATGGTAATGTTTTAAGAGTATCCATTGTCATTATATTGAGGT
This sequence comes from Taxus wallichiana var. yunnanensis, assembly GCA_018340775.1. Classification (NCBI taxonomy): domain Eukaryota; kingdom Viridiplantae; phylum Streptophyta; class Pinopsida; order Cupressales; family Taxaceae; genus Taxus; species Taxus wallichiana. Next base: position 68,643,966 of record CM031235.1, on the reverse strand, counting down.
AGTCACTCCCAAATCTACAAAAACATTATGTATATCCCTATTTCCTATAGAAATAGAAATAACAGGACTTCTAGGATCTTCGTATTTAGGAAGTAAAAGTTTTCCTGCTAATAAATCAGCAAGTTGCCCATCTACTTTAATAGTCTTGGGGTACTATTTCTTCCTTCTAGGATTTTTTAGACATAATATTTTGATTAATTTGTTCAATTCTGAATGTCCTTAATTGCTTGTAATAGTGGTATTTCAATATTCAATTTCCTTAATTCCTATACCAATTCAGACTCCTTGATTTCTATAGCTTCTTTAAATCTCTCTGGAAATGGAGTCTCAGTAGTGTTGCTATCTAGTTCCTTTTATTTTCTTTCTATATCCTCTTTTGGAACAACAGAACTAGGGATTTCATTTTCTTCTGTCATTTCAGTGATTATAAGGGGTGGGCTACTAATGATTTTTCCAGATCTAGTTTGAATATCCTTACAATCCATAGCATGTAAATCAACTGATTTTTTTGGTTCTATTCCATAAACAGGAGTTGTTTGTTTGTTTCTTGGATTTTTACTAGTTGTGCTGGTATTTGTGTTTAGACTACATTCTCAGTTTGTGAATTTTGTGTAGGAGATCCCATGATGGCATGTTGATTCTGATTTGGATATGTTCTTCCTTGAGCATAATTACTAGGGTTCCATCTAGGTTGTGACCAAGCATAAGGATTTCCTTGACCAACCCATGGTTGTTGATGTCCCTAAGCATACCAAGATTGATTTTCCCAATCTTGAGAGTTCCAAGTTTGTTAAGGTACCTAAGGTGGTTGTCCCCAATTTTTTGGTACTGACTGAGTAGCCCATGGCATCGTCTATGGATTAAGGACTGATCTTAGCATAAAATTCCCTTGGTTAGGTTGTTTTTGAACAAAATTAAATTCTTTTGTTGTAGATGAGGCACTGGTTTGTTTAAGATGATTCTTAATAACAGGAAGTAAAGAAAAAATATCAGTATCATGTTCTTTAGATTCATAGATAAGACACATTTCTTTTTTATCCAAAGGACAGTCTCTTAGTGTATGCTTCTTCCCGCATCTAGGACATTACATAGCCAATGATTCAATTTTGGTATTTTTTTAGCTTGTAATCCATCCACAGTAGAGAGTTAATTATACTAAAATGTCTTGTTTAAATTTTTCTAAATCATCCATTAGTTTGTTCATATTTGGATTTAAAATTTTTATTGATTTTCCTTTTCTAGGTCCTCCTCTTGTTCTAGAATAGCTTCTACAAATCTCCTTAATTTCATTCATTCTTAACTGATCAATGTCTCCTCCTCCTATCAAGTTAAGGGCTTTCCTAGATTCTTCATCTAAACCTTTAAGAAAAATGGTTTTACTTAACTACTCTTGAATTACAAATCCACATCTTTTGCTCATAAAGAGGAATCTCTCTAAATAGTCTTCTATATTTTCATCTTCCTCTTGCTTGATTTTGAAGAATTCATCCTTCCTATTTCTCCCTCACAACAATCTTGGTATTTTTCTAGGAAGGTAGTTTCCATTTGTTCCCAAGTGGTAATAGAGTTGCATGGTAATCCCATGAACTACCTCATTCTTTGCGCATCCTTCAAAGTGGATGGAAACAACTTAAGTTTTTTATTATCTATTTTATAATCATAGGTCTAACATAATACCTTGAACTCAAATAGAAATTGGTCAAGATCTTTAGATGAAATCCCTATAAATGTGGGTAAATATTCAAGTGAGATATTTTTCATTAATGTATCTTCGTCTCCCAATTGGATTGGATAGGTAAAGGTCCTATCAGGTACTCTCTCAACTTCTCATGCCATTTTAAAAATATTTTCTAAATTTTCCTCCCAATCAATGTGGTAAGTAGTATGCCTTGGGAAGGTGAAAAATTAGGAGTAGGAGGTTGACTACTCAATTGAGAATCAAAACTCACCCTAAATGGATCTTGAGTAATAAGCCTTCTCCTAGAAGTTATACTTCCTTCAGGTGACTGATCTAAGAATTCCAAAGGTGGCAATTATGTTTCTTGTATGACAGGGGATGATGGTGCCTCCAATTCTTGATCAATTTCCTTACTTTGACTAGAGGATGTTATGAATTATTGTGAAGATGTTTTTGGGAGGAATCTACCTTGTGAGTCTCTTGGTCTACTCATATATTTTATGATATAGTAGGGAAGATCCTTCAACTACTAGATGTATGATTTGTTTCTCTTGCTAACACTTAATTAGAAAGTTACAACTATTTTCCTGGAAATGACACCAAAAATGATGGGTGTCATTATTCCCTTCATTTAATTAACTTCTTGTTGATGTCATATCAAACCAGGGATGTGTCTAAAGCTATATGTAACAAGAGTAATCTTATCAATCTAGTAGTTGACTGTAGTTATTTTTGTATTTTCTGGGGGATATCTTTAATGTCTTAAGGACTTCTTGATAAAACCTTATTTAAATCATACTATGAAAAATTGCTGAAAGTAAACACACTATGCAGAATGAAAACAAACACACTTGCTTCTAAAAATAAACACACTTGCTTTTGGAAATAAACACACTTAATTTAGAATGCTTGAAAATGATTGCAAGAAATATAAGAATCTATCTAAACACTTGTAGGAACAAGTATACAATAGAGTTTAACTGGAAGAATTAAAACAATACATAATTAATAGATCTAAGCTATTTGTTAAAGAAATATAAATACCAAATAAACAAATATCCTGGTCCTTGGGGGAGTGGGCCCTTGCTCCTCCTCGAATCAAGATTTACAAACTTGGAATTCTCTCAAACAGAATGGCTATTTTATTGATAAAACATTCGGTATTACAACACATATTGGATCTAAGTACTTATTCTATATTTCTCTTCTCTATTCTATATCTATTTTAGATCATATTCTATTTCTCTATATGTATCTATCTACCGTAGGTATGCTTTTATAGACATTTTACAATCATAGCTATCTAAACGATTCTATTGAAATCGAATCGTGCCCGAGAATAGATGTTGAGTTGATTGTGGTGACTAGACAACCGTAAGATAACTATCCTTGGATCTGCATTTAGAAATCTTCTCATCCTTTCCTGATTGAAAGGGTCGTAGATGAAAAATATCAAGATGTGGTTAGAATAGATAACTTCCATTGGTTCTAGAACATTAGAGAAGTTTCAAAACAATAGGAAATAATTAAGGATCAAAACCATGAGAGTTATAGAGCTATACCTAGGAGTTCCGAACTAAGTCCAAAATTCCGAACTAAATTCTCAAGTTCTAGAACTAAGTCTAATAATTCTGGAACTAGATGATGACTATGTGATAGAGTTCTAGAACTAGCTTGGAAGTTCCGAACTAAGTTGTGTGGGAAAGATTCTACCGAAAACACACTTTGAATGGTACTGCTTCATTTCCTCAACTCGATTAGACACTGCTTTATTACAAAATTGAATTTCAAATACACACTTTGTCGAATTTTAGAGCTTTTAAACATTAGAATCACAATCAATTAAAAGACATAAAATTACATTCTAACTCATATCATATCAACTAAAATTTACAAAATGAAATCAAACTTATTAAAAAGGAGAGTAAGATGAGATTATATATTATACATTAATCGGACATATTCTAGCCTCATCGTAAAATATGTGTACACAAACTACACATGTGTACCCCAAGACATGTCTTTAGTTAGTAGAAAAGGTGGATGGATGTAATGATTGCAAGGTTCATGCTAAAGAGGAACTTTTACATGTGAAAGATGTGATGAACAAAGCCGTGGTGCTCATATTTAAGGTGTATTAAGGATAGTGATAGAAAACCACATGCTTTCAAATAATTATGATGATAAAATGGGATAAGTTCTTTGGTGTGACTATTGTCGGGATGGTCAATGTTTTAATAGTAGAAAGGTTATAAGTGTAAGACATTGAAAGGTTTCGATGATATATGGACCAATCCAATTGGGAGAGCTTCCCACATTTACTCCAAAGTATTGAAATTTTGATTAGATTGATAGGATAGGTTGGTGAGGACGTGTAAAAGGGAAGGCATGTAAAGTAAGAATTTCAAAGTCTCAGTAGATAGGAGCCTTCCCAACATAATACTATGGATAGAAATGACATGTGTTAAAAGGAATGATATCTTAAGGATGATATAAGTTTTGGTCTTGATTAATTGATTATATGGTAAATAAAGAAGCCCTTGACAAAGGAGTTGTAGGAAATTTGGATGGGGTATGAGAGGACAATTGATAAAGAGGGGTAGATGACAAAGGTTTGGTTTTTCCTTTTCTTTATGTATGTTGATTTTGGGTTCATATAGGTGGGTGAATTATACTAGTTTGAGATAAGGGACCTTCACTTGAAGGTGATGGAAAAATGCACGAGGACGGTTTATCGAGGTTTGGTTGAGGATGAACCCTTGGTTCTGCAAATTTTGGTGAAGAAATTGTCAGTGGCTTAGGAATAAATGTTGATGAGGTTAAAAGAACTTCAAGGGAAGGTGTGTGTTAGTGGCAAATCACAAAGACCCCTAGATGTTGATCAGATTTCTAGGTTGATCACTCTAGCATCCAGTGTGATTGCACAACATGGAAACCTCTCTCCAAGTGTGGGACTTGTGAAACTGAGAGAGGAATCTCCAGATTAGAGGTTGGTTCCTCAAACTCCTCTGATTAGATCTAATGCTTGCACAACTACAGAGGTTTAGATCCTAATCCTACTCTAAATTGCAAGGAGACATGGATAGAAGTGTAAAAATTGAAACTAACTAAAGATGGTGATGCACCAAAAGGAGTGGTGAATATTTTTGTCATGCAAATAGACACAAACCAAAGATTGCAGCATAAAACATACACAGGCTGATAAGATATAATTTAGGATCTGAAATGAAGCAAATAATACAAACAAAGGATGAAACCCATTCACAAAGCTTGCATTATCATTTCCAATGTCAAAACCATTGCATTACAACCTCAGAGAGGTAAAAGCTGTTACAGTCTTTGAAGAGGTTTGATTCTTGCAACAATCACTTGCTGGAGGTGAAAGAAGAAGTCTGCTATGCCAAAAATATTTTTTTATTTAGAAATGAGCCAAATCTGGCTTTTACATTGCATGGGTCGAGCCTAGGAGAGAGAAAACATACAAAACGTGGGAGCCCATTCCTCATTGACTACAAATGCATTAAAATGGCATGGGGACCTTACAAACCCATACCCTGTCATTTTTGACCGATTTGGAGGAGAATGCGACCCATTCTGCATTAAATTTGGTCGCTGAAATGTCATTTCTGGCCATGGACATGCGTCAGAGCTGTTTCTTAAATTTCTCTCTCTAGACTAAACAAAAATTCAAGATTGACCTTAGAATCATGTAGAGAATTTTATAAGATTTCCAATGATATAAAGAACGTGCAAATCCGAGCTCTGGATCGAAAGATATGGCTATCTGAAGATTTAGGGCACAAAATAGGCAAAAATGGATTTTGAAAATTTTCTCGTGCTCATCCACGAACGACACGTGTCAGGCGCTGATTGGATGAGAAAATTCTCTCTCTTCCCTTACCCATGGGTTTTCCTTGAAATTTGACCTTTTTAATTTTTTGGAAAATTTTCCACTTTTCCCCCGTGTCCCTGCCACTTGGGACACTTGGCATGATCTGATTGGAGGACAAAGTGCGGGGCATCCTTTACTTTTTTAGTTTTTTTCCAAAAATATTTCCAAATTCTCTAATTCCTCCCCGAGATCCACACTTCCCGCTGCTCCATTGGACACGTGTCCTATTCTCGATTGGCTTGGGCACCCTTCAAACCTTGCCCTTTGAACTTTGGATGTTTTCCTTGTGACACGTGGCATTTTCTCGATTCATCCGCGGCCTCGCCACCAGTGTCCCGTCTCCTTTTGTCTCGGATGTCCCAAACTACCTTGGACAAGTTCTTTCGATTCACCCGATTCAGCTTCCTGTCCCTCTTTTGGCCGATGACACGTGGCATGCTTTGATTGGTCCTCGCTCCTTCGGCTCTTCGCATCCACCGTGTACTTATGTTCCAACTGTCCCAAAGGTCTTTATGCAGGACAAATTCTTCCGAACCGCCCAAAATGGGCTTCCTTGTCCCTCTTTGCGGCCACTTCACCTTTTCACGTCCTTCGTGTATTTTCCCAGGACTTGAGTATTCGATGCATGTTATCAAATTTACCTTGGGGTGAATTTTGGATAACAATTTGGCGACTCAGTGGGGTCATCTGCCTACTAGATGAAAAGACCAGTAGCTTGAAGTAGTCCATTGGGCATGGAGTCATCAAATATTCTATTTAGAACCCCAACTGACTTAGAATGTGTAAGGAGGAAGATGGAATATCACCTGATGGAAGCAAGGATTGCAAAACATCTCCATGGATAGCAAGTTGTGCCAAAGCACTTAGGGAAAACAAAACTAACCTACAACAAAACAATGTGCACAAGCACTTGGAGGAATGAAAATCTAATCTAATATTTACAAGGTAGTGAACTTCCCTCCAGAAGCAACGCTTGAGATAGATTCCATTGATGAATCAGTAGTTCTTCACCATCCAATGAGGCCAATTGGAGAGCATTGATGTTCTTGCACTTTGTGACCATGTATGGGCCACTCCAAATGGCATCAAATTTTGAATGCCTTCCCGGTTTTGCTCTATCCACATCCCATTTCAACACTAGATCTCCAACTTGAAGAGATCTATCCTTGGCCTTCCTATCGAAGATCTTCTTGATCAAAGCTTGATCCTTTTCCATTACTTGGGATGCCGATTTCTGATCTCTTGCAGCTCCATCAAATCTGCATACCTCACCTCCATGGGCTCAAACTCTAGCAACTCCAGCTGCTTCATGAGTTCCAATGTTGGCAACTCAAGTGACATGGGAAAGATTGCCTCTCTTCCATAGACAAGTTTGAATGGAGAGTTACCTGTGGATCTCTTGGGAGTTATCCTATCAGCCCATAAGGCTGATTTCAGTTTGGTATGCCAAAACCTCTGATTCTCGTCAAGAGTCATCCTAATGATCCTTAACAAGTTCTTGTTTGTAGACTCGGCTTGGCCATTACCTTGAGGGTAATAGTTTGATGAAGTGCTTAGGTAAATACCATTCTTGATAGCCCACTCAGGCACCTTAGATCCAATGAAGTCCAATCCATTATTAGAGATTATTGTAGCAGTACACCAAATCTAGTTGTTATCCCCTTATAAAAGTCTAAGATGTTAGACTCATTCACCTCTTTGAGTGCTACCGCTCTGTCATTTGGTTAAGTAGTCTGTGCTGTCAAAACCCATTTGTTCCCTTGGCTTGAATTGGGATTAATGACTCCAATGAAGTCCAAACCCCATTGCATGAATGGCTAGTCAACTGAGATTGGATGTAATGGAAGGGCATCAAGTCTCTCTTTTCCTATGAAGAATGCACAATTCTTACACCTCTTGATCCATACATAGCAATCACTGAAGATTTTAGGCCAATAATAACCAGCCTTCATGATTTTTAGAGCTGTCACTCTTGGTGCAAAATGACCACCAGCTGGTCCACCATGAAACTCTTCCAACACTCTTTGAATCTGGTTTGTGCTAATGCACCTCAAAGAAAGACTCCATTCACATCTTTCTTGAATAAAACTCCATCAACCATGGCATATGGAACAGCCTGCAATCTGAATTATCTCCTTTGGGTCTTGTTCATCTCCGGAGGGAATAGGCCTGTGTGCCTAAGAAGTGTATAATACCTTTGGTCCAGCAAGGAGTGGGGAAACATTGTCTTCTTCTTGATTGCCACTTGGCTCTTGGCTGTCCCGGACTGTTGTCAAACAACCTCTTCTTCATTGCATACTTCTTTTTTCCTCCCAAAACTAGCTGCTCACACAATCCATTCCCTCTTACCAGCTTGGTGATCTTGATCTCAATGTCATACTCCATGACATGGGTGATCCAACCTGCCCTTTTCTCATTCAAATCCTTGTTGGGGAGGAAGTCCTTGACTCCAGCATGTGAGACCAGCAATGGACCTTATTGTTTGAGATTAAATGCTTGAATTTCTTCAAGCTTCGATTCTGCAAGTACATGCTTCTCAATAAAAGAGTACCTCATCTCATAGTCATCTAGGCTCTAGCTGAAGAAGGCAATTGGCTGCTCATCATTGTCCTTGTTCTGCTATACCAAAATGGTAGAATAGTGTCATTACCTCCAAATGCATAGAGGATGAAATCCTTGGAGAAGTCTGGGTTGATGAGAGTTGGTGCTTGAGAGATGGCTTCTTTGATTGCTTCAAAACTCTCCTTGCCTTCTGCTGTCCACTTGAAAGCCATGCTCTTCTTTAACATTTTGGTGATGGGCTTGAGAAGGGCTGTAAAATCTGGGACAAACCTCCGAACAAAGTTTATCCTTCCCAAGAAACTCTGAAGGGCTTTCTTGTGGCTTGGCAATGGTAGTGCTCTTATGGCTTCAACCCTCTCTGGATCAATTGCTAATCCTTCTTTGGAGAAAATATGGCCAAGGAGATTTCCTTCATGTGCAAGAAAGATACACTTCTTAGGATTCAAAGACACTCCAAATCTCCTGCACCTTGTGAAGACTTGCCTCAAATGAGAGAGGTGGTCTGCTGCATTTTTGGAAAAAACAGTGATGTCATCAAGGTAAATCAGCACCACATTGTTAATCAAACCTTTGAATGCCATGTCCATTTCCCTTTGGAAGGTAGCACCAGCGTTGGACAGCCCAAATGGCATTTTCCTGTATGCAAAAGTTCCCCATTTGGTTGTGAAGGCTGTCTTGAACTGGTCCTCTTCCTTCACAATAATCTAATTGTAGCCTAAGTAGCCATCAAGTAGTGAAAACCTCTCGAGCCAGCCACAACTTGCAAGATTTGCTCCATGGAAGGGAGTGGGTAATGGTCCTTGAGAGAGGCTATATTCAAGTCTCTGAAGTCAACACACAATCTATCTCTCCACTCTTCTTTCTGACTAGAACTAAGTTGGCAACCCAACTAGAATGATTGATTGGGAATATGATCCTTGAATCAATCAGCTTGTCCAATTCTTTCCTCATGGGAGACTCCATGTGTGGATTGATTGGTCTTTTTTCTACCGAGGCTTAGTATTTGGATCCACCCGATGGTATGCTTTGAGCTAAGTTGGGATTGAAACCTTTCAAGTCTTCATAGCTCCAAGAAAACACGTCAGGGAACCCTTGACACAGCCTGTATGAACTCATACCTTTCTTGTTCATTGTCATCCTTCCAATTTACAATGGTTTGTTCTCTTCTACCAAGATGGATACTGAATCCTCTCTCTTGACCTGAATGTTTTCTTTTTCCTTTCTAAACTGGTCATTGGGATTAAAAATGGACTCCAAAGTGATAAGTTTCTTGGGCAGCTTGTTAGTTCTCGGTTGTACCACTTGGTCACCATCTTCTGTTCCAACTTTTCTTGATTCTTGGTGAGAACTCACTTCTTCTTACAAGAAAATGGATGATTTTCTGGTCATTCTCAAACACTTGCCAACCGACATTGTTATTTGGCAATCAAGGCCTCACAATCACATGGATGTTTGGCTATACCTTATTTTGTCGAATGATTTCCACAATTTCAAAGGCTGCCCCCACCGCTGTAAGCTTTGTCGAGTAGCTTGATTCCCTTTCTGGGAATGGATTTGATGCCAAAACCCTCAAAATCTTCCATGAGGTCCCACACCCTGTTCTTGTAGCACCTGAGTAGATCATTCTTGGTAGCATGCTGTCCCTTGACCTGATTTACAATCAATTCACTATCCCCAAAGACTTGCAAGTTCTTTATTTTCTTCTTTATTTCCCAATGCATCCCTTGCACCAAGGCTTCATATTCAACAATGTTATTGGAGCATGTAAACTGAAATCTAAAAGCTGAATAGTACTTTACTCCTTGAGGTGAAACAAGCATAGCTCCACCTCCTGCACCTTGTCTACTCCTTGATCCATCAAAAATAGCTGCCATACCTCATTGTCATCTTTGTGGTTTGGCTTGGTGATGCTAGGAATAGGCTGATTTTCTTCGTGTATGCAATAGACCCCTAGCTCATATTCTTCTACTTCTTGATAAGGATCGAAAGCATGTATCTTGTTTGCCTATTCATCAAGAGTTAGATCCGTGATGCTTCCAACCTTAGTGTCACTTCATCGCTGCTTGGGTGATCTTCTTGATCAAATGTTGAGCAATTGGCATTAATCGACTTAGAGTGTAAGGCTCAATGTGAAATTTGCAATAGGTTTAGACCTAATTGTAGCCTTAGTTCCATACCTTGTTCTCGAACAAAGATGTGTGACCAATCGTAGAAAAATATCCCCAATATTGGCTGTGAAGTCCCTTGACAAGAATAGGGCAAAGAGTGGTGGAAGGTCTATAATCGATACATCTTGTAAAAAAACAACATTTGGACATGCATGCAAGGTAAGACACAAGTTTTTAATCACTCCAACTATTGCTACTCGTTGTCCCATCTAGCTGCACTACCCCTTTGGATATGGTTTTATACTAGAGCCCTAGCCGATCAGCTATTTGTTTAGGCATTACTGAGCTACTTGCCCCAGAATCTATCATGCAATTATGCACTAGCTGATTTCCAATGATTAATGAAACATAGAAAGGAGGGGGCTTCAACATTTTACCTTCTTTGTCCTCCATGATTTCCCTTAGGTCAGGCAGCATTTGTAAGCACTTTTTCTTGCTTCGAACTTGCTTGATTCAAAGTTGGCCGAGTCCTTCATGGCAGCTTCACAGAGATCTCTTTGGCCTAGGATAGATAGGGATTCCCACATTAATATATTGATGTTTGTCTTCTTCATCCGATCAATGATACTTTGAATGGTGATGAAGGATCTCTTTGCTGTCCCTTGGTTTGCACATTCACTCCTTGCGTGTGGCGTGAAATAACCGGTATTTGAGTTGGCCTAGGAGCTGTTCTCGGCTGCCCTTGTGCATTTAAAATTGGATTTTGCTTGCCAATCATTTGTGGAGCCATGGTATGTTGTGGTTTGGTTGGGGCTAATGTCTTTTCTTCACCCAAATTCCTCCTTTTTGACCTTGTGTTGGCTGCAACACCTTGAGAAACTACTGGTTCATGCCGCAAAACTCCTCTGCTTGCCAATTTACCAATGTGGTGTCATTTGGAGCTGATTGTTGTTGGAATGTTTCTTGTTGTTGACTGCTTTCGATGCTTCTCACCCTCCACACCAAAGTAGTTGTCACCATTAGTGCTTGATTCAGTGATCTTTGTGGTTGGTATGGTGCAGGATTAAGTGATATTTGCAGCAGGATTAAGTGATCTTTGTGGTTGGTATGGCTGCCTATTAGGCTGAGCTTGGGGTTGATAAGAAGGTCTAAAACATTGGGCTTGTTGCCTCTTGAGAGTAACTAGCTCATTGCCTAGGTTTTGCAATTGCTTCATGACTTCTTGAAGCTCATTTGGGGCACTTGGAGATGAAGTGGAAGGTTCATTTGAACTCGATTTCTAGGAGTGGGAGAAGGAGCCAAACTAGGTGCTTGATTGGTGTTTGGGCTTTCTAATCTTGGAAACAATGGCATGGGAGGCCTAGAGGCAAGTTTTCCAGCTTGGATTAAACAATTTTCAGCCCTAATGGCAATGCTATAAGCCATAGGGATAGTTATGCCTCCCATGGACTGAATTAACATAGAAATATCAGAATTTAGAGCTTTGAGATAGAACCAGCTCCAAGGCTCCTAAACCATTGTAATGCTTTACCCTTGAATGAAGATGCCAAGAACTTGACAACCACTTGCATTTCATTGATTTCATGGATTGCACAAAGGTTAGCAATGTCTTTAACATGATCGCACAGAGTAGTTTGATTTTCTCTAGTGAAGTAGGGAATGTTCTTCAAGGGTGTGATAGGAATTGGATGCTTTGCATTGAGGGCAAGTGGGCTGCTGCTGTGAAGTTGACATAGGGGTTGTTTTGTGCCATTCTAATTGGTCTTAAAACCCTTGTTGGCTGAATGAAAGGCCTACCAGGTGGAGGAGTTGAGAGAGTTCTGTTTGGTGGAGAGGGAGACCTTTGAGTCCTTCTTCCTCTTTGCCTTCTTCTTAGAGATAATTGCAGGCATTCAAACATCACTTCTTCTTCTCCAACTCTTGACCTTGTGGTGACTCTTCTCATGAGTTTTCAGTGCCTGCACTATCAAGCCAATTGATTCTTCCCTTGGAGTCGCTAGATATGCAAATAATATCTCTTTTCAAGAAAGAAAATTTCAGCAGATGCACATCAACTTTGCTGTAATAAAAATGAGACCTCTAGTGTCCCACCGGGGTGCCAAAACTGTTAGTGGTGAATCACAACACCCACCCCTAGATGTTGATCAGATTTCTAGGTTGATTACTCTAACATCTAGTGTGATTGCACAACATGGAAACCTCTCTCCAAGTGTGGGACTTGTGAAATCGAGAGAAGAATCTCCAGATTAGAGGTCAAGGTTCCTCAAACTCCTCCGATTAGATCTAATGCTTGCGAAAATACAGAGGTTCGAGATCCTAATCCTACTCTAAATTACAAGGAGATAGGGATAGAAGAGCAAAAATTGAAACTAATCAAGATGGTGATGCACCAAAAGGAGTGGTGAATATTTTTGTCATGCAAATAGACACAAACCAAAGATTGCAACATAAAACATACACAGGTGATAAGATATAATTTAGGATCTGAAATGAAGCAAATAATACAAACAAAGGATCAAACCCATTCACAAAGCTTACATTATCATTTCCAATGTCAAAACCATCGCATTACAACCTCGTAGAGGTAAAAAGATATTACAGTCTTTGAAGAGTCTGATTCTTGCAACAATCTCTTCTTTGGAGGTGAAAGAAGAAGTCTACTATGCCAAAAATGTTTTTTTAGAAATGAGCCAAATCTGGCTTTTTACATTGCATGGGTCAAGCCCAGGAGAGAGAAAACATACAAAATGTGGGAGCCCATTCCTCATTGACTAAAAATGCATTAAAATGGCATGGGGACCTTACAAACCCATACCCTATCATTTTTGACCGAATTGGAGGAGAATGCGACCCATTCTGCATTAAATTTGGTCGCTGAAATGTCATTTCTGGCCATGGACACGCGTCAGAGCCATTTCTTAACTTTCTCTCTCTAGACTAAACCAAAATTCAAGATTGACCCCGGAATCATGTAGAGAATTTTATAAGCTTTCCAATGATATAAAGAACGTGCAAATCCAAGCTCTGGATCGAAAGATATGGTGATCTGAAGATTTAGGGCACAAAATAGGCAAAAATGGGTTTTGAAAATTTTTCCCGTGCTCCGCCACCTAGACGACACGTGTCGGGCGCTGATTGGATGAGAAATTCTCTCTCCTTCCCTTACCCGTGGGTTTTCCTTGAAATTTGACCTTTTTAATTTTTTGGAAAATTTTCCACTTTTCCCCGTGTCCCCGCCACTTGGGACACGTGGCATGATTTGATTGGAGGACAAGGGCGCGGGGGCATCCTTTACTTTTTAGTTTTTGCCAAAACTCTTGCCAAATTCTCTAATTCCTCCCCAAGCTCCGCACTTCCCTGCTCCATTAGACACGTGTCCTATTCTGATTGGCTCGGGCTGACCCTTCAAACCTCGCCCTTTGAACTTTTGGATGTTTTCCCTTGTGACACGTGGCATTACCTGATTCATCCGTGGGCTGCCCATTTTCACGTCCACCGCGTTCTTTTGTCCTAGATGTCCCAAACTGCCTGGGAAAAATTCTTCCGATCCACCCGATTCGGGCTTCCCTATCCCTCTTTCGGCCGATGACACGTGGCACGCTTTGATTGGTCCTCACCTCCTTCACTCTCTGCATCCACCGCGTACTTATGTTCCAACTATCCCAAAGGTCTGTCTGGGACAAATTCTTCCGAACCGCCCGAAATGGGCTTCCTTGTCCCTCTTTGCGGCCGCTTCGCCTTTTCGCATCCTTCACGTCTTTTCGGCCCAGATGTCCCAACCTGATATGCGCAACAGTTAGTCAATTTTCTCACCTTCGGCAGGTTCAGCTTTCTGCGTCCCGCGCGTCCCCACGGCTCGGATGTCCCAATGGCACGCCCGGGCCACCACCTGGAGGCTTTTCGGCCGGTTCACGCCCGACGTCCCAACTGTCCCAAGGACCACCTGGACTAGGACTTAGCCAATTTTCATGATTTTTTCTGGCCCAAGCTTGTTTTTTGCAACTTTTTCACCTTTTTAGAACTTGCTCCTTTCTTCTTGGACAGGGAGTTAGAAAAAATTTGAGGGGACCCTAGAAACATGATTTTTGCCTTGAATCAATCTATTTTCCTGGGACTTGAGTATTCTGATGCATGTTATCAAATTTACCCTAGGGGTGAATTTTGGATAATAGTGTGGACATTAATTATTTCAAGAGACATTCATTGGAAGGAACTGATGAGATTGATGGACCTTCAATGGAATGTGCTAACGAGGATAAAGGTACTTCAAAGGAATGAGTTGATGAGATTGATGGAACTTCAAGGGAAGGTGCTAATGAGATATCTAACAAAGGCTTGTTGATGATAGAATAAGGATGTTTTCCTTGTCCTACAAATGTCGAAGGTGATGATATTGATGATGTCTTAGGATGGTCCTCTTTTGGAGGAAGATCATCGATAAGGAAGAGTCATTAGATTATGGCTTTAAGTGTTTTACAAATCTCTGTGTTATGCCCTCGGCATCTTTAGTAGAAATAGGTTTGGTCTTGATCATACCATGAAGGTTTCTAAATATATGGATGGGGTTTTTTGATTGGTGGTAATGTGATAAGGAGGCCTGCATGATTCTATTGAGGATATCAACATAAGTACCTTTACGGTATTTAGATTAATGGACTTTGACCTTGAATTACGAGAGTGCTTAAGGACATGCCTTATTTTTGGATGGGGGTGGATGGATGTTTTATAGTGTTAGAACATCATAGGGATGTTGTGAGGTTGATAAGAGGGAGAATATGACCCAAGAAAGGGATAACATGTGTGATTGATAAGATTGGATGATGGATGAGGTCCCAAAATAGAGGAGGAGGGATGGTTGATGGATGAGATAGGGTTTGATTGTGTGCCATGATATTGAGATAAGGGATGGGGTCTCAAAATTGATGGTAAGGGTGGAATCGTATATTTGATAGACTTAGATCATGATAAAGGATGAGGTCCTAAAATGGATGGTGAAGTTGAGGCCTTAGATGGTGTGTACTTAGATTTTGTAGTATTGATTTTAGGTAAAGGAGGGTGTTTTATGTCGATGATGAGGATGAGGTAGTGAATGTGATCGGTTTCAATTTTGTAACATTTTCATTAGATAGAGAAGAGGGACTCATGTCAAATGACAAGGGCGAGGTTATGAGTGTGATGGTATTTGACTATGTAGTGTTTGATTTAGGGAAATGTTCCAAGCTAGAAGGTAAGTGAGTATCTAGGGATATGATTAGGTCTGACTCGGATGAGGGAGGTGTTATTTCTAGACATGATTGAGGTGGATTACGTGAGTTTTCTATTTTTTGATTAATTCAATAAGTGATTGGATATTGAGATCTTCAATTACAAAGGCTTCTTTAGTAACGAATTCCAAAGTGGAATCTAATGGTTGTAAAGGAGTGATGGATGGTTGGATAGTGGACATGGGTGATATTGATGTGTGAGGATCATTAAAAGAGGATCCAATGATTCTAAGTTTTCAAGAGGAAACATCTGTTAGGAAATTAATTATTAATGTTTACATTATAGTTTGTTAGCTAATATTTAATATTGTTATATATTAAATATTAGGTTTGAAAGTATTTTGTTATAATATATTGTTTCAACAATATATTATTCTTAGATTTTGTTATACCCGTGAATAACATTCTGGGTTAATTGTTGTGACTCCTTCCTATTTTATAGGAGGTTGTTTAGCTATTATTATGGCTATATATTAGCCTAATGTATTGCACAGGATGATCAGGGGACAGAAAATATAATATACAGTGAGTATTATTACTTTGTGTTTGCCATCGGCTATCCAAATCTCAAGATTTGGTATTAGAGCATGGTCTGATCATGTATGAGTTGTGTGTCAGACAAAGTCTCAATGAATGTGATAGCTATTTCACTCATAAGCTTGGTGCCTGCAGACAGTAAACTCCCTATTAGGCTATTTGCAAGAAGAGTGCGGGTGTTATTTTTTTCCAAAAAAAAATAAAATATTTGTGCATGTAAAAGAAGTATGACATGTCGATATTACTGTAGATATCAGTCAATCTAAATGATGCAAAGTAGTACATGTATTTAAAATCTGGGAAGATTTTTCAATACATATATCTTCAATTTTATTCAAATGCTCAGATTGTGGTCTTTGGTTCATGTGCGAACATGCATATCTCCATCCAGATTTAATTCGAAGCCATCTTAAAGTTTCATGCAAATATTGACAGCTGTGTGTTCAACTCGTGGTTGATTTAATTTGTCATGCACGTATTCTGATATAGAGGAAGCAATTCGATCTCTACGAAAAACAATCAATTCCTTTCACAGCTCGAGTTCTATTGGGGATCTGCTCATGCTTGGCTCAGTCACAACACAGCCAACATAGATTTCACTCGAGTGCTCGTGCTTTCCTTGCATTTACCGCTCACAACTATTCAAGTCTCCACCTGTGCATTTCAGGGATTGTCCGCATTAAATTCCTAGTCTACTCATAAATGCTTTGGATGATTTGATTTGATCCTCCAATGCATACTGCCAGTCCTAATACAACAAATTCTCACAAAATATTTGGTAGATTTCACCAGTGTAGTTTGTCATCAGTTCTGTTGGTGCTATGGTGATTCAGTGCAGTGCATTTAAGTGACGTTTGTTGGAGACTCCACGAAACTTTAGGCGAGTAGTTATGTCTTTCTTCTTGTCATTGTGAAGAGTCTTTTACTTCTAATTTTCACGGGTGTTGTGACAAGTCTTTTCATTGGTCCATAGCATTCAATTATTTTAATAGTGTATTGTTTATTGTTGAATTCTATAGAGGTCCAATGGTCTTATATGTCGTTTGAGTGTTTTGAAGTATAAATTCAATTTGTTTTAGTGGTCATATTCCATCCTTACAAATCACATTTGTATGTTGTATTTTGGTGAGTCTAGCAAGTAAGACCA
Source organism: Taxus wallichiana var. yunnanensis (assembly GCA_018340775.1). Taxonomy (NCBI): domain Eukaryota; kingdom Viridiplantae; phylum Streptophyta; class Pinopsida; order Cupressales; family Taxaceae; genus Taxus; species Taxus wallichiana. The sequence goes on along the minus strand of CM031235.1, from coordinate 68,626,778 downwards.
TTGTATACCATCTAGGGTATGTTATTTAATTTTTTTAGTTTCATTTAGAGCTAAGTGTCGTAATAAATAATTCCATATAGGTGATTTTAGGATTTTTTAATTCTCATTTTCATTTAAAAAGTAATCTCGTTTTATTACTTTTTAAAAGTTAGTCGAGTCTTCTTGTCCGATTCAAAATAGTCTTTGTCAAATCTGTGAGTTGTCGTCAAATGTCGTATAATTGTAAAAGTCCAAAAATAAAAATAAATTCCTTACGAATGCATTTTCGGTGTTACCCGACGTCTGTGAAAATAAAGTGTTTCACATTGTGGGAGGGAAGATATAATAAACAATGTGGAAACAGTTGAGCTTCATATCCAAATCAGGCTGAGTTAGTAGCATGTTAACTGGAGGACGGAGGCACAGGAGGATGGAGGTCATTCAGTGACCTCTCGTCAGTCGCCAACGATGGGGCCGCATGAAGTTGTGGTGACAGTGTGTGTGTGAGTTTTCTTTCATTTCTGAATTGCAGTTTGTTGTGTGCAGTATGATTTCAGAGTTCCTGTTTTGGATTGAATAAGTGAAATGTTCACAATGAGGGGGGGAACATGGTCTCATTGTTCCATTTCCATTATGTTTTATTGTTCAGTTTTGGAAGCAATATTTCCTACATGATTCCCTTTTGTAGTGACATTGTATAATATTGATCAAAAGTATTGTAGCAATCATGATGTAAGGTTTTGGTAAACCTGTAAAAACCAATTGTGTAAGGTTTTTGGTAAACCTGTAAAAACCAATTGTGTAAGGTTTTGGTACACCTACAAAACCAATTGGTAAGGTTGTTGGTAGAAGCCGGAGAAAACCATCAGTGGAAGAAATGTGCGTTGGCACATGTTTAAGTTTTGTGCAAGCCCAATGCTGCACATTTGCGGAGTTGATCATGAGCACACAGAGGTGGCAGGCTACAATCAGTAAACGAGATATGTTGTACCATGTAAACATTAAGGGGGGGAATGTTAGGAAATTAATTATTAATGTTTACATTATAGTTTGTTAGCTAATATTTAATATTGTTATATATTAAATATTAGGTTTGAAAGTATTTTGTTATAATATATTGTTTCAACAATATATTATTCTTAGATTTTGTTATACCCGTGAATAACATTCCGGGTTAATTGTTGTGACTCCTTCCTATTTTATAGGAGGTTGTTTAGCTGTTATTATGGCTATATATTAGCCTAATGTATTGCATAGGATGATTGGGGACAGAAAATATAATATACAGTGAGTATTATTACTTTGTGTTTGCCATCGGCTGTCCAAATCTCAAGAACATCGATGATGAACAAGTATTCTTATAGGGAAGATCATATGTGATATTATTGATGATGTAGCTCAAAGGATGTGTAGCATTTATAAGTACTGAATCTATCGAAGGTGTTTTATCAGGAAGACAAGTAATTTCATCATGTGTGGTAGTTCTGTCTGAATCATAGGAAGACCTAGGGGAATCAGATAAAACATGTGTAGTCTCATATGAATCATAGGAATACCTAGGGAATTAGATGAGACATGTGGATATTGAGGATCGAGATGGCATTATTCGAGGGATTGGATTTCTAACTTCCTATCCATGGCAAAGGATTCATCGAAGGTGTGGAATGTATGGATTTGAAGGGTGGATGATATGTGATGGGAACATGATCGGGTAAACAACTTGATTAATTCTAACAAGTGGAAAAGAAAATTGATTGATAGTGCTTTGCCATCTAGTGAAAAAGTCTCTAAGGGATTCATTTTTGGATTGTTTGATGGTAGCAAGGTCAAAAATGGTGATTTTGCGAGTGATATTTATAGCAAAAGTGATTAAGAAACAACATATCTAATTGTGTGAAAGAGACCAAAGAATGTCAAGGAAGGGAATTATACCAATCCAAGGTAGGTCTTGCTAGCAACATAGGGAAGGTTCTAAGAAGGAGATCTTGATCATGGATGATGAGATAACATGAATTTATAAAGGATAGTATGTGCTGCTGAGGATCCTCTTGGCCATGGAACATGGTAAATTTAGGAAATTCCCAATGCAGAGGATATGGCTTATATGGTACTGATGGATGGATGGGTTCATTACAAACCTGATCATAAGTGAGGACTTGTTTGGATCCTTTGGTAGTGGTTTCTAAATTTTCTAATCTGTTTGACAGATCTTGTATGGAATCATTTGTAAGATTAAATGTGAAGGAATTGACGAGAGGACATGATTGATTTGACTGATGAAAATGTGAAGTAGTATAGTTTTGTAATAGATGGGATTGATGCGGAGATTGATGAGGGGTAGCTTGAGAGGATATTGTTTATGAAGTGGGTTGTGATAAAGGGATGTGGGGAGATGTGGAAAAATTTTGAGTATGTTTTTGTTGTTGTTGGATGAGAGGAGTTGATTGGGCTTGAGTAGGGATATGTGTATGGATTTGGGATGTTTGAGGTACTGAAAATGGGATTGAAGAAGAGATGGATTGATTAGATGAAGGATGGGGGATATTGATATTTTGATGATATTGTGATGAAGAAGGGGATGTTGGAAAGACCACTTGATGAGATACATTGGACATAGACTGAGAAGCAATAGTTTGGAAATAGTTTGGTTGTGAAGAATAGTCATAGGTTTGTTGGATGGGATTATTATAGGATTGTTGAATTGGATAAGAGGTAGAAGTTCCATAGGGAACATAAGATGGCTTAGATGACTCTAGAAACATGTCAGAGCTAAATAAAGTTGAATGAGATGTGATAGGTTGATAAAATGGGTTATAATGTTGTACTGGTGTAGATAATGATGCATACATATTTTTTGAGGTTTAATCATGAAATTGCTAGAAAAAAAAAACACAATTTCCTAATCAATAAAAAACAACTAAATGGATGGATTTACAAACAAAAAATAAGCAAGAAGAATAAATTTTAAATTTTCTTGATTTAATTAAGAAAATGAAATCTGAAAAATGGATGATGGGTTCCAGAAAATGGAAAGGTATGACTAGTTTCGGTATGTTTATAGGTGGCGTCCTCGATATACCCGAAGGTACGTGAGGCACAACTTTGTAATGCTTCTAGTAAAAGCATGTATATTGGTGCCTAACCCCTCACTCCACGGTCCCGCTAAGTCAAGTGCTTTGAGCCAATATATACCGATAGACAGAGATTATAAACCAACTAAATTGATGGATTTACAAACAAAAGATAAACAAGAAGAATAAGTTTTAAATTTTATTGATTTAATTAAGAAAAATGAAATCTGAAAAATGGATGATGGGTCCCAGGAAATGGAAAGGTATGACTAGTTTCGTATGTTTATAGGTGGTGTCCTCGATATACCCAAGGTACATGAGGCACAACTTTGTAATGCTTCTAGTAAAAGCATGTATATTGGTGCCTAACCCTCACTCCACGGTCCCGCTAAGTCAAGTGCTGAGCCAATATATACCGATAGACAGGAGATTATACTCGGCCAGAACACCGAGTTGACTTCCGTTTGGGTGATGAAATCCCAATCAGTTTCACATGGGTGGGAGTTTTTTGAATGTGTTTTTGATTTTGAAGTGATTTGGTTGTGTGTGAGGGAAAGATAAGTGAATGCAACCAATTAATTTCCCTATTTAAAGCTAGATGATCAAGAAGTATGAAATGGTTTGTTTTAAGACCCAAAACAAAATGTTGATTTTCAATGAGAAAAAAGCCAAAAATGCAAAACGGAAAGCAAAAGGAATGTTTTTAGGACTTATCATAAGATCGCTCCTTTTTATTTATTTTTTTAGATTTTTAGCAGTTTTTCTTAAATCGAGAAAATCCAGCAGATGAGTTTTTCTTAATCGGAACCTATAACCAAATTAGAAGAAACAGAAAATAGAAAGCAAGAAGCAGAAGACAAATTATGAGATGATAAGAAAAACATATAAAGGAAACACATGTAATTGGCCCAAATACATGCAATTAGGATAATCATGGGAAATTATTACACAATGAAAATAGCTAGTATTCTATTGACTGAAATGAAATAGAAGAACAAGAGACAACGGTCCCATCGGGCGTAGAATTTTGATGACAATTTTTCCTCAGGGTTGGTTTGATATTATAAGGCAAAAAAACTAACTCAACCTCAAATATGGTGGGGTTTTCAAGATACCTACAGATGATGTTGGTGTTTGATTAGACTATTGCGCTCCAAAAGTTCCTTTCTTGCGAGTGAACCTGCAATCATAGACACTACACAAGAGGGGATTAAACAAATTTATGGTGTATTTCCTAGAAAAGGCTAGTCCCCATAATTCAATGGACTTCCTTACAAGGATGTTAATCCACTTTTAAGAAATTGATCAAATAATGATAAAGTGAAATGATAATAAATGATAAAATGATAACATGCAATACAACCAAACAATGCAAGGGAAAAGGGACTGACAGGGTCCAAGGCTATATACTAGTCTAGATGGTGGTTCCAAATCCAAAGGGAGTCAAGGAATCACAATATGGCTCAAAGGAGCAAAGATGTGGATGGATATGCGCTTATAAAGGTAAGCGAGATAATGTGTTTGATTTGGATAGATGATAAAATGCTACAGATGGCTCAAGGGAGCTTGATGGGACTTGATGGATACTTGCAAAGGTGAAGTATTAGTTAGGATTGTGGTCTGGTGATAAAAGATAGGTTGGCATGAGAAATGGTTCTGACGATGGAAATCACAGGTGATTAGACAAATCATTGGTGATTGGGAAAATCGTCGGTGATTACTGAAGAATATAGACAAGTTAATAAGAGTTGAGACAAAATTGATTCAAGTTATTAAATGATGAATTATTAATGAAATAACACAAAAGTAAGGTATTTAACTCATTCTAGTTGATGTATAAGACTAATAATTGATGATATTACTGGATGAGAGGAGTCTATAGATGCATCAAAAGAAATATATAGATGATGCATTGAGTTGAGATCTTGGATATGTCAATGGCCTCCAAGAGATGAATGAGAGGCAAATTAATTAAAGAGGGATATAATACAGAAATAATGCTCTTTTCGAAGGCCAAGCCCAAATGATTAACAGTTCCCCTAGAAAAATCCATGGAACTCATATTTATAGAGTTAATAGGAGATAATCTCCAATGATTTAGGGAATCACCGATGATTTAGGGTAGTTCGCATTTGGGAGGAATAAGAGGAGATAAATTGCTATTTTTAACTATAGTGTCATGGGATTTCGAGGTATTGTAATGTGATAACTTAAAGAGGTCAAGACATGTAATTAGGTGAGGATAGAGGTAGTTAAGATAGATGTGGGGATGATTTTAGTAGCTTCCCTAGTTAAACTAGTCGTAACTAGTGTGAAGTAGGGGCTTGTCATAGGGATAAGTGGGGTGATGTTAGATGAGGATGGAGGTAGTTACGATAAATGAGAAGTATTTTTAGTAGGTTTTGTACTTAAACTAGTCGTAATTAGTGTAAAGTGGGGTCTCTAATTTAATTTGCACGTGATTTTTGTAATGGTTGAGGAGGTTACTAAATATGATTGGATATGATTTAGTTTGATTTATATATGGTTTAATGTGATTTAGATATGATTAGATATGATTTGATATGATTTAGATTAGATTTTAGGAAGATATGATTTGGTCTTGATTTACTGATTTTAGGAAAAAGATATGATTTAATTTTGATTTATTTTGGATTTGATTAGATTTATGTTGGCTTTGATTAGTTTTTGGAAATATTCTCGTAGGATTTAGCAAGTGTAAGAAATATTTACAAGGTAAGTGTGAACGTGACTTAGGATTATGTGAGGTGAGTGCTTAATTAATTAATTTAAAGGGTGTAGGGGCAATGCCCTAGGTTTAGGGATGTCCTTTAAATGGTGTGATGCTGAGTTTAATTAAATTAATGGAGGGTATAGGTTTATAAGTATATAACCTTTGATAGAGAGTATGAAAGTAATATGTTAATTAATGATGGTCAGTGTATTCATGCAAGTTAAGTATGGTGATGATGTTGATGTTGATGCTTTAATAAATATGAGGGGTGTAATATGATAATGAAGGGGGCCTAGCGGACAATGGCACTAGAATTAGTGGTGTTAATTTTAGGTGTCTACAACTATTTGCCTAGGCCTCTCCGCGATGTTTTCACCATCTCCACGGCTACCTAATATGTCCTCATCCTCCTCATCATCATGAAGATGTCCTGATCCTATGTACTATGCCACCTATCTTGGGGCACCAATATCATATCCCCTCTACATTGTGGTCTTGGCCTCTACCTCAAACTTACAACCATCTAAATCTCAATTGGTGTTAAATATTCTCCTTTCAATTATCACATGTTATGCTTCCTAAGCCATGGAGTTAAATTCCTTATTACTCCTATAGTGTAAGGACTAAATCTACCTTCACCCTCGAATCGTGGAGATGTATTAGTGGATCCTTGATTGGATCCCTCCTCTAAACCACTCATGAATAGGATCTATTGTGGGCAATGAGCATCCCCACCATGATGATACTGTTGTTGCAGACTCACGGACCCCCGGATGCGATCGGCTTCTAGGTTGATCACTCTAGCATCCAAAGGTGATTTCACAACATGGAAACCTCTCTCCAAGCATGGGACTTGTGAGACTCGAGAGAGGAATCTCTAGATTAGAGGTTGGTTCCTCAAAATCCTCTGATTTAGATCTAATGCTTGCACAACTACAGAGGTTCAGATCCTAATCCTACTCTAACTTGCAAGGAGACAGGGGTAGAAGTGCAAAAATTGAAACTAACTAATGATGGTGATGCACCAAAAGGAGTGGTGAAACATATTTGTCATGAAAATAGACACAGATCAAAGTTCACAAGATAAAACATACACAGATCGATAAGGTATAATTTAGGATCTGAAATGAAACAAATAATACAGACAGAGGATCTCAAACCCATTCACAGAGCTTACATTATCATTTCAAAGTCGAAAACACGCATTACACCCTCGTAGAGGTAAAAGAAAACTATTACAATATTTGGAGAGGTCTGATCCTTGCATCAATCACTTGCTGGAGGTGAAATAAGAAGTCTGCTATGCCCAAAAATGTTCCCCCACTTAGAAATGAGCCAAAAACTGGCTTTTACATGCATGGGTCGAGCCTGTGAGACAAAACATACAAAAATATGAGAGCCCATCCCTCCTCAACTACGAGATGCATTAAAATGGCATGGGGACCTTACAAACCCATACTCTATCATTTTGACTAGATTACAGGAGAATGCGACCCATTCTGCATTAAATCTGGTCGCTGAATGTCACTTCGCCATGAACATGTGTCGAGCTGTTTCTCAATTTTCTCTCTCCAAACTGCACCAAAACTCAAGAATAACCTTGCAATAATGTATAGAATTTCACAAGCTTTCCGTTGATATAAAGAACGTGCAAATCCGAGCTCTGGATCGAAAGATATGTCGATCCAAGATTTAGGCACAAAACAGTGTGAACCGTGTTTTGAAATTTTACCGCGCTCTCGCCACCTGGATGACACGTGTCAAGCGTTGATTGATGCATAATTCTCTCTCCTTCCCTGTCCCACGTGTTTTCTTGCTTCATTGGACATGTGTCCTCTTTTTATTGGCTCGGCCGCTTTGAAACCTTTCCTTTGACTTTTGGGGCTTTTTCCCTGTGACACGTGTCGTGATTTGATTGGTCCGCGGGTCTGCTGGCTTTTCGCGCCCTTTGTGTCTTTTTGTCCCAGATGTCCCAGTGCTGTTTAGGACACAATCCTCCGATCTACCCGAAATGGGCTTCCTTAACCCTTATCCGGCCGATGACACTTGGCGTTGCTTGATTGGCTTTCACTCCTTCTGCTATCCGCATCCCATGCGTCCCTTTGTCCCAACCGTCCCAAAGACAAAATTTCTCTCGCTTGGGTGAACCGGCCGGTTGGCGTCCTTCACGCACTCGCGCCCGATGTCCCAATGTGAAAGTTCCCCATTTAGGCCGAACCGGCTGGTTCGGGTCCTTCACGTACCTTTGTCCCACTTGCTCCCGATCGTCTGGGACAAATTCTTCCGAACCGCCTGGGCCGGCTGTTCGCGTCTCGCTGCGTACTCCTTGTCCCGCTTGCTCCCGGTTAAAGACTTAGACAAATTTTCTTTCTTTCAGCCAATTTGGGCATTTCACGTCCTGCGCGCGTATGGCCTGGGCCCGTCGTCCCAATTCTGCTGCGCAGATTGCCTGGTGGCTTTTTCGGCCGGTTCACGCCCCAACGTCCCAAATGTCCCGACTATTGCGAGGACTAGGACTTAGCCAATTTTCACAATTCTTTCTAGCCCAAGCTTTTTTTTGCAGCTTTCTCACATTTTCTCAGAACTTTCTCTTTTCAACCTAGACAGAGAGTTAGAAAAATCATGGGGACCCTAGAAACATGATTTTTTTCCTTGAATCGATCCGTTTTCCTGGGACTTGAGAATTCTGATGCATGTTATCGAATTAACCCTGGGGGGTGAATTTGGATAACAATTTGGTGACTCAGCGGGGTCATCTACCTACTAGATGAAAAGACCAATTGCACAAGTAGTCCATTGGGCATGGAGTCATCAAATATTCTATTTAGAACCCTAACTGACTCAGAATGTGCAAGGAGGAAGATGGAATGTCACCCGATGAAAGCAAGGACTGATAAACATCTCCATGTATAAAGTAAGCATAAGTGCCAAAGCACTTACGGAAAACAAAACTAACCTACAACAAAACAATGTGCACAAGCACTTGGAGGAAAGAAAATATAATCTAATATTTACAGGTAGTGAACTTCCTTCTAGAAGTAACACTTGAGATAGATTCCATTGACCGGAATCAGAGTTCTTCACCATCCAATGAGGCCAATTGGAAAGCATTGTTGTTCTTGCACTTTCGACCATGTATGGGCTACACTCCAAATGGCATCAAATTTTGAATGCCTTCCCGGTTTTCTCTATCCACATCCCATTTCAACACTAGATCTCTAACTTGAAAAGATCTATCTTTGGCCTTCCTATCAAAGGTCTTCTTGATCAAAGCTTGATCCTTTTCCATTGCTTGGGATGCCTGATTTCTGATCTCTTGTAGCTCCATCAACTCTGCATACCTCACTTCCATGGGCTCAAACTCTAGCAACTCTAGCTGTTTCATGAGTTCCAATGTTGGAAACTCAAGTGACATGGGCAAGGTTGCCTCTCTTCCATAGACAAGCCTGAATGGAGAGTTACTTGTGGATCTTTTGGGAGTTATCCTATCAGCCCATAAGGCTGATTTCAGTTTGGTATGCCAAGACCTCTGATTCTCATCAAGATTCCTCCTAATGATCCTCAACAAGTTCTTGTTTGTAGACTTGGCCTAGCCATTACCCTAAGGGTAATAGTTCGATGAAGTGCTTAGGTAAATACCGCTTCTTGACAGCCCACTCACCACCCTAGATCCAATGAATGCAAATGCATTATCAGAGATTATTGTAGCAGGTACACCAAATCTGGTCATTATTCCCTCATAAAAGTCTAAGATGCTAGACTCATTTGCCTCTTTGAGTGCTACCGCTTTCGCCTATTTGGTGAAGTAGTCTGTGGCTGTCAAAATCCATTTGTGCCCTTGGCTTGAATTGGGATTAATGACTCCAATGAAGTCCAAACCCCATTGCATGAATGGCTGGTCAACTAAGATTGGATGCAATGGAAGGGAAGCAAACTTCTCTTTTCCTATGAAGAATGCACAATTCTTAAACCTCTTGATCCATGCATAACAATCATTGAATATTTTAGGCCAATAATAACCAACCTTCATGATTTTTAGAGTCTGTCACTCTTATTGCAAAATGGCCTCCAAATGGTCCATCATAGAACTCTTCTAATACCCTTTGAATCTAACTTGTGCTAATGCATCTCAAAGAGCACTCCATTTACATCTTTTTTGAACAAAACTCCATCAACAATGGCATACAGGACAGCCTGCAATCTGAAGTGTCTCCTTTAGGTCTTGCTCATCTTCGGAGGGCATAGGCCTATGCCTAGGAAGTGCATAATACCTTGGGTCCAGCAAGGAGTTGGGGCAGCATTGTCTTCTTCTTGTTTGCCACTTGGCTCATGACTATCCTGGACTGTCAAAACAGCCTCTTCTTCATTGCATACTTCTTTTTGTTTCCCCAAACCAGCTACTCACACAATCCTTTCCCTCTTACTAGCTTGGTGATCTTGATCTCAATGTCATACTCCATGACATGGGTGATCCAACCTTCCCTTTTCTCATTCAAATCCTTGTTGAGGAGGAAGTCCTTAACCCCAACATGTGAGACCAGTAGTTGAATCTTATTGTTTGAGACTAAATGTCTGAACTTCTTCAAGCTCCTGATGACAGCAAGGACATGCTTTTCGATGAAAGAATACTTTATTTCGTAATCTTCCAAGGTTTGGCTGAAGAATGCTATGGGCTGTTCTAAACCTTCTCTATTCAGCTGTGTTAAGATAGCTGAGATTGTGTCTGATCCTCCAAACGCATACAACATGAAGTCCTTTGAAAAGTCTGGGTTGATAAGAGTTGGAGCTTGTGATATTGCATGCTTGATGCTTTCAAAACTCTCTTTGCCTTCTGCTGTCCATTTGAATGCCAGAATCTTCTTCAACATCATTGTTAGAGGCTTCACAAGAGTGGCAAAATTAGGCACAAATCTGCGGACAAAGTTTATCCTTCCTAAGAAGCTTTGAAGATATTTCTTGTGGTGTGGCAATGGGAGTGTTCGATGGCTTCAACCCTTTCAGGATCAATTGTTAGCCCTTCCCTAGAGACAATGTGGCCCAACAATTTTCCCTCGTGTGCCAAGAATATACACTTCTTTGGATTCAACGACACTCCAAACCTTCTACACCTCTGAAACACTTGTCTGAGGTGAAAGAGATGGTCTGTTGCATTCTTTGAGAAGACAGTGATATCATCTAGGTATACCAGCACTATATTGTTGATTAAGCCTTTGAATGCCATATCCATAGCTCGCTGAAATGTTGCTCTGGAATTTGATAGGCCAAATGGCATCTTCTTGTAGGCATAGGTGCCCCATTTAGTGGTGAAAGCCATCTTGAATTGATCTTCTTCCTTCACCATTATCTGATTATAGCTTGAGTATCCATCAAGTAGTGAGAACCTTTCTGAACCAGCTACAACTTGCAATATTTGCTCCATGGAAGGGAGTGGGTAATGGTCCTTGAGGGAGGCTCTGTTCAAGTCTCTGAAGTCAACACACAGTCTAATTTATCCATTTCTTTTTCTCACTGGCACCAAGTTTGTAACCCAACTTGAGTGTTTGATGGGGAAGATGATACTGGCCTCAATAAGCTTGCTTAACTCTTTTCTCATGAGAGGTTCAATATGGGGATTCACTACCCTTTACTTTTGCCTAACAAGCTTGGATTCCGGATCCACTCAATAGTATGTTGTGCCGATTTGGGTTAAAACCTCTTAGATCTTTGTAAGTCCAAGAAAAGATATTTGGGAACTCTTGACAAAGCTGAACAAAATCATATTTCTCTTGTGAGGTACTTACTTTGCCAATCTGCAATGTTTTGCCTTCTTCCACTAAAATAGGCTCTGAATCTTCACCCTTCACTTGAATGTTTGCTTTCTCCTTTCGGAACTGATCATTCGATTGAAGATTGACTCCAAGGTTATGAGGCCTTTTGGTAATTTGTTAGTTCTCAACTGTACTACCTGATCACCATATTGCTGCTCCAGCTTGTCTTGATTTCTGGCGGAGAACTCAGCTTCTTCTTGTAGGAAATTAACAATTTGTTGATCATTCTCGAAGACTTGCCAACTTGTGTTGTTATCTAGAACAACTGGTCTCACGACCAATTTGATATGAGGCTGAGATTTCTTACTTTTGATACTCTCTACAACATCAAACGCAGCCCCAATTGCTGCAAGTCTGTCAGCAGCTTCATTCTTTTTCCTTGGGATGGAATTGATGCTAAAAGCTTCAAAATCTTCAATAAGATCCCATACCCAATTTTTGTAGCACTTAAGCAGATCATTTTTGGCAGCATTTTTTCCTTTGACTTGGTTTACGACCAGCTCACTATCACCAAATACTTGTAAATTCCTGATGCCTCTCTTCATTGCCCAGTGCAGTCCATGAATTAAGGCTTCATACTCAGCTGTGTTGTTTGAGCAAGAAAACTGAAAATGGAAGGCTGAGTAATACTTTATACCTTGCGGTGAAATGAGCATAGCTCCTCCTCCTGCACCTTGTCTACTCCTTGATCCATCAAAGAACAATTTCCATACTTCATTCTTGTCCTTATGATCTGGCTTGGTGATGCTAGGAATAGGTTGATTTTCTTCGTGTATACAATAGACTCCTAGCTCAGATTCTTCTACTTCTTGATAGGGATCAAAAGCATGTATCTTGTTTGCCCATTCATCAAGAGTTAGATCCGGGATGCTTCCAACCTTAGTGTCAGCTTCATCAGTGCTAGGGTGATCTTCTTGATCAAATGCTGAGCAATTGGCATTAATCTGACTTGGAGTGTAAGGCTCAATATGGAAGTTTGCAATAGGTTCGGATCTGATTGTGGCCTTAGTTCCATATCTTGTTCTGAATAGCATGTGTGACCAATCAGTAGACAAATACCCCCCAATCTTGGCTGTGAAGTCCCTTGACAAGCAAAGGGCAAAGAGTGGTGGAAGGTCTATGATTGATACATCTTGTAAAACAACAACATTTGGACATGCATGCAAGGTAAGACTCAAGTTTCTAATCACTCCAACTGTTGCTACTGCTGTTCCATCTAACTGCACTACCCCTTTGGATGTTATTTCATACTGGAGCCCTAGCTGATCAGCTATTTGTTTGGGCATGACAGAACTACTTGCCCCGGAATCAATCATGCAATTGTGTACTAGCTGATTTCCAATGATCAACGAAACATAGAAAGGAGGGGGCTTCAACATCTTACCTTGCTGTCCTCCATGATTTCCCCCAGGCTGGGCAGCATTTGTAAGCACTTTGTCTTGCATCTGAACCCGCTGATTTGAAATTGGCCAGTCCTTCATGGTAGCTTGCAGCAAATCTCTTTGTCCTGGGATGGATAGGGATTCCCACATTGATATGTTGACGTTTGTCTTCTTCATCTGATCAATGATACTGAATGGTGATGAAGGATCTCTCTGCTGTCCCTTGGTTTGCACATTTACTTCTTGCATGTGGGTAGCAACAGCTAGCATTTGAGGTTGAAACGTCATTTATGTTGATTTCCATGTAGAGAATTTCACAAGATTTCCGTTGATATAAAGAACGTACAAATATGAGCTCGGATCGAAAGATATGTCGATCCAAGATTTAGGGCACAAACCAGTGAAACTACGTTTTGAAATTTTCCCGCGCCTGCCACTAGATGACACGTGTCAAGACTCGATTAGATGCGTAATTCTCTCTCCTTCCCTATCTTATGGGTTTTCCTACTTCATAAGACACGTGTCCTCTTTTTTTTATCGGCTCGGCCGCTTGCTTGAAACCTCGCCATTTGACTTTTGGACCTTTTTCCCCTGTGACACGTGTTGTGATTTGATTGGTCCGCAGTCTCGCGGCTTTTTGCACTCTTCGCGTCTTTTTGTCCCGATGTCCCTATGCTATTTGGGACAGAATCCTCTGATCCACCTGAAATGGGCTTCCTTGTCCCTTATTCGGCCGGTGACACGTGGTGTTGCTTGATTGGCTTTCGGCTCCTTCGCTATCCACGCCCTTTGTCCCAACTGTCCCAAGACGAAATTTCCCTATTTCAGTGAACTGCCAAGCCAAGGCTTCGCTTCGCGAACCCGCAGCTCGAGATGTCCTGTGTGAAAGTTCCCATTTCGGCCGAATCGCCGCCATGTCCTTCGTGTACCTTTTTCCCACTTGCTCCTGCACTGTCCGGGATAAATTCTTTCAAACCGCCTTGTTCGGCGGTTCGCCAAGGCCCACCGCGCACTTGTCCCGCTTTGCTCCCGGTAAAAGACTTAGACAAATTTTCTTTTTTTTCGCCGATTCGGGCATTTCGCTTTTACAGACTTATGGCCTAGTCGTCCCAATTGCTGCGCCGTGGACTACCGGGTGGCTTTTTTGGCCGGTTTGCGCCTAACATCCCAAATGTCCCGACTGTCATGCGGACTAGGACTTAGCCAATTTTCACAATTCTTTCTGGCCCAAGCTTTTTTTGCAGCTTTTTCACCTTTTCTCAGAACTTTCTCTTTTCAACCTGGACAAGAGAGTTAGAAAAATTTTGAGGGGACCCTAGAAACATGATTTTTTGCCCTGAATCGATCCGTTTGCCTGGGACTTGAGAATTCTGATGCATGTTATCGAATTAACCCTGGGGGGTGAATTTGGATAACATATACTACCTCTAACTATGTGTTATCACTACTCGTATCCTACTTGGTCATAATGGTGGTACCCTCACCTCTCGCTCATATAGCCTCTATAGCATGAAAAAATGGTAGGTGGCAATGTTGGTATCGCTATGGGCTTTGGTCACCCAAACTATCTTAGGACCGTACTCAGCGCATGGGTCTCCACCCAATATACATAATGAGTTTGCACCTCGGCTTATTTTATCCAAATAATCTATCCTAGGCCAATTGGGCCACTGATCCACATTCCTTACATAGGGATATCATATAAAATCATCTCGGACCCACCTCGTGTTAGTGGTCAAAATTCTCTAAGTGATATCACCGGTGGCCCATTTTCCCACTAAATAACTCTCAAGGAATCCACCACTACTTCCAATGGTGTTATTATTAACCTATACATAAGGAACCTCTCATATATCCACAATGTCAATAATATGATGGGTCCCATGACCCTTTGACCTCTTTGCCTGACCCTATAAAGATCATGCACCAATTGCACCCATATGGTGGTGCCCCAACTAAACAACACCCCATGATATATAAAATCTCTACATATAATTATTAAGAACAATGGGATTGCTCCATCTACCCCGTATCACACTATCCATTCTATAAAAATCATCATAACCACCTTTTAAATATCTAGAATCCTTATATCATACACATCGTGCCGAGTTAGAAATATAACATACTCTTGTCATATGTCTCACTCCTAAGTAGCCCCTACAACTCGGGATTTCCACTCTACAACTTCTGAACTAAGATCACAATACATACATGTCTCTCTAATGGGTAACCCTGAGAATGCCATGAAAATATTCCAAGGTTAGTGCCATCTCTATGGTATCATATCCCGTCCACCATCGAAAGGTGTTGGAATTTGTATCCCATGCAGCTAAAAAAATATTTAATAGATCTAAATCCAATAGTATCCTGGGCATCTCCATGATGCCCCTAAATCCACAACCCTATAATTGGGTTACCTATACCTAACTTAGTCCGACAATCAAAATACTAAGCCATGATACATCTACACACTACCATAGAAAGATCCTTCACTCGCATGCACACACAAAATGAAAAAATAAGCATTAGAACTTTGAAACAATCAATTCAGAATTTAAAAATAAAAATTATAGCTTACATCTACAAAAATTCCTAGGTCATTCAATTCTTTGGCTAAATACCATCAACCATCTAGCTAAATTCCATCAACCCTCTAGTAAAAATATCTACCATTCCCTATGCCATTGGCTCCGGAAACTTTTTGCCCCCATTCCAACATCATCGGACCTCTTATTCCAAAGGGGCCGATGGTGTCTAGCCTAAACATGGACACGAATTTCCCAAATTTAACTCACAAAAATCTACAAAATGATAAAATGAAATCTAAATCCCTCCCAAACCCACTTGTATTTTTCCTAACCAGACACTAAATTACATACTTGGTTACATTTATAGGTACGAATTACATACCACTATTCATATGATTCATAAATGAGAAAACTAGTAATTGACATTTGTCTTTGGTCTCTTTTCTTTCTTTCTTGCTTTCTTTGTGGCCTTGCACACCTCCCTACCTAGTTTGAATTTCACCGCTTTATCTTTCTTGCTCCGCACACTAGTGCCCAAGTGTCCTTGTACCCTCTGGGCACCCCGACCTCTTTGTATCTTACTCCCCCTTTTGAGCCTCTTTTATCTTTTTGGGCAACTTGTTTTCTTGTGGGTTGGTCTTTTAGTTGTCAATAAGGAAATTCAAACAAGGGAATCATATAAATACAAAGCTATGTGACCATAATAAGGGACCAAGATCTAAACATATATTACTATCACCTACGGTACCTATTAGTGCAAATCAGCAGCACCCCTGGATGTTGATCAGATTTCTAGTTTGATATTTTAGCATCCAGTGTGATTGCACCACATTGAATCTTTTCCCCAAGTGTGGGACTTGTAAAAATGGAAAAGAATCTCTAGATTAGAGGTTGGTTCCTCAACTCCTCTTATCAGTATATGCATGAAATTTGCAGAGGCTTAAATTCACAATTCCTACTCTAAATTCCAAGGGGACAGAGATAGAGAATGAAAGAAAAATGAGACTAATGCTAATAAGGTGATGCACCAAAGGAGTAGTAGACACCTGCTACTACAAAACATACACAGTCCAGGAGGAAATATAGCACAAAACATGCACAAATTTCCAAAATTTAATGAGAGGTTAGGAAAACAATGATAAACATATGAAAGGATTGAGAAAACTTTTAATCACAGAGCATACATTATCATTCCAGGTCCAACACAGTGCATTACAATGACCAAGAGGAAAAAGAGATGTTGTATTTGCATGGAAAGGTAAAAATTTCCACAAATTTTTCCAAAAAGGAAGAAAAAGGGAAGTTGCAGAGCTAAAAGAGTGTCTCCTTTTTAAAAATGAGCCCATTCTGGCTTTTACAATGCAAAAATGAGCCCAGGAGAGAGAAACGTGGGAAAATGTGAGAGGAGCTTCAACCACCAACCAAAATGCAATAAAACAACATGGGCATCCTTAAAGGTCCATTCCCTGACATTTTTCACCATGCTTTGGGAGAGAATGCGAGCCATTCTTCATTAAAATGGTGGTTGAAACGTCATTTCTGTTGATTTCCATGTGCTAGAGGTGTTTTCCAATTTTCTCTCTCTAAACTCCACTAAAACACAAAATTGAGCCCATAATCATGTAGATAATTTCACCAGATTTCTATTGATATAAAGAACATGAAAAACTGATCTCTGGATCAAAAGTTATGGTCATTTGAAAAATTAGGCCAAAACAGGGCCAAAATGGGTTGCGGGCCGAAAATTTGAAATTTTCCCACTTTCTTGCATTTGCAAATTTTTTTCCAAAAAACTTCGTGCTCCATAGGTCCGGTGCCACATGGCATGTTCTCGCTTGGTTGCGGGCCTTTCCTACTTTTTTTCCATCATTTTGGACCTTGGAAAATTTTCCAAAAATTCTCCGCCGGCTGGATGACTCGAGGACACGTGGCATGATGTGATTCGTCAGTGGGCCCTTCCTCTCAATATTTCGTTGCTTTGACCATTTTCCCTAAGTTGGACATGTGGCATTAGCTTATAGGCCATAGGATTTTCCTTTCAAAATTCTCTCAGGGGCCTGCCTTCTCCATTTTGTCGCCACGTGGACACGTGGCAAGATCTAACTGGTTGCGGCCTTTGGGAGCGGACTTTTTCTTTACCTTTTTCCTTTGAAATTGCTTTGGGAAAAAATCCCAACTTTTCCCCGCGCTCCACAGGTCTTCAGGACACATGGCCTCCTATTATTGGCTCGGGCCTTGGGAGTGGCTTTCCTTTGATTTTTTACACTTGGGTGAAAAAGGAAAAATCCTTTCGTGCCCTTGACCCCCGACGCCATGGCGATATGTGGCTTCGATCGATCGTTGGTGGTCCTTCGGGCTGAAATTTCCCTTTCACACCTCCTTCAAACACTTTGCCAAATTTCTTAACTTCCTCCATGCCCCGCCAATTCTTTGCTGATGTGGCATGCTCCCATTGGCTCGGCATTTTCTAGGGAAATTTCCCATGGCGCCAACACTTAGTCAAAATTTGAAAAAATTCTCCCACTTTCGCCACTTCTTTGGCCCAAGGACATGTGGCAGCATCCAATCGGCGGCCTGGGGTGAAAAATTCCTTCTAAAACCCTTCCAAACACTTGGTAAAATTTCCAAGTTTACCTCCGCCTCTGCCCTTCCGAGGACACGTGGCCTCATATTATTGGCTCGGGCTTTTCCTGGGAAAATTTCCCACAAAAACTCCACCAAGCCATAACTTCAAAAATACATGGAGTTAGGAGGAAAACTTTACCTTTCTGGAAAGATGAGAAAAATATCTATCCAATGGTGCCATTTCCAGAAGGTTTTTACATGCCTAAAAATGAACAATTCTAACGAGGCACAAGAGAGGGAGGAATGAAGGAGTTATCCAAAATAAGCAAGGGGCTTATTTTGGATAACAGCCCATCCAAAGGCATTTCAAGAGCATCAAAGAATCCATCTAGCTTCATTCAAGGGATAAGGGAATACATTTTTCTACATACACTTCATAGGATGGGAAGTTCATTTTGACATACACACATCTATTCACATTGTTACATATAGCTATTGCTCGTTATTAATTTCATCTTACATAAGAGCTTCCTAGGGTAAAATTCTACACATACGCACACAAAACTACATGGATCCTAAGATGTCATGTAAAGATTATTCATAATTTCACTCTATTGGGTTACCACTGGGGTCGGTATGACTCTCCGTTTTCATATTTTTCTTTTTAGGATTTGATGTGTTTTGGGGTTTTGAGGAGGTCATTTGTTTTGCAGGTTACAAAGCTAATTTTGCGGGAATAGTGCGACATACAGTGACCAAAAATGAATATTAGTGAACATCTTGCGGGCACTAAAAAAATCAATTTCTAATGTTTTTCAAAATGATGGGTGCCCAAAAGTATTCTATAGTACCCAAGTGCCCCCGACCCATTCTAGCGCCCCACTCCATTTTATTCTAATTTTTTTGCAATTTAATGAGTGTCGTTGTGACACATCCCTCCTCTTGTTCATAAGTGTTCTAGTCTAGCATACTTTAGGATTTAATTATGAACTTATCTAAGTATTTTATCCTCTCTCTTGCACCTATTGTTTCATATTTCTTTATCTTATTTCTTGTGTCATATATGTACTTCATTACTTTTTATTGTGTTGTGATTCTACAATTAGTATTTCACAAAACTTTTATATTTTTCTAAATCATTTGGTGAACTCGTCTTATTCAAATGTTCTTGGGTTTTCATTTCATAACTTCTGTCATTTTTCCTAGGGTCACCTCATTATGGATATTTCCATTCATGATTTATTGCTAGCCAATCCTAAGTGTAGAGATAAAATCATTTCTCTCTTGGCTAATAATAACATTCCTTCTACTACTCATCCAACATATATTTTATCAAACATTTTTACATGCTTTGATGGGTGTCGTCATTCCCTTTATTTATTCAACTTCTTGTTGATGTCACATCAAACTAGGGTGTGTCTAAAGTTATATGCAACAAGAGTAATTTTAACCGATCTAGTAGTTGATCGTAGTTATTTTTGTATTTTCTCGGGGTCTCTTTAATGTCTTAAGGAATTCTTAGTAAAAACTTATTTAAATCAAACTATGAAAACTTGTTGAAAGTGAAAACACCAAAGATTTGCCGAAAGGAAACACACTTGCTATTGGAAAATAAACACACTTGCTTCAAAGTAAACACACTCAATTTAGAATACTTTGAAAGCAATTACAAGAAATATAAGAATATATCTAAACACCTACAAGAAAAAGTATACAACAGAGTTTAACTGAAAGAATTAAAATAATACAGAATTAACAGATCTAAGTTATTTTATGAAGAAATATAAATACCAAATAAACAAATATCCTAGTCCTTGGGGAGTGCGCCCTTGCTCCTCCTCGAATCAGGATTTAACAACTTAGAATTCTCTCAAATAGGAATGGGTATTTTATTGATAAAACATTCGAATTACAAACATACTTGGATCTCGACTACTTAGTCTATTTCTCTTCTCTATTCTATTTCTATCTCATTCTATATCTTCTATTATATTATCTACTACAGGTGTAATTTTATATACATTTTACAATCACAGTTATCTTAATGATTCTCGATGAAATTGAATCATTCCCAAAATAGATGTTGAGTCGATTACAGTTGATCGGATAGTCAGTAGGGATAACTCACCCTAGATTTGTATTCAGAAATCTTCTCATCCTTTCCCGATTGAAAGGGTCAGTAGATGCAAAATCTTTAGGTGTGGTTAAAATAGATAACTCCCATTAGTTTCTGAACTTTGGAGAAGTTCCAGAACCATAGGAATTTGTTAAGGATCAAAACTATGAGAGTTCCGGACCTATCCCCAGGAGTTCGGAACTAAGTCCAAAAATTCCGAACTAAATACTGGAGTTCGGAACTAAGTCTAAAATTTTTGGAACTAAATGATGACTGTGTGATGGAGTTCCGTAAACTAGCTTGTAAGTTTTGAAAGTAAGTAGTGTGGGAACAAATGTTGCTGAAAACATACCGAATGCTTCCCAGCTTCATTTCCTCGATTGATTAGACATACTTTATTACAAAATTGAATTCAAACACGCACTTGTCGGAATTCTAGAGAATTTAAACATTAGAATCATAATCAATCAAAAGATAGACAATTACATCATAACTCATATCAAATTAACTAAAAGTCACACAATGCAACCAAACTTAATAAAAAGGAGAGTAAGATGAGATTATATATTATACATTAATTAGACATATTATGGCTTCATCGTTTCCCCCAAACTTATTTGTAAGTCCCTTTACAAAATTCATTCTTCAAAATTAGGTTTATAAGTTCTACATTCCATTTGATTAGTCAAATCAAATGGTCGAAACCGGGTTTTCCAATGCTTAAACATAGATGTACTGTACCCTTCTCCTACTTCTATTTTCCTCTCCCATTGTTCAAATTCAGCAGGGTCTTGAGGTTCTCTATTTTTCCAAGGAGACATGGGGGTGAGAAGTAGAGGGGCCTTGTTTGCATTCCCATCCATATTTTCCTATAGGTTTCATTGACTTGGGGAATTATTGCACATAAAGATTTTGCCCTTTCTAAACTCTAGATCAGATTTTTTCGGAAATTACTTCCCTTCTTCTCAAGGAAATAGTAAGGAGTTCCCACCTCTTTGAGCATCCTTCATAAATATCTTCAAAATTTTCCTCCTCATAGGAGGTGAAGGCATCAATACTCTTTTGCAAAATGGAAAGATAGTGTGTATTGAATATCTCATCGAGGCATGAGTTCTAAAATGTGTGAGAAAGGAAGAGGGTTTACCATAATGAGATCTCATACAAAGCCCTGTTGAGCTAGCTTGCAATAAAAATTTAGATACTCTTTCCTTCCATGTAATTTTTTTGCAAAACAAAGACAAATGCATTAAGTCGGATCTACCCTACATACAAATTGATCATAAATCTTGTGTTTTTCTCTAGCATAAAATTGTAAAGATAAAATTCACACATAAGATTTTTCTTCTTAGGGCTGGTTCATCTTTTAATTCATGTGGAAGACCACATGCAATTCTTGATAGTGTCAAAGTGGATGAATTGCTCTTCCAAAAATACACTATATGCGGGAGAGGGCCTCTTCTAGGAAAGCACTTTCTCACTCATAATACGTACCATATGAATTTTTGCAAGGTATTTATATTTATTTGCTTCCTCATAAAGCTTTTATTCCCATTCCTTTCTTTCCTTCATCTCTTCCTCCATCTTGGTCTTCAATTCTTCATTTAATGTTTTGGCTTCTCTGAGCTCCTTGCAAGTATCATTCCATAGTTGTTTGAGTGGAAAATAGGTCAACTCAGTCTATGCAGAGGTTGTGGACACAACACTCTATTTTCTGGAAGTCTGAAATTCTTCTTCTTTTTCTATCAGCTACTTCCCAGTTCTAATAGTTCCTCAGTCCTGGCTACAAACTAAGTTGTTAGCTCATCAATGAGCATTTCCCTTTGTTCTAGCTTAAGTTTAAGGAAATCTAATTCCTCATCCTTTTCTCTGATAATGAGCTCTGCTCTAGACAAGAACAGAGCTTGTTTAACTTGTTGTCTTTCTTCTTCCTTTGAAATTACTTGAGGAGTTGGGCATTCTTCCTCTATCAAAGGAAATTTTCCTTTTCTTATCCTGGATGCCAACTCTTCTTCTTCATGTGGCAATGCTGATGGTTCAACCAATTCCTAAAAATATTGCTCTTCAAATCTCTCTTCTCCTATGTCCATTTCAGCTTGACTTGGCTCAGGTGGAGTCATGGCCATGCTACCCAAAATGTCAGCAGCTTCTTCTTCCATCCTTTCCTGCTCACTCCTTCCTTCTGGGGTTTCCCTTGACCTCTTATGATTTTTTCTTATTTGGGGAAGTTCAACATGCCCAGTAGTGAATTTCCTTCTAGAGCTTCTTCTTACTATTCTTTCTTTCTCTTGTGTGGGTGAGCTATCACCGTCAGAGACAGATATTGGCTCCCCTGAAGTTGTTGTAGAAGAAGGAATTTCCTTCACAGGTATAGAAGGCTCTGTTATTTTTATCTTTCTCACCGACCTTCTTTTTTTGGTATGTTTTCTCTTTCCATTTCCCTCTATCCTTATGTAGGGGCATCAATTTCTAGATTAGTTGAAGGAGAGAATGGGGTTGGAATTGTCCTTATAATATTAGGGTTTTTCTTGAACTTGCCAAGAAACTTGTCTCAAATTTCTTCTCCATTATTCTTTAATAGGAAATGGTGCTAGCATATTAAATGAATTAGACCATGATGCCTAATTGTCCCAACACCCTATGAATACCTCTGAGCCATGGTCTGGATAGAATAAAAAAGAAACCTTGGAAGGTTTATTATGTACTTAGGTTTGGTGGCTCCATACTTCGATATATGAGCATTTTTAAGACTTCTTTTCCCACAGACCCAAATTGACCATCACAGGTTAAATATTTTACTATCCAAAATGCTACCCTGTTAAAGGGTTTAGGAAAACTCGCCCTTCTAACCTCTTTTATGATTTTATTTGTATTATAGATGTATTGGGGTTCAGTTTCTCCTTCTTTTAGTAAGAATTCAACCAATTATTTCAAAGTCCCCTTGGCAAGTTGTGAGACGTGCACAATTGGCACTCAAGACACGTTACTTACAATATTTATAGAAAAATGAATAAATATATTTCTCACCTTTTTTGAATTGTTCTAGGTTTATTACAAATTCTCTTACCAATTCATCACCATGCCTTAAAAAATTCTTCAAGAACTCTAGCCTTCCTTTATGCTCAAAGATGGATGCCACTTCTTTGTCTACGAGCAGCGCTTGGAATCATCCTCTAGTTTAGATTTCTTCTTAATCCCCATATCGACTTGATTTTTGTCTCTTTTGATTTTGTGTGAATTGGTTACAGCCCTTTTCCTTAGTCATGTGGAACTAATGAATTTGGCTATGGAAGCTCTGTTCTTAGCTATAGAACCTCAATTCTTAGCTTTGAAACTTCAATTCTATGTTCTTTGCTATGGAATACAAACTTAATTCGATGCTCCTTCCTTAAAATATCTCTGTAACTTATTTCACTTGATTTTTGCAATAATGATTACTAATGATAACCATGCTACCACTTATTCCATCTAAATCAATTTCATGATTACACACTTGTAATCATAATGTATAAATAGATGACTCATCATACCTACTTTTAAATTAAGTCAAATCATAAATGAAAACATCTAATCAACCATAAATAAGTTAAAAGACATAATTACTCATCCTTAATGATGTAATCCTTTTGCTATGATGACTTGTCATTCTTATAAGTGGAACAAAACATGATTAGATAAGACAGCTAGGATTCAAAATAATTCCTTTATTTGAACTAGCCAAAAGAGGTCAACCGCCATTTTTTTTTCAATTGACTTTTGAGAGAATTTCTTCTTTTTATATTTTATATTATTTTATATTTTATATTTTACATTTTTTATTTTTGGGGAAGAAAACACCATTTTCTAGTTTTCATCTTCTTCCCTTTATTCTGGATCTATCATCTGGTTATTTGATCATTTTGGAAGAACTGGGTTCTTCCATATGATCAAATTATTTGTTTGCTTCAATCTTCCTCAAGAATTCATCCTTAGTGGGAGGCTTCCTATAGAGTTTCAGCCTATGTCCATTGACCAAGAGTGTTTTGCTACTACCATCAATGGGAAGTAACTAAATAGAACCATTGTCAAATATCTACTCAATCTGATAGGGTCCTAACCATCTGGTTCTCAATTTTCCCTTGAATTGTTGGTACTTAGAATCAAACAACAATTCCCAGTCTCCTACTTTGAATTTCATTTTCTTGATATGTGTGTCATGTCATTGCTTCCTTTTCTCTTGAATCATCTCTGTCTGCTAAAGTGCTTCCAACCTTAATTCATCCAACTCATTGAGTTGAAGGATTTTTTCTTTTTGAGTTACATTCAACTCAATTCCCACCTTTACTGCTGTCCTCAATGTTTGAAGTTCAATCTCTATAGGAAACAAGGTATTTTTCGCATAGACTAATTCATATGGTGAAAACACTTGTTGTAGTTTTCCAAGTTGTATTATAAGCCCAGACAGCTTCTAGTAGTCTCTTTACTCAGTCTTTTCTCCCATCTCGCAATCGTTTTGGTAAGGATGTTATCCAATTCTCTTTTTGTTACTTCATCTTATCCATTTGACTTTGGGTGGTAAGGAGATGAATTCCTATGATTGATTTGGTAATACCTTTTGAGAGATTAGATCTTATTAGACATGAATTGTGGTCCCCGATCTGAATCTATGCTCCTTGGTGCTCTAAACTTTATCATAATTTTGTTCCAAAGGAAATTAACAACTGCTTCCTTAGTGGCATTTTTCATGGCTACACTTCACCATTTTTTTCATATAGTCAGTACATATAAGAATATATTCCTTACCTTGTGAAGGAGGATTAAAGGGACCAACAAAATCCAGTCCTCATCTCTTAAATGGTTCAACCACAACTTGAGGCTAAAGAGGCATTTCATTGGTGAAATTTGGTTGTCCAATCCTTTGACAAGGATCACACCTCTTGATATATCTCTTCAAATCCTTGTACAAAGATGGCCAATAATAACCAAAGCAAGTATCTTATGAGATGTTATTTTCACTGAATAGTGTCCTCCACTTGGTTCATCATGACATGCTCTGAGGATGTCAAAGATTTCAACCTCTCTTACACACCCGTAAGACAAAATCAGGACCACACTTAAATAACATTCTATTTAACCATTTGAATTGTGCAATGGTTTTAATTAAATTCTTTATTTGTTTCTTAGTGAAATAAGGAGGAAACTTCCTTGTTGTAAGATAATTTTCCATATCATAAAACCATGGTGTACTTGTTGAGATTGCAAACAATTTTTCATCTGGAAAGTTATCCGTGATCGATCTTGCTCCCCTGTGGTGGTTAGTCTTGATAAAAAATCAGCAACCACATTAGATTTACCTGGATTTTCCACAATGGAGATATCAAATTCTTGAAAAGTAATAACCATATAATTATTCTTCCTCAAATCACTGGTTTGTTCATTAAATACTTAATTGTTGAATGATCTATGTGTACAACTATCTTGTACCCTTTAATGTAATGTCTCGAATTTATTGATTTCATAAACTATAGCAAGAAATTCTTTTTCAGTGGTGGTGTAATTATTTTCAGTGGGAGTAAGATTCTTGCTAAGAGAATAAATGGCATACATCTTTCCTTCCTCATCTTTCTATCCCAATACTGCACCAATGGAATAATTTGAGGCATCTGTTTGGATATGAAATGGATTCTCCCAATTAGGACCTCTCAATAGTGGGGCACTGATTAAGTTGTCTTTAATTTCTTGAAAAGCATGCTGGCACTTTTCATCCCAAATAAATTCACAGTCCTTGGTTAGCAATTTAAACATGGGGGCAAAAATTTTACTGAAATATTTTTTAAAGCACCTATA
This sequence comes from Taxus wallichiana var. yunnanensis, assembly GCA_018340775.1. Lineage (NCBI taxonomy): Eukaryota > Viridiplantae > Streptophyta > Pinopsida > Cupressales > Taxaceae > Taxus > Taxus wallichiana. The sequence continues at coordinate 68,600,770 of CM031235.1, read as the reverse complement.
GTACCCAACATGCCCTAGAAATGATTTAATATCTATGGGGGTCTGAGGAATAGGTAAATCTGAAATGATCCTAATTTTGTTTTGATCCTCTTGAATTCCTTTTTTTGAAATATGGTGTCCTAATACAATTCCCTCATCCACCATCATCAAGCATTTTTCATCACTAAGAGATAAGTTGTGTTGTTCACATCTTGTTAACACTCTATATGGATTTCTCAAAGCATCTTCAAATGTATCTCCATGTACAATGAATTCATCCATATATAATTCAACACAATCATTGTTAGATCATCAAATATTGTAAGTACAACTCTCTAGAAATTTACAGGAGCATTGCATAAACCAAATGGTAACACCCTATAGGCAAAGGTTCCCCATGGACATGTAAATATAGTTTTGTCCTGATCTTCAACAACAACTCTAATATGATTGTACCCACTAAAGCCATCTAAGAAAGAAAAGTATTGTTTACCTGAAAGGTTATCTAGGACTTGATCTATGAATGGTAAGGGAAAATAATCTCTCATTGTGGCTTTGTTTAGTTCCCTATAGTCAACACATATTCTCCATTTTCCATTATTTTTGGGAACAATTACAAGAGGAGATACCCACTGACTATTTGAGATAGGGTAGATAAAACCTACTTGTAATAGTTTTTCAATTTCTTGTTTGACTATATTTCTTAAAGCTGGGATAATCTTTCTTTGAGGCCTGCCTAACTGTATAATGTTTTCAAGATAGATGTGATGAGTGCGATACTTGGATGAATCCCCTTCATGTCTTTGTAATACTAAGCAAAAGCTTTAGTATGATTTTTAGAGCATCAAACACTTTATTTTCTTCATCCTCCTTAAACCAACTGTTAATGTTTAAATTTTACCTAATTGAATTTCAACATGCTTGGTTCTAATATGTGATGAACTGATTTATGGAAAGGGTTTCATTAAAGTATTTAATGGACATGCATGTGGTAAAAACATGGTATGTATCAACATATCCAAAATTTTCTTACGATAGAATACTAGAAAAAGGACAGTAATGAGAATTATGATACTTATCTCTTTGGAGGCCAAATTCCTCGTCACTGCTACTTTCCAGAAATTCTTCAACACTTCGTGATGTAATTGAAACTGAAGCTACCGATTCATCCTCTTTCCATGAGAAATATCATTCCTTCGAGTTAAATCATTTTCAATCAAAGAGAACTACTTTTGTCGTGGTTTTGGAATTAAATGTGGTGGTTTGAATTGAGTTCGCAAGTTCCGAAACTAAGTTCGTGGGTTCTAGAACTAAGTTCACGGGTTCCGGAACTAAGTTTGTGGGTTCTAGAACTATTTCTGATTGCTTTGAGGATAGCAAGTTCTCATCCAATGGTGGATTAATCATCTCTTCTACTTCTCTTACATGATCCTGCAATGTGATCATAGCCAAAGAAGATAAATTTTTCTTATTAGTTTCAAGAGAATCAACCCATAATTGTTCATGATTGTCAATAAAAGGTTGTGCAATAGGATATAAGGAAATTTGTTTAGAGTTCTTACCATTCAAGATTGTCATATCACCTAGCTCGCAATCTATCAAAGCAAAGAATCAGTAGCTAACCATGGTCTACCCAAAATAATGGGATAACTGAATATTTTACCTTTTGGCTGTAGTATAAGGAACTCAATTGGATATTCCCATGACTCCACCATAACCACCACATCTTCAATAATTCCTTCTAGTTTTGCTACAGATTGATCTGCCATCTACAATATGGTATTAGTAGGTTGTATACCCGTTAATGGTAATGTTTTCAGAGTATTCACTGTCATTACATTGATAGCAGCTCCCAAATATATCAAAACATTATGTACATCCTTATTTCCTATAGAGACAGAAATAACAAGACTTCCAGGATCTCCGTATTTGGGAAGTAAAAGTTTTCTTGCTAATAAATCAGCAAGTTTCCCATCTACTTTGATAGTCTTGGGGTACTGTTTCTTCCTTCTAGGATTTTTCATACATAACATTTTGATTAATTTGTTCAATTTTGGAATGTCCTTAATTACTTGTAATAATGGTATTTCAATATTCAATTTCCTTAGTTCCTATACCAATTCAAACTCCTTGATTTCTATATCTTCTTTAAATCTCTCTAGAAATGGAGTCTCAGTAGTGTTGCTATCTGGCTCCTTTTCTTTTCTTTCAATATCCTCTTTTGGAACAATAGTACTAGGAATTTCATTTTCTTTTGTCATTTCAGTGATTATAAGGGGTGGACTGTTAATGATTTTCCCAGATCTAGTTTGAATATCCTTACAATTCATAGCATGTAAATCAACTAATTTTTTTGTTTTGTTCGATAAATAGGAGTTGTTTGTTTGTTTCTAGGGTTTGTTATCGGCTGTGCTAACATTTACGTTTGGAATACATTATCGCTTTTGAATTCTATGCAGGATATCCCATAATGGCCTGTTGATTCTGATTTGGATATGTTCTTCCTTGGGAATAATTACTAGGGTTCCATCTAGGTTGTGACCAAGCATAAGGATTTCCTTGACTAGCCCATGGTTGTTGATGTCCTTGAGCATACCAAGCTTGATTTTCCCAATCTTGAGGGTTCCAAGTTGGTTGAGGTACCCAAGGAGGTTGTTCTGGGTTTTTGGTACTACCTTAGCAGCCCATGACATCATCCAGGGATTAGGAACTGATCTTGGCATAAACTGCCCTTGGTTAGGTTGTCTCTGAACAAAATTCAATTCTTCTATTGTAGATGAGGCACTAGTTTGTTTAAGTTGATTCTTAATAACAGGAAGTAAAGAACAAACATCAGTATCATGTTCTTTAGATTCATAGATAAGACACATTTCTGTTTTATCCAAAGGACAGTCTCTTAGTGCATGCTTCTTCTTGTATCTAGGACAATACATAGCCAATGGTTCAGTTTTGGAATTTTCTTTAGCTTGTAATCCATCCATAGTAGAGGTTAATTGTACTAAAATGTTTGTTTTAAAGTTTGCTAACTCATCCATTAGTTTGTTCATATCTAGATTCAGACTTTTCACTAATTTTCCTTTTCTAGGTCCACCTCTCATTCTGGAATAGCTTCTACAAATATCTTTAATTCCATTCATTCTTATCTGATCAATGTATCCACCTCCTATTAAGTTAAGTGCTTCTCTAGATTCGTCATCCAAACCTTTTATAAAAATGGTTTTACTTAACTCCTTAGAAAGCACAAATCCACATCTTTTGCTAATAAAGAGGAATCTATCTAAATAGTCTTCTATGTTTTCATCATCCTCCTACTTGATTTTGAAGAATTCTTCCTTCCTATTTCTCCCTCTGCAATAATCTTGGTATTTATCTAGGAAGGTAGTCTCCATTTGTGCCCAAGTGCTAATAGAGTTGGATGGTAATCCCATAAACCACCTCATTACTGCATCTTTCAAAGTGGATGGAAACAACTTGAGTTTTTGATTATCTATTTTATAATCATAGGTCTGACATAGTACCTTGAATTCAAATAGAAATTGGTCAGGATCTTCAAATGACATCCCTCTAAAGGTGGGTAAATGTGTAGGTGAGATATTTTTCATTGATGTATCATCATCTCCCAATTGGATTGGATAGGTAAAGGTCCTATCAGGTTCTCTCTCAGCTTCTCATGCCATTTTAAAAATATTTTCTAAATTTTCCTCCCAATCAATGTGGTAAGTGGTATGCCTTGGGGAAGGTGAAAAATCAAGAGTAGGAGGTTGACTACTCAATTGAGAATCGAAACTCACCCTAAATGGATCTTGAGTAATAAGCTTTCTCCTAAAAGTTCCACTTCCTTCAGGTGACTGATCTAAGAATTCCAAAAATGGCAATTCTATTTCTTGTCTGACAAGGGATGATGGTGCTTCCAATTCTTGATCAATTTCCTTACTTTGACTAGAGGATGTTATGAATTCTTGTGAAGATGTTTTTGGAGGAATCTACCCTGTGAGTCTCTTGGTCTACTCATATATTCTGTGATATAGTAGGGAAGATCCTTCAAATACTAGATGTACGATTTTTTGCTCTTGCTAACACTTAATTAGAAAGTTCTAACTAGTTTTCCCGAAACAATGCTAAAAATGATGGGTGTTGTCATTCCCTTTATTTAATAAACTTTTTGTTGATGTCATATCAAACCGTAGTGTGTCTAAAGCTATATGCAACAATAGTAATTTTAACCGATCTAGTAGTTGACTATAGTTATTTTTGTATTTTCTGGGGGATCTCTTGAATGTCTTAAGGACTTCTTGGTAAAACCTTATTTAAATCAAACTATGAAAACTTTCTGAAATTAAACACACTGAAAGATTTTCTAAAAGGAAACACACTATGTAGAATGGAAACACACTTGTTGCTGGAAAATAAACACACTTGCTTCTGAAAGTTAACACACTCAATTTAGAATACTATAAAACAATTGCAAGAAATATATGAATTTATCTAATCACCTACATGAACAAGTATACAAAATATTTTAACGGAAAGAATTAAAATAATACTGAAAATTAATGTATCTAGGCTATTTGATAAAGAAATATAAATACGAAATAAACGAATATCCTAGTCCTCGGGGAGTGGGCCCTTGCTCCTCCTCAAAAAATATTTAACAACTCAAATTATCTCAAATAGGAATGGCTATTTTATTGATAAAACATTTAGAATTACAAATGTACTGGATCTAAGTACTTAGTCTATTTCTCTTCTTTGTTCTATTTCTATCTCATTCTATATCTTCTATTATATTATCTACTACAAGTTTTCTTTTATATACATTTTACAATCACAACTATCTCAATGATTATGATGAAATCGAATCATGCCTAGAATAGATGCTTTGAGTCGATTCATGATCGATCGATAGCTACAGGGATAACTCTCCCTAGATCTGCATTCAGAAATCTTCTCATCCTTTCCTAATTGAAAGGGTCGTAGATGAAAAATCTCTGGATGTGGTTAAAATAGATAACTCCCATTGGTTCTGGAACTTCGGAGAAGTTATAGAACCATAGGAATTTGTTAAGGATCAAAACCATGAGAGTTTTGAAGCTATCCCTAGGAGTTCTGGAACTAAGTATGAAAATTTTGGAACTAAGTCCAAAAGTCTCATAACTGAATGATGACTATGTGATGGAGTTCAAAACTAGCTTGGAAGTTCCAGAACTAAGTCGTGGGAACAGATGTTGCTGAAAACATACTGAATGCTTCCTACTTCATTTCCTCGATTGATTAGACCTACTTTATTACAAAACTGAATTCAAACACACAATTTTCAGGAATTCTAGAGCTTTTAAACATTAGAATCACAATTAATCAAATAATAGACAATTACATCCTAACTCATATCAAATTAAATAAAAGTCACACAATGCAATCAAACTTAATCAAAAGGAGTGTAAGATGAGATCATATATTATACATTAATTGGACATATTCTCGCCCCATCACATGCATTTCCACAAAAATTACTTTTCCATCTAACATAGCTGTTAATATTTCTATTTATGACATTGATCCTCCCCCATATATAAAAGTATGCATCAATAACTTGGGTATCAAGTGAACTTTAGTCGATAAAAAATATGAGATCAAACTTTGTACTTAATTATTCATTCGAATATCGGCCTTTCCATAGCTAATGTTAACCCAATGTCCATTTTTCTTAATGCATATGATTCTTCTATGCATCCATGCATGAGCACTATCACCATGCCTCTCACAGTTGGGAAAAAACTATTCCTGTTGTATTTTTTTGTCATCGATTTCCTAGTCCAATATAATTACTTACTTGGTAGGCCATGGCTTCACACTATGTAGGAAATAACTTCTACAGTTCACTGGTGCATAAAATTATTACATGAGGGATTTAAATACATATTTGTCGTTGATTGTAACCCATTCCAATATTTCCACCTAGATCCAACTACTGCATTACCTATTCCCACCCGGTACTATGCATCCTATTTATTATCTGTGACCCACGGACTATCTAGATAACTTTCCTCCACTCAAAGTAATTGTTTGTGCATTAGACATCATTCCATCTGCTTTAGTATCACCCCTCCTTCTACTAATGCTATGGTAATTTATCGGGGGTTTGTCCATACATTGGACATCATACCACCTTTCTTGTCTTCTCATGAGAAACTTATATCTACTCTCCTTCCTTTCACATGCACTCTTTTCATGAATAATGCTTATTACCTACACATTCCATTTAATCCCAATTTATCTAAAATTGTTTGCACATATGATGGCTTAGATCGACTCAGATTCACACTCGATGATATTATCCCCTCACCTCATTCAAATCATCTCTATCATGGATATGTTCATATTATTGTAATTTATGGCCTTCATGTCTTCCTTCTATTAGTCTTTGTTGAATGTACTTCTTATACTTCTCCGCTTACTCTTGCGTAGTCTTGGATTGACTATATTGGTGGCACTTTAGATCCTGATCATATCGAAATTTCATTCCCCATGCCCTTTGGTTGTGTTTTTATTTACAATGATTCATTTCTCAGCTATTCCCAAAATATTACTCGATGGTATGCACATGGATGTCCACTACCACCTTTCACTGATGAATAATATGCAATGGGCATGTATAATCTACATTATAATGGATCTTTACATGATCAACCTCATACTATAGCTTACTGGGTTTATGATGCATCTCCATTTGACTTTGACCATGAAAATAATGATCTCTTAGATGATATTACTTGATTCTTCTTCACATCATACACTTAGGGGCATCATGTTTATTCTCCCCCCTTCTAGTATTATCAGGTGTCTCACATTTCTAATTGTTCACTCTACACTTTACATCTATTCTTTTGCATGCATCTTACATAACTTGATACACTTGTATTGTCATTACCCTATGATGTGCTCTTGTGCTATAGTTCACACTTGACTATTAAGGTCATACTACACCCATGAACCTCACATCATACACATGAAAATTTCAAACTTAGCGCATTCATGACATACCTTTCTAATTGTCACACAATACACTACCCTATAATGCACTCTAGTTCCATGATTCATACTCGAATGTTGAGGGTATAAATCCTAAATGAAGCTTTCTAAAATCACTCACCCTCTACACTCTAGGATTCATTGATCATATCTTTCTAGCGCACATAATTAAAACTATTTCCCTATGAAGCACTCTTGTTCTATGGTTCATTCTTTATTGTTGAGGGGGCATTTATAAATGAACCTCATCACATACACATCCATACGCATTCACTCGAGGGGCGTGCTATTCTTACCACACTCACTTTGCATTATATTGTATTTAAACTCACAACATGCTACATATCTTGGTTGCAATTATTGTTTTCTCATACTTGCACCTTACATTTTACTTACTATGTTAGCCAGATATCTAGTGTTTCATTATATTTTCTAAATACACATACATATACACATTCACCTTTTCTCTAGTTGTGAAGGTATAGTTTTTGCATATCCTTACACGTAACATGGATGATTGACATTTTACCTCTTACCAGCCCTAATGAGGCTCCTAGGGGCATCTACATTCATGCATACTACATGTGCTATTGTTTCATTTCATACTACCTGCTATTCTTGCCAAAAACTATTTTATATCATATCATACATGCTTTGATATAATTTTTATCTTTCTAACATGCTAATGAGTGCTTCATGTGCAACATTATCTTTACAGAACTATTTGTACCATGGTTGTCTGTTTAGTTTTCTTGATACTATTTTCCATTGTTTACCATTGTTTTATGGGCTATACCCTATGTCTTGCTTGTTCATTTCTTATATACTTTTGGATGCTTCAACAATGATTGTCTTGCAATATTGTGAGTGATGTCCCATGTTTGAAATAGGTTTTTCATGATCTACGTTGTATTTTTTCTTGCTAGATTACACATTATCTTTTATATACATATTTATATTGTTTGCACTAACTAATGTTTCCAACCAATTTCTTTGCACATGCCTTGGATTTTACCAAACACATTCCTTTCCTCTATAGGGTATTAATTTTAGCTCGATTTCCTATCCTCTCCTTTGGGATGCATCCTCCTACCAATGTCACATGCATCCCAAATGAGGGGTGACATACATTGGGTGAATAAGTCACCCCACACAATAGTACAGTGAGTCATAGTTCAAACCTACACAATAAATGACTAACACAATCTACAATCATAGAAATAACCTATAATCGACTTGGGTCCTCAATCAATATGAATGCTAGCACCCATATATAGACATGAGCACTGGTTTCCCCGACACTTCTTAGGCATCTATGACTAGGGGGAAGTGTTGGGTTGGGAAATTGACTAAGTATAAGAGTGTAGAGGCTATGCATAGAAGTGTGCACATGAAATAATTAGGGTTACATGTAGGAAGGTGCATGTAGGAGGGAGACAAGATAGTGTAAGATAATGCGTAGGAAGAGGGGTTAACGTAGGACTTAACCAATTTTACAGTTGAGCTAAAAATAGGAAAAGAAGAGATGGAGTGCTGACCAAGAAAAAGATAAAAGTAAGATAACTTGACGGAAAAATAAAGGCTAATTTTGGAGCAAGGGACATGTAGATCAAGGATTAAAGCACATACATGGCTTTTGATATTAATTTGATTAAACAAGAATATTCTTGTATAATCTATTATTAGCTATTTTAAAGCATGCATGTATAGTACACATGGCTATTTTTGGGCATGCCTATTATTAGGAGAGTGCATGGGTGGTGAAGGGTAAGTCCCCACCCCTATATATAAATGTTATAGGTCGGTCTTTCGGTAGTTCCTAGTCTATAGTGTGCGTTATTTGAGTTTGTTATGTTCTAGAAAAGTTATGCTCTAGGGTTTGATACATGTGCACATGGTCCAACGATCCGCAGTACAGTGATTTTTATGTATTAAAATTCTAGTTTGTAATCCTTTTGATATAATGGATTATTGTGGATGGATTATGATGGTCAATATATTTGAATATGGTGATCTAATGGTGTAATTGATCTTGGTTATTGTCTAAGTTGTTATGTTTCTTTATTCATGTGTTTCCAAGATAATATGAATGAGTTGATTAAGCTTGTATGAATGAAAGCTTGGTTAATCATCATAACAACTATGCATGCTAACATCTCGACAAAAAAAAAAAAAGTGACTGGTAGTTTTCCATGCTTCCAGAGAGCATTCAAATATTCTAAATGAGGTGCCAATGAGTATAATGTTCTAGTGGAAATAAAAGACTACATTTTGGTTCCATTCATTGGGACCTCTTTTCAATTTTACTTCTAGTATGTTGTATGTAGATGGCTTATCTACTATCTTTGGAGAGTATTGAAAATTGGGTGGATGACGGATAGGATAAATTTGCACAAAGGTATAACACCAGACCTAAATTTAATGTGTGCAAGTGGGTAGAAGATAAGATTTATTATGAGTTATATGAGACATTATTCAAATTATTTATAGTAGAGTTGTATCGTTGGTTAATAATGTATGCATCAAAAAAATCTTGGTATTTTAGGAAAAGGATTTAAATACAAGAATATTATCATATGATTTTTGACACAGATGAAGACTAGATGAGAGATGTAGATTGTTGGTGGGCTAGTGTATTGCACAATTATACATTGGAGTACATAATTACCACATATTATTATCTAAAGGAAGTTGAGTTTAGGTTCTTGTAAAATCCCAAAGGATCCTATTTAAGTGTTATCCCATTATCTATTAAGATATTGATGGTAGAATTTGAATTAGAAAGATTACCTATGGCTAGCTAAATCCACACCATGCATTGGGGAGGAGTAGGTGTGGAGAAGGATGGCAATAGCTCGAGAGGAGAGGAAGATAAGAAGAGAGAGGAAAGATGACTCAGGTTTAATGAGGTGTGAGAGAGGGAAATTGAAGCATCAATGGAGTTGAGGAGAATGATGGATCATGAAGGTTTTAAGCTCTTGTAGAAGGCAAGGAGCCAAAACATCAGGTCCTCCTAACTTTCGTAAAGCTTAGTAGAGAGCCCCCATTAGTTTCAGATACGAGTGGGTTAGAAGAGAGGATGTGAATAACATGAAAACATCTAACTCAACCTAGCTACCTATCCCTTGCACAAGGTATTCTAGATCCAAAGGTAGTTAAAGGATAGAGTAGTAAATGTAATCAGAAGATATAAATAGATACTAGCTTTTGTTGAATCAAGAAGTACATCAAATAAGTAATGCACCTATGACAACACAAAATGAAACAATGTTTGGGAGTACTCTTGTAAGATTATTTTAATGAGCATTGACAAGATAGAGTATTGGTGCACACATCATTGAAATAAATTTTGTAGGTGTTATGACACTATAGAAAATGGGAGTCCAATTTAGTACTACAATGGGGACAAAAGGAAGTTCATCAACCAGGCCAAAACTCATAGTAGGTGGCATTGGAGTATCAAGAGGATTGGGTCAACCACCACACAAAGGGAAACCTAGTGGAGGTTCAGGATTTGGATCTAGTGGAAAGGGTCCACAACCACTAACTCAACAGCCACCACCAAATCAGCCTTAACAAACACCACATTATGTTTATTTTTATATGTCACTTCAAATTCCAGACTATAAAGGTATATGAGATGTAATAGAGTATGTGCATAAGAGTGAGTTACTATGGTGCACAAAGATAATTATAGCTTCAGACAGGAAGGAAAGTCAATTTTCCACTATGCTATAAAGGCACATGCATAGTTGGTACAAGAAGTATGACCCACATAAAACTATGGTGGACTATAATGCTTTGCACACTATGGTCTTGGATGAGTTCCACATCCCTAAGTTTGTGTTGGAAACTAGGACATTGTGAGGGGGGTGAATTAATGTGTAATCAAAATTTTACAGACATTTCCATTTCCTTAATCTTGATATGAAGAATGAATAAAACCATATATAAAAAATTAAAAGGAGAATGTAGACAAAGACATATAATTTAATGTGGGAAACCCAAAATGGGAAAAAACCTGATGAAACCAAGAACTATGCTTAGGATAAAAATGTCCTTTAAATGTTACATGATTTCATGGTTGAGCTTCAATTTAACCTACACTGTAAATCCAAAAAAATGACCAAGAAGCCACTCACTTTGACAATATTTAACCTATTTGGAATCTTAAATCCCCAAGTTTGGTTCAGAAACAACTAAACTTTAGTGAGCTTCAACTCACAAGGAGGCTAAAATTCCCCACCCGCTAAGCTGCAACTTAGACTCCATCAAAACTTCTGTCACTCAGAATTTGTTCTCTTACAAAACTGATGGTGACAACTAAATTAGCTCACTCTCTTCATTGCTCAATTTTTCTTCTAATTTCTCTCTTTCCTGATTACCAGATCAAATTCAAGGCACTATTTCACCAGGACCATTTAATTAACACTCACCTATCATTTCTTCTCTTATTAAGTTACACAAATAAGCTCCTCCTCTGTATATTTTCAGTCTATTACAAAAAACCATAATTGGTCCTTACTCGGTTATGCACATTGTTCATAATTCCAAACTTCTTCAAGTTATAAAACATTTTTATACCTTTATAAGGGTATGCACAACTTCTATTCAAAAGCACATATACCATTTATATATATTTTTCTTAGCATCAATAGTTTTAACACATATTGACTCTACTTCCTCACATAGGCTACCTTCAATATTATCTTCAGCTTGTAACCTCTTCTACCTCTTCTCAAAGACAAATTCTTACAATAATTTCTGTTATTTATAACCCTTCACATTCACATTCATCGTAATTTTCATCTTTCATTTTATCACTTAAGTCAAGAAAAGAGTCATCACTATCTTTGCACTATCTCAATCATCTATTTACTTGCACATATTTGAGAATTTTCAAGAACCAATTCCTAACCATAGAATTAGTCATTTATACCCATAATTTATCTCACACACTCATCTTTTTAGCTTCACACAACCAAGTGTTTTCTTGTTGCATATCCATAATCCACATGTAAGAGAGATTAAGAGGCTTAATAATGTAACTCACATGAGTGTTATGATATTTCAACTGACATCACTCTATCATGGTTTTAATTTTGTTTTCAAATGATGAGAAAAATAAGCCTCTTCAGCTACATGACACCCTAATAAGAATGTCAAAACTACTTTCTTTCAAAATTATGCTTTTGTAAATGTCATCATCCTAAGTTTTCAGATTCTCTGGTGAAAGAGGAACAATTTCAAGGAATAGGAATGACGTAGAATGTTACAAAGTGTTTTATAATGCTTTAATACCTCTTCATATTATTCATTTCTCATGTGGGAATCTTTAACTCCATTTAGTCATCAATATTTTCTTTGAGGAGTTGAAAAAGTATTCTCCGACTTGAATAGATACTTTATTTAGACTCTTTAACTCACCATACCATTCATACACAACTATGAAGGACTCGATTATTGTTTTAAACTTTGAAGGAGAAAGAATATTTGGGAGATGGAAGTTTACATTTACAACCTCCTACAGAATCATCTTTATGTCCTAGAGATATTTGAAAACTCTAAGAAATTTGAATCATGATGGAGATTCACTACCTTGTCATTAAATGTCAATCATGATTCATTTTCAAAAGAGTTATAGTGGTAGGGTTTCAAGTTATGAAACCTAGCTCACAATTTTGAGGTTTCTAGAAACTATGGTTTTAGTTTTGTGTTATTACTCCTAAGTGACCACTTCAAGGATTAAGCCCACTACCAACTCTAAGCATCTACTAGCATGGGAAAAGTAATAGACTCAAAACTTTGATACATAGTTCATTCCTTTAGGAATGTCATATGCAATAGACCCAGTCCTCAAATACATTCCAAATTACTCAAGAAACACAACTATTTGAGATTATTTGTTTTGCATCACACCTTATTGGTTAAAAACTAAGTTTGATGAAGAACTTCCCAGTCCTAAACTCAATTGTATTGTCACATGAGACAAATAGTATAGTCTTAGACTGTAAACTTAATGTTGACACACTATGCACTCATTTCACATGATCATGTTATGAAGGTACACCTTAAAAAAACTTCATTCATTTATTTTTCCAACATAGAATAAAACCTTGTGGTGAAGACCTTGCAATTACCAAAAAGATCAATCTTCTTTATCAAGTACAATTCAAAATAGTGTAGGCATAATGGACTTTAAGCTTAAAAACTAATCCAATGATCATACAAAAATTTATATCATGATAAAATTGACATGTAGTGAGAGAATATAGTCATTTTCCTCCTCAACTGTACTCAAGAAATCCTTCAACCATCTTGTACCGCATTAAAACAAGAATATATTTATACATAATTTACAAAATAGTGTACAATATGTATTGTATCTATATACTTAACTAGCAAAAATACCACTAAGAAGACCTAGAGAGAGTGTTATATAATATTGAGATTCTTTTCTATCTTGAACAAGTCAATTTGAGTCAAAACAACTCAATTTGTGCCTATCACTTCAAGAAGAAGGTCTGGAAGAGGAAAAACCTTGTTAGAAAAATGCTCATGACTTCTTTGTCACTAAGAAAATTTCCCTCAAAAATTAAGGCTTGGAGTGATCTTCAAAATTTCCTTCTATGATTTATCTAAAGAAGGATCGACAATTTTTTTTGGATGCTAATAATAAAAGGTGCTCAATTTTTCATCCTTAAATAAATAGTTTTAGAAAAACTTACATAAATTCCACAAAATTCTTCAGAACTTGATGAAATTTGGAATGAAGCACTAAAATACACCCCTCTATACTCTCCATATTTTTTTAGCCATATGTTTTACTATACACCTTAAACCTATCTCATTTACCTCAACATTCATTGTCAGTTCTCAAAGGCATTTTTGGTGAACTTTCGAGTTTTGCCTATAAAAGTTGAAATAAGCCTCGTTGTTACTTATGCATGCCCTAAACAACATACTTAGGATCCTCCCATGATTACATGGTCCTTTCATGACCTCGTATAAATATTTAACACCTTAGTAGGCTATAGAAATAGGCCTAAAAGAGTCAGTTACAACTGTGACTCTTATCCTGTAACTTGTTACTCATTCTAAAATATATTGCATGTTGGAAAAGTTGGCAGTGCTCCCTGTGGGATTTTTGACATGGAAAAAACTACCTCCTATCGATGGAATAATCACCTCCCTTGGATTCATTAACTCTGGAATTTGTATCAAAGATTAATGCCCGTAGGTTTTGGTCTAACCACAATCATTTATAACAATTGGTGTCAAAGCAAAAGATTATGGGTTTGAATCCCCTTGGGTAAAGCTAAGTGGGGGTTTTTTGGAAAAAAATTCAGCACTCCCTATGGGATTCATGACATGGACAAACCGCCTCCCGTGGATGGACTAACTATCTTCCTTAGATTCATTAACTTTGGTGATTGTATTGTAGATTAATGCCTCTAGGTTTTGGTCTAACAGAAATCATTTTTAACAATTGTTGAACCCTAGTCATTGGTGTTGCCATTAATGTCAAGTGGTATTGATGAAAAAGTAGCGAGTGGTGAAGTGAAGCTTAGTCGAGGGCATGAAGGTTGATTGGTGTATTGAGCATTCAAGAAGGTTTCAGATATTATGAAGGATTGGTTTTTGAGTTTCAGATGGTTGGTATGATTGGATCAAATGTTATAAAGGTTAGATATGATGGTGTTACTATGAGAAAAATATCTTATAGTGAGTTTTAGGTCATATGATGGAAGTCTCAGTTGAAACTACTCATTTAAGCCTATTTCTAGAGCCTGATGAGGTGTGAAAGTTTTGTATAGGTCATGATAAGAAAATTTGAGCATGGGAGAGACTAGGAATGTTTTCTAAGGCATGTTTGAGCAATGACAAGGCTTAGTTTAGGTCTTTGAGGAAAAATTCAAAATTTCACCAAATTTTTGTTTGAGGACTAAAGAAGTGGTTGCGAGGTAAAATAGATGGGTCTAAGATGTAAAAGAAAAATATAACTAACCAACACATGAAATGTGTATAGGGGTGTCTTCTAGTGTTTCCTTCCAAATTTCATCAAATGTTGAAATGTGAATTTAAATTTATTCAATTTTTTCTAAAATTGCCCTCTTAAAGAATGAAAATTGAGCACCTTGGATTCTTAGCACTCAAGAAAAATTGTCGAGCCTTATTTAGATAAATTATATAAGTAATTTTTGAAGAGCACTCTAATAATGAAGTTTTGTAAATTTTTTGATAGAAATTGGTTGAGAAACAAAGAAGTTATGAATGTTTTTCTAACAACCTTTTTCTCTCTCCAAGTCTTTTCCTTAAAGAAGTAGGAACAAAATGAGTTGTTTTGACTCCAAATAACCTTTGCAAGTTTGAAAATACTCACAAGTGTGGTATACTCTCTCTAAGAAATATTTGTGATGATTTTTATAGTTAAGTGTAAAGGTAATATATGGGCTTTACTGTTTTGCATGGTTTATACATACATAGTCCTATTTTGAAGGTTAAGAAGGTTATTTGAAGGTTGTCCATGGGTACTAGCCTAAAATCTAATTGGAAATGGTTATAATAGCATTCTACAGTGAAATATGAAGTGTTGAATCTCTCAATTTACATATGTGATGATCCTTGTTGTCGAGTGCTTATTTCTCTTGAATTACTGCAATACTTTCTTATAGATTATAGGTCAACATTGTTTTGAGCCAAGAAATGAATGTAAATATTCTATATAGACTCAAGACAGCTTGTTGACCTCATTTGAGATTTGGCGAAGTATATAAAATATTAAATACCTTGAATTCTAATTTTCCGAGTCCGCTCAACTAAGGAGCTTATAAGACATGGTAGTTTTGGTTACTCTTTCTTCACACACTAGTGCAAATAAGTGGTTGCTACTAGTGTATAGAATTCAGCTTGAAGACTTCCTATAGTAATTTGTTAGGTAGATAAAGGTGTAAAGATAAGAATAATCCAACATTAAAACTATCTTGAGTCAAGTCACGAAGCTAGCTTGTCACTTTATGTCAAATGGACTCAAGCTTCAATGAAGACCTTTTAAAACTCAAGGAGATGTCAAAAAAGAAGAGATAAGCTAACCGGTGAGTGAAAGTCTTATGAAATATGTACCTACTCTATTCTAAGCATTTTTGTATGACTATGCATGAAAAAAATGGTTACAACAGATCCTAGGAGATTGATCATACGCCAAATTACATGAAGATGGATAGTGAAGGTTGGAATGATTCTCATGGAGCCTACAACATAGATGATCTAGAAGCATGTATATTTTACTCTTAGAGAACTCAAGGTGAAAGGAGACCTTGAACTAGGGTTTGATAGACAAAAATAAGTTTTTGTCAAAAATGCACCAATGAAAATCCTTAGAAACTTGAGTAAATCTCTGTATGTACATTATGGTCACATTGCAAAAATTTCAATCGATTTCATCAAGCCATGAAGGATATTTATCTAATAGGTTTTCAAAGTCAACCTTTTGAATATTGTGTAGTGTTTGCAAGTGTTTCTAAATGATGTCTTTTCATTATTAACAGTTGTTGCCTCAATGCAAAGTTACCAAATGTTTGCAAAGGTCAATTTTAACCTTGAGATGGTTTTGGTTTGGTCTGAAAATGCAACAAACATGTGATAGTGAGAAATATTGAAATTTCAGAACCTTATTCTTTGTCTTTTTTTCTAACAAAATGTAATTTTATTTAAAAGAATGTTTGACTAGTGAAATATGGTTTTTTCTTACATCACAAGGATATTGTCAAGATGTCTTGGTGTTTAAAATACACTCAACATGTCTCGTATGGACTAGTAAGAAGCTCAGGGGACTTCGTCATGTTGTTTGAACTACATGTTTGGTATTTTTGTGAACTTGTAAGGTCATGAATCTAGCTTACTCGAAAAGTATGGGTCAATGAAGAAGCCCAAGAGTTTAAAACAATTGCAAAGCTTGTATACCCTTATCTAGCTCAAACTAGAAGATAAAAAAATCTCTTTTGTTCATGATACTCAAAGAATACAAAATTTAAATAGTCGATGCTTGGAATTGCTTGAACAAGTTTGAGTTGTGAGAATATGGGTTATCATAGAGAATGTGAAGAGACATTGTTATGTTCTAACATCTAAACATACAATATATTGCTATGGGAAATTTTTTTGAGTCTTGATTAGAGAATAATGTGAAAGGTCTACTTTTTTTTTTGTTTATGTGGATGCAATATATATATATATATATATATATATATATATATATATATATATATATATATGTATGTATGTATATATATGTGTGTGTGTGTGTGTGTGTATGTATATATATATGTATTATATATATATATAGGATGTGAATGAAATTTAAAAATATATATGAAGGAATAACTCCGGGAGTCTAGAAAAAGTGTAAGGTTTACAAGGGCTAAGAAGGTGGTTGTCACGACTCTCTAGAAACCAAAATGAAATGGATAGAGTATGAAGATCTCTCGAGAGATGAAAAATTATCTGAGATGATGATGGATAAGATAAGAAGGTACAAGTATGAAGATACATCTATTAAATTGAAATGATTGTTTGAACTCATATATAGTTTTTAGAGGTGTAAATGTGCTAAGAGTTAAAAAACCATAAGTGGGAAGTATGATCCTGAGCTAAGAAATAAGTAGATAGATGTGGAAAAATGATGTTATTTGCACGAGAGTGAAAAATCAGATTGACAATGAGTTTTACAAATGAATGTGTGAGTAAGAATTGAAAGTCAAATGAGAACAATGGAATGTATCACAATAAAATATGTCATAAATACTTGTTAAAGTTTAGGAAGATGACAATGGATTGAACATATATGGATTCTAAGATAAGTAAGATGAAAAATAAATAATGTGTTGAAGAACTTGAAATGGAGACTTTTGATAACGAGACTAATGTTGTGTTGAATGATGATAGTGGAAAAGGTACAAAGCATTGATTTAGGAAATAATGAATGCCTTGATATAAAGTAGAAAATGAGTACTTATTTGGCAAGTAGGATAGAGATCAGTTGAGAAGAAAATTTGAGTAGAAGAGAGAAAATTTAGAGGCAATCATCGGTTGTGTGAGACAAAAATCTAAGTGTGACAAGAACTCATGAAAATTAGTAAGTAACACCTTAGCATTTGGGGAGTTACAAATTCCCTGTGAGTTGAAGCTCACTAAAGATCAGTTGTAGCTAGTTAAATTTTGGGAGTTGAAGATTCCATAATGAGTAACATCTTGGTTAAATTTTGAAGATGCAGCTCCAAAGTTGAGTTGAAGCTCAACTATGAAATCAATGTAACTAATACAAGAAAATTTTGTCCCAAGCCTAGTTATTTGTTTTAGTAGGTTTTTTACTTGTCCTGGGTTTCCCACATTAAAACTTGTGTCTCTATGTATTATCTTTCAAATTTATTATGGATGGTTTTATGCATTCGTCCTAGAAGATTTAAGGTGGTGAATTTGAGAAGAAACTGATTCACCCCCTTTCAAAGGTGTCCTAGTTTCCAACATAGCCTCTAAATGAATAAGACATGAATAGGATTTATGCATGTACAATACATGACCCCAGGATGTGTGAACCATCCAAGGAGGGTGTGTTGCATGTGGGGAGATGGGTAGTCGATTAGTGACACCAAAATTATTTCTTGTGATAATTGGGCCCATGAAACATATGAAATGGTCGAGTGAGATATAAAGGATGAGTAACTAGAATGATGAAGCCTCACCGATTAGGCACATGGGAAAATTTTAATTACTTGAATATATTGATGAAAAAATGGAGTCTTTCTTGTGCGCCATGGAGGACCAATGGAATAATAAGGGTGATTAAAGAAACATGTTGGTTTATACCCTATGTAGAACAACATCATGTTGGTGGGTGAAACACGAGAGACAACCTATTGGGATGGCGAGAGGAAAGAATTGCCTTTTTAACCAGGTTGACATGGTGTAATGCACCTATACACATATGTGAATATCATAGGAAGAATCCTACTTTGGCACACATCCATAATTGTGAGAGAATATGGGTGCGAGGAAAAGAGGCCTTACCATCATCTTTATGGGTGTATAATTTCTATTCCACTCTACAAGGCTACACACATACGTGGTATGTATATGATGAGCTCAAACAAGAGACTACAACATGATGAGATATAACTGAAGGTATGGTCCATCCATTTGGTTATTTTTCTAATATACTTATAGTGCATGAACCATTACAGATCATAAAGCCCATTACAAAGTGGGGGATGACACAAAATAAGAGTATCTCATGCTTGAGTTGTTTGGAGAACTCCGGTCCCGAGGTGCTCCTAGATGCAAAGGATACAAAATATTTACACTTGACTGCTTTGGAATGAGAAATAAAGGGTAAAATGGTTTACCTCATTGATGATGATGAGGTTTTGAATTTTAAGGTTAGCCATATAGAAGGTGCGCATGAAGTAATGAATACAACATATGAGAAGGCCCACACATACCATGTGCCTATAAAAAAGAAGAAGTTAAACATTGGATTTGAGGATGCACTTAAGAAGGCCATCATTGGGGATTATTTGTCCGAGAAAGAGGTAGCAAAGATCATTGGGATTTTTCATGACTTCTAGGATTTGTTTCCATGAGGCTATCATAAATTGAAAGGAGTGCACCCCTCATTGGGAGAAATGAAGTTTAAGCCAAAATAATGTGCACATCTGGTTTAGAAGAGGCCTTACTAGGATGAATCCGAATTTTTGTGTAAAATTAAATGAGGAAATTGATAAAATGATTAAGTCTAGAATAATGGAACCAATTGCGGAATCTAAGTCAGTTATTCATATGGTTATAAGCATAAAGAAGGATGGAAGGATAAGGATCTATGTAGACTATAGAGAGATTAACGTTGCATGCATCATAGATCCTTTTCCCACCCCATTCATTGAAGAGATCCCTAAAGGATTCACAAGGCATGAGATCTATTCATTTACTGAGATGGATTTTAGGCTATCATAAGGTTTGCATTGTGCCAAAAGACCAATAAAAATAACTTTCATTATTGAGTGGGGAAGTTTTACATATACTATCATGCATTTTGGATTGAAGTATGTGCCTGCTATGTTCTCACGTATTATTGTGTAGAATTTCCATGATTTTATTCACGAGTTCTTATAGTCTGTCTAGATGATTGGATTGTTTATAGCTTGGTTAAGGATCACTTAGACAATTTAAGTCTCATGTTTGAGAGATGTAGGTAGTTGAGAATTTATCTTAACATTAATAAGTCTATTTTTACCACACACTTTGGAAATTTATTTGGGCACATCATTTACAAGGAAGGGTTGTTAGTAGATCCAACTAAGGTAGTGGTAATATTATTGGTTTAGAAGAGCCTACCAATTAGAGTGAAGTGTGTAGAATTTTGGGAAATATCAGCTATTATAGAAAATTTATTAAGGGATATGTAAATATTTTCATGCTTTGATGGAAGAGTTTTTCAAAACAAAGGCTAAATTTTATTGGGGTGATGCAAAACAACATACTTTTGAGACGTTAAAGGAGAAGCATACCACTACACCAATCTTATGATTTCCTTCATGGAACAAAGCCTTTCATGTACATGTTGATGCCTCTGGTATGGCTATTGGCATAGTTTTGAAGCAACCTAGAGTTGTAAATGTTGATCATCCTATATGCTTTGCAAGTAGGAAGTTGACAACACTAGAGTATAATTATACTACAACCGAGCTCGAGGTACTATTTATGATTTATGCACTTCATAAATTTCAAGAGTAATTTTTGGATACATTGTTTATTTTCTACACAGATCATATGGAATTGAAATACTTGGTCAACAAGACTATTTGTAAGGTGCATCTGCAGGTGGACACTTCTTTTTAGGAGTTTGATTTCACAGTTGTTGTCAAGCTAGGTACAATCAATTAAAGGCCTGACCATATATGAAGAATCAATTCTGGTGAGGATGTATAGAGTATTAAGGATACAATTCTGATGCATATTTATTCATGTTGAACCGCACATACATAGATTTGGAGGATATAATAGTATTTTTACACACTAGGTTGCACCTGAAGGAATGACAACATTAGAGAAAAAATAACTTGTTATACATGTAATGATCTACCAAATGATATGGGGAGATTTATACAAAATGGTCGAGAGATGAAGTTTTACACCGGTGTGAGCTCTAACATGAGTGCAAATACATATTAGAGAAGGATCATGGTGGAATAGAAAGAGGACATTATGTAGGTGATGTGATTGCGCACAAGACCTTGATGGCTCGACTTTAGTGGGAGACATTATACAAGGATGTTAAGGATTTTTTGAAAGCATGTGATCATTATCGGTGAGTTAGAAATCTTGGAGTGTGCTATATAATTACATGTATAGATTATCGATAAGGTGGGAAGAAGTGGTGCCTATGAAATATTGCACTATAACAACAACAAGGTTCCTATGGGAGAACATAATTATGGTTTTCCATTAAGCCTCACCAGATGATATAGGAACTCATTTTTGGAATGAGAAAATTAGAATTCTATTAGTAGATTTTATGGTAGCAAACCATAAAACTAATCCTTATCACCCTCAAGCTCACTGCTTCGTAGAATATTTCAACAATATTTTGGGATAGAATCTTACAAATATTTGTGATGTTAGAAGAAAGGATTGGGATGATAAAGTGTCAGTTGTACTTTGGGCTTATAGGACCACATATAAAATATTAAATAAGGCCACACCCTTTCAGTTGGTGTTTGGTGAAGAGGTAGTAATGCTAATAGAATTCATGTTGTCATCATCACTTATTGCATGCACATGTGGAATAGATGATGAGAAATATGTTTAAGAGCGCATTAATAAATTGATCCAACTAGATGAGCGGCACGCCATTGTAGGTTAGAGCTAGAAGACTGAGAAGGAAAGACAAAAGGCCTGACATGATAGGAACATCAAGAACAAGAAATTTGTAGTTGGCAAGATGGTCCTTCTTTATGACTCCAAGTTTAGGCTCCACCTAGGGAATTTGAATGTGCATAGGTTGAGACCTTTTGTAGTAACCAAGATACTTAAATTAGGAACATATTAGCTATATAGGTGCTGGATGGCACCATGTTACCCAGATTACTTTAATGGAAGTAAGTGAAGCCCTAATGTAAATAAAACTTCTTGGTGTTTGTAATAAGACAAAGTGTTTCCATTTAGATTACATTTACCTTTCATTTTTGTTTTTTTGTCCCTTTCGGTTTGTGTTTTCTTTGTTTTTTTGTAATAAGTGCGCTTGCACATAGGAAGCTGATTATTATTGAGTTGATACACAAAGGACCACACATTCTTTTAGTGTGGAGTGAATCAAGTGAAAGTGCATGAAGAAGAGATATTATACTTGGGAATAAGGTAAAATAAGATACGATGCGTGTAGTAGTATAAAGGTGGAATGATATTGGGAGGATGTGCACAAGCAAAGGAAAAAGGTGTTACAGGTGTTGAGAGGATGAGGTTACTCATGAAAATTTCTTAGATTAAAGACCACATGAGCTAAGGGCCGTGCGGTGTAAAAAAGGTGGGCAACAACAATAACATGAACTACTTATTATATGACACCAAGGGTTATGCAATTCAATGCAGGAGATGCACACATGGAGGTTTGTTTCCTATGAAGTAGTGAGCGTGCCATAAGATTATGACTAGGTGTGCATAAGAAAGTAGAGGAAAAAAATACAAAAAATTAGAAGAGCATAATTAAAGCTATAGTACAGTGGTAGGTGACTTGTAAATAATATGATTAAAATTTGAAAACCTATAAAAATGGCATCGGGAGATTTCATTCTCACCTTACCTTGTAAAGAACTTAGGTGCTTACGAAGAGAGAATTTGGGAATTTTAATGTGAAATTTACGTGTGAACCTAAGGAATTGATTAAACAAGATCAAAGTGAGGACATGACCAAGTACGAGATCCTTCAAAAGAATTTTGAGGCTTAAGGTTAACGCGAAGTATATTTATGAAAAGCGAAAGAGTTTGTAAGATTATTTAGCTAGGGTTTACGAGAATTAGGGTACAATTTTAATTAAGGAGAACAAGGTAGGAAGGATATTTTCATGGATAGTTAGAGATAAGGAATTACAGTGCCTAGGGAACAAAGATATAAGTTAAGGGGATTGGGATTTTTGCAATTTGAAGATATGGCACCAAGGAAATTAGTAACCTTGTCGCCCAAGGTGAAGGAAAAGGGAAAGATGAAGCCTGTAATTGAGGATGTATATGAATAGTTGTATTCAAAGATACAATACCAAACATGAGTTATTATGGGGTAGGATTGGGTTTCCCATGTCAAGAAGATGACATTTAGTGATTTTAATCAATTCTCGATTCTAACGAGTGTAAAATATAAATTGAGTTGGTTCAAAGAAGAAGTGAGAGGAGCATGGACGATAAACCCGTGTATATGATGGTAAGGGATATAAGGTTTTGAGCAATGTGGATGCCATGAAACTCTATGTGCTCCTCTATTTTGGTAAACAAAATAACCTTTATCGGTGGCTTAAGTCATACGTCCACGAGGACTATTTATACTTCGTGGGAAGAAGGATGCACCTTACTACACACTTAATTGGGAAAGTTATTGGCCTACGAGCTTGGGCATAGAAATTACTATTGATCTATAGAATGAATATGGGCTAAAGATAAATAATTCCACCTTAAAGTATTAGCGAGGAGGTAACACTATGGATATCTCAATGCTTAATTACCATGTTGTTATAAAGGTCATCCGATTTATCATAAAGTTGGGAGTACAAGAACGATGGATGTAGGTAAATATTTGATCGCTACATGTCATGAAGAAGATGACTGAGGGTACTACATATAATGTTGCTGGATTTATTGCTGAATATTATAGAGGAAGCATGCATTGGAGAAAATATCATCTTTGGCCCAATACGCTTGTTGATTTTCTTCTTTGAGATTAGGGTTCTAGATGGGTGAAATAAGAAAATGTGGAAGTTACCCTAGAAGAAAAGTTCCATGCTAAAAGGTTCACCGATTATACATGCGATGGGATTAATGATTCCTATAAGATAAGGGTATACAAATGGTATAAATGGATGTGCAAGGCATTTGGAAAATAATGGTACATTTCGAGTGAGCTACCATCAGAGTTGGAAGGGAAGGAAGATTTTTTTGTTTATCAACATTTATTCCTTGGTATATTTTATTTAAAGGATGGAAAGAAGAGTCCTTGGTGCAAATTCCCATTTTCCTTTATAGCACGATACTTCCAAGCATCAATGAGCGGGTTCACGAAAGTCTCGTCATCCAAAATGTGCCCTGCTCATTTTGTGGTTAACTCCTCTCATTCTTCCCTCTCTTGTGCCTCAGACATAATTTTTTCTTTTCAGGCACTCAAAACCTTCTGGAAATGGCACCATTGGATAGAGCTCTTTCTCAGCTTTCTAGAAAGGTAAATTTTTCCTCCTAACTCCATGTATTTTTGAAGTTATGGCTCAATGGAGTTTTTGTGGGAAATTTTCCCTTTCAAGGCCCGCAACCAATGAGATGCCGCCACGTGTCCAAGGAAGTGGTGGGGGTCGGAGGAAGACTTGTGTTTTTACCAAGTGTTTTGGTGAAATTTCAAAAGGAATATTTTTTCCCGCAAGCCCGCCTGACGAATCAAATGTTGCCACGTGTCTAGGGGGAAAATTGAAAATTTTGGCTAAGTGTTGGCACAAGGAAATTTTGGAGGGAAATCCCGTGGCCAAAAAAATGTGCCACGTGTCCTATGGCATGGGAGTTTCGGAGGGTGGAGGAGAAATTGGAATTTTGGCTAAGTGTTTCACCAAACTTCAATGAAGAAAGTTTAGGCCCACCGCCCCCAGCCAATTATATCTCGCCACGTGTCACCGGAGCCTGGAATGGCGGAGCGCGGGGAATCGGGATCTTTTCCCAAAAGTGTTGGTGCAAAAGGGGATATTTTCCCCAAGGGCCCATAGCTAGCAATATGTCACCATGTGTCCTAGAGTGGCAGAGCAAGGGGAGAATTTGGGAAATTTTCCCAAGGGAAAAATAAAGGAAAATTCAGAAGGGAAAGCCCACCCCCCTTATTGCGAGCCAATGGAATCTTGCCACGTGTCCAGGTCACGCCAAAATTCGAGAAAAGCCCGCAAGGAAATTTTGGAGGGTCAAACCCACATCCAATGGGGTTTTGACATGTGTCTAGGTTAGAAATGATCAAGTGGTCCATGGAAAATTTAGGAAGGACAGGCCCGCATCCAATCATCGTGTGCCACGTGTCCTCAGCTCACCGGCCTGGGGAATTTTGGGAAAATTTTCCAAAGGTGAAAACAAAGGAAAATGAAGCAGGATGGGCCCGTGCCCAATAGAAACATGCCACATGGCACCTAGAAAGGTGGAGTGTGGGGAAATTTTGGAAAATTTTCCAAATGACCAAAAAGGGTAAAAAATTTCAAATTTTCACCGCCAACCCGATTTGGCCCTGTTTTTCCCTAAAACTTCAAATGGCCATATCTTTTGATCCAGAACTCAATTTTTGCGTTCTTTATATCAATGGAAATCTGGTGAAATTATCTACAAGATTCCAAGTTCATTTTTGCATTTTGGATTTTGGAGAGAGAAAATTAAAAATGCCTCTGGCACGTGGTCATGGACAGAAATGACGTTTCAACCACCGTTTTTAATGAAGAATGGCTCGCATTCTCTCCCAGCATGGCTAAAAATGTTAGGGGATGGGTCTGTAAGGATGCCCATGCTATTTTGAATGTGTTTTGGTCAATGGTTGAATCCCTTCCATGTTTTCCCGCATTTCTCTCTCCTGGGCTCGTCCCTTGCACTAAAAAGCCAGTTTTGGCTCATTTTCAAGGGGTTGAACATTTTTTGTGTATTGGAGGTCCTCTTTCTCACCTTGGAAGTGATTTTGGTGCAAATGTAGACCTTTTCTAAGAACTATAAATTTATTTTTGCCTCTCAGGTGTTGTAATGCAAGTGATTTTGATGTTAAAATAACAATACAGCCTTATGATTAATCTTCCATCCTCTGCTAGTGTTGTTTGACTAATTTCGATTCTTCATTGCGGATATTAGTTTTTCCATGTTGTTTTTGTTGCATTATATGAATCTGTGTCAATTTTTAGAAGTGATAAATGGTCACCACTCCTTTGGTGCATCACCTATTAGCATTAGTTTTAGCTTTTTACATTCTCTATCTCTGTCTCCTTTGGAATTTAGGGTAGGATTAGGAATATAAAGCTCAGTAACTTGTAAGTGATAAATATGACCGGAGGAGTTGAGGAACCAGCCTCTAATCTGGAGATTCATCTTCCATTTGACAAGTCCCACACTTGGGGGGAGGATTTAATGTTGTGCAATCACACTAGATGCTTAGTATGATCAAACTAGAAATTTGATCAACATCCGAGGGGGTACTTCTGATTTGCCACAACAAGTACACAAGATGAATTTTGCTACGAGAGAAGGTGCATTTTGAATACCATACACTACGTAAGATGTATATCTTTTCTAGAAAGGTCTCGTATGTGGAGACCATGATATTAGATAATATCAATATTAACTACTTTAATTTGGTAGTTAGAAATTAGGAGGCCACGAAGGTCTATATCTATTTAAAGCCAAGGGTGGTTGATTGGAAGTACATGGAAATTGATTTAAATATCCATGAAGCACCTAAGGGAAGATTAATAGTGGGAACTAAGAGGGCCCATGAAGAAACTCCTCCCCTCGAGAGAAGAAGAAGAAGATAGTGAAGAAGAGGAGAAACATAAGGAAAATAGAAAGGGTGTAAGTACATATACCATGACCCCTAAGTTGCCAAAAATCCAAGTCCTAAGGAGAAGAGACATGTGAAAATGAAACCCAATGTGTTTTCAAGTGATGAGAATGAAGAGGAAGATAATTCCAGAGAAGATATACCTCAATTATTGCCATTAATCCACTCTCTAGTGGATTCGAAAGAAGAAGAGCACTCCACATACCATGAGAAAATCCTAAAAAAGAATGAAGAAATAAAAGGGCCAAAGAGGAATAATGAGGAGGAGGTTCCTACATACCAAAGGATACCAAGAAGAGAGATGAGGAAACACATCATAAGTATAGGGTGGAGATTCTGGAAAAATACCTAGAGGAAGAAACACGCCATGACTTAGAGAAGAATGGGGAATGCGAATAAGAGCATCAGAAGAACTGATAAAGAAATCGGGTAGAAAAAGTGGCACATGTAGACACAAAATCATGCACTTTAGACATATTTTAGTTTTGGTCTCATACTATTATTCATATGGTTTTTGAGTGAAGAAATTACTAATTAACCGCCATCTATTGGCCATTTTACTTTGTTTTCTCATCATCATTACCAATTCACCTCACACATTCTCAATTTGTTCTTAGCATTTTCCATCATTCTAGCCTTGACTAGGGTTCCCACAGAAACCTATTTCTAGTCAGGCACCCCGATCCTTTTACACTTTCCCACCACCTTTTGGGAACTTTCTAGCTATTTGAACATTCTATCTTTTTGGTGGTCAACCTCTTGAGTTAATTCGAAATTAGAACAAGAGAACCATATAAATACAAAGTTATGAGTTTAGAATGAGGGACCAAACACTAGGAACTACTATCATCATCTCAAGTTGCATCCATCTAGATCTATCATAAGGCACAAGGCTAGTTCATATGCATCACATTGCATAGGAGGGAAGTTTATTCTATTTCATCTACCATTCTATTACATTTTCTATACATATTTATTGATCACTACTTTTAAAAATTGTGATTGGAACAAGAGAAACCTAGGTAATGATCACACACACTCACATATAATTACATCAGCTTGATATGTAGTACAACACTCGCTTAGTATGCCCACCATTATCACTACTAAGGAAATTCTCGACCCCTTCATTTGCATTTTTTTAGGGTTTGATGCTTGTTTTGGGGTCTATTAGGTCTATCTTTCAGCATTGATCATTGGTGACATCTAGTGTAGAACAATGAGTTACACATGATAGACAATGAGGGTTTCACATCATCATTTGATCTTGCAAATATGGTTTGGACCTTCTGCATAGACTAGGGTGCCTAGAACTCGGACTAAGGCACCCAAAACTTAGAATAGGGTGCCCACAGGTGTCTTGATCCTCTCCCAGTGCTCTAATCTACCCAAATATATCATACATGTGTCTTCTCGAACTCCCGTGTGGTCACATATAATTTTTTTATCTAGTTCATCCTACGACATAGTCCAGACCAGCACCGTGAAGCATGTAACTCACTTCCTTACTCTTCTTACACATTACGCTTTCTATTTTAATTAGCCTAGTTACTTGGGTCACTTTCCATATTTATGTTATTTACTGTTATTTACTAATGTTCCTAGTGTAGATTAACTCAATAAATTCCACATGTTAGTTAATCATATTGGTGAAGTCGACTTTTTCACGCTTAGGATCCTCATTTTCCCTCTATCATGGCTCCTAAAATTCCTCAAGTTTCTTTATCTGATTTTCTTAAGATGCATCCTAATTTTCAATCTTCTATTAAAAATCCCTAGACACCACATATCATCTTCAAAGCACACTTTGGTATATGAAATAAGTCCTATATTCAATATTTAATCTAACGACCCTAGTCCTAGTGATCCTGCATCTAATCAACACCTATTGGAATCAATTCAAGATTTGCATTATTTATTTCAACAAAAATTTTTGGCTATGAAATCCATAATCACATCCCTCAAATCTGAAATCCAAAATCTTAAGGACGCTTCTCAAGCGCATGTTTGTTCTCCTTCTCTATCTCCTCTTTAATTCATGTCTAATAAATGTCATATAATTAAACATCAATTCATGCCATTTCTAGAACATCTCATTCTTGATCACAATATAAAGCCACATGACATTCTTAATGATCTCCTTAGTTGTCAATTAATCACTTTACCACCTACTCATTTTTATCCTCCTTATCGGGTTGCAAAATATCAAGGTCACCTATATTGCAACTATCATCTAATCAATGGACATCATGATAATGACTATTATTATATACAACATAGAATTAAACATCTTGAGCATAAGGGATTTATATCATTCACTACACAACACTCTATTGCATGCCCATCTACAAATGCTACATCCACCTGGGATCCTAAATCTATTCCCTTTGTTCCTTCTTTAGTTAGTCAAGAGCCACCTAAGAAACCACCTATGACATCACCAAGTCAACATAAGCAACAAACTCTCCAAATTATTTCACCACCTCCTCCTACTTAGTCACCTACAACATTACCAAGTCAAAACAAGCAATCACTTCTCAAGGTTTTCTCTAAATCATGTCCTCCTACTAAGTCATCTATTGCATTACCAAGTCAAACTAAGAAACCTCCTCTTAAGGATGATCTCACTCCTCCTTCATCAAAGGTATCTTCTACATCACCAAGTCAAATGCAACAATCACCTCCTATGGTTAAACTTGTAATTCCAACATATGTTATAGACCCTACTTATGTTGACGACTGGGACCCGAATGAAGCTTACTATGATGATGAACCCTTTGATGGTCATAATCCTCTATCACTATAGTGTCTCATAACTTTTGTTAAAGAAACTACTCCTTACATTGATCCACTTAGTGTCTTTTGACTAGACTTCTATCGCTTACAAATTTTGGGGGCATAAAATCTAACACATTCCCCCTCTCCTCATATTAGCATCAATATGTTTCTCATATTTACATTCCTATACATCAATCTTCTAGAATATGCATACTCATCCCACATTCTAGTTTTTTCATTACGTGATGACACACTCTTTTTCTTTAGTTCACACTTGACATTGTTGATGACATACCACACATGAACCTCACACACTACACAATAATTACTACAAACCGCATATATTTACGCATCGTGCCTCTTACATCACACATTTTATAGTTATTTTACATCATTTTGAAATTTACACATCTACACATCATACATCATACTAGTCCTCATCATACATGTATCACACTTATATCTAGAATTACATACTACTCATCATGCACATCACATAGTGTGAATTTCACACTATTAGTCTATCTATACATTTTTGCATTACATCCTATACATTACATATCACACATCCTACACATCATATGGTCGTCTATTATCATCACACATACTACATCATCTTCTACATGTTGCACTCATTACCCTAAGACACACTTTAGTCCCTCAATCGATACTTGATTGCTAAGGGTTTACTAATCAAATGGACCTTACCCTCATTACAAAATCATCATTCATTATTTCTTCATGTGTAATTCGTAGGTTAGTGACATACGTTATAGGCTAAATGGTCACCTATTCCTTCACATTTTAGTGGTATATGATTTTAGGCTACATCACCACTCTCCTTATATTCATCTTGTAAGGGTCACACACACATCATCTCTAGGTTACATATCTTCACAACACATATACACATTCATCACATTGCATTAGACACAATACCCACTATTTGACCATTTCCTAATCACACACTCTCATTTATGGTTCATTCTTGACTACCGAGGGGGGAAAATAAATAAACCTCACTACATACAACTCCATCCACTTGGGGGCACGTGGATCCTAGAGAAAATTCATTCACTTTAGAAATTATTTAGTCCCGGCCTCATACTACTATTCATATGGTTTTGAGTGAAGAAAGTACTAATTAACACTCGCTTTTGGCCATTTTACTTTATTTTTGTCATCATTGCTGAACTTCACCACACACATGCCAAATCTATTCTTAGAATTTTCCATCATTCTAGATTTGACTGGGGTGCCCGTGATAGTATCTTGGGGTGCCCACAAGTGCTCTAGTCCCATTCGGGGCTCCCTTATCCTTTATACACTTTCCCGCCACTTTGGGCACTTTCTAGCCATTTGAAGATTCTATATTTTTGTTGGTCAACCTCTTGGGGTTAATTCTGATATTAGAACAAGAGACCCATATAAATACAAAGTTATGAGTCCATAACGATGGACCAAATGTTAGGGACTACTATCATCATCTAAGGTTTCATCCATCTAAATCCATCATAAGGCACAAGGCTGGTTCATCTTCATCACACCGCATATAGGGAAGTTTATTCCATTCCATTAACCATTCTATTAATTTTTCTACACATAGTTATTGCTCTGTACTTTCAAAAGTGTGACTAGCATAAGATAAACCTAGTGTATGATCACACACACTTACATAAAATACATCGGATTTGAGATGTAGTGCAAAAATCAGTTAGTAAGTCCACCATTGTGGGCACTAAGCATAGTTTGAAGCCTTCATTTACATTTTTATTTTTAGGGTTTGATGCTTGTTCTGGGGTCTTGCAGGTTTATGTTTCATCATTGATCATTAACTACATCCAACACAAAATAAAGAGTTACACGTGACAAATAGTGAGGGTTTGACATCATCATACGACCTTGCAAATATTTTTTCTGGACCTTCCGCACAAATGAGGGTTCCTAGAACTCAAACTAGGGTGCCGATAAACACCCCGATCCTCTCCCAGTGTACCCCATTCCAGCCAAAAATCTTAGATATGCACCTTCTAGAATTTTTGCGTGGTCATATCTATATTGTATTTATCTATTTCATCCTATGACATAGTCCAGACCATCCTACAAATAAACTAAGTCACTTCCTTAGTCTTCTTTCACATTAGCCTAGTTGCTTGGGTCACTTTCTATATTTATTTCATGTCGCTCCTAGTGTAGATTAACTCAAAAAATTCCACATATTAGTTAATCAATGCACTACACATCAGTAACACAAGAAATACCTAAGGGGCTCATAGGTAAAGGAAGAAAAAGACATATTCCCCAAGGCCCCCACTAGAATATGTTGACAATCCTAATAAAGTCTTACGTGTAAGATATTTAAGTACAATGGCCACGGGGAGCTCATTAGCAAGGAAATATCCAAGCACGTGCATTCATATTAAAGTAATTAAAATTGATAAAAACAAATTCAATATAATGGTAGACATTAGGGGTGAAAGGGTTTAATTTATTAATATTTTAAATTAGGTATTGGGGGTAGGTTAGAGAGGTGGGCTAGAGAAGAGGTAGGGTTGATTTTAATATAAAACTAAAACATTTGAACCCTATTTTTTAAAGATAAATACCTTAAAATTGTAAAAGATTCAATGTCATAAAGTTATATTATAATCTCTTTTTGAATAAAAAATTTGAATTAGGAGATTCTTAAGCAAGAAATAATAAGATGGTAGAAAACTAGGATTGAGTATGATTTTCAACACATGATATTATTTCACCATATTAATTATTTGAAGAAATATTGATAAATGGTTAAATCTTAACAATAAGGTAATTGGTAATAGGTCTTAAATGGATATTAAGAAAATAATATTTGAGTAGGAAACATGATTTTTTTTTTTTATATATTAGGGTATAAATAAAAATGGGTAAGTAAGGTACATGGAAAAAATAAGGGGTATTTTTATTATAATAATATAATAGGAGGGATATTATCAATTGAATAATTAGAGGTAAAAACTAACATTAAGAGTATTCTTTAATACCCTTCGAACAAATTTGTTATACCATAATTTTACTAAGTGAACCCCCCAATGACAATAACCACCGAGGAACTATTTTTATGGTTGTTCTTTGGTAAAAAGAGGCCCTCCCGTACACTAGAAAGATGTTATCCTAGCCATATAAGTCACATATGGAGGAATAAAAATTTGAGGTAAGCTCGAGCCATTTTTTTGAGACTTGACTAAAGTCCACACCATGCGAGAGTTTCATGGTGGTTGATGCATAACTCTTAATTGATGAGCGGTGAGTAATGTGTTTGAACAAGATGGCATCAAAAGTAGGGCTAAGGGCATTAGATAAGAATGCTTTGAGATAAATAGATTGAGCACCAAGATAGATGAAAAAGATAAAATCATTGTGCAATTGAAAACAAGAAGTGAGGGAAAAGAAGGGATGGATGTGCATGACATACACCAAGGTGGATTTCATTGAAAATGTTATTACTGTTGTGCCCAGATCTGGTTGATCAATCCTAAGCCACATATGAGATGACACTATATTGTTTAGAGGAATTGACGCGTATGTTTATGCATGAGAAAGAGCATAACAATAAGAACCAAAAAAGAATAAATGGCTCAAGAGAAGGATGACATTTATAAGATAGAGGAATACCTCATGTAGTATTAGATGCTAGCTCTCAAGCAAAAGAAGCCATGTGACAGAGGAATTTTTATTTGATAGTTGTCATGATTTTGATCAGGTAGTAAGAACATTGGTGATTGGTGATGAAGATTAGTTGAAATAAATGTAGGCCAAAATGAAAAACACTAGCGCCAAGTGAGAAAGAATGTTGGTGGAGGTAGAAAAAAGAGGGATTTAATTACCCAAATGAAGGCCACATTAATGGAAATAATGAAATAACTATTTCCTCAGGTGATGTGTAGGATGGATGCACTAGATGATGTGAATTCACTCTTAGAGAGATTTATTGTAGAACTTAAAGGGAAGATTGATAAGTTGATGCCCGAGAAAGTACCTAATATTGTGGATGTTACACCAATTAAGGAAATGAAGGAATTGGAAGGATGGAGGGAGTTAGAGAAAATTTTGAATAGATAATTCCCGGAATTTCTTCCTAGGAAGGCACATATGTAGACTCTTTGATTATTTGGTGCAAGCCATATTATTTATTCTTTCATTCATGGATGATATATTTTTATTCTTTGGAAAATATTCTATGACCGGTATTGTTGAGGATGGAAAACATACCTAGTGTGGGGTAATGTTTGGTTGGAAAATTTACTAAGTATAAAAGTGTATAGGCTATGTGCAGAAATAAACACATGAAAGAATAAAGTTTGCACATAGGAAGGAACACTTAGGAGGGAGAAAATATCACATAGAAGAATATGCATGCATAGGGGTTAACGTAAAACTCGGTTGATTTTCTAGGATGAGCCAAAAATAGGAAAAGAAGAGATGGAGTGTCGACCAAGAAAAAGATGAAATCAAGATAACTTGGTGAGCAAGAAAAGGATAATTTTGGATCAAGGGACATGCAGATCGAGGATTAAATAACATGCATGGCTTCAAATATTAATAGGATTAAATTATAATATTCTTATATGATCTAATATTAGTTGTTTTAATGTATGCATGTATAGTACATATGGTTGTTTTTGGGCACACCTATTATTTGGAGTGTGTATGGGTAGTGAAGGGGAATTCCCTAGCCATATATATATATATATATATATATATATATATATATATATATATATATATATATATATATATATATCCTATTTATAGCAATATTTTAGTAGTTCCTAGTTTATAGCACATAGTTCTTTGAGTTTGTTATGTTCTACGGAAGTTATGCTCTAGGGTTTAAGACCTACACGTATGATCCATCGCTCTAGTATAATGATTATTATGTATTGAACTTCTAGCATGTAATTATTTTTATATAATGGATTATTGTGGATGGATTATGATCATTGATATGTCTAAATATGGTGATCTAATCTTGTAATTGATCTTGGTTATTTTCTAAGTTGTTATGTTTCTTTATTCATGTGTTTCCAAGATAATATGAATGAGTTGATTAAGCTTGTATGAATGAACACTTAGTTAATTATCATGACAACTATGCATGCTAACATCTTGAAAAGCAAAAAAAAGGAGGGACTTGGTAGCTCTTGCACGTTCTTCCAATGATCATTCAAATCTTTTGAATGAGGTACCAATGCATAACATTCTAGTGGTAATAAAATACTACATTTTCATTTCATTTTTGGGACCTATTTTAAATTTGTGTATCAGGATGTTGCATGTAGATGGAGTATCAACTATATTTTGAGAGTATTGAAAGTTGGGTGGAAGATGTACATGATAAATTTGCACAAAGGTATAACACTGTGCCTAGATTCAACTCGTGTAAGTGAGTAAAAGATAAGATTTATCTTGAGTTATATGAGATGGTCTTCAACTTATTTATAATAAAGTTGTTTCAGTGGTTGGTAGTGCATGCATCGAAAAAATCTTGGTATCCTAGGTAGAGGATTTGGATGCAAGAAGATTATTAGATTCCTTTTGATGTAGATGAAGATGAGAATAGAGTTGTAGTTTTTGGTGGGTTGTTTTTGCACAATTAAATGTTTGATTATGAAATTAACATGTATTATTCTCTAGAGGAAGTTGAGTTTAGGTTCTTACATGAGCCTAGAGGATCCTATTTGTGTGCTATCCCTTTAGCTATTAATATCTTGATGGTAAAACCAAAATTGGAAATATTACCTATACATGTCGATTAACTAAAATTGACTAAAATAATGTAGTAAAGTAATAGTTAATCTAATATAAGAGAGGATATATAATGTAGTAAGTAAATGCACTAAAAATTTATGTAAATGAGATGAGTAAATAAACTAATGAAATGAAAAACCCTAATATGCGAGAAGGGAAAGGAAAGAAATCAACTGAATAGTAGATGCTTTGCGAATAGTGTCACAAGTGGCATATGGAAAATCAAAAATCATGAAAGAAGGTGTTGGGGTCTTGCAAAGGATAGATCCAAATGAAATGGGGTGCCCATGGGTGCTCCGTAAGGAATATAGCTCCCCTGGTTTGGGAAAAATGTTTAAAATTGATGCTCACAGTGGTCAAAAGGTGAAATGAAACTCTAACTTCTTGTCACATTAATTTTTCTCGTATTGTTCTTAGTGCTCCAAAAATTCCAAGAGGGTGAAATAACTGTAAAAGACCAAAAGGAAGTATAAAACCCACAAAAAAAGAAATATGCAAATGAATGGGTCAGACTAGCCTTAGATGCCATAACAATGGGCTTACTAACTTATGGTTGTACTACATTTTAGACATGGATGTAGTTCTAGTGTGTCATGCATGTCATGACATACGTTCTCTTGTGTGAGTCACACTTTGTGAAATAACGAGCAATAGATAAATGTAATAGAATGTGTGCATATAATAGAATAGAATACCTCCCCCTATGAAGTGTGATGCAGATGTCCTGTCTTATGCCCTGATGATGGATCTATGTGGATGCCAATGTAATAGATGAGTGCAACTCTAGATGGAGTGATAGTATTGTATGATGCTAGGTCCCTCATTATGGTCTCATGAATTTATATTTATTGGGTTATTTTTCTCTAATTTCACAATTAACCGCAAAAATTCTAACCCCAAGAAATATAAATATTTAAAATGGCTAGAAGAGGCCTAAAAAGTGGCAAGAAAGTGCTAGAAGGATCAGGATGCCTCGGTACTAAATCCAAGCGCCCCAACCGAGGCTAAAATAACATGGAATGTTTAGAAATGGATGAGCATATGGGTAATATAGGTCACAAATTATGAAATAAAATAAACAAGATGGCTAAAAGATGGGGGCTAATTAGTAATTTATTTACTTAATAACCTTCTAAATAGTAGTATAATACTCGAGATAAATAAAATGTCTAAAATGCATGATTTTGTCACTACATTTTTCCCACACTTTATGTTGGTGAGCGAAAACCTCGGTAACATAAAGTAGATAGAGATGAATACTTCATGTCCATGAAGAGTGTAGTATTTAAGTGTGCTTTGAAGGACTAGAAAAAGTGTGGAATGATAACAAGATGGAGAAATGTGGAAACTATAGATGAAAATTACGTAAAGAAAAAAGTGATGAGAGCGAACCTAGGCCAAAATGTGTGTGTGTGGTTACCATATAGTGTAGTGTACATGCATAAAAGTGTGATGTGTGTGCTATAGTGTGCTATTACATAGTTTTGTTGTCTTCATTGTTGTTGTTGCCACCATTGGACTCGCTTGATTCTCATACGGCCCGGACCTACAAGGAGAAAATTAACAATTAGTCAAATATGTATGTATGTAAGTGTAAAAAACAATGTAGAAGATGCATGTGTATGTAAATATAAAGTACGTAAATGTAAATGGAAAACATAAATGTAAATGGAACATGTAAACCTAATCCATGTCGAGAAATAGAGTGTAGAAGGATATCTTATATGCGAGTGTTTTGGGTGATGTCATGCCACCCTAGTTGGAGACATGTAGGAGAAAATGATCAGTTTCCTCTAAGGTCTAACCACTCCGTTGACTGTGTGTGAAGAGATCTATGTATTATCTTGGTTTTTTTAGGAAATCCAATGTCACTGGCTGAAGTAGTGTAGAGAGGCACACCCACCGTAACTCGTAAGCCTATAAATGCTTCCTAGAAATTCTAAGGACACTATGTCCTACAAAATATACTTGTGTATGGGATTCGTAGACTGGTCTAAAACCATTTGATATCTATAACCAACAATACCAAGGAGAAAATTGCCTTTAATCGAACCGGGTAAAATAGGTTGTGTTAGTAGAAACCCCCAAATGATGCCCCCCTCTTTGGGGGTGCATGTGATGTCACTAATAGGATACATGTGTCCCTAAAAGAGGAAAAATAGTATGTATATTATAACCCTGAAATTTCTTGGTAGAAACCAAGGTGCACACAAACAAGAAGGCTAGCTAAAGACAAGTGTAAACACACATACATGTAGAAAATAGTGTATAAGTTATATAAATAGTTTAAAAGCTACCAAGTAATGTAATGTAAATATGCAAGAAGAAAATTATCCCACGAAAAGTGGGTTAAAAACATTAGACATCACTCACGATGTTGCAAGCCACACAATACCACAATGGCTACAAACAAAAAATAGTTTTCACACCAAACATAGGGAAAGGCTCACAATAATAGAAAACATTAGCAATGGTATAAAACATAATGAAAAACTACGGAGAACAATATCCATGAATAACAAATGCTACACATAAAGAACCCGGTAGCATGTTAGAAAGATAACTAGTATGTAAAAGGTGTGTAAAAGCATGTAATGTAAAGTGATAAGTAAAAATGAAACAATAACACCTGGAAGAGACGAATGTGTTAATTCCCCAAAGAACCAAAAGTGTAGGAAGGGTAGAAGGTGAGCATCCATTGCACATGTAAGAGACATGTATCTATGATCAAAACTAGAAAAAGGTGTGAATGTACATGTGTGGATGGTATAGATAAATGACATACAAGTAATCAAACTAGCATGTGTAATAAAGTGATCATAAAAAACAAAAGTAAGCAAGAGTATAAGCAACCATAATATGCAACATGCTATGGATGGATGAAATGGAATGCAAAATGGAGTGGTAGGAGCCACGTGCCCCGAGTGAATGGAAATGTATGCAATGAGGTTCATTTTGTTTTCCCCTCAATAGTCAAGAATGAACCATAAACGAGAGTGCATCATTAGGAAATGGTCGAGTATTGTGTGTTGCATAGAATGCGTTGTGAGGAATGTGTAGGTGTAGTGATGAGATTTGACCTAGTGATGATGTGTGTGAACATTATAGCCAAAGTGTATATCACAATAAAATTATAGTATAACTGATTATTTGGCCTAAGCATATATCACTATAAGATGAATGGATGAGTGACAATTTATCCCTAAGTTTATATCACTACAAAATGAAAGGAATGCACTGGGATATAACCTAAGGTGTAGACCACTAGAACATGATAGAATAGGTGATGATTTAGCCTAAAGTGTATGTCACTACAAGATGAATGGTATGGAGTGGTGATGTAACCTAAGGTGTATACCACTACAAGATGATATAATAGGTGACAATTTATCCTAAAGCGTATGTCACTAAGCTAGTAATGTTGCATGATGAAAGGTAGAATAGTAAATGTGTGGTGAAGGTAAGGTCCATTTGATTTGTAAACCCTTAGCAGTCGAGTATGGACCAAGGAACTAAATTACATCATAGGGTAGTGAGTGCAACATGTAGAAGATAATGTAGTATATGTAAGGATAAAATCCAACCATATGATGAGTGGTATATGTAAGGATGTAATGTGTAGAATGTGTAGATATGTTATGTGTAAAGTGTAATGTAGAAAATGACATGTAGTGTATGTAGATAAAATAGGAATGTAATGCTAAACTCATATATGATGAAGACTAGTAGAATATATGTGAAAATATACAGTGTAGTATGTATGGTATGTAGATGTATGCAACTATCATGATGTATGAGGTGAAGAGACACAAATGACCAAATGTTGTAGAATGTATAACATGTAATGTGTGATGAAGTGTAATGTGTAATGCCTATGGTGTAGTGTGTGGGGTTTAGTGTAGTAATAATCCATCAACAATCAAGTGTGAACCAAAGCACAAGAGTGTGTCATTGAGTGATGACGCTAGAATATATGACTAGTATTGTAAATGTGAGGATATGAATGTATGCGAATGTAAAAATGATGATTGTGACTATGATAAGACTAAATAGGGTGAAGGTGGAGTGGCATGACCCTAAAGTATTTGATAGAAAATATGTCTATGAAATGTTATCAAGAAGATAATCATTATCATGGTCTAAACTTTTCGGGTAGCCTTGGAAACCTAATATGCTATAGAGTGGGGAGGGTTCTAGAGGGACCCATTGTGGCAGAGTGTGTAGAAATTCATTACATATTCTTCATCAGTAAAAATGCAATCGGCGGGATACCATGAGCATTCCAACAAGAGATATTTGAAACATAAGCGGAGAAGAATCATTAAGAATAGAGATATTACCAAAAGACATGGGAAATGTGAGTAAAGAGCAATGAGTGTTTATTATGCTGCTAATATAATCAAGCCAAGACTATCCTAGTATGAGGGGAGAGTAATGAGGGAAGCATGAAATAAAAATGTCAAATGAAAAAAAAATGTAATCCATAAGATGTCATAGTGTAAAAATAACCATGATACGAGATGTGGTGAATGAAGAGGTGGTAAAATGTCATTCAAATGATGCCAAAGCTTGCTTTGAACTATCATGTGTACAAATAGTTTCTAAGAACATAGAGTAAATAGGGATATGTTTCAAAAGGTTTTATTGATGAAAACTATGCATATAAAAGGAGGAAATGGAGTGGCATTAGTAGATGGAGGAGTTTTAAATCAGTATTCACCAAGACTGTTGGACATAAAAATTTCATCGAAATAAGAATCATCTACACCTAGGGGTAAAATCAAGTTGTCTTAATGCTTCATCTGTAAGTTCAATAACATCAACTTCATCATCAGAATCCTCAGAATCATCAGTGTGAACATCATCATGTGGTATGGAATTATCAAGGATGTTGGTAGGGGCATCGT
The DNA here is from genome assembly GCA_018340775.1 of Taxus wallichiana var. yunnanensis. Classification (NCBI taxonomy): domain Eukaryota; kingdom Viridiplantae; phylum Streptophyta; class Pinopsida; order Cupressales; family Taxaceae; genus Taxus; species Taxus wallichiana. The sequence goes on along the minus strand of CM031235.1, from coordinate 68,560,471 downwards.
AGGTGGAGTAATAGGGGGTGCCACAATTGGTGGAGGAGGGACACTAGGAGGAACTAACATTGTAGGTGGGATAATAGAATGTGTCCCGATAGGCTAAGAAGGGACACAAATAGGAGACAATATTGTAGGTGAAATAATATCGGTTGTGTGAGTTGAAATAACTAGAGTAATAAGATCGGGAGAGGAGGATGATGAAGCACTATATTGACCAATGTCATATATATCAAGGCTACTATACGAGATGTGTTTTGAAGGTGGTATGGGCATTGAGGTAGCAGGGTCTATGCAACAATATTTGAAAGGTTATGGGTCAACATTAATAGTGTGTTCATAGCCATCATGTATAAATTGACACATTGGTGTATAACGAGATGGTATTGTGTGAATTTTGTGAGTTCAAGGTATACCTAATAAGAGATTAAAATGGAAGGAGATAATGATAACATAGAACTCACTTTGAGAATAGTTTTAGGTCCAACCCGGATATGTAAAGAGATAGTTCCTAAGCAGGTATGAGTGGTAGAGTCATAACTATGAAAGGGGTAGAATTTTTAGAAATGAAATTTTCGCTAATGCCTAATTTATTTAAAAGGGAATGCACACATAAATTAACAACTGATCCATTATCAATGAGGACTCGCTTAATGCAAGTTGTGCTAATAACGGTAGTAATGAGCAAAGGAGCACATGGGTTATTTTTGGAAAAAGGAAAAATATCCTCATCGGTGAAAGATATGGCACATGGTAGATTATGAAGGGATTGTATGAGATGTGAAAAATCTTCCACGGAATTATCAATTTCAATATGGATGGCATGAAGGGAAGCTTCTAGTGTGTTGCAATAATTTGGTGCATTACACAATAAGTCATAAAGAGATATCTTAGTGGGCATATTCTTAAGTTTCTCAATGATCTCATAACCCTTAGAAGTAGTAGGATGAGGTACTCAATTAATGAGTGGGGGAATAGACATGGGTGGAGGCATATGTGGATTAGGATGAGTACAATGAGTAGTAATGATATTAATGGATGGGTCAATCCTAGGTGTGAAAAATCAAGGAGGATGTTCATTACGCACCCACATGAAACTAGTAGCAGTAGTAACTATTCCCATGACTTTATTTAGTGTAAAGGTGGGATAAAGGGATTGAGCCATACCATGGGAGATGACATTATTAGAAGGTAGTGTTGAAATGGTTGGGTTCACCAAAATGATTAACTAAAATTGACTAAACTAATTTACTAAAGTAATAGCTAATCTAATCTAGGAGGACATATAACACACTAAGTAAATACACTAAAACAATATGTAAATGAGATGAATAAGTAAACTAATGAAATTAAAAACTCTAATATGTAAGAAGAGAAAGGAAATAACTCATCTAAATAGTAGAAACTTGTAGAACAATGTTAGTGTAGGTTATTATTTATCCTTTTATTTATTTATTAGGATAATTGTTATACTTTTGTTAACCTTACACTTATTGGGTTAGCTTTCTTAGGTGTACTAGTTGTGTGGAGTTAACTTACTAGTTGTGTTGAGTTAGTTTCTTAGTTATGTGGAGTTATGTTAAGTTACCTTCTTAGTTATGTGGAGTTAGGTTACTAGTCTTCTAGAGTTAACTTAATTGCCGGTATTAGTTAGTGGGAGTTCTTCACCACCGATTTAGGCGATAGTTGCACTTCCCTCCTCCTATATGTACATCTTTCTTATTGAGTAATTCAAGTCATTGTATTGTAATGTATTGAGCATTATGGATTATGATGGATTTCCATATACGGTATTTTAGCTCTTCTATTTTGAAAATATAATGTGGTGTGATATTATCATCTGAGATCATGGCTTGGAAAATTTTCTTATCGTTCCTTTCATGGTATCAAAGAAATAGATGATGTAGACATCCATATGTAAGTTTTCTTTACAAGTAAGTGTTTACTATTTTCATGTATTCAGAATTTGTTAGAACATTTCGTAACATGCATTTTTATGTAAAACAGAGTGCACCATTGGATTTGGAAGGTGCCAAAACCTTAGAATCGATCGTATAATCAACCATGTTTGAGACAATCAAATTTGGGTGCGGATCTATACCCTCTAGGTGCATTCTTTTATCCACTAGATGCATACCCTTTGGGTGCATTCTATTATCCACTAGATGCATATCCTCTGGGTGCATTCTTTTATCCACTGGATGCATACCCTCTAGGTGCATTCTTTCATCTATTGGATATAAGTGTGTACATTCTAGATGCATTATTGTACCCTCTTGATATTTCTGATTTGGATGCATTATTTTATCCACTGGATGTAGATCTATACCCTCTCGGTGCATTCTTTTCTCTATTGGATATAAGTGTGTACCTTCTAAATGCATTCTTTTACCCTCTGGATATTTCTATTTTGGATGTAGTCTTTTATCCACTAGATGCAGATTTGTACCCTTTGGGTGCATTCTTTTATCCATTGGATATAAGCGTGTACCTTCCAGATGCATTCTTTTACCCTCTAAATATTTCTATTTTGGATGCATTCTTTTATCCATTGGACACATTTGTACCCTCTAGGTTCATTCTTTTATCCATTGGATATAGACGTGTACCCTTCGGATGCAATGATTTACCCTTTGAAATTTAGGTTTTGGGCGCAAGCTTTTATCCTTTGGTCACAATCCTGTATCATGTGGATGCACTCTTTTACCCTTTGGAAATTTGGGTGTCACGTGTACCTTTTAAAAACATCAGCATTAAAATATTATTTTAATAACAAAACCTTCTAGAGCTCATAAATTTTTATCCATAGCTCAGATTAAGGTGATATTTTTTTGAAATTGTGTATTTTTGGAGATCTTCGCATTGGTGAAATTTATATACACATATTTCAAATGTAAAAGTTACTTTTACTCATTGTAATATTTACATGCACTTAATTATAAAGTGTCAAATTTGGGAGGGTGTTGTAATCACTTATGGATGTAATTCAGTTAAGCTTGATGTCCTAAAATTTTGGGTGTTACATTCCCGTATCTATGGGTGTATACATTTATATCTCTCTTGTTTGTTGATGTATTTTGGATCTGTATTTTTGACACTTTTTTGGCATGTTGATAGTCTCTCTTGTGGGGGAGTTATTTTAGTAAATCCCAATGTTAGTTTGTCGTGTTTGAGCAGCTTAATTTTGGCAACTCATACGGATCTATGGTGTCACTCTACCCATTCAAAGGTATGGGAAGGTGTGGTGTTGATACTAATTCTTTGGGTTTTTAGTCCTTTCCTTATTATGTGTTGATCTTGCTTCTTCAGATTTTGTTTCCTTGCCTTATTACCTTGTCTTTTCTTGGATCACGAAACTCCTATTTATTTGGATCTTGTGTCCTTGACTTACTGCCTTGGTTGTTCTTGGATCATGGAACACCTATTTGTAGTAGTTGATCAAATTATGTTTGGTTTTTTTTTCACTTTTGACATCACTCCATTGACAATCTCCTTGCATGGAGCTATTTTGGTGAAGCCCAAGGTCAGCTTCTTCTAAGCTCTATGATTGAGCAGTGGATTCATACCACAATGCACACCAAACATCTTCAACATTGTATGAATTTTTGGATCCGAGCTTCTTAGGATATCTTGCAATGATATTTTTCTCTCTCTACTTTGTTATTACTGGTTTTGGGTACCTTGTGGTGTCTAATTTTCCCAGTTATTATACTTGTACCTCATCAGGCCTTGTTTCCGAGACCCACCTTATTTTTCACCCACCTAAGCTATGCTTATGGGAGGGTGTTAGTGTAGGTTATTATTTATCCTTTTATTTATTTATTAGGATAATTCTTACACTTGTGTTATCCCTACACTTGTTAGGTTCATTTTCTTAGGTTTACTAGTTGTGTGGAGTTAGCTTACTAGTCTTTTGGAGTTAACTTAACTACCAATATCAATTAGTGGGAGTTCTTCACCACTGATTTAGGTAGTAGTTTCACTTCCCTCCTCTTATATGTACATCTTTCTTATTGAGTAATTCAAGTCATTGTATTGTAATGTATTGTGCATTATGAATTATGATGGATTTCCATATATGGTATTTTAACTCTTCTATTTTTACAAATCTAATGTGTTGTGCTATTATCATCTGAGATCACATCTTGGAACAATCTTCTTATCATTCCTTTCAAACACTATCACAAAGTGGCGTATGGAAAATCGTAAAGTAAGAACGATGGTTTTGGGGTCCTATGAAGGATAGATCTGGATGATGTGGATGGACTAGGGCACTTAGAAGAGGATTAGGGCATCCACGGGTGCTATGGTAAGGAATATTATCACCATGTTTTAAGAAAAATGTCTGGAACCGGTTCTCACCCAATTAGAAGTTGATATGGAACTATAAATTTATGTCACATTAATTTTTTTGTATTGCGCCGAGTGCTCCAAAAATTCCAAGAGGAAGAAATAACCTACAAAAGACCAAAAGAAAGTATCAAAACCCTAAAAAATAAAGATGCAAATGAATGGGTCGACCGACCTCGTTGCCACAACAATGTGATTACTAATTGAGCACTATACTACATTTCAAAACAAGATGTTGTTATGGTGTATGTGTGCATGTCATGCCCTAGGTGTTCTTGTGTTAGTCACACTTTGTGAAATAATGAAAAAAACTAAATGTATAAAATTAATAGAATGCATGCATGGAATAGAATAAAATCCCTCCCGCTATGAAGTGTGATGTAGATGTCCTAGCTTGTGACTTCATGATGGAGCTATGTGGATGTCAATGCAATATATGAGCGGAACTCTAGATGGAGTAATAGTAGTGTATGATGCTAGGTCCCTCATTATGGTCTCATAAATTTATATTTATAGGGTTCTCTTGCTCTAATTTTGTAATTAACCCTAAAAATTCTAACACTAAGAAAGATAAATATGAAAAATGGCTAGAAGAGGCCCAAAAAGTGGTGGGAAAGTGCTAGAAGAATCAAGGTGCCCATGGGTACCTAGTACTAAATATGGGATCCCCAAATGAGGATAAGATAACATGGGATGTTCAGTAAATGGTGGGCATATGGGTACAATAGGTTGTAAATTACAAAATAAAATAAACAAGATGGCCAAAAGATAGGGGTTAATTACTACTTTCTTTACTCAAGAACCTTTTAAATATTAGTATAAGACTGGGATAAATAAAATGTCTAAAATGCATGATTTTGTGACTACACTAGCTAAATTCCCACCATGCACATGGGTAGGAGAATGTGTGAAGAAGGATGGTAGCAACCCAAATGGAAGATAGGAAGAGAGAGGAAAGACAATTCAAGTTTAATGAAGTGTGAGATAGGGAAATTGAGGCAAGTGATGTATTTAACGAGAATGAAGGCTCGTGAAGGTTTTAAAGCTCTTGTGGAAGATGAGGATCTGAAACATTAGGTCCTCTCGACTTTAGGAAATTGTAGTAGATATTTACCATTGGCTTCGATGTGAGTGTGTTAGATGAGAGAGTGATAAATGTGGACCCGCATCTAACTCAACATGGCTACCTAACCCTTGTGCTTGAAGTTCCATATCTAAAGAAAGTTAAAGGAAAAATTAGTGAAGGTAATTAGGAAGATATAGGTAAATATCATTTTTTGTTAAATCAGGACGTGTATCGACTATTAACATTCCTATGACAACACAATAGGTGCTATTGTTTGGGATTACTCTTGTAGGATTGTTTTCAAGAGCATCGACATGATAGAGTATTGGTGCACAGACTATTGGAAGCACTTTTATAGGTGTTGTGAAAACGAAGACGATTGGTGTCCAGTTTATTGCTAAAACTAGGACACATAGACTTTCATCAAGTGAACCAGATCCTCGTAATAAGTGGCACGGGTAGATTAGGAGGATCAGGTCAACCATCGTATGGGGGAACCCTAGTAGAGGTTCAAGATCAAAATTTAGTGGACAGGTCCATAACCACCACTCAATAGTCACCACCGAATTAACCTCAACATACACCACCTCAGGTTTATTTTGATATTTCACTCCACTTTTCAGAGTATAGAGGTATAGAGGATGTAGTAGAGCACGTACATAATTTTTACTATGGCACGTGAAGGGAATTGTAGTTTTAGATAAGAAGATAAGTGAATTTTCCACTATGCTACAAGGGTGTGCACATAATTGGTATAAGAAGTATGACCCACATCAAACTGTGGTGGACTATAATTCTTTGCACACTACATTCTTGGCTGAGTTCCACATCCCAATGTTTGAGCAACAGAGCATCAAGACACTCAAAGATATCAAGTAGGTCTTATCTCGAAAGTTTAAGGGAGTATGATGGGCATTTCAAGACCCCGTTGTCCAAAATGTATTGTGATATTCATCCAAGTCGGGATGCATAGTGGTTTTTGGAGGATTTCTAGCTCCATTTCATAGATATTTGTCTCATAAGACATATGTAGATATGTATGATGATTTGGAAGAAGCTCTACACACTCGAAGCGGTTGGGAGTGCTGATACTAGAGTGATCCCATTTTTGGAGGCACAAATATTGACTATGGTGAAGTAAATTGGAGAATATCTCTTCTAACTACACATATGAGACTAAAAGTGGTATATGGTGCAAAGATTGTGAGGTTGAAGGACACACTAAGGATAACTTATCACATTGGTTAGTGTGCACATTGTTATATTCTTGTGAGATTTTCCACTTGGACCATGATGTTTATAATTTCCCTCTCTTAAAGCACGCAACTATGAAGAGTGAATCTATGTACTTTAATATTTGTAATACACATACTCATGATACAAAGTATTGTCAGTTGATAGATCAAATTCATGAGGTAAGAAAGATTGGATTATGATAGAATATGGTAGTAAGTAGCTCTCGTGTATAGATTGCACAAGCTTTTGAAGAACATAACAATGAAGGAGGTGGATTCTGTGGATGATATAGGAGTAGAGATCATGAATGCCAAAGTATATTTCTACATGGGACTTGTTATACTTGTGGGTCCTAAGATCATTAAGAGCTTGATTGTCCCAAGAATATAGTTTGCACATGGTGTGGGAAGTAGCATAAGCTAGAAGATCATCAAGACTCGTATGAGCACAGATGCAAGAATAAGAAAAAGGACAAGAAAGAAAGGATGATCAAGGTATAGTGCATGAAGGTTGATCAATGGATACTGAAGAAGAGGGCTCATCATGAGTTACAAACCTTGTTGGTCACTACTCATGTTGAAGCAACATGTGTTCATGTGAACCTCTCAAATCTAGACCATTCATCATGACAAAGTCATGCATGCCAGTATCCAGATTTTTCTCATCAAAATGAAGTCTATCAGAGACTATGGGGGTCATTAGAGAATTTCAAGGCAAGATACAATGCTTGAAGGAATATGCACAAGAGAAAGAATGCATGAAGAATGTTAAACTCCCATAGAAAGATGTTGATGATGTGAAGGAGGTGTGTAAGATGTTACACCAAGATAATATCATTCCTTTGTTAGGGAAATGACTACGTTAAAAGGTACCATGCACTGGAGTTAAGAACGAGAAACAAATACTATATACTAACTTACCACCATAGTACCACCAGTATGATAAGGAAATTAATTTGGATGTAGTGATTGATGGGTGGTTAGTAAGCAATATTCTAATAGATACAGATGTTGAGGTAAATGTGCTCACTCTGGATGCATGGAATTAGATGGGGAGACCTACATTATAACCATATTCAAATGTGTTGTATATGGTGAACAAGATAAGGGATATGCCTATTGGGGTGTTGAAGGATGCTTCTATTACAATTCAGGGAGCCAAGTTTACTAGAGACTTTGAGGTATTAGATCTTGTTGAAGCAGACAACTTTCTAGCATTACTTAGGTGACCATGGTGTTATGTGAAAATGCAGACTTGTGATTCAATAAGGGATATATAAGTTTTGAGAATAGGAATGAGTGTGTAATTATACCTTTGAATGAAGAAAAAGCTACACCATATGTTGAGCCTCTAAGTGAAGAAGATCTGAATAGGATTTATGCATGCACAATACATGACCCTGAGACTATGGAACCATCCAAGGAAGGTGTGTTGCAGTGGGGAGATGCACAGTCAATTAGTGACACCATAAGTGTTTCTTGTGATAATTGGGCCCATGGCACATATGAAATGGTTGGGTGCGAGATGAAAGGATGAGTAACTAGAATATTAGGCCATGCATGGTTAGACACATGGGAAAAGTTCAGTTACCTAGATATACTGGTGAAGAAAATATCAAGTCTTTCTTGCGTGCCATGGAGGAACACTGGAAGAATTAGGGTGATAGAAGAAACATGTTGGTTTATACCCAGCATAGAATAACATTGCATTGGTGGGAAATACACAGAGACAAATTTTTGGGATTCAACTAGGTTCACACGGAGCAATGTGCCTACACATATATGTGAATATCATGGGAAGAATCCTATTTTGGAACACATCCATAATTGTGAGAGTAAATGGGTGTAAGGAAAAGAGTCCTTACAACCATATTTATGGGTGCATAATTTATATTCTACTCTTTGAGGCTATGCACACATGTGTTATATACATGATGAGCTCAAATAAGAGAATGCATGCTAGCGAGATCTAACTGAAGGTGTGGTCCATGCATTTGATTATTTTTCTAATAAACCTCTAGTTCATGAAGCACATCACACTAGGGGATGGTGTGAAGGTAGAGGAGATCATGCTTGAGTTATTTAGATAACCTTGTCTCAAGGCATGCCTAGATGATGAGGAAACAAAAGAGTGACACTTGGGCCACACCTTCAAGGAGAAAGAAAAGGATAAAATGATTTACGCATTGATGATGAAGAGGTTAAGGATTTTGAGGTTATCCATATAGAATATGCACACGAAGTAATGGATAAAACATATGAGAAGGCCCACATGTACCATTCCAATGAAAACTAAGAGGATAAACATTGTACCGAGGATGCACATAAGGAGGTCAAGTCATTGGGGATTATTGGTCCGAGAAAGATGTAACAAAGATCATTGAGATTTTTCACAACATTTTGGATTTTTTTCTGCGAGGCTATCATGAATTAAAAGGAGTGCACCCCTCATTGGGAGAAATGAATATTAATCCAAAAGAAGGTGTGTGTTTTCTTTGGAAAATGCCTTACAGGATGAATCCAAACTTGCACATAAAAGTAAAGTAGGAAATTGACAAAATTCTTAAGTCTGGAGTCATTTAACCAATTGAGGAATACAAGTGGATTAATCCTATGGTTATAAGAATTAATAAGGATGGAAGGATAAATATTTATGTAGACTACATAGATATTAACTTTGTATTTATCATAGATCATTTTCTCACCCCATTCACTAAAGAGATCCTTAAAGGAGTTACAGGAATGAGATCTATTCATTTATAGATGTATTTTAAGGCTATCATCGGAGATCTATTCATTACTAAGTGGGGAATATTTTCATATAATGTTGTGCCTTTTGGATTGAAGAATGTGCCCATTGTGTTCTCACACATTATTGTGTAGGATTTCCATGATTTTATTCACAAATTCTTACAGGTGTATCTAGATGATTGGACTGCTTATTGCATGATTAGGATCACCATGACAATTTAAGGCTAATGTTTGAGATATGTAGGCAATTGAGAATTTCTCTTAACATTAAGAAGTGTATTTTTTCCACACCTTTTGGAACTTTTCTTGGGCACATCATTTGCAGGGAAGGATTATTAGTACATCCAAATGCAAGGTAGCAATGATATTGGTTAGAAGAGAATCACAATCAGAGTGAAATGTGTAGAGTTTTAGGTCATAATAGATATTATAAAAAAATTATTAAGGGATATGAAAAAATTTCCACAAACCTAGAAGAGCTTCTCAAAGAAAAAGGTAAATTTTATTGGGGTGATGCACAACAACAATCATTTGAGACATTAAAGGAGAGGGTTTCCATTACACCGATCATGTGCTTTCTATCATGGAACAAACCATTTCATGTACATGTTGATTCTTCTCGTACAATTATTGGCCTAGTTTTGGCACAACCTAGAGATGGAAATGATGATAATCCTATATGTTTTTTAAGAAGGAAGTTGACTCCAAAGCAAAGTAGAATTATACTATAATCGAGTGTGAGGCACTATCTATGATCTACGTGCTTCATAAGTTTCAACATTAATTTTTGATACACAGCTTTATTTTAAAATAGATCATATGGCTTTGAAATACTTGGTCAACAACCCCATTTTACAAGGGTGCATGTAATATCCCCTTGTGGGATATTTAATTAAATCTGAAAATAAATTATTTCCAATCAAATTTAGAAGAGAAAACCCTTCTAGATCGACCTCAAATAACCCAATGTCAGCTTCAATGCAACCCAAATGGGGTTGTAGTGAGCCAAGGTGATGGGTTAGATGGGAGAGCTAGTTGGAATTTAATCTTTCCTAAATCAGAAATTAATTGCAGTAGTGGAAATAATTAATATGCACCAAAACCAGCTGAAACTTAAAAAATTAATAACTTCACCAAATCTCAATATTTTTCCATGAAATGAAATGCAAATAAAAAAATTATTTTTATCTTTCCAATTAGCCATGAATATGATTTTTCTGCACACTAAAACCACCTTAAATCTGATCCCAAAAATTTAAACCAATTCATTAGGGTTCGATTAAATCATAAAATAATTTCATCCCCGCTTCTTCCTTCCAAACCCTTAAAACACCAACACACATATCTAAAATAATTAATTAATGACAACAACTTGTAGATCTATCAAAACACTTCAAATATGATGGTAAAAATACTCCAACCTAGTTGGTCCACTCTAGGTAATTTCCAATAATGTTTAAGAGCCAAAATTCATCAAAATATGTGCCTTAGACTTGGAAAATATGTAATAACAGATCATATATTAAACCCCTTTTAAAATGCACTCAAACACACCCCAAAATCCCTCAATGCAAGTCGACTTGATCTAGAATAAATCAACAACAACAAAAATTATAATCACCATAAAAATATTTAGTAAATCTCATAAACCATGCACATATGCTTCTAATAATTGTGTCTCACATAGATAAATCATACCAGGCACTAAATATGAATGCAAATCTTGGAAGGATATCACACACTCCACAAAATGGTGGTGTTGAAGATAACCTTTGTTTTGTGATCATAAATAGCCATACATCCCTTCTTCAAGTATGAAGATAAGTTTATCAAACCATCAACATGCCAAAAAGGGGACGCCACATCTTCTTTTATAGCTTTGTAATTTGAATCTCCAATGCTTTCCCTCCAATTTTGGCGCCAATCTTTAGATAGGAGAGATAAATTAAAAATAATCTTCTTTGGCTTGTAAAAGTCAAACTCCAATTCAAAATATTAATTCCCTCCAAAAATATATTTGAATTAAGTGCAAGAGAGGAATTAAATATTAATTAAAAACACATATAGGAATCGACTTGTCCAATTAAATCGATTTACCTTCAAATAATAATTAATTGACTCATAAAATAAATCGATTTTCCCTCATTAATTTGACTTGCCCAAGAAAATAAATATTAATTTTAAATGCACAAGAGAAAGTTGATTTTCCCTCAATTAAATCCCTTTAATCCAAGGGGAGTGGATTAAAGGATATCAACTTGCATTAATTAATTATGACTTGAAAAAGGGACATTACATTGCATGTATAGGTGGAAACTTATTTTTAGGAGTTTGATTTCACAATTGTTGTGAAGCCGTAAAAGAAATTTAGGGTCTCGACCATCTATTAAGAATAAATTATAGCAAGTACATGCGGAGTAATGAGGATACAATTCTTGATGCGTAATTATTCAATTTGAACCACATGCCCTTAAATTTAGAGGATATAGCAATATTTTTATGCACTAGGTTAGGACCAAGAAAACAATGCATTAGAGAAAAAGTAGATTATTATACAAGTAATGCCTTACCATCCGATAGGGGAGATTTATGCAAAATGGGAAGAGATGAAGTTTTGTGCCGCTGTGTGTGCTTGACTATGAGCATGGAGCCATTATGAAGGAGGCTCATGGTGGAAAAGCAAGATGAAATTATGTAGGTGATGCGACTGCACATGAGATCTTGATGGTTGGAATTTGGTGTGAGACCTTGTACAAAGATGTTAAATGTTTTTTTAAAGCATATGATCATTGTTAACGAGTTGGAAAGCCTAGAAATAGAGATGAGATGTCATTTAGACCTATAACAAGTGAATTTTTTTGAGAAGTGGGATGTTGAATTTGTAGGACCTATTGCACTAGCCATGTGTAGGACAGAGCATGCTATATAATTACATGTATAAATTATCCGACAAGGTGGGAAAAAGTGGCACCTACAAAATATTACACTATAGAGACAACAACAAGGTTCTTATCGGAAAACATAATTAGTAGGTATGGTTGTCCATTAATCTTGACCAATGATAGAGGAACTCATTTCTTGATGAGAAAAGTAAAATTCTATTGTAAGAGTTTATGGTAGCACACCATAAAACTACCCCTTATCACCCTCAAGCTAACGACACTACAAAAATTTTAACAAGATTTTGGGCTACAATATTATAAAGATTTGTGATGTTGGAAGATAGGATTGGGATAATGAAGTGTCAACTTTACTTTGGGATTACAGGACCACATATAAAATATTAAATAAGGCCACTTGCTTTTAGTTAGCGTTTGGCACGAGAGGTGGTACTACCGTGGAATTATTATTACCAACCCCGTGTATTGAGCTCGTAGGTGAAATAGTTGTTAAAAAAAATTGTTCAAAAGCATATTGAGAAATTAATGCAACTAGATGAGTAGCACACCATTGCACATTGGATCCAAAAGACTGATAAGGAAAGATAAAAGGCTTGACATGATAGAAAAATTAGGTACAAGACATTTATTGTTCACAAGATGGTCCTTCTCTATGACTCCAAGTTTGTGTGCCACCTAGGGAAGTTGAAGGTGCATTAGTTAGGACCTTTTGTAGTAACCAAGATAATTGAATCATGCACATGTTAGTTTCGGAAGTGGCACCATGTTACTTGGTTACTTCAATGGGAGTAGGTTAAAGCCTTACTATAAATAAATCTTCTTTACTGTTTATAATGAGGAAGTGTTGTCATTTAGATTATATTTCCCTGTAACACCCTTTGACCGTTGTTATTTTCCTCCTTTGCATTCAAGTGTTGATATGTGATTTTCCTTATAAAGATATGTTCTTCTCGATTATTGAAAATCATGCTTGATATAGATAAGTCTTTTATTCTCTTAAGATCCTTCGACTGAACTGGAATGACTTCTTTGAATCCATTTTCCACTTCTGGTAGGTGATTTGCAATCTAGTTTAAGAGTTGTAAACTTATCTATTTATTTGACTCATCCTTGGATCAATTTCAGTGATCCAAGGAATGTTTAAAATCTTCTCTGTTGAATGAATGGTAAAATTAAAATTCCATGAGTTAAGATACACATTGGACTAAACTTTGTTGTTGCAAGTTCTTTAATTTCTGTGTGAATGTACTTCCATTCAGTAGGTTGTTTGGCTTGAGTCTTTGAAGATTGACCATGACAGGTAATTGCTGATAAAAATGGGCATGTAGCTTGTTCACAAAGATGAGAGAGATCCAAGATCCTATATAGGATTAACCTACGGGATCCTAAGCTAGGTAATATATATATATATATATATATATATATATATATATTTCTATCTAAGCTATGATACTTGATAGAATTATGAGCCTAACCTAAAACTCCTTATTTTGTCTTGATTGGTTGAATTGTTGATTTGCAACCAAACCTAAACTCGGTACTAATGGGCATTGAAAAGGCTACTATTTTAAATATCTTCCCCGGGTTGATATGGACAAGCGAAGGAAATGGAAATCAAATAAACTCAAAGCTCCGATGTTTGATGCGCCGGCGCACGAAAATGGATGTCGACATGAAAAAGGATGCGCCAAGGCGCAGGTAAAGGGCGCACGAAAATGGATGTCGACATGAAAAAGGATGCACCAAGGCGCAGGTAAAGGGTGCATGAAAATGGATGTCGACATGAAAAAGGATGCGCCAAGGCACAGGTAAAAGGTGCACGAAAATGGATGTCGACATGAAAAAGGATGCGCCAAGGCACAGGTAAAGGGCACACGAAAATGGATGTTGACATGAAAAAGGATGCACCAAGGCGCAGGTAAAGGGCGCACGAAAATGGATGTCGACATGAAAAAGGATATGCCAAGGCATAGGTAAAGGGTGCACAAAAATGGATGTCAACACAAACATGGATGCGCCAAGGCTCACCTTCAGGAGGCATAACATTTTGAGCGCCGACAGAAGCGAGCACCTAAGCGCAGAGTATATTTAGATGGCCATAACTTTTGACTGGGAGCTTGATTCATGCAAGGTTGGACTTTTGGAAATCTTACGAGGTCCTCTATCCAACTATGACTAGATATATTTAATTGGGTGAGAAAAAGTTCTTAAAAATGCAAAATACAGTTCGCCACTTTTTGGGTTCGCTAGGGTTCTCACCTACCGCCATAATGAGATGAATTAAATGCAACCTAGAGGTGGTTGGGGTAGTTTTGGATTTCCTCTCTCTTCCCTCTCTCATTCTTCCTATAAATTTTAAGGAGGGGATTCTTTCGAAAGGTTAGACATTATTGTTTTACCCCTCCCTTCTTCTCTTTGCAGTGAACTTGTGGAGTTCAAACCTCCCATTTGAAACCGTAATGCAACTTTGCCTCTCGCATTTTGCAGTGTTGTATCAATCTTTGGAGTAAATTAATGCATGTCTCTGGATGATTCTCAACCCTCTCTGTGTTCATTTTCATCCTCCCGATATTTCACCGTGAATCAAGGTTATCAGGCATGATCTTGCATTACATTTTTTATGGTTTGTGTTTATTGGCAAGATAGGTGTTCTTCATTCCTCGGTGCATCACCTTTGTAGTTTAGGTTTTATTTTTATGCATCTTCTACCCTGTCTCCTTGGTAAGTTAGGTTAGGTTTTGAGCAAACCCTCTACATTTTTCATGTGAGCATCTGAACAGAGGAATAGGAACCGGCCTTCATCCAGAGAGCTTTTCCAATTCCGCAAGGTCCCACACTTGGGAAAAGCTCCATGTTATGCAATTGTACACCGAGAGTCTTAACCCGTCGTGTTGCAGACATTCAGGGGATGCTTTGCGATTCACCATCAATAGTTTTGGCACACCCAGTGGGACTAAGAGGTCATTCCATATATTTGAAGGAATTTTCAAGAAATTTGGACTTAAAAATTGCAGGTTTTACAATTTCAGATTTTTCACCTTCCAGGATGAACTTTGAAATCGATTTTCAAGGACTTAACTTGCTCAAAACAAGTCAAAATTTCACCAGTTGATAGATTGGGGGATAATCTTCAAAAGGGTATTCTTAGATTTTTGAGATTTTGACTTTCAAAATTTCATGGTTTTTAGGTATTTTAGGTTTTCGCAGTTGCCTTGCATAACCTGAGTTTTCACCGTACCTTTCGGGATTAGTAGCTGCACAAAAAACCCGATAACCAAATTGAAGAACTATATCTTCTGGGTCCTTCAAGTTTTAAATTCTATTTTTAATATTGTCAGGTTTGGTGTGTAACTTGGCATAAGCTAGCCTTTTGAGGCTCATTATCTAACACATCTGGCGACTCCGAAGGGGTAGAATTCAGTGGTATAGCAGCAAAAGTTGCCCAGGCATATGAGAAGAATTCGAACCAGGTCTGATACTCAAGAAGAGGGGCTATTTTTCCACTTGCAACTATCACCAGGAGGAGGAAGGAGAGGAAGAAGACCACGAAGATCACCATCTCCACCTAACCGGACTTTGTCTACACCTCCACCTGGTAGACCTTTTCTCGCATCAACAAGGGTTCTCAGGCCAATCAGAATGGTGCAACCACCGAATCCCTTTGTCAATTTCACTGGTAGTAGTCCACTTTCCCTCAATGCACATAATCCAGTTCCAATTGCAGCATTGAAGAACATTCCATTTTTTACTGGAGAAAATCATACCACTCCTGGTGATCATGTCAAAGACATTGCTAACGTTTGTGTAATCCATGAGATAAATGAAGTGGATGTTGCTGTCAAATTACTGGCATCTTCATTCAAAGGGAAGGCATTGCAATGGTTTAGGAGCCTTGCAGCTAGTTCTATCCAAAATTGGAATCAGTTATGCATAGTCCTCCATGAGCAGTTTGGAGAAAAGGGAGACAATTTGTCTCTACTTAAACAATTGAAAACTATCAAGAGAGCTCCCAAGAGCAGCTGACTGACTTTAACTTCAGATTTCAAAGGTCTTGGGATAGGATTCCAGTGGCCGTTAGGCCAACAGCTGAAGGTGCTTTTCTATACTATCTTAAAGCTTTGAATTCTGATATTTCTATGTTAATTCAATCTATGGGAGGCACAACCTTACCTGCTGCTTATAGCATCACCATTAGGGCTGAAAACTGTCTTATTCAAGCTGGTAAGCTGGCTCCTAGGCCTCCCATGCCCTTGTATCCAAACTTAGAAAATCCAAGCACTAGTCAAGCACCCACTTTGGCTCCTATTCCCACTCCTAGAAATCAAATTTCAAATCAAACTTCTACTTTGTCCTCTAGTGCTTCAAATGAACTCTAGGAGGTTATGAAACAATTGCAGAACCTTGGAAACAAGCCGGTGACTATCAAAAGACAACAGCTCAAAGTGCTAGACCGTATCATCCTTAAGCGCAGTACCAGGCTAGGCCACCATACCAGCCCAATAAGCCACCCAATCTAGCTACAAATCAAAGCCAAGTAAGGCCTCCTGCTAATAGACCATTTCAGCCCTATAGCCCCAATGTTGCATCTGCTTCTAAAGCATTAGTTCCAGTGTAAAACAACATAGCTCAAGAGTATGATTGGTGTTTCCCATGCAATGAACCTCACAAACAATCTATGTGCTTTAATAGTGCTTTGAACCAAGCCTTGATGGTGAAAACTACTGGTGTAGAGGGTGAAGTGAGTCAAGAAACAAATCCGCAACAAGGGACATCTCAAAGAAAAACACAAACTCTACAAATGATACCGCACTTGTGAATTGGCAAGCTGAGGATTTTTGTGGCATGAATCAAACAATTTCTCAGAGTGTAGTAGCTAACACAAGATCAAAGAAGAGGACTATTGGTGAAGGGCAGTCATTGGCTCCAAGTGATCTACAACCTTCCATTACTCCACAAGTTGTCGATAAGCAAAATGCAGCTCCAAACATTCAAGGACAGCCCAAACCACCTTCTAAACCAACTCAAATGCCAGCTATTGCTGCCCATGCACAAGAAAAGAATGCATAGACTAAAGGACAACAAAGAGATGTTTCATCCCCATTTAGCATCATTGATCAAATGAAGAAGACAAATGTGAATATATCAATGTGGGAATCTTTATCCATCCCAGGCCAAAGAGATCTTCTACAAGCTGCCATGAAGAATTGATCAACTTTAAACCAAAGAGGCCCATATGCAAGAGAAGGTCCTCACAAATGTTGCTCACTTGAAGGGAATCATGGAGGACAAAAAGGTAAAGTATTAAAATCCCCTCCATTCTATGTTTCATTAATCATCGGGATAAATTAGTACACAATTACATGATTGATTCTGGGGCAAGTAGTTTTGTCATGCCCAAGCAAATAGCTGATCAGCTGGGTCTCCAATATGAAGTAATATTAAAGGGGGTAATGCAATTGGATAGGAAGTAGTAGTAGCAATGGTGGGAATGATTAAAGGTTTGAATCTTACCTCCGCATGCATGCCCAAACATTACCATTTTGCAAGATGTGTCGTTGATAGATTTTCCACCACTCTTTGCCCTATGCTTATCAAGGGATTTCACAGCTAGAATTGGAGGCTACTTATCTGTTGATTGGTCACACATGTTGTTTAGAACAAGATATGGTACTAAGGTCACAATCAGATCTGAACCAATTGCAAACTTTCATATTGAGCCTCATACTCCAAGCCAAATCAATGTCAACTGCTCAAAGATTTGATCAAGAAGATTATCAAAGCACGATGAAGTCGACACCAAAGTTGGAAGCATCCCAGATTTAACTCTTGACGAATGGGAAAGCAAGGTACATGCTTTTGATCCCTACCAAGAAGTAGAAGAATCTGAGCTAGGAGTCTATTGCATACATGAAGAAAACCAGCCTATTCCTAGCATCACCAAACAAAAAATAAGGATGACAATGAGGTATGGAAATTATTTTTCGATGGATCAAGGAGTAGGCAAGGTACGGAGGAGGAACTATGCTTCTTTCACCTCAAGGCATCAAATATTATTAAGCTTTTTGTTTCCATTTTTCTTGTTCAAACAACACAATGAATATGAGGCCTTGATTCATGGACTTCATTGGGCCAGAAAAAGGGCATAAAGAACTTGCAGGTGTTCGGGGATAGTAAGCTAATCATCAATCAAGTCAGGGGACAACATGCTACAAAGAATGAACTACTAAAGAACTACAAGAATAGGGTATGGGACCTCGTTGAGGATTTCGAAGCTTTCAACATCATGTCCATACCTAGGAAGAAAAATGAAGCCGCGGATAGGCTCGCAGTTGTTGGAGCAATGTTTGATGTGGTTGACAACATCAAAAGGGAAAAAACATAGCCACATATCCATGTGATTGTGAGGCCAGCAGTTCCAGATAATAACACAAGTTGGCAGGTGTTTGAGAATGATCAACAGATCGTCAATTTCTTACAAGAAGAGGCTGAATTCTCAGCTAGGAATCAAGACAGACTAGAGCAAAGCAAGATGCGGTGATCAAATAGTGCAGCTAATGACAAACAAGCTTCCTAAGGGTTTAGTAACATTGGAGTCTATCTTCAACCCTAACGACCGCCTCGTAAGGAAAAGGATAACATACAGTCAAGAGAGAAGATTCGAGCCAATTCCGGTTGGGAAGGAAAACACTTCAAATTGGGAAATTGGCCACCGAAAGGTGAGAAATCAGATTTCATAAAACTTTGCCAAGAATTTCCGAGATGTCTTCACTTGGAGCTATGAATACTTAAGAGGATTCGATCCAAATTTGGCACAACATACCATAGAATTGGATCCAGATGCTAAGCCCATCAGGCATAAGCAGAGACCATTCAACCCTCACATTGAGCCTCTAATGAAGAAAGAGCTAAATAAGCTAATAGAGGCAAGCATTATATTCCCGATCAAGCACTCAAGCTGGGTTGCAAACTTGGTTCCGGTCAGGAAGAAGAGTGGAGAAATCAGGTTATGTGTAGATTTCTGAGACCTAAATAGGGCATCTCTTAAAGACCATTACCCACTTCCTTCAATGGAACAAATATTGCAAGTGGTATCCGGTTCGGAGAGATTCTCTCTCCTAGATGGCTACTCAGGGTATAATCAGGTAATGGTGAAAGAAGATGACCAGTTCAAGACAACTTTCACCACAAAATGGGCCACATATGCCTACAAGAAGATGTCATTTGGCCTATCAAATGCTGGAGCCACTTTCCAAAGGGCAATGGATATGGCATTCAAGGGGTTGATCAATAAAATAGTTCTAATATATCTTGATGACATCACGGTATTCTCCAAAAATGTAGCAGATCACCTTTTTCATTTGAGGCAGGTATTTCAGAGGTGTAGAAAATTTGGGGTATCATTGAATCCCAAAAAATGCATATTCTTGGCTCACGAAGGAAAACTTCTAGGCCATATTGTTTCAAAGGAGGGATTGACGATTGACCCAGAAAGAGTTGAAGCAATTCAAGCATTGCCATTGCCAAGTCATAAGAAGGCTCTTCAAAGCTTCTTGGGAAGGATCAATTTTGTTCGCAGGTTTGTTCCAAACTTTGTAGCTCTCGTAAAGCCAATAATGCTGATGTTGAAGAAGAGCATGGCATTTAAGTGGACATCTGAAGGCAAGGCAAGTTTTGAGGCAATAAAAGAGGCTATATCTCAAGCTCCAACTCGTCAATCCGAATTCTCCAAGGATTTCATGTTATATGCCTTTGGTGGTGGAGACACAATTTCGCAATCTGTACAACAAAACAAAGAAGGATTAGAACAACCAGCTTTCTTTCTTCATCAAGGCTTGGAGGAATACAAAACTAGGTACTCTTTCATTGAAAAGCATGTCCTTGCAGTGATCAGGAGTTTAAAGAAATTCAAGCACCTAGTCTCAAACAACAAGATCCAATTATTGGTCTCTCATGCGGGAGTCAAGGACTTCCTTCTAAACAAGGATTTGAATGAGAAACGTGTAGGATGGATCACTTGTGTCATGGAATATGACATCGAAATCAAGGTCACTAAACTAGTACGTGGGAAGGGACTATGTGAACAACTAGCCTTGAGTCAACAAGTTGAAGCAGGTGATGAAAAAGAGACTGTCTTGGTATTACAGGGTGGTCAAGAATAGGAAAATGATGATGTGCCTACTCCTTGTTGGACTCAGAGTATGATACACTTCCTACAGATAGGCCTATGCCCTCCAGAAATGAGCAAATCAAGGAGGAGATACTTCAGATTACAAGCCATTCCATATGTGCTTGTTAATGGTGTTTTTTAAAAAAGGACATCAATGGAGTTCTATTAAGGTGCATTGGGACAGGTAAAATTGAGAGGGTGTTACGAGATTTTCATGATGGAGATTCCAGAGGACATTTCGCCCCATGGGTAACAGATCTCAAGATAATGAAGGCAGGGTATTATTGGCCCACAGTGTTCAGTGACTGCTATACATGGATAAGAAAGTGCAAGAAATGTGTGCTCTTCACAGGCAAAGAAAGACTAGCAACACTTCCATTGCACCCAATTTTGGTTGACTAACCCTTTATGTAATGGGGATTGGACTTTGTTGGGGTCATCAATCCAAACTTGAGCCAAGGCCACAAGTGGATTCTCACGACAACAGACTATTTCACCAAGTGGACCGAAGCGGTAGCGCTCAAAGAAGCAAATGAGTCTAACATACTAGACTTTTATGAAGGGATAGTGACCAGGTTCGGTGTGCCGGCCACTATCATATCAGACAATGCATTGGCATTCATAGGTTCCAAGGTTACAAAATGGGTTGTCAAAGAATGGAATTTATTTGAGCACCTCTTCAAATTATTACCTGAAGGTAATGGACAGCGTGAGTCCACGAACAAGAATTTGCTAAGGATCATCAGAAGGACTCTGGATGAAAACCAAAGGACATGGCATACCAAGCTAAAATCAGCATTATGGGCTAACAGGATAACGCCAAAGAGGTCTACAGGTAATTCTCCCTACAAGTTGGTCTATGGGAAAGAGGCAGTATTGCCTATATCATTAGAATTGCTAGCATTGGAGCTCATGAAGCAGTTAGAGTTATCTGAGTTTGAACCAATGGAGGCCAGGTATGCAGAGTTGATGGAATTGGAAGAAATAAGAGAACATGTAGTTTAGACAATTGAGAAGGATCAGGCCTTGATAAAAAGATGGTTTGATAAGAAGGCAAGAGCAAAGACCTTCTAGGAAGGGGACCTAGTTCTGAAATGGGATGCAGATCGGGCAAAACTAGGAAGGCATTCCAAGTTTGATGCCATTTGGAGTGGCCCCTACATGGTCACGGGATGTAAAAGTAGTAATGCCTTCCAATTTTCTACATTGGATGGAGAAGAACTCCCGATTTCAGTTAACGGAATCTATCTTAAACATTCTTTACTAAAAGGAAAAGGTTTAACCTTGTAAATATTAGCCTATATTTCAATTCCTCTAAGTGTGTATGCACATTGTCTTGTTGTAGTTAGGTTTCTTTTTCCCTAAGTGTTCGCACAGTGTTTTTCGCTCTCGGGTTTTTTTCTATAGTTTAGAGTTCTCTTGGAGAATGAGTTGCGGTATCGGGATCGGGATCGATATCAAGTTGGTTTCGTGTTATTGCTTATGACTCCATGCCCAATGGATAGGTTAAAGGCCACTAATCTTCTACCTAGTAGGCGAGTGATCCCATTGAGTCACCAAATTGTTGTAAATATCTTCCCCAGGGTAGATATGGAAAAGTAGAAGGAAATGGAAATCAAATAAACTCAAAGCTTTGATGTTTGATGTGCCGGGCGCACGAAAATGGATGTCGACATGAAAAAGATGCGCCAAGCGCGAGTAAAGGTGCGAAAAATGGATGTCGACATAAAAAAGGATGCACCAAGGCACGAGTAAAGGGTGCATGAAAATGGATGTGGACATGAAAAGGATGCGCGAAGGCGCGAGTAAAAGGTGCATGAAAATGGATGTCGAAATGAAAAGGATGCGCTGAGCACACAGTAAAGGGCGCACGAAAATGGATGTTGACATGAAAAAGGATGGGCCAAGGTGCAGGTAAAGGGCGCACGAAAATGGATGTTGACATGAAAAAGGATATGCCAAGGCATAGGTAAAGGGTGCAAAAACATGGATGCACCAAGGCACACCTTCGGGAGGCGTAACATTTTGAGTGATGACAGAAGCACTCAGCGCAGATATTCAGATGGCCATAACTTTTGACTGGGAGCTCGGATTCATGCAAGGTTGGACTTTTTGGAAATCTTACGAGGTCCTCTATCCAACTATGACTATATATATTTAATTGGGTGAGAAAAAATTCTTTAAAATGTAAAATATAGTTCGCCACTTTTTGGGTTCACTAGGGTTCTCACCTACCACCATAATGAGATGAATTAAATGCAACCTAGAGGTGGTTGGGGTAGTTTTGGATTTCCTCTCTCTTCCCTCTCTCATTCTTCCTATAAATTGTAAGGAGGGGCTTCTTTTTAAAGGTTGGAAATTTTTGTTTTGCCCCTCCCTTCTTCTCTTTGGTAGGTGAACTTGTGGAGTTCAAACCTCCCATTTGAAACTATAATGCAACTTTGCCTCTTGGCATTTTGTAGTGTGTTGTATCAATCTTTGGAGAAAATTAATGCATGTCTCTAGATGATTCTTAACCCTCTCTCGTGGTCATTTGCATCCTCCCAATATTTCACTTTGAATTTTGTTATCTCATGCATGATCTTGCATTACATTTTTTATGGTTTGTGTTTATTGGCAAGACAGGTGTTCTTCATTCCTCGGTGCATCACCTTTGTAGTTTAGGTTTTATTTTTATGCATCTTCTACCCTGTCTCCTTGGCAAGTTAGGTTAGGTTTTGAGAAAACCCTCTGCATTTTTTACGTGAGCATCTGAACAGAGGAATAGGAACCGGCCTTCATCCGGAGAGCTTTTCCGATTCCGCAAGGTCCCACACTTGGGAAAATATCCATGTTATGCAATCGTATCGAGAGTCTTAACCCATCATGTTACTGGACATTCGGGTGTGCTGCGATTCACCATCAACACTACTAGGTATTAAATTAACCTAGATCCTAATACTACAAGGTATTATTGTAACCTAACCTTGTATTTTAAACTATGACACTTTGAATTATTACCTATGTGGAATTTATCTAACCTAAGTGCTAAGGCCATGGTGGGGGTTTAGTTGTTAGTGTTATATCGTAAGGTATAAATTTAAATTCTACCTAAGATCTAACCTAAGCAATCTAATCTATCCTAAACTAATGGATATGAATTGGGACTTAAGTGGTTGCATGCATATTGGTGATAATTCCTAAGGCATTTATGATTTTGATAAGGGTTATTAATGCATACGGACTTTGCTAGCTTTGGTAGGGGTTAGTTTGTTTGGCGAGGCTTAGGTGGCGGTATCACTAAAAATGGAAACTTATGTTAACTTGGACATGGCACTCACTAGACTTGGTAGGTAGTGGTAAGGAGGATTGAGTGGGAGATTTGGAATTAAGGAGATTAACTGTTTTGGTTATTGAGCCCAAACCACCTTGGTAGGCATGCCGGTGGATTTTTTTGGGTCGTTTCATTTTGTATGTTCTCTCGATTTTCTTTCTACATGTGTTCGGTTTTTGAACCAGCAGATTAAATTGCACTTCATGGCTATTTTTGATGTTTCAAATCTATTTTCATTTTGTGGAATGTAAAAGAAGCATTGTGGAAGAAGTATCTGGTTGTTTGATCTTTTGTCGAGAAGAGGAGAAGAAGCGAGTTTGGCTAGAGGTGTTCTTAAATTTCACAACGACACTATCGGGCATGATAGGCTCTAACTCATTAAAATCTCTTGCTTTCCTCTAAGTGTTTTCATTAAAACAAATTTTCTCTAATGAGTTTGAGCATTTCATGCTTTATCCGGTTAATTGATTGATGGGTTTTGTAAAATTTACATTATGGGTTTCGTATCCGTGATATATGTGATTCTCATTGGAAGCTTATGTTGTATTATCTTTTGCACAAAGGAACTATGCATACAAGAACAAATTTGGTAACTTTGTTTATCTTCTGCGGTTGTTGGAAATTGTTGTTTGGTTTTGAATTCATTTACTACCAATAATTTTTACTGAGTTCTTTTGTTTTTGTTGAGATTAATATTTGTGAACTTGTTGTGTTTTGTGAACTCGAGCAGTAAGGAACTCCAGGTTCTTATGGATACTTGCAAAAAGTTTGAGATATTTTTGGAAAATTGTTTTGGTAGATAGAATCATTGTAGAGATTCTCATCTCTATGGTGTTAGCATTTTATTTCATAGTTAAACGGATTGTGGATTAACCCATATATGGCTTGTTGTTTTTATATTTCATCTTGTGAAAATTTTAATCATTGTAAAATTTGCATGCACTTTGGATAAAACCCGTATATGGCTTGGGTTTTGTATTTCATCTTGCAAAACTTGAATTTTTGGAACTCGCATGCACTTAGAACCTGTGTCTGTTATCTTGGATAAACTAGACTGTTGTTTGAAGTCTCATATGGCATGGTGCTTGTGAATTCTTGTTCTTATGACCATATTAAATGTTTTTGGAGGTTCTTTATGAACCCGGCTTTTAAGTCATCTGGTCTGAGCTCTGTCAAGCATCTTACATCCCATTTGAGTTGGGAAATAGGGTTTGAAAGGATGTTAACTAAAAATGGAAGCATTTCTTCTTAGAATGAATTGTTTTATAAGTAATTTCTTCTTATTCGATCTAGCATTATGGTGCTGGTGTATTTATGAATTTGTGATTGTGATATTTTGATGCAACACTATACAATCAATTTGTTACTTGGTGTTTTTAATTGAAATGGTAACTTGAATGATGTGTTGGTTCAGATTTTATAGTCCTTTAACTATTTTATAAACTAAGAGGGAACATGATGTTACCCGAACTTGGTTATAAGATTTGAATGATCTTGATCCTTGGATGGAATTTATACTTTACATTGTGCTCGGAATTGTAATTTGAGTCTTGGATAGTACACATTATATATATGATGTTTTGATCTTGTCATTTGTTTGGAAACCCAATTTGTAGTTCCTGTAGTGATGCGTTGACATACTATTGAGATAGTTCTGCCTTGCCTGAACTACTGGAAAGTGTTGAGTGTTAGCATCTACTCAAATTTCTTACCTATTGTTGGGTCCAATAAATGAATGTTAAGTCTTGAAAGATTTTAGAATGTGTTTGAACTTCACTTGTTTTATTATCTAGTTTAAAAAGAGAAAATTAATGGTAAGGATTGATAGAACTTCATTGTTTGATGGTGAAGTGTTATAAGAAGTAAAAATGTTAGTATGTTTTCTTCAGGATGTTCTGGTCTAATTAAATATTGTTAAGTCTTTATCAAATACATTGTGAAACTTTATTGTCCTTGGACTGTGTATGAGCTTCATTGTTATAATGTTCTTAATGGAAAGTTGAATCCATGCATTATAATGTGAAGATTTATAAGGGAAGGTAACATTTAGGTTTCTCTTTCCTTGAAGTTGATCTTATTCTCTTTCTTTGGAACTCTTACATGAACTTAAACCGTATGTATGAGAGGAGGTAAAACTATTTAATTAAGTTGTAAGAAATGATTATAGATTCGGATCATATTCTATTAGGACTCCTTTTCTAATGTAGTTGGGTTAAGTTAATTGGTTGGAACCTCCTGATTTTTATTCTTATTGGAAAAGAGAATCAGTGTTTATTAGTCTTTTTATACTTTTCATTTGACTAAAATAAAGTAGAAAGAGATTGAAGATAGGTTGGCAAAAGAAATTGCAAACTTGTTGTTGATTGTTAATCCATCATTCCTTCTTGGATTTCTTTCATTTGGATTTGTTTTGATGAATACCTTAAAATGTTGAATTTTAAAGTAGAGGACCTTTAAAGGAATAGTTTAAATCATGATATGTTTCTACCTTGTTGATGTTATGTACTTTGGCATAATGGGAATGGTTTCTCTCCTTCTTTACTTGAAAGTTAGATGAAACATCCAAGAGGGAATATGCTGTAAACACTCTTGTATCTTATAGTAAAGATAAGTGTTGTATTATATTTGGTAGGATTGGAAACAATGACATGTTATGAATTGTGGTTTGGTAAAGATAATTTATGGGATCAATTATACTTTAATTTGTAAGATAGATTTTATAGATTATATTTTGTTCTTCTTTTTGTTAATCCTGGTTTAGTATTGCTCTTCTTTTTATTGATATTACTTATGCTTAGGGTGTATGAAATACTAGTTGTTCATTAAAGTAGGGTTGTTTTTATTGGAACAATTAGTGCAATGCACTTCATTTTAAGGCTTAGTGCTTATCATGCCCAGTTTATTGAACTGACATGTGCTAGTAATTTTTGCAGATGGACTTCGTAAGTGATAAAAGAAGGTAAAAACTTATATGATGCATTGGCTGATCTAAGTTGATTCTTGTGGATAATTGTAATTTATTCTTAGTTGTATTGAAAAATAAAAGTTATTCTATTTTGAATGAAGGATGTTGTCATGTAGTAAGCCTAAAATGCATAAGTTGTAAATGTATAAGTTTTGAAAATGAATTGAAGAATGAGAATTTACTTCCATGGATTATGTAAATTATCTTGTACTTTTGTAAAAGAAATGGAATCCTATCCTATTGATATTCTTCATGTTATTTATATGTTTCTATGCGTGTTATTGGATAAGTAGGAAAAAGGGAATTAGAGTAATTCCCTAATTGTGATGCAACTAAATAAGTTACAGAATTTCAATGATCTTATATAAACAACTCATATTATTAAGGTAATGTGTAATGAACTTACAATGAAAACTATGAAATTTGTAAAGGACATAAAGGGTGTGTTAAACCCTAGAACTTAATCATGAAGAGGTAGACTCTTCCTCTCTTATGAAAAAGTAGACAAGAAGGAAGATATGATTTATAATCATTAGACTTCATTTAATAAAGTCTACTAAGTTACAACCTCGGTGGTTGTTACACTTCCTTGAGTGGTTAAGTCACATTAAATGGAACTTAAGAGGTTGATGTCCTTTCTTCTTGGTAGTTGCTTGTTGAGCCAAAATTTAAAAACATCGAAAGAAATCTTAAGTTAAGGAAGTTCTACAAGGGTTAGTGGAACTAGATTTGGAAAAGAACTTAGGGAGAGTTGGATTAGAGTTTGGGCAGGGTTGCTGAAATCTGCGTTTAAGAATCCAAATTAATTAAAATTTAATAATCTCCTAGGGGTATGTATATCTCGAGGAGGCTATTTTGTAAGATGATGGCACACACCGACTATACGGTATACCTTTGAGAAGATTAGGATCTTCTTGAGGATACAAGATACTATAGTTGACATGTGGTAGCACCCTTATCCATTGATCATCTAGATCTACATACTTTTGGACTTGAACTTAGTTTCTCTCCGATCTGGTAGTAGCATAGTTATGATACGAAGTAGCCCTCTAGGACTCGGGGTACCTTGGCACATGAGGTTGACTTAGGTTGACCCAGATGCCAATCTATCCTAAGTCTTTATGAGCTTCTTCTTATCATAACCTACATTGTTAACTTAACTAGGGTTAAACCTTGGGAATGAGGACCGATGGAAGTCAAGTAAAGGACATTCTAGATAACAATAGAGTGGGGGTGAAGGATGTATTTTGGATGGACGAGTATGTCATCAAGGAATAAGTAATACGAATAGTATGTTAGAAATATTTTGCCAAAGTATCACAAGTCAGCTGGTTGTATTGTCCTATGTCGCCTAGTCTAAGGATCATGATGCGAGATGAATATTGGTAATAAATATTCAGTTAGGATCCTTAGATAGATCAATCAATACCCAAATGAGGGCAAGAGAACCAAGTATATGTAGTATATAGAAAAGTATTCAATACTTAGTGTTAAACATGAATAGATCGGTAGTTCACCAAGTCATGAAATGGATAGATCTATAGTTTATCGAGTCATTACATCTGCATATGGTTATCTATTATAAGAATGGTTGTTTTTGAATGTGTGTTCTAAATTACGTATTTAGAACAGAGAACATTACTCAAAAAAAAATTCCTTGTTTCTAAAGTCTTAAAATAGGAATGTTACATTCCCTTTAATGTTTTACTTTTTGTCATGTTATCCATTTTTGCACCCCTAGAAAAGGACAACTTAACAGTCCGAACGTTGGTGGTTGATGGATACAACACTTTGTGATTTATAGGGTATCTCACGAGTTGGCTATCTCATCATGATGAAGGTCCTAGCTGATTAGAAGGAAAAACAACAGTAAAATATTATCGGTAACATGAAAGATGCTACTTGTCCCAGTAGCATTTTATATGCTACCAGATTAGTGGCATTTTTATGCTATTATCTAGTAGTAGAGGGCTCGTGGTCATAAAAAAATGATACAAAGGCACCGGTAGCACTCAAAATGATACTTGACTAGTAGAATGTATGTATGCTTTACCGGATGGTAGTAGATATGATGGTTACTGAAGTGGTTTTAAATGATACTTTGGCTAGTTGTATAATGGTAATAGATGAGCTTCTAGCTAACAATGAATTTCACGCTATCACCGAAAGAAAAAAATTAATTGTTTATGGAATGATGAAAAGGGATACCAATAGTAGAGAAAATATATTACCGGATGGTTGCATTTATGCAACAGGTAGACACTAGAAATAATTATGCTACCAATGCATGAAAAAACAAACAAGGTATCAATGGAAGTTGTACAAGGTTGTTCAACTACCATTTTAATGAGGTATGTCACCCATGACTTCTCGTGTAAACAAAGTACTATTTTCATATGGCATCCCATACCTATTTAATGAATTTTTTTTGGTTGGTGAGGAAATTTTGAGCATCTTCTTCAATATATTGTAAAATTCACCTCATTTTGAGGCGAGACATTAAGGAATGTAAATAAACTATATAAAAATTGTTCCAACACTTTTGTGAGTTACAAAGCCTCAAATTTGCAAATTTTGTAAAGGATTATTTCCTTGTTCCTATATTGTAAGGGATTGTACATCACTTTAAGAAATAAATTAGTGTTTTGTGGCTTTTATCGCTATAGCTCGAGTTGTATTGTGTTCTTTTCCTTCCATTCTACTTGCATGTATATTGTCCATATTGTGTCCTTTTGTAGGATTTAAATTCATTATGCTCCATGAAATTAGAGGGTTGAATGTGTTCTTTGAACTATGACACTTTTTCTACCCTCTTCTACCTTATTTTATTCCTTTTTTACTAATTAAGGATATCTCCACCCCCTTGTTATTGGTGATATCACCTCCCTTAGTTTAGGAATTTAATTTTATGCATCTATTTCTCTTCTTTGGTCCCTTGGAATTAAAGATTAGTGTTAGAATAATTACATTTTCCCTTCTAGGAGTAGTTTTAGCATTAGAATAGGTAAAGGAACCAGCATTCTTTGGAGGTTTGTCTTAATTTCAAGGGTCCCACACCTTGAGACAATATCATGTTAGTCAAAAGTAGGGTTTTGTAATGTGTAATTCCTAGGGTGATACTTTTTTGACATAACAGTTTTACATGATCGATGTGACACAAGAAGTCAATAATTTTATTTTATCAAGATTGGGTGTGTATTTGATAATATTCCAGTCTTGATGCCTTATAAAGACACATTTGACAACTCCAAAGTTAAGAATTTAGTGGTTTTAGCAGTCAAACTTACCAAATTTATGAGAATAATTCAAATAAGGTCAAAAATAAGAGAGGAGAGAGATTTTGAGTACTTGCAATTATCACCTAGAAAGAGAAGGAGAGAAAGATTAGTTTAAGGTCACCTTCACCACCAAAAATGAATCTTTCCACTCCATCTCCCGTATTCCTTTCTTGCGAGTCTACTAGAGTTCTTAGACCTATTACAATGGCATCACAATAAAATTTGGGATTTTTGAATTTCACTAGCAGTAGTCATCTTCCACTTAATGCCAACAATCTCATTCTATCATTTTTTCTCAAGAGCATCCCTTTCTTCACTAGTAAAGATTAGACTACCCTAGTGACCACATTCAAGATATTGCCAATGTCTACACTATCCATCAAATCATTTAACAAGATGTGGATATTATGTTGTTAGGTTATTTATTCAAAGGATTTGTAATGGTTTAGAGTCTCGACAATAAGGTTAATTACTATTTGTAATGCACTATGCATAGCCCTATGTAGTCAATTCAGAGAGGAGGAGGATAATCTCTTTTTTCTAGATCAACTCACAACTATAGAGAGGGAATGTAATGCATAGATGGACAAATTCAATTTTATATTTCAAAGGACATTGGAGAGGATTCCAATTTTTGTAAGACCAAATTTGTTGAAGGTGCATTTTTCTATTTCCTTAATGCTCTAAATTTTGATATATCTTTTATGATATAATCTATGGGAGGGATAACCTATCTAGGATATTATGCCATATCCATTAGGGATGATAAATTCATAATTGAAGCCATTAAACTTTCCCTAGGCCACATATTTCAAATTATTTAGAAATGGGGAATCCTAGTTCTAATAAAACACCTACATTAGTCCCTATTCCTACCCCTATAACTAAGAGTTATAATGAATCCTCTACCTCTTCTAGTACCTAAATAAAACTCCAGGAGGCCATGAAACAATTACAAAACCTAGGGAATGAGTTGGTGACCCTCAAGAGGCATCAAGCCCTACCAAATAGGCCTTCATATTATTCTAATAGACCTCCTAATCAAGCTATAAATAAAAATAAAGGACAACCCCACTGCT
The DNA here is from genome assembly GCA_018340775.1 of Taxus wallichiana var. yunnanensis. Taxonomy (NCBI): domain Eukaryota; kingdom Viridiplantae; phylum Streptophyta; class Pinopsida; order Cupressales; family Taxaceae; genus Taxus; species Taxus wallichiana. The sequence continues at coordinate 68,529,376 of CM031235.1, read as the reverse complement.
AGGCCATTTCAACCATACAATCCTAATGCACCTTCAACATCCCAAGCCTTGGTTCCAGTCCAAAACAACATGGTACAAGTGCATGAATGGTGCTTCCCATGTAATTAACCTCACGATCAAGAAACATGTTTGAATTGTGCTTTAAATCATGCATTGATGGTGAAAATGTTTGGTGCGTATCAAGAAACAAATTAAGAAGAAAGTCATAGTAGGAAACTACTCGAGAAGCACCTCCAAATGACCTCACACTTATCAATTAGAAAGTTGAGGATTTATGTGGAGTAAACCAATCTCCTTCTCAAGGTGTGGTAGCTAACACAAGGTCTAAGAAGAGGAATTTGGAGGAAGGACAATCACCTAATGAAAGAACTTCTCAACCTATTGTTACTCTACAAGGGGTTAGCAATACATGTACAACTCCAAATGTGTAGATTTATCCCAAATCACCCTCTGACCAACTCATGTACCAGTTATAGCAGCTCATGTGCAAGAGAAAGTTGTGCAAAGAAAAGGGTAGCATAAGGATAACTCATCGATATTCAATATCATCGAAAAATGAAGATAACTAATTTAAACCTATCAATTCAGAGTCATTAGCTATCCCAAGCCAAAAATATCTATTAAAAGTAGCCATGGAAAATTGGTTCACATCAGATGAACCATCCAAAGATCAAGAGAAGGTGCTCACCAATATACTTAGCAAGAGGGAGGTCAATGAGGTCAATAAGGTAAAAATATGAAACCTCCCCCATTCTATATATCTCTAATAATTGGGGGCAATATTGTACACAATTGCATGATTGATTTGAGAGCAAGTAGTTATGTGATTCCCAAGAAGATAGCTGATTAATTGGGACTAAAATATGAAATGGTGTTAAAAGGAGTAGTGAAAATAGATGGGAAAATAGTGGGAACAGTTGGATTAATCAAAGGATTAATTCGTATACTACATACATGCCCAAATATCACAGTTCAACAAGACATATCAGTCATTGATTTTCCACCACTCTTTGTTTTGTGTTTGTCAAAGGATTTCATGGCTAAAATTGGTGGCTACTTATCAGCTAATTGGTCCCAACATACTCTTCAAAATAAGGTATGGAGCTAAATCTACAATCATATTTGAGCCAATTTCCAATTATCACATTAAGCCTCGCATGCCAAGTCCAATCAATGCAAACTGTTCAACCTTTGATCAAGAATATTTCCCAACCACTCAGGAGGAAGGTAATAAAGTTGGATTGTAGTCATTTTTATACCCTTAGAACAACAGTCTAATCCCATGCACACTAGGCTATCACCTAGTGGGTGTTTAAGACTAACTCCAAGGAATGCGTAGGTGCTAAGCCCCTCCTTTATGTGAGTTTTATAAGAATACATCATCTATGACAGATAATTAAGTGCAAAAGAATGGAAAAGAACCATGCGTTCATTCTAAGAGCCTAAGATGAGTTATCATATCAATGCATCCATAAAAGATAAGTATCTAATAGAATACAAAATTGATTCATAACACAAAGGAAATGCACTAGGATTTATGCTCATGAACACATATATATTTTGAAATGGGACCTTATATTCATGTTCATATGTTTAATAACCACATTATATTCATTAAGGTCATACCAAACCAATATAATAATGTAGAGTAAGGTCATGCATCGAAACTAAAATACATCCTTCATATTACAAGGATAAACACATTCCCATCCCTCTAAATATGCCATCACTCCTATATTCTTCTAATCCCAACTCATAGAATCCTTCATAATAATTCTGTAGAACTTCACCTCTCTTCCACCACCACTTCCATTGCACTCCATCATTTTTACTACCCAAGAATCTCTATATATAGATTTTTTCCTTCACCGCCATGCCTTCTGAGGTATTAGATCAGTTTCCAAGTGTCCAAGTGGTCCTCCCATGGAGCATGCCTCCTTTGATACGAGCTCTCCAATGTTTTTAATGATGTCTTTCTAGATCATTCCATTGCATGCATGGAATATTCCATTCTTGATCCTACAACTACTAGGATGGAACCTTATCCACTCGAATGCTAGACATGTCACACTTTTCTTGTGTGATGTCTAGAACTCGAATATGGCTAAGTCCCAAAACCCATCTTGTCTTACATACGTGTGCCATGTTTTTGCTAAACCTTGTTAGATCCCTACCCGTGTGCCCTTCTTCAAATAGATCTCGCGCATCCATGCACCTTCTTGTACTTAGCCAATATTATGGGGCCCAACATCACCCCACACTACACCTGCTCTCCATCTTTGAAAACACTTCTCTTTAATAAAATAAATAATGGTGGACTCTAAATAGAGGGAAAAATAATGAAGGAATGAAGAATTAGGAGAAAGAATGAAATATAGGAGGGGGAATCCTTCCCTATCTCTCGCCTCTAGCATTTCCCGGCGTTAACCTCAATCTGTGCTTACTAACAAAAGGTCTCTAACTAGGGTGCCCACCTCTTAAAAACTTAGTTCCTCCCCTTTGGTACTCATTATATCAACAATACTTTCTAGTTGCTTGCTCAAATCATCAAGTGCATCCATTCCATAGGTTATCTGAGGGTATAGTCACTTTAGCCGATTTTGATCGAGGCTCACAAGGTCTCAATAGCTTCCCGACTTCTTTTCTACCTCGATAGGATTTTATCTCTTTCTTCCCTATTCCCTTACTATTTTCTTGAAAATCCTTGAGTTCCATTTCATGTGTGGCGATCGAGATGCTTGTCACTCTATCTCTATTAGTGTAGGTGTCATATGCAGATTTGGCAACTTGTGTGGTGGCCTTTACATCTACAAAGAGTTTAGTATATCAAGAAACAATCTTGATAACCTTCATCTTCTCTTATTTCTCTTGGTGCACAAACACTTTTTTTGTAGACTCTAAGGCAAGTGGTCTTCTTTAAATCACGAGGATGTGAGTCAAATCCTCCGTATTAATCGCAATATTGATTCATATTTTTTCTCAAGTGGCGCTAAGTCAGGATGCTTTAAGGAAATAACACTCGTAATAATTTCAATATTCTTGTGTAGCTCGTGTACCCTTGCCTTCTCCTCTTTCATTTCATGCCTTTACTGCATGCTGATAAGCTCTTATTACTTCAAGTACTTTCTCTTCTCAGCAAGATCCTTATTTTCCTTCTGTAATTATTCCTCCATGAATCTCACTCTATAATTCCTTCCAAATAGTCTTTCCTCAATCTCGATCGAAACCTTGTTGAGCACATTGTAGATCTGCTCATCTTATAATTGTTGAGCATTCACCAAGGTATTTACTCCTTTTATTTCTGGCACCTTCATTAGTGCTCCTTGATTTACTTCAAACTCAGGCTCATCCATGGGGGACTTGAACACTAAAGATAACATCTTCCTGATTTGGGGACATGCACCTTCTTCATCAAATGAAGACATATCCAAGAGTTGTTCCGTTGGTATGGTGCTTTGGAAGCACACGCGTAGAACCTTGCTTGGATCATTAATGTATCCCATTTCTTGCCATTTTTCTACCACTACACCCTTCTAACCTATTTTTGCAGCCTTTAGGAAGCTTACCACCAAATTGGGATTCCCACCCATGCTGCCATATTCCTTCCCAATACTTTCTTCTTCCATTTCCCTCAAAATTTCATTTGCACTCGCTCCAACTCCCGCTCAACCAAATCCTTAATGATTCCCACCACATCTATTTCGTGGATTTTTCCACTTGTTCCTTGGTGAGGCTTGGGGTTCCCTAATTTTTGGTGCTTACCTCTTCGCTCACCCCCTTACCTTGATCCTCTACTTCCTCCTCATCATTCTTCTCCTCTTCATCCTCCTCATCATTCTTCTCTTCATCTTCCTCATCCTCAGAGTCATGTATATCATATACCGATGGTGTCACCCTTCCTCGGGATCAAAATCATCCCTTTTTCAAATGTAGGCCTCTAGGCTCTCTCGTTTCCTCTAGGTCTCGCCTCTTTTTCCACCTTATGCTTCTTCCTAACTAGTGATTCTAGTATAGGAGATTCTTCTTTCTCTTTCTCCTTAATAGGTGACATCTTCCTTGGTGATTCTTCATGTGTGAGGGGATCTTCATGCTCGACACCTCTTCTTCTGGGGTATTTTCCTTAACTAGGGACTTATTTATGTGCATGTAAGTGCTAGGCTTCGCAACTTCTTCCAACATGCCCACCGATTGTGTGGTTTGCACACTTAGTTCCTTCTTCACTTGCACGTCTTCTCTTTCCCTCTTCTTTAGAACAACCTTTTTCTAACCTATGGGGTCTTCTGGAATGGAGACAGAACTCTCCAAATAGGCTCCTTTCTCAAAATTAGGCCTTATGTGAAGATATACCCTTGTTATAGCCCTTCTAGCGATCGGCAGTGTTATTCGCTTCATCATTTGTACTTTGTGGGAGACATACTTCTCCACGTATGTGCGCTTCTTAGGGTATATGATATTTCGACGTAGCTCATAGTGGTCTTGGTTGACTTCACTAAAGTTGAACCTTAGCATTTTGGCCTCCTTAAACTGGTTGACCCCTACTTAGATGTATTACGCAGTGAAAGAGAAGGGTAGCTGCATTATGGCCTCTTAGTCCCATTTGTCAATGTAAACCTACCAATGCATAAATGTTGATAAACTATAAACTTTTCCTCTCCGTCCATGAGTGTGGGAAACTACTATAGATCCTCCACTCTACCCCGAATGTGTCACACCTTCATTTATACCACTTCTCTAGGCACATCTTGTGAGCCACCATCATGGTTTCACAAGTTTACTTCTTGAACCTTTTCACGGGTGAGGGGTTCTCTTCTGGATACTCCCAAATGAAATTTTCTGCCCATTTGGTACTCCAATCTCTAAGAAGATGATGGTGAGGAGGACATTTCTGAATAAGATATTTTCTCCTTCCTATGTGCTGCTTATGATTTCATCCACAATAAATGCGGACAAGTTATATATGGTCCCTTCTGATATTTTTTGGCATACATTCAACCATGCCTTGTTCACTTGTATCCATATTTCTTGATCATTAAGCATGGTGACCAAGCACACAGCCATCCTCATAAGAGAATATTAAATTTATGCGTTGTCAAAGTACCATAAACTCTTTTTGTATTCATAAGCTACTACTATTTCCTTGATGGCCTCCTTATCACTCAAATCGTCATCTATGGATTCTCCTTCATAATTTAGGCTAGTGAATTTGGATATCAACTGAGGTGTTATGTGCATCTTATGGCCTGCAAAGTAGAAATGGTCTTCATGCATGTGTGACATCAACCACTGATATAGACACTTGGGATTTCCAAAATAAGGTAACTCATATAGTTGTAATAGCACTACCTTTTCCATCTTTACCTTCACCTCATCGCTATATATTGGCATTCCATGTAGTGTCCTCTTGTTAGTTGGATGAACCAGATCCAACACAATTTATTTCTCTGTAGTTCTTGTGTGATGGTTGTAATCACTCATGGCCAATTTTCTTAAGTATGACACCCACTCATTTCCCAACAATACTCTATCTAGGTACTGCATTTCTGCATACCATTCCTCATTGGAGATAGAAATGGTAGCAGCTTTTTTTTCTCTTTCCTTTTCCCTTCTATTTCCTTGGTGAAACAGCTTTCCTTCTTTGGTGTCATTCTTATTATTAGGTTAAAATTTAAAACTCCTTGCTCTTTTCTACTATTCTACTTAAATATAGGGCTTAACTCTACGAGGAAATACTTCTCTCTTTGTGCCATAGATGCCAAACCCTAGCTAGGAAAACCCTTCCACAAGACGGCACACTTCAAACAAAATTTTCTCATGCCCGTGTACTCCTTCCTCCTAGTTTGAAAATCCACTCTAGTCACACACTTAGATTTCTAGGATTCTTCTTCCTTCACACAACTCTCTCTAGATGCCCTAGTTCACAAGAGCACTTCAACTTTGTAATAGCAAGGTAAAATAATGACTTGCTTGACCTCATATTTATAGTTTTTTCTCCCCTCCAACAATAAATGTTATACCACCTACCAACGTACTTAACATTAAATGCATATTTTTCCACTAGGATGACTTTAAGCGCCCTTACCCAAGCACCCAATCTTGCATGAAAAACTTTATAGAACCTTCTGGTGTGAAAAATATCCAATCTGATTGAAGACTCTTATGCACACATCTACAACACCGAAGGCACTTCTTTTGTCCTTTACCTAATTTTTTCCCTTGCCTACCTCATGTTGTTCCTGCACTCTTCATCCTTTGTACGTGGTCTTTATTACAGCCTTCTTGACACCATAATTCATTATCCACCATTTCCCCACATGCTTTCTCAATCTTATGTGATTCCTTCTAATAGTTTATAATTTAATTTGCACTACTCCACTCCACACTAAAATAGATGTGTGTTCCTCTCGCGCATACACAACCTTAGAAAATAATGTGGCTACCAATGCACAAGGTGTAAAATGGAACAAAAATAAAGGAATAGACAAAGAGAAAGGGAAACAAAAGAAAATAAAAATCATAAAGTGAAATCCAAAGATAATCGCAAAGACTTTTGCCTTATTTACAAACACCAAGAAGACTTATTTATAGTAGGGCTTCAACCTACTCCCATTGAAATGACTGGGTAATCTTGTTGCATCTAGCACTTGTAATTAGCAAGCACCTAAATCAAGGATGTATGAGATGATGTAAGGTCCCAACCAATGGAATTTGAACTTCCCAGGATAGCACAGATACTTGGAATCATATATCAACACCATCTGATCCAACCTCAAACTACTTGTTTTTGATATGAAAATCATGCCATATTTTTGTCTTTCCTTTTATATCTTCTCGAATCCATCTAACAAGTGATCACCTTTCCTCTAACTTCATCAAATTATCAATCCTCTCTTCCAATGTTTATTCATTGTCCAACCCTCCTACGCGTGCTATACATAATGATGGTAATATAAATTCAATAATAAAAATTACTTTTGCACTAAACACCAATTGAAACGATGTGGCCTTGTTCAACCTCTTATAGGTTGTCCTGTATGCCCATAGAACAGATGATACCTTGTCATCCCAAACTTTTATTCGACGTCAAAATATTTGGGTCAACGTGTAATCTTGTGATGGGCCACCATAAATTTTGATAATATAATAGTGACTTTTTCATTAATAAAATGTGTTCCATTCACTTCGAGGGTGATAAGGTGTATTCTTATGATGGGCCACCATAAATTCTGTTAACAAAATCTTGACCGTTTCATTGATAAAATGTGTACCCCTATCACTTGTTAAGCTTAAAGGAAAACCATACATGCTGATTATGTTCTCCCATAAAAATATAGTAGATGTCACTGCAATGTAATCCTTCGTAGGCATTACCTATGCCCATCGTGTCAAGTAATTAGTGAAAGTAATGATATACCATGAACCAGTCCTTCACGCGGTGGAAAAATTTTCCCTAAAATTTGATTTCCCATTTTTCAAAAGGTTCAACACTGTCTTTTTCATGAGTGCATTTTAATCCTCTTCCCAGGATTTCTAAGGCATTGATAATGGTCATAGGCCTTGGAAAACTCAATACAATCCTAGTAGATGGTTTCCTACTAAAGTCCTACGAGTAGAATCTTTCATGTGGTAACATTCCCTCCATATTGTCCTCCAAAAATCCCACCATGTGCCTCCTCCATAATTGCCACATGCTCATGTTCCAATACGCATCAACGTAAAACTTCATCACATCCTAACATATAGATATCTCCACTAATCAACATGTAGGGCGTGACACATACTTCTAACTACTTTCTCTCCAGAGCCTTCATCTCATCCGACACCACTCTAGTTTTTAAGAAGACCACAATATATTCAAATTCTTATGGAAAATGCCTCAACCTAAATAGTTGTGTGTCCGACATGGTATCCTCAATGGTTAGCGCATCCTCCCCTGAGTTAATCCTTGATAAGTGGTTAGGTCCTGAATTTCTCTTTCCAGTTTTACAACCTTTGTGAACTTAAACTATTGGAATAATAGGACCCAACAACATATGTACCCTTACAAAATGAATTTTTGAATAAGTACTTCAATGCCATATGGTTCATGTAGAATATAAATGGTGTTTCCAACAAATTTTTTTGAACTTATACAAAGACATAGATCATTGGCAAGTGCCTCACACTCGGTAGTTTTGTAATTATGTTATGCTGGTGTTAACTTCCTACTTGCAAAACATAAGGGGTGATCAACAATCCCCTCACTAGGCTATGCTATTAATTCTCCCATGGTTGTTCCTAAGGCATCAACATGCACATGGAAAGGCTTATCCTAAGAAGGAAAACATAGTATGGGTGCAGAGATAAGCCTATCCTTCAAAGTGTCAAATGCCTTCTCTGTGGCTCTCCCCAATGAAAGGCACTCTTGTGTTTTAGTAATTCTTCTAAGGGCGTGGCAATCTTGGCATACCCCTTGATGAATTTCCTATAGTATCCCATATGTCCAAGGAATCCATGCACTGCGTTCTTTGACTAGTAGGCTCCCCTAATCTCACAATAACTACAACTTTGGTGGGATCCACTAGTAAGCCTTATTTACATGTAATATGTTCTAGCAGGGTTCCAAATGGAGTAGAAAAGACACATTTTGAGAGGATATCCTCAATGGTCAAATTCTCTCAAACATCAGGCTTAAATATTCACAATGGTCTTTTACCAACCCATATATAGCCCAATCATCTAGGTATACTTAAAGAAATTTATGGATGAAGTCTTGAAATGTTTGTACCACAATGTGCGAGAACACAACAGGAACATTCTTCAATCCAAAAGGAATAACCATATAGGAAAAAATTCTCCATATAGTGGCAAAAGTTGTCTTTCTCTGGTCTTCCTTTGTAATCCTAACTTGGTGATACCCTGAGAACCCAACCATGAAAGAGTAGACCTTGCGCTTGGAAAATCCCTCTAAAATTTCTTCAGTAAAGGGGATTGGGAAAGGATCGATGACACATACTACATTTATGTCCCAGTAGTCCACATAGATCCTTATTCTTCTATCCTTCTTGATATTAATGACCATTGGGCTTATCCATTATGATTCCTCCATAGTTTCAATGATACCGATGTTATCATCTTATCTATTTCCTCTTTAACCCGTACGTGAAAATTTAGATTCATCTCGATAATGTCTCTTATGGATCGGTGTGCAACTTCCTTGAACTTGATCTTCATCTACCCTAAGGAATGGTGGATTCCTTTGATTTCATGATACCCATGAGGGAACAAATCCTGGAACTCACGTAATAGATCAATGACCTTTAAAACTTCATTTTCCAACCAATAGTCCCCAATGATAGCTTCCTTAGGTTTTGTCTTTGTCCCAATGTTAACCTTATTTGTTTTTAAGGGCTCATGGTAGGTGCATGATCACTCATCAGCACTATCTATGACTTCGTGTGTACCTTTAGAATGGTTAACATCTAAAATTTACATCTCCCTACCATTTACTACATAGAAAATTTTTCCTTTTATTTTTACATGCATGTGCGCTCAAGTTGTACTTCCTTTTATTCTTCTTCATTGACGCATGTCTCCAAATAAGGCTCACCCAACAACTCTAGTAGCCTATCTTCTACCATAGCACTATCTCCTATCGTAAGGCACTTGATTACTTGTAACGCCTTATCCACCAATAGATTTGTACTCCTATACTTGAAATCTTGAATGAGATCAGCCATGAACTCTTGCTAATTACTTTTCTAATGATACATCTACAAATGAATATACCATGTGCAGGCATAACCTAGTAAGGTGGAATACAACTTATACACCCATAACGAAGGTGGTAATGCTTATGTGCTTCCCATCTAGGCCTTCTCACACACTTGGATATGAAATGAGGTAGTCTCTTTACCATGGTAGTCTTGGATGATAGTGGGTACATTGCTCCTGGAGAACCTTATAGAAAATGTGACTCTTACCTCATGCCATTCTAGGAGGTTCTCCCAATGAGTAGCCCACTAGCACACTATAGTTCTAAGTAGGTTATAACTAAGCATTCCCCTTCTCTCGTCCTCATTCTTCCACTGAGCCTCCATTTCTCGCAAGAAAATTTTAGGGTATGCTCCTCTAGAGTAACTTGGAAACTTCTTCCCTCCTAGGAACTTGAATGAATGCACCTTTGTTACCCTTGTTACAAATCCTCTCAACTATTTCCCAATTAATTCATAAGTCCCATGTGTCTAATTGTCACATGCCATACTAGTGGTATCACTCAAGGACCGAGCATCTTCAATCTGGACTCCTTTGTGGGATGAATTATATCAAGGTCTTTGATGGAGTGCACATAGATTTTGTCGAGGACTTCCTCTCCCAAGGGCTTAGTATAGGGCACTGACTTCCCATCTATTAAAGGGATAGTCATCCTTTCTTCCTTGTTCTCGAAACTAATATATCCCTTATTAAACCATAGGTCAGTATTGTTCTTATAACACCATGGGTGCCCAAGAAATGTTGGAAATTTTTATGCCTCGGTCAGTGCTAATACTTTGAAATCTCTAGTGAACTTGGTCCCTTGAATGGTGATAACTATATCCTTCAAGAATTTAATGGGCATTGCCTTTTTTTTTTTTCCATATACAACACATTTGAAGATGGTTGTAATGCAGGCGTTCCCATTTGATGCCAAGCATCTAAAGTGAGAACATTGACCTTCTATCCTATTTCAATGAGGATATTACTTAGAAGACACCCATCAATAAGTGCATTTAATGTAATCTCCTTATCATAGTCAAGGTTTTGAGGAGGAAGGTTTGCATGTAAAACCTTCCTTTCATTCTCTACTCGACGCATTTTACCTTCCCCTCATCCATTATCCTAGCAAGGGAATAATATTCTCTTTCCTTAACATCCTACATACTTCCTTAACTTCATCTAGGTCCTCCTTTAGAGCCTCAACATTCTTCCTTTGCTCCAACTACTTTGACTGCTCCTTTAGACATTGGATCTCCCCTTGCAAACTCTGAATCACATCCATAGTCTCTTGATACCTCCTTCTAATGAGTAGGATCTAGATACTTCCCATGTACTACTTCTTCCCTAATAAATGGTTTGTGTCTTAGCATTTCCTTTGTGTGCATAGCCTTTGATCATGTTGTTACCAAAGACACGTTCTAATCCTAACTCATGCGCCACTCTTAGCATCCATTAAGGGTCATATTTCTTTATACTCACCATCCTAACACCTTTGTCTTTCTTGTGCTACTGGTTCATATGCTCATAAATCTCTAGACACTCTTCATACTTATGTTTCTTTCCACACCATGAGCATTACAACAGATTAGGAAACTCATGCTTGTAATGCTCTGTAGACCCATAGTTATAATAGGTTCCTTGTGGGAACTCACTTCTTCCTCCACCACGGTTATTTCAACCAAAAATTCCTCTACGAAAACCTCTTCCACACATACCACCATCTATGTGCCTTTCATAACGATGATCATCATCCTTGAAACTACTTGCAAGACTAGTATGGCACACACAAAGATCAATAACATCATGATTCTGTCAATCGACTACAATCCTTGGTATCATTAGTCATAGATGTATAGATCTTGTAATAAAAAGAAAAATTTTGTGGATTGTGCGTTGTAGTAGAGGACACCTATTTACATCATGATCCCATGGAAAATATCATAGTCTACCGCATTTTCACGTATTGATTTCCAAGGGCAACTATCCTTTGCATGCCCTTCCACTTCATAGTCTGTACACCAAAGCCCACTACGAACCTCACGCAATGAATTCATAGATAGCTTCTCCAAATTCTTGCTCATTACAGGAATTTGAGACTTCGAGAAAAGGGCTAACACCGTAGTAATGCTCCTAATAGCCTCAACATGTAGGGAAACTTCTAAGGCCTCGCGCAGGTCTCGTGATGGGTCTTGTGTGACAATGCCCTTCTAAACAATGTGTTATCAATCCTCCAATAAACACTTGAGCATGCTAAGAAGGGTGAATGTCATAGAATAGTTTTGACAAGAGAGTTTTGAACCACTCATCATACTCCCACACAACCTCATTCATTCCTTGTCGATCTCCTTCGGAGAGTGTTGATGATCCTCTTGCTCAAATTCGGGGATATGGAACTCGTTAGAAAGGTGTTCTTCAATGCAAAGTGTAGTCTAGAACTATTTGATGGGGGTCATATTTTTGGTAACAACTATGCACACTCACTTGCAATGTCATTACAAAATGACTTGCCTTCCACTCGAGGCGTTGATCACTTTCACATGCCATAGTAATTCACACTTGTGTACATGCTCTACAACATCTTCAATACCCCGTAGTCTTATAAGTGTAAAGAAATATCAAAAATATTTGTGGAGGTGGTGAGGCCCTTGTCCTCCTGATCCAAAACCTTAGTTCCCTCTAGTGTTTCCTCCTCCACCAGATCCACTAGATCCACCAGGTTTTGTTCCTCTTAACCCACCGATCTCCCGATCTACTAGGTCCACTAGGTCCTCCGGATCCTACACCACCAAATCCATCTCATGTAGTTGAAAAATCACCAAGTGGTCACACCTAATGTTCCCAATGTCCCAATGAATCTGTGCACTAATGGTTTGTGCTATTTTCCCACTACCATTCATGTGTCCCATGCCACTTCCGATGTGATACCCAAACCTTACATATTTTCACCCTGTCCAAAAATTCCTCCAAATACTAGAATGGTTTATGCAGCTATAGATGTCCCAAATGAGAAATTACATCTCCTGGGTGTAGATCGGTTACTTCCCCTAATACCAAATAGGTTAGCAATACTTGTTTCTTGATTTGGAAAACCAAACATCAAGGTTTGGTCACTATGTGGGTTCAGATGCACACTGACGAATCTTCTCTCTCCACATGACAAAATATCATCAAAATCCAAAGGGGTCTCTCTCCCATACTTGTCAAGATGGGGTAGCATAGATTGCTTAGGTTCCACATCCTATGCGTGAACCTCAACTCCTTCCCACAACATCTGCCTCCATAGATCCATCACACTTACAACCTCGCGTTGTTTAGAAATATCCCTTACACGTGCTTCACCATATTTGAGTTGTATTTCTTCCCTATCTTTTTCTACCTCAATGTCTGTCATATTCCTCCACCCTATCTTCCTCTCCCAATGCTTAGAGAAGCTTAGCCGACCATGGGAAATGCCTCTAAACTTAGGGTAATGCTCAAGATCTTCATAGCCAAAGGAATAGAATGCAAAAATGATCCTTTGGGCTCCATCAAACTCAAACTCAACAAATTTTGGCCAAGAATATGTAGAAATGGTGTATTCCAAAGTATAACTAGTCAAGACTTGTTTCCACCAGTGATCAACAATGATCTACATCTTGTAGCCTCTTGTAATCATCTTGGGTTTATACATGTGATCTATAGTACTAGCTTGATCTGGATGCATATGCTAAAAACCATTCATATAGTTCGAGTGGAAAACATCAAAAGCATATCTTATACAACTCATGTTACAAGTTCTCTTCTACCCACCTACATGCATCAAACTTAGGTCCAATGCTGAATATTTGAGTAAAATCATCCTCCGTGCTCTTAAACCATGCTTCAATAGTTTCCAAGGTCAAACGTTCTATCATCATGCAAAGCATAGGGGCCAAGATGTATACCATTTCTCACAACAACTTCAAAAAGACTTCCAGTAATGGAACCAAGATGTAGTCATTTTTATACCCTTAGAACAATAGTCTAATCCCATACATGTCGCCTATCACCCAACGAGTGTTGGGAACTCACCCAAGGCACGCGCAGTGTGGAGCCCCTCCTTTATGTGAGTTTTGTAATAATACATCATCTATGACATATACTTAAGTACAAAATAATGGAAAAGAACCATGCATTCATTCTAAGATCCTAGGATGAGTTATCATATCAATGCATCCATAAAAGAGAAGTATCTAACATAATACAAAATTGATTCATAACACAAAGGAAATGCACTATGATTTATGCTCATGAAAACATATATATTGTGAAATGGGACCTTATATTCATGTTAATATGTTCAATAACCACATTACATTCATTGAGGCCATACTAGATCAATATAATAATGTAGAGCAAGGTCATGCATCGAAACTAAACATGTCCTTCATATTACAAGGATAAACACATCCCATCGCTCTAAATATGTTATCACTTCTATATTCCTCTAATCCCAACCCATATAATCCTTCTTAATACTTCTTCATAGCTTCACCTCTCTTCCACCACCACTTCCACCGCACTTCCTCCTTTTTATTACCCGAGCATCTCTATATATAGCTTTTTGAGGTAACAAATTAGTTGCCAAGTGTCCAAGTGGTCCTCCCATGGATCGTGCCTACTTTTATATAAGCTCTCAACTCTTTGCAATGATGTCTATCTGGATCCTTCCATCACATGCATGGAATATTCCATTCCTAATCCTACAGCTCCCAAGTAAGCACCTTATCATCTCAGTATGCTAGACGAGTCACACTTTTCTTGTGTGTTGTCCGGAACTCCAAATATGTCTAAGTCCCCAAAAATCATATTTCTTACACATGTGTGCCATGTGTTTTGATAAACCCTACTAGAACCATGCCCTATGAACCTTCAAATCACATGCCCTTCTTCAAACAAGTCCCATGCATCCACGCACATTCTTGTATTTAGCCAATATTTTGGGGCCCAACATGGAGGAATTTGATAATTAAGTCTTAATGAATGGAAAAAAAAACATGGATTTGATCCATATAAAGATATGGAGGAAACTGAGTTGGGAATATATTTATTTCAAGAATAAGAAACACCTCTCCCTAGCATCACTTAGTCGGATGTAAAGGGTGATAATGAAGTATGACAACTATTTTTGATGGCTTGAGGAGAAGATAAGGTGCAGGAGGAGGATCAATGCTTATGTCACCCCAAGGTAAAAATATTATTTATCTTTCTACTTCTAACTCATTTGTTCAAACAAAAAAACTGGATATGAAGCTCTAATCCGTGGACTTCATTGGGCAAAGAAAAGAGGTATTAGGAATTTTCAAGTATTCAAAGATAGTGATTTAATCATCAATCAACTCGGAGGAAAAATTCTGCTAAAAATGACCTTTTAAAGAGCTACAAGAACTAGGTATGGGACCTCATTGAGGACTTCAAGGCCTTTAATATCGGCTCCATACCAAGGAAGAAGAATGAGGTTGTAGACACACTTGTAGTAATTGGGGAAATATTTGATGTTGTTTAGAGTCTCAATAAGGATCAAACTTAGCCTTATATCAAAGTAGTGGTAAGGCCGGTTGTTTTGGATAACAACACAATATGGTAAGTGTTTTAAAGTGATCAATAAATCATAAACCTCTTACGGGAGGAAGTTGGGTTCTCCTAAAAAACATGGACAAATTAGAGCAGCAATATGGTGATCAAGTGGTCTAGCTGAGGAAAAATAAGTCATGTGAAGAATTCTAGAGACTCTAGATTCAATCTTGAATCCTAATGAATAGTTCTAAAAAGAAAAGGCTAACATCCAAGTCAAGTGTGAAGATTCAGAACTAGTTTTGGTAAGTGAAGGCAAGGTGCTCCAAATTGGAAAAGTAAGTACTCATCAAGAAAAATATAGTATCATTAAACTTTGTCAAGAATTTCTGGATGTCTTTGTTTGGAGCTATGAATATTTGAGAGGATTTAACTCAAGATTAAAAAAACATACTATTGAGATATATCTGAAATCTAAACCCATCAGACAAAAAATAAAGAACGGCGAACCCTCATATTGAGCCTCCTATGAAGAAAAAATTGAACAAGCTCATAGAGGCAAGAATCATCTTTCCAATCAAGAACTCTACATGGGTAGAAAATCTAGTGTCGGTTAGGAAAAGAAATGGGAAATCAGATTGTGTGTGGACTTTCAAGACTTGAACAGGCCTCTCTCAAAGACCACTATCTGCTTCCTTCTATGGAGCAGATCTTATAGGTAGTAGCTAGATTAGAAATATTCTCTCTCCTAGATGGCTACTCAGGCTACAATTAAATTATGGTGAAAGAGGAAGACCAGTTCAAAACAACCTTCACTACCAAATGGGGTACATACGCTTACAAGAAGATGTCATTTGGGTTGTCGAATTCTAGAGCAACACTCTAGAGGGCTATGGACATGGTGTTCAAGGGGATGTTAAACAAGATAGTTCTTCTTTATCACGATAATATCATCGTGATTTCTAAGAACGTAGAAAAACACCTCCACCATCTCGATGGTGTTCTAAAGATGTAGGATATTTAGAGTGTCTCTAAATCCAAAGAAGTGTATTTTCCTAGCTCATGAAGGCAAGATCTTAGGCCACATTGTGTCTAAAGAGGGGTTAACAATTGATCTATGAGGGTAGAAGATATTTGAGCATTGCCAATGCCAAGTCATAAGAAGGCTCTCCAAATCTTCTTAGGAAGAATTAATTTTGTTAGGAGGTTTGTTCCTAATTTTTCTAATCTTGTTAAGCCACTAACATTGATGTTAAAGAAGAACATGGATTTCAAATGGATTGTTGAAGGAAAATAAGGCTTTGAAGCTATAAATCAAGACATTACACAAGCTAAAACCCTCATAAAGCTAGATTTTTCAAAGGACTTCATGCTCTATGCTTTTGGTGGCAAGGAGGTAATATCTAAAATTTGAGTACAACTAAATCAAGAAATACTAGAGTATCTTGTTGCATTCTTCAGCCAGAGCCTTCAAGATTATGAGGTGAGGTATTCATTCATTGAAAAACATGTCATTACTTTGTGATAAGAAGTCTAAAGAATTTAGGATTATATGTCAAATAATAGAATTCATTTACTAGTTTCACATGCAGATGTGAAATATTTTATTTTAAACAAGGACCTCAATGAGAAAAGGGCTAGTTGGATAACCAAGGTCATGGAGTATGACATTGATATCAATGTGACCAAACAGGTTAGAGAAAAATGGTTGTGTGAAAACTAGATTTAAGTCAACATGTAGAGGAACATGCCATCCTTGTGGTTTAAGGTGATCAAGAGTAATCAGCCAATGCCTCACCCAATCCTTGTTGGACTCATGATATAATCCACTTCCTCCAAATAGGTCAAATCCCTCAAGTTTTGAGTAAGGCCAAAAGAAGGTATTTCAGGATGCAAACTATACCATATGTTCTTGTAGATAATGTTTTGTTCAAAAGGGATGTGAATTGTGTCCTCCTAAGATGCATTAAAAAGTCAAATAGAGAGGGATTGCATGAGTTTCATGATGGAGAAGTAGGTGACCACTTTTCCCACAATTAACTAACTCTTAGAATCATCAAATGTAGTTATTATTGGGTTAATAATTTTAATGATTGCTACTCATGGATCTAGAAGTGTTAAAATTATGCCTTCTTCATAGGTAAAGAGAAACTAACAGCCCTCCCATTACACCCCATCTCTGTAAGTGAACCATTCATGTAATGGGGTTTGGACTTTATTGGGGTGATCAACCCAAATTATAGCTTGGGTCACAAATGGATCCTTACAGCCATAGATTACTTCACCAAGTGGACAGAGGAAATTGCACTCAAAGAATCAAATGAAGCCAACATTATGGATTTATATGAAGGTATTGTGACAAGGTTTGGTGTCCCTTCCACTATAATATCATATAATGCCTTGGATTTTCTTGGAACAAAGATATCTGATTGGGATGTTAGGAATAACATCTATTTGAGCACATATTCTAATTATTACCCTTAAGGTAATGGAAAAGTTGAGTCTACCAATAAGAACTTGTTAAAAATTATAAGGAGGACTCTAGATGATAACAAGAGGACTTGGCATACAAAACTAAAATCAGCCTTGTGGGCTGATAGAATCACTCCTAAGAAGTCAACTGGTTACTCTCCTTTCAAGTTTGTTAATTACAGAGAAGTAAAGATTCTAATATCCTTGAACTACCAAAATTAGAGCTCATTAATAATCTTGAACTATTTGATTTTCCATCCATGGAAGTCAGGTATGCAAAGCTCATAGAGCTAGAGGAGTTGAGAAATCAGGCTATGGAAGCAATAGAGAAAGACCAAGCTCAAATAAAGATGAGCTTAGATAGGAAGGAAAATGCTAAAAACTGCCAAGAAGGAGACTTGGTCCTAAAATGGGATGCAGATAGAGACAAACCAGAAGACACTCCAAGTTTGATGTAATATGGAGTGGCCCCTATATGATTTTAGGATGCAAAGAAAACAATGCTTTCCAATTTTCAAGATTGGATGGAGAATAATTATAGATTCCAGTCAATGGAATCTATCTCAAGAATTTTTACTAGAGTGAAGTATATTCCATGTAAATATTAGATTAGTACATTTCCTCCAAGTAATTTTGTAATAAGTGCTTGTACACTATGTGCATGTTTTCTTTGGGATGTGTATGACTTTGTTCTTTTTACATAGTTGTGCCTCTTATTGCTCTTACACTTTCTAGTTTCAGGAATAATATGGTAATGGGACAATTCCCTGACAATGTTTTAGGTATTAGATCAGTTTCAACAATCAAAATGAATCAATGCCTAATGAATTCCCCAAGGGTCACTGGTCTTTCAAATCTAGTAGGTAGATCATCTGACAAGTCGCCAATTGTTATCCATTTTTTGCACTCCTCCAAAATGGACAACTTAATAGGTCTGAATGTTGGTGGTTGATGGATAAAACACTTTGTGATTTACAGGGGTATCTCGAGAGCTAGCTAGCTCACCGTAGTGAAGGTCTACGCCGATTAGAAGGAAAAGCGAGCTAAAATATTGCTAGTAGTAGAGTCGGTAGGCCATAGAGGGAAAATGGCACAAAAGTGCTGGTAGCACTCAAAATGCTACCGACTGGTAACATGTATGGATGCTACTAGATGGTAGAAGATAGTTTCAATTCCAGCAGTTGCTTTTAAATTCTACCATTTGGTATCATTTTTGGTACTAACGATCGGTTGCCGAATGGTGACAGAGGAGCTATCGGCCAATAGTGAATTTCATGCTATCGGACGGTAGAAAAAAATGATATGTTCTAGGCATGATGAAAAAGGATGCTAGTAGCGAGAGAAAATATGTTACCATCTAGTTACATTTATGTAGCCAACCGACACCAAAAATAATTATGCTATCGGTCACATCTAGGAGCAAACTAGGCATTAATAGAAGTCGTACAAGGTTTTTCAACTACCAGTTTAATGAGGTATGCCACCCATGACATCCCATGTAATAAAAGTACTAGATTTGTATGGTCTCCCATACCTCGATAGTGAAATTTGTTGGTTGGTGAGGTGATTTCAAGGATCTTCTTATATACACTATAAATTTCACCTCATTTTGAGGGGAGACATTCTAGAATGTAAAGGAACACTGTCAAAATTTTTCCAACTCTTTTGTGAGTTGAAAGCCTCAAATTTGGGAATTTGGTAAAGGATTCTTTTCTTGTTCCTATATTGTAATGGATTTTGCATCATTTTAAGCAATAAAATCAGTGTTTTATGGCTTTTCTCACCCTAGCTTGAGTTGTATTGTGTTCTTTTCCTCCCATTCTACATATAGGTATACTATCCATAATATGTCCTTTTGTAGGATTCAAATTCATTGTGCTCCACGAAATTTGAGGGTTGAATGTGTTCTTTGAACTATGACACTTTTTCTACCCAATTCTACTTCAATTTATTCCATTTTGACTCATTAAGGATATCTCCACCCCTGTTGTTCTCAATGCTATCACCTCCCTTATTTTTGAACTTTCATTTTATGCATCTCTTTCTCTTCCTTGGTCCCTTGGAATTTTAGGTTACTATTAGAATAATTACATTTTCCCTTCTACGAGTAGTTTTAGCATTAGAATAGATAGATGAACCAACCTTCTCTGGAGGTTTGTCTTAATTACAAGGGTCCCACACCTTGAGACAATCCCATTTTAGTTAAAAGTGAGGTTTTTTAATGTGCAAATCCTAGGGTGCTACTTATTTCACATAATATTTTGGCATGCCCGATGGGACACAAGAAGTCAATAATTTTATTTTATCATGATTAGGTGTGTGTCTTGGTAAGATTCCAATGTTTAGAGGATTTTTAGCAGCACATTTGATGACTCCAAAGGGAAGAATTTAGTGGTTTTAACAACCCAAAATTTCCAAATTTATGAGAAGAATTTGAACAAGGTCAAGAACAAGAGAGGAGGGAGCTTTTAAGTACCTACGCTTATCACTTCAAAGGAAAATGAAAGGAAGATTAGTTCAAAGGTCACCTTCACCACCAAACATGAATCTTTCCACTCCACCTCTGGTAGGCCTTTCTTGTAGTCTACTAGAGTTCTCAGACCTATTACAATGACAACACAACAAAATTTGGGATTTTTCAATTTTACCGGTATCATTCCTCTTTCTCTTAATGCCAATAATCCCATTCCAACATCTTCTCTCAAGAGCATCCCTTTCTTCACTAGGGAGAATCAGACTACCTTAATCGACCACATTTAGATATTTCCAATGTCTACACTATCCATCAAATCATTGAACAAGATGTGGCTATTATGCTATTAGATTCTTCATTCAAAGGAAGAGCTTTGCAATGGTTTAGGATTCTAACAACATGGTCAATTACTAATTGGAATGCATTGTGCACAACCCTATGTAGTCAATTTGGAGAGAAGGAAGATAATATCTCTTTGCTAGAATAAATTAAAACTATAAAGAGGGAACCAAATGAGCAGATGGAAGACTTCAATTTCATATTTCAAAGGACATTGGATAGGATTTTAACTACCGTAAGACCAATTGTTGAAAGATGTAACATTCCCATTTTAAAACTTTAGAAACAAGGGAATTTTTTTTTGAAACACAATGTTCTCTGTTCTAAATAAAACATCATTTAGAACACATATTCCATGCCAATCAATTTCATAACAAATAACCATATGCAACCATAATGACTCAAAGATGTTTACCGATCTCTCATTCAATGACTCGGTTACCATCCGATCTCTCATGTTCAACTTAAAGTAAAGAATAATTTATGTATACTTGGTTTTCCTACCCTATTCTAGGTACTGAGTGATCTGTTTAAAGAACCTATCTGAATATTTGTTACCAATATTCATTTGACATCACGTTGCTTTAAACTAGGTGACATAGGACAACGCAACTAGTAGCTTGCGATACTTTGGCCAAATATTTTCAACATATTGTTCATGTTACTATTCCTAGATGACATACTTATCATTTTAGAATACATCCTTCACCTCACTCTACTATTATCTAGAATGGTCTTTACTAACTACCATTAGTCCACTTGCCCAAGGTTTTACCCTAGTCTAGGTTAGCAACATAATTTGATGTAGGAAGATGCTCACGATAACTTAGGGTATATGGGCATACTCAATCGACCTAGATCAATCAAATGTGCCAAGGTACCCTGAGTCATAGAAATCTACTCCCTATCCTAATCATGTGACTAACTTGACCCAGAGAGAAACTAAGTTCAAGTCTAGATGTATGTAGATCTAGATGAACAAATACATAAGGGTGTTGCTACATGTCAACTACAACACTATATTCTCGAGAAGACCTTGTTCTTATTGAAGGTACAATCCTACATTTTTCGTGTGCCAACATCCATTAGAAATGATTCATCATGATGTACATACTCCCTTAGTGGTCATTAGATTCATAATTAAATTGGATTAAGATTCATATTGCAGCAATCATGCCTAACCCTAATTCTAACATTCATAAATTTCTATATAAATATTTAACCTGATTTGATATTGAGATCTTCATTAACTCATGTTCACATTAATTTTTACTAATGTGGAATAACAAGCGATCATCCGTAGAAAAATAGGACAAAAACATCAAGCATTTAATTCTTTACACAACCTAGTTGTCTAAATCAAGTGTGTCATCCACCTAGATTCATCTAGTGTTTACTTCTTATAAACGAAGTACAAAGATTAAATATCATAACCACTATCCTTTTTTATTTTTCATTCTTTTGGGAGAGGAAGAGTCTTCCTCTACATGATTAGATGTTAAGGTTAACTTAACCTTTTACCAATATTTACTCATATAGTTTAATTATATGTCCAAAGAATATTTCAAATTAAAATTTATTTGTGTAGATAAAGAACGACATATGTTGTAATTTAACAAGTTCATTATATTAAGGGGGATCATACTATCCCCTTAATACAACTTATTACATGATAACAACAATATTATATAAGACAGATATAAAGAATACCACCAAGATATCACTACTATATCCGTCCTATAAGTAAAAAATAATTCACACCACAAATTACAGTCAACTCAAAACCTTTTATTTCAAGATGATAAATATACATTTACAAGACTATGCATTTCAAACATATTGCATGTCAATCTTGATTAATATCATAAAAGAATATCAGTTCTCTTTTCGATACAACTCAAGAATGAATCGAAATTCTTTACATAAGATATAGAATAAAATAAGCCAATGCATCATAAAATTTTTTTCCTTATTTTATCTCTTACGATGTCCATCTGCAAAGTTGCTAGCATGAGTTAGTTTAAAGAACTAAGCATTAAAGTGAAATACATTCCACTAATTGTTCCATTAAAACAACTCTATTTTAATGAAACAAATAATATAAATCATAAAATAAGCATAAGTAATACAACCGAGAAAAGAAGTACAATCAAATATTCTAAAGTAACTTTTTAAGAAATGAGCATAATATAATTCCTAACATCTGCATTATAACATATAATTTAATTGATCCCATCAATTACTTCTATACAAACAACAGATCTCGCCATCTAATTGTTTCGTAATTCTATCGATTAGAATAAAACATATATCTTTACTATGTAGAAAAATAATTTAAGTACATCATAACTCATATTAGGATGATTCATCCTTCCATATAAGAAAAAGAAGAAGAATCAATTCATTCTATTCCCCATACACTAATCATCCTAAAGTAAGAAACATGTTCATAACACACAAAATTGCTTCATTTCAAATATAACAATATAAGGATTCAACATTAAAGGGACAAAATCTAACAAGAATCCCAAATCAATCCATGAAAGGATAGAAAATCCAAACAGTCTACCTACAAGTCTTAACTAACTACTACAAGTTAGAAGATATCATTCAAAGATCTGAACCAGATGTTCCACAAATCAAAGCTAGAATTACATAGGATTAATCTCTTCTCGAGTCCATCAAAGAAGGGTTCATAATAAGATAGAGTGAAAGATATAGAACCTTATAATATCAAATTAAAGTGAAGTATGGCTTAGTCAAACAAGGCATTCGGTCTAACATGTTATTTTTTTTCTCAACAAATCGACTTAGCTATTCTCTAGCCACATCACTACAACAAATGATTAGTACAAGAATACTAAAAATCCATATAGGATTTCCTTCTCAAAAGAGTTGATTCCCACTATTTCCTATAAGATAGAAGGACAAAAATATGAACCCAAGAAGTCGAGTAGACCTAAGAGAAAAATCATTCTACAACCAATAAGAGGATCAAGATTCGAGTTCTATCAAATGAACGTATATTTTCGAAGTCAAAAGATATCAAAAGGAAAAGGTCCAATAAAGAATTCATTTCATTTCTAATATCAAATGAATTCCATTTCTATTTCCAAAATTAGAAGTTCTTTAACTAGTTCCCAAGAGAGAACACAAAACCAAACCCACAGTTTAAAGAAAGCACACTTCTAGTTTCCCCTATAAACCTATATGACCTGGTTTATATATTCCAGTTCATTAGACACAATTTTGAATTCAATTCTCAAAAGGATACACACAAGATGAGTCCCAAAAATAGTATATTGTCCACAAGAGAACATATTCCTTTCTCTTTTCAAAGACCCAGAGATTCATTCGATGAATCCAACAAAGAATAGAAAACCCAAAACAATATAAGATAAACAAGTTTCAATTAAACTCACGAACTTAAAAGAAACTGTATTCCCAACTTCAAGATCTTACATGGCTCCATATCAAAGAGACCTATAGTTCATGGTCATCATGAAGACAAATTAAAGAAACAACCCCAGAACCAAAGGTGATAAATCCTATCAACAAGATTTAGAATGAGAGAGTATTCAACTCTTCTTTCCTTAAAAACCCAAAAGTCAATTTAAGAGGATCAAAAGTGAGTAAGAAAACCCAATATATGTTTGAGTCAAGCAATGTCTCAACTTTACCTCCAATCATGACTGAAATAGAAAACACAACAAAGACTCTCACAGTTCCATCTAAAAAGATAGCGATAGAGAAGGTATTCATTTCAAACATCAATCACAAAAAGGAGTATGCATACTACATTTCCATAAACCTCAAAACTATTAATGACTGTTCCTAATGAACTCTATATCAAACCAAACCCACAACAACGTACAATTCTAGTCTATTAACACCTCAAACAAAATAGTCAAGCATTCCACAAGATACACTTTTCTCAGAGAAAAGGAGAGAAGATTATCCTCCATATTCGAATGCCCTTGCAAGTTCAAAGAAGGTGGTACAGTCTCCAACAACAAAAGTACCACAATCAAACTAATAAGAAGCTACAAGGAGAAGATCTCAAAAGATATTAGCAATCAACTTCCAACAAAATTAATCTCTCAATCCTTTTCGAGAAAAAGTCCATGAATGAGTTCAAAGAATTTCAAATCCTTGAATACGAGTAAATCTCCACTTAGAACACAAGTACACAACTAAACACCTCAACTTGAATACTAGTTTAGAACATACGAGTATAGTGTCGAATACGAAGCTTTGAACAAAAATTTAGAACAACATCAAGCTCCAAATCAAGCTCGAGAACAAAAAAGAAGCTCCAACACAAGTTCAAACTAAACACAAGGCTCCAAATAAAACTTCATAATGAAACTCAAGGCAACAAATGCCATTCGTAACAACACCAGCCTTAAACACATGTTCGTAACAAAATATAGAGCTTCAAATACAAGTTTAACATGCATGTCAACACTTGACCTTGCACAAAGAGAAAGTTTCCAAAGGTTGACATTATTTAGTAATGGATTTATATCTAAAAACCACATAGATTCATAAAAGCAAGAAAGTAATTAACTGTGACAAGTCATGTAAACATTTATCTCATGAGAGTAGATTTGTTTTAATGAATCATTTATAAGAAAGCAAAAAATCTTAATGGGTAGAGCCTATCATGCCTGATAGTGCTTCTGTAAATTCGAAGGAGACTTCCAGATGAGCTTCCCACTCTTTTTCTTCTCCATAAAATATCAAAAACCAAACAACATTTCTTCCAATGCCTCATATACATTCCCTTGATTGAAAATAAACCAGAGAAACTCAAAATAACCACAAAGTAGAAGTCAAATTGTTGGTTCGAAGAACTAGATAGCTCCATGTAGAGAAAAATTTATGAGACATGCAAGACCAAACAACCTCTCACAAATCCACCTCCCTTGTTTCCAAGATGGTTTGCATGCAAAAAATGAGGTCCATAAATGAAATTACTTCCAAATGTCCCACTTATCTCTCCTTGCCACCGCCTCCCAAAACTGGTGAATTCCATTTCTAATTTAATATGCATTTCCATCTTTAGTGAAGGTTCCACGTATGCCTCCACTAAATTTTATCAGCCTTTGCCAAAACTAGTTGTACCTCCCTTCAATTAACCCAATCAAATCAATTAAATGGCATTGGAACCTTCGCCATAGTACCATGTGACCCCTTAGGTTCCCATTTAATAATTTATGATAGATTTCCTAAACATAGGTTAGTCAAACAATAATTACCTTAGGTCTTAAAACATTACCATAGGTAATTTCCACCTTAGGTTAGGTCAAATTCCCAACAATATAGTATTAGGTCTTAGATCAAATAGCCTAGCATAACTTTAGTAATTTTTTCCCTTATTCATTTAGCACAAGAGCTTAGGTTATGACATCATCCAAAAAAATAGAAATAAGAATCTTAGGTTAGATTATAATCCAATTAAGTAGACATAGCTAGGAAGTAGGTGTTTTTACCTAGTCTAGGACACCATTAGGATAATCCTTTAGTTTTAGGATTCTAATTCCCTTCGTAGTCATGAAACAGACTATATTTTGTTTACACCGATAATGTCCTAAAGAGATCAATCCAAAGATCCAAGAACAATCATACAACCGAATGAAGGCATGCTATACAAGACCAAAGAATTGTTAATATAAAAATTTCATTCCACTATGTCTCTCAAACTAATGAATGTAAATTTATCATTCGATGCAGTAAGGAGATTTAAAACATTCCTTGGATCACTAGAATTGATCCAAGGAGGAGTCGATAAAGAGATGAGTTTGCAACTTCCAAAACCAGATTGTAACTCACCTATAAAAAGTGAAGAATGGATTCTTGTAAGCCATATCATTTTAGTATAATGAATCCAAGAGCCAAAATGATTTATCCTTAACAAGCATGATTTTTCAATAATCAAGGAAACACACCTCATTCAAGAAAATCACATGCCTATGTTCTAATGCAAAAGAGAAATATAACTAATTGTCAAAGGTGTTACATACTTCCCTCCTAAAAAGAATCATCGTCCTGATGATTATCTCATTTTGATCATTGCATTAAGGATAATCAATTTATCTACTTACTTAACATATGTTTTGCAACAATATCAAAATTTAAAGTTCTCAAAATCAACATTCACATAGTTGTTTATTTTTAAAAAAATATTTGGTTGCCCAAAACTGGTAGAATTTTTGACATATAAAAATAAAATCACAAATTCTTATTAGTCATCATAGTCAATTTTGATCAAATAAATATGGAAAAGTAGTTTTCATATCTTCTAGATTTTCCCAAGTTGCACTTTCTTAGTTAAACTAGTCCCACTAGACCTTACATTGACTTATTTCATGATTTCTTAAATGCAACTCATATGGGTTTAACCATGATTATTTATGGGTTTTGGACCTACAAGGAATTCCAATTTAACACATGTGATAAATCTGAAATGTATTTCTTAAGCAAAGAAATATGGAAAACATAATGCATTCATTACAAAGCAGGAGGTAATGTTTGAAATGTAAGCTATAGGGTTGATTACTTCAACTATCTCAAAGGGTCCCATATAACGAGGTGATAACTTGTGAGCCTTGCCAAAATTTATCGACCTCTTTTTGGGTTTAACCCAAATAAAGACTTTCACACCAAGTTCAAATTTCCTATAAAATCACTTTAAATTAGCATAACTCTTTTGCCTATCTACTGATTCTTTCAAGTGATCACAAATCATCTTAAATTATTGTTCCACTTCCATAAGGATTTCAGGTCCAATTACCTCTCTATCCTCAATGTTGTCCTAACTAATAGGGGTTCTACATTTTCTTGCATATAATGCTTTGAAAGGTGCCATCTTAAGAGAGGCATGATAAGTGTTATTATAAGAAAACTAAACTAGTGCAAGATACTCTTCCCACTTATATTTCTGATCCATACAATACATTCATAACATATCCTTTAAAACTTGATTAAATTTTTCAGTCTGTCCATCCATTTCCAGATGATACACAGAACTGAAATTCATCTTAGTTCCTAGAGCTGCATTAAGTGTTTCCCAAAACCTTAACATCATTCTAGGATCTCTATCAGTTATTATTAATTCAAGTACTCCATGTAATTTGAAAATCTCATGTACAAATCTTTTAGCCAATACAAGAGAATCATCCTTCAAATTACCAACAATGAAATGTGCTACCTTCGTTAGTTTATCAACGAATACTAAAATAACATCATGTTTATTTCTTCACATAGGAAACCCTTGTACAAAATACATGCTTATTACTTTCCATTTGTATTGTGGTATGCTATGAGGATACAATAAACTGGTTGGGTGCATATGTTTAACTTTAACACGTTGACATTCTAAGCAATGTGTCACAAAATCAATAACGTCCTTTTTCATCCCCTTCCATAAATATTGTTGTTTTATATCAGCAAGCATCTTTGTAATACCAAGGTGTCCAGAAAAAGGTGAATTGTGAATTTCTGCTAACAATTTATTTCTTAAATCATTTAGTAATGGTATGTATACTCTGTTTTCAAATCTTAAGATTCCTTCGTTGTCAAAGTGAAAACCTTTATATCTCACATCATTTGGATCTGCATAGTAAGCACTGTCTTTACTTGTTGAAAGTAAGAATCAAATTCCATAACACTTTTACTTCATTCTTAAACCGAGTTCTCAATGTTATAAGAGTAGAAATGTGCTTCCTACGACTCAAAGCATCGCCACTCTGTTTTCCTTACCTTTAATATAATTGATGTCAAAATCATATTGAGACAAAAACTCTAACCATCTTCATTTTCTTGCATTAAGATTTCTCTCGAGTGAAAATATACTTCATTCCAAGATGATCAGTCTTTAATTCAAAAGTTTTACCAAGTAGGTAATGCCTCCAAACTTGTGGTGCATGAACAATGACAAGAAGCTCTAAATCATGTGAAACATAATTCAACTCATGTAACTTTTGTTTTCTACTTTCGTAAGCTAAGAAATGATCATTTTGTAGAAAAATACCTCTTAGACCTTCCCTAGATGCATCCGTTACTACTATAAAGTCTCCATTAGGATATGATACAAATAGAATAGGTGTTGAAGTTAATTGTTCCTTCCAAGTTCTCGAATGCGGATTCACATTTCTCATTCCAAACAAACTTCTTATATTTTTATGTAATGAAGTTATTGGTGCAACTACCTTAGAAAAATATTTTACAAATTTTCTATAGTAACTAGAAATCCCCATGAAGCTTCTAACTTCATGTAAATTCTTTGGTGTAGGCCACTCGGTTATAGCTACAATTTTAGAAGGATCTATAGAAATACCATTCTTACTTATTACATGTCCAAAATAGTGCACTTCTATGTCATAGAAAGAAAATTTTGATAGCTTACCATATTGTTGGTAAGAAAATTTATCGGGGACAAATTGGTGGTTATCTTGCCAACACTCTAGGAATCTAAGTCCCTTTACTTAACCGGTGCAGCTTCTGTATGTGCATGCACATGAAAAGGTGGATTTTTGTGGTGGCCTTTCAACCGAGGATCCAACAAGGGCACTCCACTGACCCTGCGGCAATTGCTTGCATATACCTACAAGAGATGACTTTGCTAGGAAGGCGGGAAAGGGAATGGGAAAATTAGAAAAGAGAAAAACTAATGCTACAAGTAGAAAATTAGAGACTTGCATACACCAGCCAGAAGTTTCATTACATGCACTTGAATATAGAAGAAAACAAATCTATGTAATAGCTACAAGACCAAATGAATCTTTATGGGCCCAAAGTACCAACAAACTCCTCAATCAAAGAGGCTAAAATTTCTTCTTCCTTTATTGAAGGTCAAGAAGAATTTGCACATAGTGTGAGAAGTAGAAGACATTTTGTAATAGGAGAAATGGAAGAAACTTGCTATCTCTAGCTCTCTTCACAAGGATAACTCTCTCATGAATTCACAAAAATAGTCATTGATGTAAAATCACAACACCCCTGGATGTAGATCAGGGTTCTAGGTTGATCACTCAGGCATCCAGTGTGATTGCACAACATGGAAACCTCTCTCCAGGTGTGGGACCTGTAAAATGAGAAAGGAATCTCCAGAGAAGGCTGGTTCCTACTCCTAAACTACCTACCACAAGCTATTCCAGGTGCGGGAAAGCTAATCTAGTCCTAATCTAACCGTGCAGGAGACAGAGAGAGAGAGAGAGAAAGGAAAAATAGCAAAGCCTACACTAAAATGGTGATACACCAGAGAAGGAGAATGTTGAACATCTATCAAAACTGCCATGGGACAAAGAGAGGTGAGCCATTGGGAAGGATGGACAGAAGCATCACAAACCCAAGGATAGATTTCACACAGAAAATGTCCCAAAACTCCATGAACACAGCTCCAAACCTGCAATGAACATTCAAACATGCACAGACACCTGCAATGAAGAGAGGCAAGAAGAAGACAAGCAAAAACGAGAGAGGATGGACAGATGCATCACAGAACACGTTTTGTTGCTCCAGAGGTTTGCACAGAACATCATTCCATTAATGGTAAAAGGCAGGAATGCCATTACGGAAAGGAGGAGGTTCGAACTCCATTTTCAACCCTAGAAAGAAAAGAAGGGAGGGCAGAGCAGAAAGAATGAACAACTCTTTTATCTCTTTGCCCCTCTTTACAATATATAGGAAGAATGAGAGAGGGAAAAGAGAGGGAATTTAGATCTACCCCAACCACTTCTAGGTTGCATTTAGTTTATCTCATTATGGCGGCAGGTGAGAATCCTGGCAAGAGCACTGTCTTTTGCATTAAAGTTGGTCGCTGAAACGTCAGTTCTGCCATTACCACGCACCAGAGACGTTTCTTGATTTTCTCCCTCTAGACTACACCAAAATGCAAGATTGATCCCAGAATCATGTAGAGAATTTCATGAGCTTTCCGTTGATATCAAGAACGTGCAAATCCGAGCTCTGGATCAAAAGATATGATGATCTGAAGATTTAGGGCGCGGAACAGACCAAAACGGATTTTGAAATATTTCCCGCGCTTCGCCACCTGGATGACACGTGGCACGCTCTGATTGGATGAGAAATTCTCTCTCCTCTACCTTTCGGTGGGCTGTCTTTTGAAATTTCCTTGTGGGCCCTAGCTGGGACACGTGGCATTATCCCATTGGTTCGGATCGGTGCTCGAAAACTCGCCCTTTGACTTTTCTGGTCCTTTCCCCTTGTGACACGTGGCGTGATCTGGTTGGTCCTCGGCCCTGCCGGCTCTTTCGCGCCCTTCGCGTCTTTTCATCCCGGATGTCCCAAATGTTTAGTGCTCCTTGTGCTGATTTCACGCGAACCGGCCGGTTCGCGTCCATTTGTCCCAAATGTTTCACTTTGCTTTGGACTGCCTCGACCTTTTTCGCCCGGTTCGGCCAGTTCGCGTACTCGCGCCCGCTTGTCCCATATGTCCCGAACTGTCTTGCTTAGTCGATTTTCTTCCTCTTTCGGCCGGTTCGGGCATTTCGCGTCCATTTTTCCCAGATGTCCCATTTGATTTTTGACCCCTTGGGACAATTTCGGCCGATCCGGCGGTTCGGGCATTTTTGGCCTGCTTGTCCCACTCTGCTTCGGACTGACTTGAATCTTTTCGGCCGGTTCGCGCCTTTTTGGCTCGATTGTCCCATTTACGTCCCTCTCAGCAGTTGGCCAATTTTTTTCTCGGTTGAACCGGCATTTTGCGCCCGCCGCGTAATTTTGTCCCGATGTCCTTGTTGCTTTGTGGGCATTTGTGCTTACTTCGGCCGAGCCGGCCGGTTCGGGCCTTTTTGTCCCAAATGTCCCGACTGCCCCTAGGACTAGGACTTAGTCATTTTTATGATTTTTTCCTGGATCAACCTACTTGCCTTCTGCAACCTTTTTTTGCATTTTCTCAGAGCTTGCTCTTTTCCTCTCAGACAGGGAACTTAGAAAATATTTGAGGGGACTCTAGCAACATGATTTTGGCCCCGAATCAATCAATTTTCTATTCGGGATTTGAATATTCTGATGCATGTTATCAAAATTACCCAGGGGGGGGAAATTTTGACAACAATAGCTCCAACATCTAAGAAGCAAAAATTCGGAAGAATTTTTAGAAGACCTTCAAATGAGGAGCTTATTACAATTTATAGAAGAGGATAAAAAATTTCATCTTCTTGGTGACTTTTCGAATACCTTAATGTCACTTAAGACTCATTTATATTCCTTTTAAATACTTAAGTCCCTTTTATAATAGCAAGGTGACTTAAATTTACATTATATTTCTAAAGTCACTTAATTCATATAAAAAGTGCAACTCTCAACGTAAAATATAACATTGAGGAGAGAGGGTGTTGTATGAGAAGAGAAAAGAAAGAGGAAGAAGAGGAAGAAGAAGAAGGATTATGCTGAAGGATGAGCTGCTGCGGTGGAATTAGCTCCATTCTCTGACTACTCTCCACTTTGTGATCCTGAGAAGGCTTCTATCTTTCCAAACTCCTAGTTGAAACAAGTCACCGTTGGTTCTACTTTGTCAGCATGAGCGATACAAATGTAGTTCAAGGTTTCATTCCATCCATCAGTCCACATCAAGTTGATGTCCTTGCACTTCCCAAACCATGATGAATGATTTTCTGCGATAAGTGCAATAGAGGCTCAGATTTTTGAGAAGAATTCAAGGGTATCCTTAGTGAAGGACAATGGGTTGCCCACCCCTTTCTTGATGTATTCTTTGAAAGGGCTAATCAACTCTTTAATAGTTGAGTGTTCACTCATTATGGGTACTCCAAGTTTTTGAACTTTCGATTTATGATATCCTACACTTGTATGTTTTTTCTTATTTCTCCTCTAGCTCTATGAAGGCCCGATTGATTGCTTCAAATCTGATTTCCGGGCCCTCACCCACACGTGTGTCAAGTATTTTACAGGAGTTCTAAAACCTTCTTATCGATCAATTCCCGATGATGGCTATTGCTCATCTCACTCATTCATCGGGTCCTAGAAGTTCCCAAGAATCTCTTTCTTTCCCCACATCTTTTTTGAGTGCACGTGTTCTGTTGGTGGTGGCACACATGTATTCAAAGATCTTGATTGCCTCTTGAAATGTTAACTTCCATTTTTCAAAGATTAAATCAATTCATTATTTACTTTCTTAGCCCTGCATCGTGAACTCATGCATTCTTCTAATGGATTTTGGATCGAAGCTACTGATGGGTACCACTTTCTCAATAGGAAGTGTTATAGTGCTTGGTTCCACCAAGTGTTACACATAAGAGGAAAGATTTCACACTTGCTCCTCTAGTCCCTTTGTCTTCTCTTTGTATTCTTTATTCATTGCCATCATGCAAGTAGAAGATTGTTGGAATATGTGCAAATATCCCACGTGAGTAAATAGCTGGTCCCAATTTGATCATGCTCATCTCATAGTTACAGTGTCAACTCATCCACCGGCTTGATTACTTTTGGTGAGCTACTTTAATATACTAATTACAATCGCCTTACTATAGAATCATGATGTTGTTTATGCGATCTTTCTTGATCCTTTTTCTTTAACCAATTCGAAAATTGCTGATATATCGGGAGGTACTACTTGTTGCACCATGAGAGTGTCAAGGATTATCATTTCCTACATCCATGGAAACATCTTGTCGGAGTTCGGAGTTCAATGACGGGTTCCTCAACCACTCTTTGTTCGATAGGGAGGTAATTCTTGAATGAGAGGAGTGTTAGAATCAACAACATGCAATACCTCTTATAGTGGCTCGCATACAGGATCATGAGTAATATACTCCTTGTTCACTTGTGCATTTGCTGTAGGATTTTCTGTTTGCATTACTGGGATCACATCTTACTCTTGCGGTGATGCCAATGAATCTTTTTCTTCCCGATTTTCTTGGATGTCTTCTTATGGGGAGAAGTTTTCAATTTGATAGCCTTCCTTTTAGAACTCACTCCAAAGTATTTGGAGCTAGAAGTTACATCCACCACTTTTGAAGATGAATTATGTGAAGCTTGCTTCAAGCTTGGAGAAATTCCTCATGACCGAATGATCATAGTCCTCTTCTTTTGAAACTACTTCCTCATTCACCTCACCACATTTTTAGTCCACTCTAGCATATCTCCTATTCACAAATGTGCTAGTTGATTTGGGGCATTAGGGACATCTTGACTCGCTGCATACTCGGGATCATACATCTCTATTTCATCATATGTAAGATATCTTCATACCAAGAGAATTTGAATTTCTTCATCTCACCGGTTGTCATCCTCATGTGATATTTTTACATACTTCAAACTCGTCAATACAGTTGGCCAAGTAGTCCTCAACTTGTGTCTCATGTTGTAATTCTAGGATGTAGAAGGAGTCAAGATCTTCTTAGAGGTTAAAGTTTGGCTTGGTGATGTAGGAATGCAAATTCAGATGTGTGAAAGTAGCCTCCAAGTGGGATGCATCATTTGAGCTTTTGCACATGAACTCCCCTAGAGATATAGGGAAAGAAATCAATTTATTTCTTCTACTTCTAAGCTTGTTATTTACTTGGGTGATCTGCCTGCAGAGTTCGAACAATACAATCTGGTCACTGAGGTACTTGGGTAGTTTTAGAGGAGCTTGGTCGAAGCCAGTGACTCATATGTAGGAGAATGTTGAGAATTGTATGAAGTACGAGCCATATTCCTTAATCAGGGATGCCGCTTTTGGTGACATCCTAGCTTCCAGATCCCCTTCCAAGTTTTGGACCACATACATAGTGAATGCATCATTCATGTGGGTGAAATGCTTATTTCTCTCCTCCATTATGAATCGTGGGAAGTTTATCGAATGCGAGATACCTTGGAAGAATGTTTTGTGTGAGAGTCAATCCCTTAAATGATCATGAGCTTGTGAGGAGATAAACTAGATAAGAATTCATGTGGAACTTCTTTGTCGTGGGTACTTGGAGAAGTTCTGAGATGTAGATTTTCATTGATGATCTATCCCCAGTCAATTCTTTGCTTCCCTTCTGTCAATGTCAAGATGTAAAGGCCTATCCAGTCTTGGAAGTCTCTCATGTTTGCTTCACCCATTATGCTACTGAGGAGAGTGATGACATCAGAATACCCTTCTCAGAACTCACACCTTGGTAGATTCTTGGGAATCCTAGAAGGATTTCTTCCAGTTTTCAACCATGATCCGAGCGCTACCCCTTGGACATATGAATCCATTGTCTCCCAATCGTGCACGGCTCTTTCCTTGGAAATGACGACCATGTTGGGGGTGTCGGTATCTTGAGAGAGATTGAAATGGTTCTAGAGTTAATGACTTCCAATGTTGTACCATTATCGATCATATGGTTTGTGTCTCGGGCTCGTAGTGGAAGGAGCAGAGGCTAGGACTAGCTCGAGACTTTACACATAATCTTGGATGTCTGTAGTAGTGAACAAGCCATGCGAGTTTTAAGGTCATTTAGGTCCATGTACAAGACATCATTGTCTCCCACATCATACTCATAGGCAAAGGGTTGGGTCGCTTCGACCCGTCCATTTTGTCTTCATATCTCCTTTGAAAAAACAACTTACTATTTTTAATGAGTGTGGAAAATCAATTCTTCGATCTTCAACTGGATGTTGCCGCTTGGTTTTCCTCTTTCTCCCTACATTCCTTGTTTCATCTGGATCAAATTTCTATTTTAGTAGGTACTCGAGGGCCCACTTACTATTTTTAGTAAGTGTTAAAAATGTCTATTCGGTGAATTTTCAATTGTAGTTTACCTCTAATGTCTTTATCTCCTTTGTAGGTTCATCATTGCTAACTTTCCCAAAATAGCAGTTCCTATGTATTAGACATGTTATTTTTAGAAAGTTGGCCTTTGGGAGTTGGATTGATGTGGAAAAAGTCTTTTTATATGGTTTTTTCCCAATATCCTCCTCTGTAATTTCATATCCGCTCGCTTAATAGTCCAAGAGATTTTAAAGTTTTAGTTTTCAGACTGCAAGTTGCCTTGGGGTACGACAACCATTAATAGACCTGAAAATTATAGGTATGTTTTTCTCCTCCATTTAAAAATAAATTTATATTTTTGATGTGGGTTTTTTCTTTTGATGCTTCACATGCAATCTTACTTCAATCCGACAATTGGTTTGACGGAAATCCCACTTCTTTCTTCATTGAGCCGGAAATGAGATTTCTTCATTGTGGCTACTCTGTCACATGAGGGGGGAGTTTGAAGGTTTCTTTCTAATGGTCTTGGATAGAGGAATGAATAGCAGAAATGGTTTGTTGTTTCATGCATCGGCTTGCAACATTTCTTTAGATCTTCATTTTTAGGTTATGGAGATTTTCATTGTTTTCTTCTTCTTGCTCTTTGTTTCTCCTTCTTGTTTTGATGAAAGATCCTTCTGAGACCCGAAAATCACCTTGGGGAGCTTGTTTCAGTGTTTGGGTCATTCTAGTCGAGCATTTGCAATGGCGGGGTGATGGTAGAATGTTGCAGAGGAAGAATGGAGGAATGGAGTGCACAAAAACTATTAGAAGTTAGAAGTGAAGAAAGCGACACTTGGAAATTTTTTAAAAAGATATGCACAATTAGGGTTAGGGTGCATTTTTCCATTTTTATGTCCCTAACCTTAGGGACATGAGGGACATCAAAATTCCATGGTGGTCAAGAGCATGACATGTGGCGTTTGATCCAATGACAGGAAATGAAGAGGGAGAAAGTTACATTGAAGCACTGGGAGCTGAAAGGAGGTCACATGGGTGTCTAGAAGACTCCCTATGGGGGATGGGAGAATTTTCCAAGGTCTGATGTCCCCCACCTTAGGTGCATAAGGGACATAAAATTCCATAGTGGTGTTAGAGCCGACACATGGCGCCCGATCCGGCGGTAGGGAAGGCATGCTCCAAATAAGCACCCCGGGTATGGAGCTCATATAAGGTCCCAAGGGTCACATGAGGGTTGGGTGCATTTTCCAATGGTTTATTTAACTTAAATCATGGATATCAAGGACATGAAATCCCGCCTGTGATCCCGGTGCCGACACGTGTCCTCTTGAAAAAATGACGAAGTCCTGAACTGCCTTTGAGAGGGTAACTTGGAATGTAGATAACTT
Source organism: Taxus wallichiana var. yunnanensis (assembly GCA_018340775.1). Classification (NCBI taxonomy): domain Eukaryota; kingdom Viridiplantae; phylum Streptophyta; class Pinopsida; order Cupressales; family Taxaceae; genus Taxus; species Taxus wallichiana. The sequence continues at coordinate 68,492,733 of CM031235.1, read as the reverse complement.
GAGCTCCCGGTGGAATTTATTGGTGAAATTTTATATGATCTTGACTATAAATGGAATTTGGAATCCAATGATGTGGTTCTCATGTCTTAATTTGACCATATGATCACTGAAAAATTGGAGTTTTGATCTGGGACTCCACTTGTGCCTGAGAAAAATTGCCTTCCAATCATATGCACCAAGGTGTTGTGAAAAATATTATTTAACCATCATGTAGGTCTTGGAATCCTATTTCTGAAGATTTTTTTTTTTACTTCCAACTCCATTCAGAGCTCTCAAAATCTTCTTCTGAAGCCTAGTGGTTGTTTTAGGCCTATGTACTATCTAGGCTTGTGAACCCTATTTTTCACTCAGACTACTCCAAGTCTTGAAAAACTTCTCTAAACCTTCAAAATCATTTCTTTGATGTCATAAGGTATTCCATTCACCTCCATGTTGGATTTTTCCCTTCCTTTCTACTCCAGGGGGTCAATCCAGATCTGGTAAGGCCAAGAATGACCCTTCTCGTGACTCCCAAAATTTACATTTTCAATGAAATCCTAAAATCACCTAGGGAATGAATGGAATTTCCTAAATCACATAGGGGGATGATATAACATTGGTTAGGAGGTAATTTGGACCGACTGGATAGAACTGGGTTGCTAGGAATGATAGAGCATGAAAATTTCAGCATAAGGGTATAGTTGTCATGCTTGAAATTTCCAATTTCCTTGCTGCACATTTGCATGACAATAGTTGGCTATAGCTTGGGGACATGACATGGGTGAGTGAAGTGAATACATGACATGGGAATCCAGGATCTCAATTTTAGACAATTTAATTTTTGACCAGTTCCTTATCCATTGGGCCTTGCAGAGTCATGTACAACTTCTAAAAAGGAAGATATTAGAAGAAGGAAGCACACACACACACACACAAACCGACAAAAATGAAACACGAAAAAAGGGAAACACACCTAGAAATCACCTATAGTACAAGGTGGGTAGACAACGTGCTTTCACTAATGATAGAATTTTACATATTTCCCACTTTGTGAGGCAATTCCATGGTGTTCCATCCAAATATGAGAGTTAAAAAAATTATCACCACAATATTCATGAATCTAGAATGGACTGAGCCATAATGAATAAAAATTTCCATGGCTACCTTTTGGTTCTCTTCTCTTATCTCATAGTAGGACGAGGTCTCTAACTTTTAACTCTCTTTCTTTTGCCTTCTTATCAAAAAAATTCTTAACTTTTAACTAGTGTTCTTTGATACACCCACCACTCGAAATCTATTTTCTTCTAGCTTCTCAAGAAAGAGGATCCTCTTGTCAATGGAATCCTTGACTGACCATCTTCTATTCCTTATAGCAACTTGAGAGCTGGCATCTTGATTGTGATTAGGATTTCCACCTCGACTCCATATAATAGTTGGAATGATGACATTCCTATTACCCTTGGGAGTGATCCTTTCCGCCCACAATGCATTGTACAACTTTTTGTGCCGGTTCCTATGGTTCTCATCTACAAGTTTGCTAACAATGGTCATAATGTTCTTGTTGCTTGATTTGGCCTATCCATTTCTCTCGTGGGTAGTAGTCGATGAATAAGATAGAGAGATTTCGTAACCATAGCAAAACTCAATCAACTCCTCAAGAAGAGAAATAGGTGGCATTGTCTACTAAAATCTTTTGTGGTACTCCAAAACGTAGTATGATTTTTTCCTTGATGAATTACATATTGTCTCGGTGTTGGCTTGCTTGGTGGGAATGGCTTCCACCCACTTGGTGAAGTAGTCTATCTCCATGAGCACGTAGGTGTGCCCCATGCTTGAATGAGGATTCATAACACCAATGAAGTCTAGCCCCCACTACTGAAATGGTCCTTCAATAACAACTAGCCTGAGTGGAAGTGTTGCGAAGTTGTGGTTTCCCAACGAATGTTTGGCATGCTTCACATTTGGAAACCCAATCTTGAGTGTCTGCAAAGAGGGTGGGCCAATAATATCTTCCTCGAGAGGATCTTGTGTGCAAGGTGACCATTGCTGACAAATGCCCACCACATGCTTGGTCATGGTATCCTTTAAGAAATTTTTCTTGTTGCTCTTTATCCATGCACTGAGGAAGCATTCATCTAGGACTCTTTTGTAAAGCGCATGATTCTAGATTACAAACTTTTTTGCCTTCAACTTGAGTGTTCTCTTTTGATTATAATCAAGATGAGGAGGGCACTCTCCATAAGTTAAATAATAGGCAATATCAACATACCACTCATCAGTAGTGGATACAAAGAGAACTTGTGGGTTGTTTTCAAACAAGTTAGGCAAGCACAATTCATGGTTTCATCCTCAAAATTAACCTACACAAACCATTTCCCCTTACTAGATTGAGGGTCAGATCTCCAAGTCATACTCTTGATTCTTTTCAATCCAATTTCCTCTTTTTTCTCTAGGATCCTATTGTGTTAAGATGGACTTTATTGCACTACCAGGGACCATCACCACTGTATGAGAGTTGAGGATATAGAACTGAAGTTTTTACAACATTAACCATTGCATAAGCATGCTTCTCCAATTGGTTGTAATTTAGTTCATGATTTTTCAATGGACAACTCATGAAAGTGATGGGTGCTTCCATGCCTTCATCATTTTTTTGAACAAGAACAATAGAGAGGGTATGTTCTGATGCATAACAATACATGATGAAATCTTTGTCAAAATCTGAGACACAAGAGTTGGAGCTTTGGCAATGGATTTTTTATCTATCCAAATGTTGCCTTCCCTTCATTGTTCCATTTTAAGTTTACCTGTGGTTTCATCATGGTGGTGATGTGATTTGTTAATTCAACAAACTCAGGAACAAAGTGACGAAGAAAATTCACCTTTCTAAAGAATGAATAAACTCCTTTCCCCTTGTGGGAAAAGATAATTCTTGAATGGCTTGTATTCTCTCGGATCAATATGTGCTCCATGTTTATTCACAATGTGCCCCATGTTTATTCACAATTTTCCCTAACATCTTACCTTCCGTAACTCCAAAAATGCACTTGTTGGGATTTAGTGATATGCCATGCTTTCTACACCTTGTAAGTACTTGTTCTAAGTGATAGATATGGTCTCCCCTCTTCTTTGAAAATACAATGAGATAATCAAGATATATGATAATGTAATGTTTTAGATATTTGAAGGCCAAATCCATTGCCCTTTGAAATGTAGCTCCCACATTGATTAGACCAAAAGGCATTCTGCTATAGGCAAAAGTTCCCCAAGGCATAGTGAAGGTTATGTTGGCGCGATCCTCCTCTGCCACTTTGATTTAATTATACCCTGAGAATCCATCAAGTAATGAGATAATTTTGGATCCCGTGACTTCTTGCAAAATTTGGTTCATGATAGGGAGAGGATAATTGTCTTTTAGTGATGCCTGATTCAAGTTACAAAAATCTACACATATTCTTATTTCACCATTCTTCTTCCACACCGGCACGATGTTGGCCACCCATGTTGAATGGTGGATAGAAAAGATGATTCTTGCATTGAGCATCTTCATTACCTCCTCCTTTATGGTATCATAAACCTTTGGGTTATATGGCCTTTTCTTTTTCCTGAATTCCTTAGCATCCTGCATCAAAGGAATCAAGTGATGCATTTCCTTTGGTTGGAAGGATTTGAGTTCATCATAAGAGTAGGCCAAAACATCTGAATATTTCTTGAGCAAAGTGTGACAAACATTCGGTTCTCCTCGTGCAAGAATTTTTTCCAATATTGACCATCCTTGGTTCCTCCGGGGTGCTGATTTTTCCTTATCAAAATCAGCCGAGCACCAAGAAGATTGTTTTTCTTTCTCTTGAATGAATTTGTCACATTTGTCAAAGAGGTCTTCCAAAGAAACTAGGCCCTTGGGAATCTTGTTCCCTTTCAATTTTATCACTCTTTCATTAGCAATACCTTCAATTCCTTCTTTGTCTTCTTTGGATACCACTTCATGGTGTGGATTTTCACTTCCTTCAAAGAAGAGGTTATTGAAATTATCCCTTTGTTCCAAAAATGCTAGAATTTGGTTATGATCTTTAAATACTTGCCAATGATTTGCATTATCTAGTACACTAGGCCTAAACACCATCTCAATGGTCACTTTATCTTTTCCAAAAGAAGGATGGGGTGTCACTAGAGAAGCTGATACTATAGAAGAATTATCCTTTTCATTCTTTTCTCTTAGGATAGCTTCGATGGAAAATGCATCAAAATATTCAATGCGAGTCTCATACTCTATTTCTATAATGCCGAGTCTTGGATTTTTTCACCTAGTATTGTTGTCGGACTTACTTTACTATCACTTCCGCATCACCTTGGTATCTTAGCTTAGCTTGATTCCCATGTCTTTGGCCATGCTCATGCCTAAAATGAGAGCTTCATATTCTGCTGTATTATTTTTATTATTGAATTGTAGCTTGTAGGAAAATGGATACAATTCACCGGAGGAGAGTACAACACTACACCCACTCCCAAACCTACACTAGAATGACTACCATCGAATTCCATTGTCCAAGCTTGATATTCTTCCACTCCCATAAAGAGTGGCAAATTTTTCATCTTTTTCCCGATGTGAGGAAGTAGTTGCCTAGTGTGCTATCTTGAAAAGAATGTTTGCTTTTGGATCATCATAATTTCACACCGTGAACTTCATCTTTCTTATAGGCGTAATGTCTTCGTCTCGCCTTTTCTTTGGAATAGTTACGAGATGACTAGTCCATTTTTATTTCTCCACCCAAGTCTTTGCGAAACTTCTTTTAATATCATGCCAAATAATGCTTTGGGATATCTGCTACTAGGATGGTTAGAAGCACCTTCTTGTCTCTGGAAAATCGATAAATGCTACCTATGTATCTTTGATCCTTCCTACTAATGGAACTTTTTTGGATTCCATCGAATAGCAGTTCCATTTGCTCGAGTTAGGGTGAAGCCAAGATAATTTTCATCTTTGATGGGCATCACATTATCTCGAGGCTCCATAATCTATGATGCAATTATTTAGCTCAAAGCCTTTAATGAGAAGTGATAGGTAGAAAGGTTCAACCACATCGCTTTGGAGGCACCGAGGGCTAGCATGTTTTGTGAAGGTGATGTGGATGGTGTGGGAGAAATCCTTTGGAATTTGGACCCAAGCTTATGGGCTTACCCCATGAACTACATTAATGAACTAATCAAATTGGGAAGGATGAGTTTATAGGTATTCTATTTCGAGAGCTAGACTGTATTTTTCTTATGTGCTCCATAAAGTCAAATGGGGTTATGATGGATGAGGAAGAGGTTTCGGAATAATGGAAGATTTACATGGTGAAGGTTTTTTTGTTTTATGTGTTAAAATTTATTTCAAGGGTGCAATAATAGCTTGGAAGGAGATGTGGATGCGGGTTTTGATATCATCTTAGATGTTTTTGTGGGAACAACATTTGAAGAAGAATTATTTTTAGTAACCTTTGAGTGGGGATAGGATTACATGACCTAATTGGTATGACAACATGATCCTTGTTAGCCATTGGGTCTGATTTTTCTTTAGCTGACTCCATTGAAGGTGGTAATGGTGATCCTCTATTGATGATTTTATTTTGTGGGACCTTTGGAGAAGAATCTCCATTCTTCTTCTTGTTCTTTACCGTAGCTGTTGAGGATGAAGTACCTTTCTTAGAGTGTGTGTGAGTGAAAAATACACATGAGAAACCTAGATCTTCATCATCATCCTCATCTTCATCATCAATGTACTCAATTAAGCCATTGTGCATATCGCCATCAACTTCCTCAACTTCAAGATAGCTTTCATACTCCTCCACATTTTCTTCTTCAACTTCTTCAATTTATTCTTCCTCCTCCAGGTTCTTGATGTCAAAGGTCAGATGGCATTGGTGGTGGTTCTTTGAGAGCAAGATAGCGAGGAGGTGGAGCAATCCTTGGCCTATTTAGGGAGTTTGGTTTCCTTGGATTGTCCCGCATTATGATCTCGGGACAATTGTTTCTTCAAGGCAACCACGTCATTTGCCATTTTTGGAACATTGGATCCATGGTGACCGAGTTTGAATTCTAACCATTTTATTTCCCATTTGGGACTTTCACTTTACCGAGACAAGATTAGATCATCATCTATTTCTATTGTATGGTCTTGAGATTCTCTCAATTTTCTTGGTTGGATTCTTCTAAGAAAGAAACCTACTTCGATGGCGTGGCACGATGAAGAATCTCTTTAGATTATTTTCGGGAGGCACCATGTCTTCATGGATTCTTCTTATCACTTTGTTATATCTCGCTACGAAGTCTCTCATTGAATCGAGAGAATTATTTTTTTATTTTTACTAATTGGACCAAGAGATCTTGACAATCTTCTATGGTCTTGAACATGTGTTTGAACACACTTCTTATATCTTCCCAATAGGTGATAGACCTTGGGGGTAGCATGTAGAACCATTTGGTAGCCTTCTCTTGAAGTGACTCCACAAAGAGTTAGACTAACACATCTTCATCCTCAACACCCAACACACTACAAGTAATGATAAATGCTACTACATGTTCTTTGGGGAGGTAAGAACCATCCCCTCGAACTTTGGGAAGTTTTTTATTGAGCCTCTTGGTAGCTCATGGAGTGGTTGAGCAAGAACAAGTGGATTGGTGTTTCCTCCCCATGGTACATTAGGCCTACATGCCTCATGATCATGGTCATTCTCATGATCCCCATTCTATTTATGTTTCTAGCTTCCCATCTTGCTAAAGTTGAGGCTTCTACTACAACTCTCTCATCTCGCATCGGCTTGAAGTCTTTCGATTTCATCAAGTTGAGCCCTTATTTCCTCTTCTACTCTTGCTTCTCTTTCTCTAACTTCTTCTTCAGTTTCTATGTCAATGAAATATTCAAGGTTCTTGTTGATGTATGGAAATTCACCATCCAAAGGATTAGCAACACTCAGGTTCTCAACATGACCGGTTGCTTGACGAAGGGGAGGCCTCTGAATTCTGAGTAGCTCTTATCTTCTTTGAAGTTCTTCAAAAATGGGGTCAGTTTTTCCTCCTTGCCTCTATTGTTGGGTGTACCCTCTATCTGCTAGCTTGGAAATCTATGCTCACCTTTGTGGTGCTGGAATTTATCTTTGCCTCTCCAATTCAGCAACGTGTTCTTCTTCAAGGTCGAGGATTCTCATGGCAATGAAGTAGTGGTTGACACTTTGTCTGTTATGCCAAATAGCTTCTCTCAAATAAGAAGTGATATCTTCTTGGATGTGGAAGAGAAATTTGGGTCTTTGAATAGGAGGATTGCCCAAAATAGCCATGGTTTGTAGACATGTGGCTCATATAGCTATTCAAATTCCAAAAATTTCTCTTTTGAATTTTGAATTTTCTATTTTTATTTTTTTATTTTTCAGACCTTCTAGTTGTATTTAGGTGCAAATGCTACTAAATCTACCCCACATGGGCACTAAAAACTATTGGTGAGAAAATTTGTCAAGGAAAAATTGGTGGTTATCTTGCCAATGCTCTAGGAGTCTAAGTCCCTCTACTTAACCTATAACTTTTGTATGTGCATGCACGTGAAAAGGTGGATTTTTGTGGTGGCCTTTTGATCAAGGATCCAACAGGGGCACTCCACTCGGCTCATGCGGTAATTTCTTGCATATGCTTGCAAGAAAGGATTTTTCTAGGAAGGTGGGAAAGGGAATGGGAAAATTAGAAAAGAGAAAAACTAATGCTGCAAGTAGAAAATTAGAAGAGAAAAGAAAGAGAAAGAAGAGGAAGAAGAAGAAGGATTATCTTTGAAGGATGAGCTGCTTTGTGGTGGAATTAGCTCCATTCTCTAACCTGTTCTCCACTTTGTGATCCCGAGAAGGCTTCTATCTTTCTAAAATCCTGGTTGAAATGAGTCATCGTTGGTTCTACTTTGTCGACATGAGGGATACGAATGTAGCTCAAGGTTTCACCCATCCATCACCACATCATGTTGACGTCCTTACACTTCCCAAACCATGATGAATGCTTTTCTCGTGATAAGTGCAATGGAGGCTCAGATTTCTAAGAAGAATTCAATTGTATCCTTAGTGAAGGAAAATGGATTTCCCACCCCTTTCTTGATGTATTCTTAGAAAGGGCCGATCAACTCATCAACAGGTTGAGTGTTCGCTCATTGTGGGTACTCCAAGTTTTTGAAATTTCTGATTTATGCTATCCTACGACTTATATGTTTGTTCTTCTTTCTCCTCTAGTTACTCAGTAAAGGTCGATTGATTGCTTCAAATCTGATTACAAGTTCCCTCACCCATACATGTGTCAAGTCTTTTGCAGAGTTTCAAAACCTTCTTATCAATCAATTAATGAAAATGGGTGTTGCTCATCTCACTCACTCACGGTCCTAGAGGTTCCCAGTAATCTCTTTATTTCCCATCCTTTTTGAGTGCTCGCATTCTATTGGTGGTGGCACACATGTATACAAAGAGCTTGACTACCTCTTGAAATGCTAACTTCCCTTTTTCAAAGATTGAATCGATCCATTCTTTATTTTCTTGGCCCCGTATCGTGAACTCATGAATTCTTTTGATGGATTCTAGATCGAATTTCTTTGATGGGTACCTATTTCTCAATAAGAAGTGTTATAGTGCTTGGTTCCACCAAGTGTTGCACATAAGATGAAAGAGTTCACACTTGCTCCTATAGTCCCTCAATCTTCTCTTTGTATTATTTATTCCTTGCCATCATATGAGCAGAATATTGTTTAAATATGTGTAAATATCCCTCGTGAGTAGCTAGTCCCAATTAGATCATGCTTATCTCATAGTCACTAGTGTCATCTCATCCACTAGCTTGATTAATTTTAACCGAGCTACTTCAATATACTAATTACCTATCTCCTCATTGTAGAATCGTGATGTTGTCTATGTGATCTTTCTTGATATTTTTTCTTTAGCCAATGTGATAATTGCTGATATATCGGGAGCTACTACTTGTTGCACCATGCGAGTGTCAAGGATGATCATTTCCTGCATCCACAGAAACATCTTGTCAGATTCAGGTTCAATGATAGGTGCCTTAACCACTCTTTGTTCTGATGGGGGAGGTAATTCTTGAATGAGAGGAGCATTAGAATCAACAACATGCAAGACCTCTTGTAGTGGCTCAAATATAGGATCATGAGTCATATACTCCTTGTTCACTTGTGCATTTGCTGTAGGATTTTTGTCTAGCATTACTGGGACCGCATCTTCCTCTTGCGGTGACGCCAATGAATCTTTTTCTTCCCTAAATTTCTTGGATGTCTTCTCATGGGGAGAAGTTTTCAATTCCGTGGCCTTCCTTTTTGAACTCGCTTCAAAGTATTTGGAGCTAGAAGTTACCTCTACCACTTTTGAAGATGAATGATGTGAATCTTGCATCAGGCTTGGAGAAATTCCTCATGGCCGAATGATCATAGTCCTATTCTTTTGAAACAAGTTCCTCATTCTCCTCACCACCTTTTAAGTCTAATCCAACATATCTCCTGATTCACGAATGTGCTAGTTGATTTGAGGCATTAAGGAAATCTTGATTCTGTGTAGTTAGGATCATACATCTCTGTCCCATCATCATGTAAGATGTCTTCATACCAAGAGAACTTGAATTTCTTCATCTCGCTAGTTGTCATCCTCATGTGATATTTTTTACGTACTTCAAACTCATCAATACAATTGGCCTAATAGTCCTCAACTTGTGGTCATGTTGTAATTCTAGGATGTAGAAGGAGTTAGGATCTTCTTGAATGTCAAAGTTAGGCCTGGCAATGTAGGAATGCAAAGTCAGATGTGTGAAAGCAGCCTCCAAGTGGGATGTGTCATTTGAGCTTTTCACATGAACTCCCCTAGAGTTATAGGAAAGAAATAAATTTATTTCTTCTACTTTTGAGCTTGTTATTTACTTGGGTGATCTCGCCTGTAGAGTTCAAACAATATAATCTAGTCACCGAGGTACTTGGGTAGTTTTATAGGAGCTTGGTCAAAGCTAATGACTCATATGTAGGAGAATGTTGAGAATTGTTTGAAGTACGATCCATATTCCTTAATCAGGGATTCCACTTTTGGTGACACCCTAGCTTCCGATCCCCTTTCAAGTTTCGGACCACATACATAGTGAATGCATCATTCACACGGGTGAAATGCTTATTTCTCTCCTCTATTATCAACTTTGAAAGTTTCTTGAATAAAGGTACCTTAGAAGTAATGTTCTTTGTGAGAGCCAATCCCTTGAATGATTGTGAGATTTCGAGGAGATAAACTAGATAAGAAGTCATGTGGAACTTTTTTTTCGTGGGTACTTGGAGAAGTTGTAGATGGAGATTGTCACTGATGATCTGCCCCTAGTTAATTCTCTGCTTCCCTTCTTTCAATGTCAGGATGTAAAGGCCCATCTAGTCCCGGAAGTCTCTCATGTTTACTTCACCTATTACTCTCTTTGAGTAGAGTGATGACATCAAAATACCCTTCTCGGAACTATCACCTTGGCATTCTTGGGAATCCTAGAAGGCTTTCTACCATTATTTAACCATGATCGAGCGCTACCCTTGGACATATTAATCCATTGTCTCCTAATCATGCATGACTCTTTCCTTGGAAATGATGACCATGTTGGGGATGTCGATATCTAGAGAGAGATTGAAATGATTCTAGGGTTGATGACCAATAATGTTGTACCATTGTCACTCATATGGTTCACATCTCGAGCTCATAGTGGAAGCAAGTAGGCTAGCACTAGCTCAAGATTTTGCATAGACATTGGATGTTCTCAATAGCAAACAAGCCATTTATGGATATCTGGTCTTCAATACTCCTTCGGTCCTTGGAGGCCATACGAGTTTTAAGGTCGTTCGGGTCCATGTACAAGACATCATTGTCTCCCACATCATACTCGGAGGCAAAGGGTTGTGTCGGCTTCTAACCCATCCATTTCATCTTCATATCTCCCTTCAAAAAAGCAACTTACTATTTTTAGTTAGTGTGGAAAATCAATTCTTCAATCTTCAACTGGATGTTGCCACTTGATTTTCTTCTTTCTCCCCATGTTCCTTGTTTCATCTGGATCAAATTTCTATTTTTAGTAGGTGCTCGAGGGCCCACTTACTATTTTTAGTAAGTGCCAAGAATGTCTATTCTGGAAAAATTTTAGTTGTAGTTTACCTCCATTGTCTTCATCTCCTTCGTAGGTTCTTCTGTTGCTAACTTTCCCAAAATAGTAGTTCCTATGTAGTAGAACTACTATTTTTAGAAAGTTGGCCTTTGGGAGTTGGATTAACATGGAATGAATTTTTTTGATATGGGTTTTTTACCAATATCCGCCCTCTGTAATTTCAGATCTGCTCACTTAATAGTTTAAGAGATTTTAAAGTTTTAGTTTTCGGACTGATAATGCCTCTGGGTATGGCAGCCATTAATGGACCTAAAAATTGCAAGTCTGGTTTTCTCCTCTATTTTCAAATAAAGTTATATTTTTGATGTGCGTTTTTACTGCTAATGCTTCACACGCGATCTTACTTCAATCCGGTAACTGGTTTGACGGGAAATCCCACTTCTTTCTTCGTTGAGCCGAAACAAGATTTCTTCATTGTTGCTGCTCTATCACACGAGGGGGGAGTTTGAAGGTTTCTTTCTGATGGTCTTGGAAAGAGGAATGAACAGCAGCAAATGGTTTGTTGTTTCATGCACCGGCTTGCAACATTTCTTTAGATCTTCATTTTTAGGCTATGGAGATTTTCACTATTTTCTTCTTCTTGCTCTTCATTTCTCCTTCTTGTTTTGATGAAAGATACTTCTGAGACCTGAAAATCACCATAGGGATCTTGTTTAAGTGTTTGGGTTGAGCTTTTCTCGAGCATTTTCAATGGTGGGGTGATGGTAGAATTTTGCGGAGGAAGAAAGCGACACTTGGAAACTTTTTAAAAAGATATGGACAATTAGGTTTTTGGTGAATTTTTCCATGTTTGACGTCCCTAAACTTATGGATGTGAGGGACATAAAATTCCATGGTTTTCAATAGCATGACATGTGGTGTTTTATCCAACAGCGGGAGATGAAGAGGGAGAAAGTTACATTGAAGCACTACGAGTTAAAAGGAGGTCATATGGGTGTCCGAAGAATCCCTATGGGGGATGGGCACATTTTTCAAGTTCTAATCTCCCCCACCTCATGTGCACAAGGGAAATAAAATTCCACAGTGGTCTTGGAGTTCACACGTGGTGCCCAATCTGACAACAGGGAAGGCATGCTCCAAATCAGCACCTAGGGGTTGATCTGTCGAGTCTGGAGGTCATATGAGGGTCCCAAGGGTCACATGAGGGCTGGGCACATTTTTAAAGGGTCGATGTACCTGACCTTAGGGACATCAGGGACATGAAATCCCACTAGGATCCTGGTGCTGACACGTGTCCTCTTGAAAAAATGACTAAGTCCTGAACTACCTTTGAGAGGGTAACTTGGAATGCAGATAACTTGAGCTCCTAGTGGAATTTCTTGGTGAAATGTTATATGATCTTGAATGAAAATGTCATTTTTAATCCAATGATGTTGGTATAATGTCTTAATTTGACCATATGATCCCTGAAAAATCAGATTTTTGATCTGGGACTCCACTTGTGCCTAAGAAAAATTGCCTTCCAATCATATGCACTAAGGTGTTGTGAAAAATATTATTTCACCATCATGTAGGTATTGGAATCCTCTTTCCGAATATGTTTTTTTACTTCCAAATCCATTTAGATCTCTTAGAATCTTCTTCTAAAGCCCAGCGGTTGTTTTAGGCCTGTGTACTGTCTAGGCTTGTGAACCCTGTTTTTCACTCAGACTGCTCCAAGTCTTGAAAAACTTCTCTAAACCTTCCAAAATAATTTATTTGATGTCATAAGGTATTCCATTCACCTCCATGTTGAATTTTTCCCTTTTGTTCTACTCCAGGGGGTCAATCCAGTCCTGGGAAGGCCAGCGACAGCCCTTCCCGTGACTCCCCAAAATTTGCATTTTCAATGAAGTCCTAAAATCACCTAGGGGAATGAATGGAATTTCCTAAATCACCTAGGGGATGATATAACATTTGTTGGGAGGTAATTTGGACTAATTGGATAGAGCTAGGCTTGCCCAAGAATGATAAAGCATGAAAATTTTGGCTTAGGGGTATAGTTTTCGTGCTTGGAAATTTCCAATTTCCCTGTTACACATTTGCACAACAACACATATAACCTTATTTTTCTCAAGATTTCCAAAGCTAACTTCAAATGCTAATGGTTTTCCTCTATGCTTTTATAATATATGAGAATTTCATCCAAGAATACGAGTAAAATTTTTCTAGGTATTCTTGAAAGATATTATTCATTAAATTCATAAATGTTACAGTGCATTTATTAATCCAAAGGGTAAGATCGTGAGCTCATAATGTCCATACCTTGTTTTGAAAGCTATTTTATGAATGTCCTCATCCTTAATCTGTAATTGATGATATCCAGATTGAATATTTATCTTTGAATACACCAATGCTCTATGCATCTGATCAAATAGATCATCAATTCTAGGGAGTGGGTATCTATTCTTGATTGTTGCTTTGTTTAACATTCTATAGTTAATGCACAATCTAAGTGTTCCATCTTTCTTTTTCACAAAAATTACTTGTGCTCCCTAAGGTGAAACACTTGTCTAATCAAACCTTTAGACAAAATTTCTTGCAATTGAGCCTTAAGCTCTACTAATTCTATAATATTCATTCGATATGGTGCTTTAGAAATAGGCTTAGTTCGGGCTTGATCTCAATTTTGAAATCAAATTCCCTTTTAGGTGGAAGACCTAGTAACTCTTCTGGAAACACGTCACTGAAGTTTCATAATAGCGGATATCATTCCATGACATTGATGTTCTCTTCAGCTATTTCTACAATCTTTACACATATAAGGTACAACCTTTGTTTTTGGCATTTTTAAGTTGCATAATTGACAATTTCCTAACAGAAATCTCATGTTTCACACCCTGAATCTCTATTGTTTTCTACAGATCATCTAAACAACTAATATGTTTTTCAAAACAATCCACCTTTGCCTTATGTTTAGCTAACCAATTAACACCTATGATTACATCATAAGACCCCAAAGGTGCAACATAAAGATCAACTTCGTGGAAAAAATAGGCAAGTAAAGGATCGCTCCAAAAAGACACATACTAATAGTATGAACAACACTATTTCCATAATGTACAGTCCATGTTTTATCCATATGTCCAGATTTTATTTTTAGTTTTAATGCTAATTTACTAGAAATAAAACATTCAAGATATCTCGGTATCAAAAAGAATAATTATAGGTATGCTAAATAACTTACCCAAAACCTCTATGGGCGTGGCCTATTTTTCAACTCCTTATCACCTACTACAACATGTCTCTTCTATTGTTGATTACGATCATCCTTTTTGAAGGGAATTGATTCACGTAATGATCTTAGCCACGCTTATAATAGCCTCCTACAAGTCCCTTTCTAGGCTCATATTTATTTCTAGTCCCGAATTATCATTCGACCTCTACAGGACTTCATGCCGTTTATTAGTATTCTTGAAAAAGTTGTTCCGTACATTACCAACAATCATATTCGTTGCTACTTTCTTATTATTATCAGCTGAAAACTTACTTTTCATTCTAAATTTCTTCCATGGTCCTTTCTTAGGTGCAAGAGATGATGAAGAGGAGTTAGGAAATTTCTTCCTTACTTCATCCTTATGAGTAGAAATTGCCCTCAATTTCTATTCCTACCTTATGGATTTTTCAAAACCCCTTCCATCATGGTTGGGATGTGAACATCCACCTCTCCTCCTATAACAGATTCAATCCCATGATGAATTTCTATATCATAAAATTCTCATCAGTTTGATATTGAGGTACATACTTAAGGAATTTAGTAAACCGCTCCCAATACTTAGTTACAATTATCTTTCCTTGAGCTAATTTCTAGAATTCAATCATTTTCTAATCATAGTAAAGTTGTGGTAGCCAACATTGCCTAAAGTAACTTTTAAATTAATCCCATGTGATATTGGTTTCATCAATGTTTAACTCAGCCTTACAGCTATCCCACCATGAAGATGCCTCATGGGAAAGTTGATATGCTCCCCATATCGCCTTTGTTTCTTCTAAGAAATTCCTTATTGCAAAGTATTTATCCATTTCACTGAGCCAATTATTAGCTCCATCTCCTAATGTGGTGCCATCAAACTTGGGTGGATTTATCCTGTTTACATCATTAGTGAGTTCACCGATAGCCTAGCCTTTTTGTTCTCATGCTGATCGGGTATGTTCAAATTGTCAACACCTAAATTGGCGTTGTCCTCTGGAGGTGGCTAATTATTATTACTAGCATCTTACGCCTCCTCATTTCCCATTACTTGATGTTCAAGTATAGCCAAATGATCTCTTATGTCCAACAGGTAGCAAGTATCTCATCGAGTTTTGGGCATTGCTACTCCTTCCTAAGGTGGAGGATTATTCGCAACATTTCCTCTTGTTCTAACAATTTTATATTAACAAGAAAATTTAATTTTCATCATAGTATGCACACTATAGGTCCAAGAGCAGTAACCTTTAGCTCGATACCAAGATGTAACATTCCCATTTTAAGACTTTAGAAACAAGGGATTTTTGTTTTTGAAACACAATGTTCTCTGTTCTAAATAAAACATCATTTAGAACACATATTCCATGCCAATCAATCTCATAACAGATAACCATATGAAACTGTAATGACTCGATATGTTTACTAATCTCTCATTCCATGACTCGGTTACGATCCGATCTCTCATGTTCAACTTAAAGTAAAGAATACTTTATGTATACTATGTATAATTGGTTTTCCTACCCTATTTTGGGTACTGAGTGATCTGTTTAAAGAACCTATCTGAATATTTGTTACCAATATTCATCTGACATCATGTTGCTTTAAAATAGGTGACATAGGACAATGCAACTAGTAGCTTGCGATACTTTGGCCAAAGATTTTCAACATATTGTTCATGTTACTATTCCTAGATGACATACTTATCATTTTAGAATACATCCTTCACCTCACTCTATTGTTATCTAGAATGGTCTTTACTAACTACCGTCAGTCCACTTGCCCAAGGTTTGACCCTAGTCTAGGTTAGTAACATAATTTGATGTAGGAAGACACTCACGATGACTTAGGGTATATGGGCATACTCGATCGACCTAGGTCAACCGAATGTGCCAAGGTACCCTGAGTCATAGAAAGATACTCCCTATCCTAATCATGCTACTAACTTGACCCAGAGAAAATAAGTTCAAGTCCAGATGTTTGTAGATCTAGATGAAAAATACGAAAGGGTGTTACCACATGTCAACTGCAACATTGGATTTTCGAGAAGACCTTGGTCTTCTCGAAGGTACAGTCCTATAGTCGGTGTGTTCCAACATCTATTAGAACTGATTCATCATGATGTACATACTCCCTTAGTGGTCATTAGATTAATAATTAAATTGGATTAAGATTCAGATTGCAGCAATCATGCCTAACCCTAATTCAAACACTCATAAAGTTCTATATACATATTTAACCTAATTTGATATTGATAACTTCATTAACTCATGTTCACATTAATGTTTACTAACATGGAATAACAAGCAAACATCCCAAAAAGAAGGACAACAAACATCAAATGTTTAATTCTTTACGCAACCTAGCTATCCAAATCAAGTGTGTCATCCACCTAGATTTAGCTAGTGTTTACTTCTTACAAACGAAGTACAAATATTAAAGATCATAACCACTATTCCTTTTTAGATTTCAATTTTTTGAGAGAAGAAGAGTCTTCATCTACATGATTAGATGTTAAGGTTAACTTAACCTTTTTAACAATCTTTACTCATATAGTTTAATTGTATGTCCAAAGCATATTTCATATTAAATCGTAGTTGTGTAGATTAATAATGACATCTTTTGTAATTTAACAAGTTCATTATACTTGAGGGGATGGTACTATCCCTTAATACAACTTATTACATGATAACAAAAGTAGTATACAAAACAGATATAAAGAATACCACCAAGATATCACTATTATTTTTGTCATTCAAGTACAAAAGAATTCGAGACAAAAATTAAAGTCCAACTCAAAACATTTCATTTCAAAATGATAAATATACATTTACAAGACTATGCATCTCAAACATACTACATGTCAATCTTCATTAAGATCATAAAACAATATCACTTGTCTTTTCCGATACAACTCAAGAATAAATCAAAAATCTTTACATAAGATCCTAAATTAAATAAATGAATGCATCATAATTTTTTTCCTTCTTTTATCACTTATGATGTCCATCTACAAAATTGCTAGCACGGGTCGGTTCAATTAACGAGCATGATAAGCACTAAGAATTAAAGTGAAGTGCATTCCACAAATTGTTCCATTAAAACAACTCTTCTTTAAAGAAACAATTAATATAAATCATACAATAAGCCTAAGTAATATCAACTAGAAAAGGAGTACAATCAAATATTCTAAAGTCACTTTTTAAGAAATGAGCATAATATAATCTGTAACATCTGCATTATAACATATAGTTTACTTGATCCTATCAATTACTTCTATACAAACAATAGATCTTGTCATCTAATTGTTTCATAATTCTATCAGATTAGAATACAACATTTATCTTTACTATATAGCAAAATAAGTTAATTACAACATATCTCATATTAGGATTCCATATAAGAAAAAATAATAAGAATCAATACATTCTATTCCCCATACACTAATCATCCTAAAGTCAAAAACAGGTTAGAACACACAAAATTTCTTCAGTTCAAAGATAACAATATAAGGATTCAACATTAAAGAGAAAACATCTAACAAGAATCCCAAATCTATCCATGAAAGGATATAAAATCCAAACAGTTTACTGTATGTCTTAACTATCTACTACAAGTTAGAAGATATCATTCAAAGATCTAAACCAAATGTTCCACAAATCAAAGCTATACTTACACAAGATTAATCTCTTTTCAATTCCATCCAAGAAGGGTTCACAATAGAAAAAGTGCAAAAGAGAGAACCTTACAATATCAAATTCAACTGAATTATGTCTTAGTCAAACGAGGCAATCAGATAACATGTTATTATTTTATTCTCAACGGATCGATGCGACTATTCTCTATCCATGTCACCACAACAAATGATTAGTACAAGAAGACTAAACAATCCATAAAGAAATTTCCATCTCAGAAGAGTGGTTTCCCACTATTTCCTACAAGACAGAAGGACAAAAATCTGAACCCAAGAAGTCAAGCAGACCTAAGAGAACAATCATTCTACAACCAAGAAGAGAATTGAGATTTAGAGAAGTTCTATCAAATGAACTTATCTTTTCAAAAGTTAAAGGATATCAAAAGGAAAAGGTCTAATAAAGAATTCATTTCATTTCTAATATCAAATGAATTCCATTTCTATTTCCAAAATCAGAATTTATTTAACTAGTTCCCAAGAGAGAACACAAAACCAAACCCACAGTTTAAAGAAAGCACACTTCTAGTTTCCCTTATAAACCTATACAACCTAGTTTATATATTCCAGTTCATTAGACATAATTTCAAATTCAATTCTCAGAAAGGATACACAGTACAGTCCCAAAAATAGTATACTATCCACAAGAGAACATATTCCTTTCTCTTTTCAAAGACCCAAAGATTCATTCGATGAATCCAACAAAGAATAGAAAACCCAAAATAGTATAAGATAAACAAGTTTCAATTAAATTCCTGAACTTAAAAGGAACTACATTCACAACTTCAAGATCTTACATGGCTCCATATCAAAGAGACCTATAGTTCATGGTCATCATGAAGACAAATTAAAGAAACAACCCCGAACTAGAGGTGATAAATCCTATCAAAAAGATTCAGAATGAGAGAGTATTCAACTCTTCTTTCCTTAAAACCCAAAAGTCAATTTAAGAGGATCTGAAAGTGAGTAAGAAAACCCAATATACGTTTGAGTCAAGCAATGTCTCAACTTTACCTCCAATCATGACTGAAACAAAAAACACAACAAAGACTCTCAAGTTCCATCTAAAAAGATAGTGACAGAGAAGGTATTCATTTCAAACATCAAAACTATTAACGACTATTCCCAACAAACTCTATATCAAACCAAACCCACAACAAAATACAATTATAGTCTATTAACACCTTAAACAAAACAATCAAGTTGTCTATAAGATGCGTGTTTACTCGAGCAAAGGAGAGAAGATTATCCTCCATATTCGCATGCCTTTACAAGTTCAAAGAAGGTGGTACAATCTCTAACAAATGTAACAAGTACCACAACTAAACCAACAAGAAGCTATAAGGAGAAGTTGTCAAAAGAGATTACCAATCAACTTCTAACCAAAATTAATCTCTCAATCCTTTTTAAGAAGATAGTCCATAAATGATTTCAAAGCATTTGAAGTCCTTGAATATGAGTAAATATAAAGCTCATAACACAAGTACAAAACCAAACACCTTGACTCGAATACTAGTTTAGAACACACAAGTATTGAATATGAGTATAGTGTTGACTATGAAGCTTCAAAAAAATTTAGAACAACACCAAGCTCTAGATCAAGCTCGAATAAAACACAAAGCTCAAATACAAGTTCAAACTAAACAAAAGGCTCCAAATAAAAGTTTTGAATGAAACACAAGGAAACAAATGCCGCTTGAGAACAACACCGAGTCTTGAACACATGTTCGAATGAAATATTGAGATTCAAATACAAGTTTAACATGCATGTTAACACCGACCTTACCTGAGAGAGAAAGTTTACGAAGGATAACATTATTTAGCAATGGATTTAAATCTAAAAACTACATAGATTCATAAAATCGTGAAAGTAATTAACCGGACAAGTCATGTAAACATTTATCTCATGAGAGTAGAGTTGTTTTAATGAATTGTTTAGAAGAAAGCAAGAAATCTTAATGGGTAGATCCTATCATGCCCGATAGTGCTTCCAGTAAATTCGAAGGATACTTCCAAATTGATCTTCCCATTCTTTTTCTTCTCCACAAAAGATGAACAACTAAACAATTTTTCTTCCAATACCTCATATACATTCCCTTGATCGAAAATAGACCAGAGAAACTAAAAATAACCATTAAGTAGAAGTCAAACTACTGGTTCGAAGAACCAGATAGCTCCATGCAGAGAAAAATTCGTGAGACATGCAAGACCAAACAACCTCTCACAAATCTACCTCCCTTGTTTCCAAGACGGTTTGCATGTAAAAACCGAGGTCCATAAATGCAATTACTACCAAATCTCCCACTTATCTCTCCTTGCCACTGCCTCCCAAAACTAGCGAATGCCATTTCTAATTTAACATGCATTTCCATCTTTAGTGAAGCCTCCATGTATGCTTCCACTAAAGTTTACTAGCCTTTTCCAAAACTAGTTGTACCTCCCTTCAATTAACCTAATCAAATCAATTAAATGTCATTAGAACCATCGCCATAGTGCCATGCAACCCCTTAGGTTCCCTTTTAATAGTTTAGGATAGATTTCCCAAAACTTAGGTTAGTCTAATAATAATTACCTTAGGTCTTAAAACATTGCCATAGGTAATTTCCACCTTAGGTTAGGTCAAATTCCCAACCATATAGTATTATGTTTTAGATCAAACAAACCTAGCATTAATTTAGTAATTTTCTCCCTTATTCATTTAGCACAAGATCTTAGGTTAGGATGTCATCCAAACACACGAGAAATAAGAAGCTTAGGTTAGATTATAATCTAGTTAAGTAGACATGGCTAGGAAGTAGGTGCTTTTACCTAGTCGAGGACACCGTTAGGATAATCCTTTAGTTTTAGGATTTTGATTCCCTTTGTAGTCATGAAAAAAACTATATTTTTTTACACCGATAATGCCTTGAAGAGATCAATCCAAAAGATCCAAGGACAATCATACAACCGAATGAAGGCATGCCATACAAGACCAAAGAATTTGTAACATACAAATTTCAGTCCACTATGTCTCTCAAACTAATGAATGTCAATTTATCATTTATTCTGATAAGGAGATTTAAAACATTCCTTGGATCACTTGGAATTGATCCTAGGAGGAGTGATTAAAAGAGATAAGTTTACAACTCCCAAAACCAGATTTGCAACTCACCTATAAGAAGTGAAGAATGGATTCTTGTAAGCCATATCATTTTAGTCTAATGAATCCAAGAGCATAAATGATTTATCCATAACAAGCATGATTTTCAACAATCAAGGAAACACACCTCACTCAATAAAATCACATGCCTATGCTTGTAATGCAAAAGAGAAATATAACTGATTGTCAAAGGTGTTACAAAGGTGCATTTCTCTATTTCCTTAAAGCTCTAAATTTTGATATATCTATTATGATATAATGTATGGGAGGGATAAAATTTCTAGGAGCTTATGTCATAGCCATTAAGGGCTGAGAATTACCTAATTTATGTTAGTAAACATGCACCTAAGCCAGCTATGCCAATTTATCTAGAAATGAGGAATCCTAGTTCTAACAAAACACCCGAGTTATCCCCTATTCCTTCCCTTATAAATAAGAGTTATAATGAATCCTCTACCTCTTCTAATGCCTCAAATGAACTCAAGGAGGTCATGAAATAATTATAGAACATAGGGAATTATTTGGTGACCCTCAAGAGGCAACATGCCCAAAATTTCAGACCATACCAACCTCAAGCCCAACCGAATAAGCCTCCATATCATTCTAATAGACCTAATGTTCAAGCTACAAATAAAAATAAAGGACAACCCCCATCTGGTAGGAAATTTTAGCCATAGAATCCTAATAGACCTTTAACATCCCAAGCCTTGTTTCTAGTTCAAAATAACATGACACAAGTGTATGAATGGTGCTTAATATGCAATCATCCTCACAATCAGGCAACATGTTTAAATGATGCATTAAATCAGACATTGATGGTGAAAAAAATTGTTGTGTCTCAAGAAACAAACCAAGAAGAAAGTTAGTAGTAGGAAACTACTCAAGAAGTACCTCCAAATGACACCACAATTGTGAATTGACAAGTTGAGGATTTTTGTGGAGTAAATCAAGCTCCTTCTCAAGGTGTGACAACTAACACAAGGTCTAAGAAGAGGAATTTGGAGGAAGGATGGTCACCCAATATAAGAACTTCTCAACCTACTGTAAGTCTATAAAGGGTTATCAATAAAAGTAAAGCTCTAAATGTGTAGCATCAATTTGAATCACCTTTTAGACCAACTCATGTACTAGTTTAAGCAACCCATGTGAAAAATAAAGTTATGCAAAGCAAAGGAAGCATAATTATAGCTCATATACATTCAATATCATCAAATAAATGAGGAAAATCAATGTAAACATCTCAATGTGGGATTCATTAGCCATCATGGGCCAAAGAGATCTATTGCAAAAGCATCCATGACAAATTGGTCTACATCGGATGAACCATCCAAAGATCAAGAGAAGGTGCTAAAAATGCAACTTAGTAAGAGGGAGGTCAAGGAGGTCAAAAAGGTAAAAATATGAAGCCTCTCCCATTCTATATATATCTAATTATTGGGGGTAAATCCTGTACACAATTTCATGATTGATTCAAGACTAAGTATTTCCATGATGCCCAAGTAGATAATTGATCAACTTGGACTAAAATATAAATTGGTGTTAAAATGAGTAGTGCAATTATATGGGACAATAGTGGGAATAGTTTGAAAGGATTTTTTATTTGCAGAAAAAGGGTTCTTCAAAAGAAGATGAAAGGGGTTTTAAAAATCTAGAAACAAGATGCACATAACTTCACTTTTATAGCCTATCCATGGCTCAAATTCCAACTCAAACATTTTCCATACTTTTTCTCAACCCATTCATCATAGAAAAATTATAAATTCAAATCATAATAGCCACAAGTGACCCAAGTAGGTTGGCCTAGCCTAAACCATCATTTCATGTGCCAAAAATGGCTCAAAACCCCATGGGCACAATCTTAAAATTTCCTAACATTAGTACCATAATTTATCACAACCCATAACCCCTTACATATGAGTAAAATATCATTAAAATTTCATACACGGTCTCAATTAATATCAAACAATCAAATTATTTCATCTACTAGGCACGGTTCATATACAATTCTAAAAAAATTGTTTCCTTCACCCTTTAGCACCTGGAAAATTCATCGATCACCAAATCACTTATCTTCAAACAAATAATTCCATGTGACCACTCGAAATAAATTTCATAACTTTTTGAAAACCTCTATTAAAGTTATAATTCATGAAACATCCTTCACTTAAAACCACAAGTAACATTTTACTTTACCATATCAACCTACCAAAACATGGTTTCCAAAGGTTATCTCATTAAATAATTTTTACATACATTAAATAACTATAAATAAATTCATTGGATTCCAAATTCATCCCTCTTCAAATTTTAGGTAATAATAAGCATCACTCAATCCATCTCACTCTTCAAGTATCATCAAACTTGCATCAGAACACATGTTATCTTGAACTGCCAAAAAAATTCTTGCTAAAATAATTCCATAGAAACCCTATCAAATGACATAATCATGAATAAATAATTATATCAATGTAAATCTATATGAATATTTTTTCCAACAAAACTTTAATCATCTAAAAATTCCACCTAAAGCTAGAATTATGATAGTTTTATTGGACCCTGCTATTTGAGACACCAAAACTTCCGTTTGACTAGTCAACCTATTTGGACCTCAAAAAATCATGAAATCATATTAACATGTCCTAAAATTTCCACAGACATAAATAAAAACTCCCAATAATCATGCAACATCATCATTTTTTCATGCTAATCCTTTGGACTATCTTGTCATAAAACCTTCTTCCCAGAAACTACTATTTTTAGGTTGGGCCCACTCATCACCATGACCTCAACCATACATTTCTAGAAATTATATAGATTACTATACAACATAAAATCATCACTTTTGATTACATAATCAAAATTGGCCCAATATACTTATTATTTTACAAACTAGTCCTAGCTTTAGGATTTCGCTTAGGGTTTTAGGCCACTTTTTCTTCTTAACATTCATTCATAAAAACATGACGATAAACTGACTTTGATTATTTTTTTGAAACCTTCTAGAATCACCATATAAATATCCATGAAATCCACAATGTCACATACAAATCACACAATTCACAACGAGCATATGAAGTTCAACTTCGAGCTACAACTTGACTTGTTTTTCACCTTATCTCACAAAATGAGTCATATTTGACAAATTACACAACATGGTCACCTAAAATATTTCTAAGAGAATCATCACTCATCCCTCTAAAATATAAAATCATCATAATGTGAATTCCATGGCCCAATCTCTCTAATAAGTAAGACTTACCTATGCTTGTATGTTAGATCCTCATAGTAAAAATTAGGGTCAATTGAAATACTTTACTAACTAGACATGAAACCTCATAAAATGACCCAAACATACCTCATATGATATTATACACCTGATTTCATGCTTCCATGAGCTCAAATGGCTCCAAACCACTATGTTACTCCTCCAAATTGTCATACCTGCTTGAATGAGCATTTGTAACCAAGTGAGATGGCTATACCTGCACCATACCACTATTGTGAGTGATAAATAACCCTAATATTATGCTATAAATCATTTCAACATGCTTCCCAAGAATCCAAAAATATCACACTGTTAATCTAAATCTCCTAGGCACCTGTATAGGCTTGCTAGAGCAAACACACATCACTTTGAATCCCATTGTAACAACTGATATACATCTAAACCAATATGTTAGCATCACATACATCATCATGAAATCATCATAAAATATTCACTTTTTCATTAATGTTGTTTTTCATCAATGACAACACCTATTAAGACACCATGCCAACAATCTCCCCTTTGTCATTGATGGAAAACACCTTGAACGTCTCCCCTTTTTACATTAATGACAAAGGAATACTTGTAACTCATCCTATTCACCTTCTTTAGGATCATATCTCCATTATTTGGTTGGAAACATCAACCAAAGGTCTCAATTTTCTCAATTTTCTTGATTTTTTCCCAAAATAGAATTTTGCCTTCATTTTAGGCATTCAAGCAACCAAATCTCCTAGAAATAGAACTTATGACATTTTAAAAGCATCAATACATCATGAAAAATCATAATTTCAACTTGTTATGGGAAAAACATCATTTTCAACCTTGAGGCATGAAAAATAAGTATTTACTATCACCCATGTTTTGTCTTTCTTGACAACACTATAGCACCATGTAATTTGAGTCATTCTCACACATGCCAAAAATGTCAGTTTCATCATGAAAAATCTTAAATCCTTCATTATTTAGAAATTTCCACCATCTCTATGTCTAAAAATAATTTTTATTAATAAAATGCTTTCTCACCATACCATGTTTGATACCAAGGGTCCTAAATAGTCTTTTCAGAGCACTTTCATCCAACTTTGACACACTAGAACATGCCATCCATACCTTGTTTTGTTAAAAAAACACTCCCCCTTGAGCTTCTTACCTTGTTAGCATGAGTAGAAATCAACTTGAATGATTTTCACACATCCTAAAGCTTCATTTCAGTCTTTTCATCCTTATACGGTTCTAATCCTGACTATTTTGAGTGAAAAAAATATTTGTCACAAAAAAAAGAAATACTACTAACTCAAACTTGCCATACATACCTCTAATATGATTACCTCATATAACAATGACATATGCTCCCCTGTATTCAATATGCCTCATGGTCCTGTAAAGAGTACTTATACTTGTCACTATACACTATCAACATCAAATACCTCATACTTACCAAAAAACTAAGCTTTAACCATGTCTAAATAGACATCTCTCAACCACATGAGCTAAAAAAATGTATATTCAAGGATTAAATAGTTAACTCCCCCTATCATAAAGATCCTTTTATATCCTGAACATCATTATTCTCTTCATTATGTTAGGCCTACCGAGGTTTGAAACTATGACTCAAAAGGATAAACTCATTTGATTTTCTTCTATCCAATACCTTGATCAACCTTAGGAAGCCATTAATGCATTGAATTATGCTCAACAACACCACCATCAATCATAGAACAACATCTATATACCTTTCACCTATGTAAGCATCTTTACTATCACTTGTAGCATTGCACACTCTTCATTATACAACTAAGGTACCTATGGGCCTCAATGAATTATTCTAAATAATAACACAAGAGAAATTTTGAGAGTAATTTTTTAACTCATAATTTACCTATACACACACAATATTCATGTGAAAACCATCATGCTCTTCCTAGCACTTGTAGCTTATTAAAATTTCTTAATAAGACACTATTCAAGGATTGACATACCACAGGAGCACCTTATTATTTCACAAGATATTCAAGCTCATAGATATCTTTAGTTTTTCATAGATATACCTTACCAAGAGTGAATTTTCTCTAGTTATCTAACCTTGAAAATGATATAGACCATTTAAATTCTTCATGACTGAGCACATCATTTATTTTAAGCTTATAGAGGCTTACACACCTTGCCTTTTGCACTCTATACATGTAGGCCTTTATTTCTCATCTATGTTAACTACTCTTTCATCTTTCTTAGCTAAAAAGACTTTGTCAATCATGTAATTTGAACCTTTACTTTCCTCTATACCTTATATTATTTACAAATATTTTCAATAACCATAATACATTTTATCATGATGTGATGAACATCCTAAAGACTCCTTATACTAACTCAAAGACAAGGTTCAAATACTTTTGAAAATATAACATCATTTTAGAGACTTCTTAATCCTTTGTAGTACCTTTAGATACTCTTTATCATTATCAGACATTCATATCACTCTTGAACACCTTTTCAAACATTTAAATCATGATATCATGCCCATACAGCTACTATACCTATTCATTTAGTCTCGAGAATCCAACAAGACACATACACACATCTTGTATAACACATTCTCACTCTGAAAAAAATGCTACTACTCTACCTCTTTTGGATCTGTAGGTCTTCATCCTCCTTATGGAGTAGCAATATATCCATCACTAGCTCATCTCAACATGAGGACCAACACCAATATGTTCTCCAACTAGCCTAATATACTTCTAGGGAGCCTCGAGCCATAAACAACACAAGTGATGAATAATCATCATCATACATACCTAAAAAAACTTCACTTCTACCTCGAAGCGTGAGAATGAAATTTTGGCATTGAATCATGATGAAACACAAATAAATCTTCTTCATATCTAAAACATCATTTCAGTCCTCAGTCATAGGCTCATACCTTCATATACCTCTATTTTCTCATGTAGGTAAGAATTTAATCATTTTAATAGTCAAAAGTGTAGCCTTACATTTAAGGTAACTTGAAACACTAATATATTAGGAAAAACATTATTTTCTCCATATTTAAGTGACATGTTTGAGGCTACATGACATCATAGACCACTTGAACCATACTCTACTCTTGTAGAATGCAAAAATCTGATCTTTATGCACCTTTCTTAATATTCACCTATACAAATCTCATCTTAGGATTATGACAGTGTCAATCCATCAAACTTCATGACTTTTTAGCCTACAGGTCAATAGTTTGCACTCTATTGTTGATACACTACCTATTTCATATATTTCTAGGACCTTGTGATAAACCATCCTCGACACTATACTTATAACATGCTTCTTGGTTTACTGAGACCTTCTTTTCATTTGGTATCATAGTCTTCAAAATATGTCATACACAATTAGCTTCCACTTGACCCTTATTCTACTGAATTTTAAATATCTGGAGAGGTCATAAGTGTTTCTATAATAAAACCCTAATTATTAATGCATACTGATATGGAGAAACCCTTCATTCAATCTTGGGATAATTAGTGTCTGTGAAATCCTATCTAAGAAAGCTATGAGAATATATTTAAGCTGTCCCATCTACGTTTCTCTTGAAGATACCTCTCTCAAAGACAATTTTGAACTCTTTACACCTTATAAACCTGAGTATGCATTATCTGTGCTTCTAAGATAGTGTCCACAAGCTTACCATCCTTGATCATCAACACATACTCTTCTTGTTGATCTTGTCAATCTCCCATATGCAATTGAAAGAACTTTGTCTTGTTCTCATTCAAATCTTACAACCACTTGTAGATAATTTTCAAAAAAAAGATTTCATGATAGAAACATTTGTCAACCTTAGACATCCTTACATAAGATCTAATAAAAATCTTGTAGAGTCTAAGACCTTAAGCTCAAAATCTCATTAAGACTATCACAGTCCACACTATATCTTACTACTTTTTCTTCTATAGATAACTTTAATATCTCCTTCTTAGACTACAGGAGCCTTATATCATCCTCATAATTCCCTTAAACTCTGGATTTAAGCCACCTCACCATAAATATGATATAACAAACATCATGATGATAAGGACCAGAACACAAACTCCTTAATACTAAAAATATTTGACTCAAGACTGTACTCGAAAGAAGATCCCATTGACACAACTCTTTGAAAACTAACCATCATATTTTTCAGCTTCTAGAACTTGACTTAACAGATTTATTGAGATAATGTGCTTCTTGATGATTTTATAGCTTCATGAAAAACACTTTATACTCATTTTTATGATTTTATAGCTTCTTGATAAAATTTTATACTCATTTTCATGATGTTTCAACCATTTTGACAAGATCAAGACTTGATCAACTTATTTTGAAGCAACCATACCTTTATAGGACTTCAAGGATGATAGTGAAGCTTATGACAGTACCAAAACATTCTCTTTCATGAATTTTAAACACAATCATGGAAAAAATGAGTTCTATACTTGATATGTGATTCCATTGACACATAACCTTATAGATGAATAATAGAGACTAACTTTTCTTTATTTAACAAGACTTAGTCACCTCTCAAACTCAAGCACTTGACATGACAAATGGTGAATAACATGGTTCAACACATATTTATCCTTTTGAGACACTTGATCTTAGTACCATTACTAAGACACTAACTAAATTTTGACACAGACTCAAGGACTCAAACAACTTACACATTACTAACTTGTATGATTTGAAGAGAAACAACACAAAAACTTGACAATCACATTATGAAAAACTACTTGAACCTCATAAACATAATCAAGAACTTGAAATGACATACCTTACATCATGAAGAAGACACACACTTGACAAAGACAACTCCCACTCACTCCAAAGCTTCATTTGCACCTATACACCTTTATGAATC
This sequence comes from Taxus wallichiana var. yunnanensis, assembly GCA_018340775.1. Taxonomy (NCBI): domain Eukaryota; kingdom Viridiplantae; phylum Streptophyta; class Pinopsida; order Cupressales; family Taxaceae; genus Taxus; species Taxus wallichiana. The sequence goes on along the minus strand of CM031235.1, from coordinate 68,463,415 downwards.
CTAATAGAGGTATATGTCACCATGGAGGAGATTGATGAGAGAGCTAAGTAGGTCTCAAATCCTCTTCTTGCACCTTGATTGATTCCTCCTTTTCTAATTCAAATTTTATCACACTAGATTCCTCCTTTTTCTCAATAAAACTCTTGGAAACATCTTAACCACTTTGACTAGCTTCTTCATTTTACATACTTGAGCTTATGGCTTGGGTATTTGAGATTCTTCTTTAAATGCCTTGCATCACAAAACCTTATAATGTGTCATATCTTGTGGCACCTAAAGCATTCCACTTGTCTCCCTTTGCACTCAAAATCCCTATGTCCATATTCATTGCAAGCATAGCAATAACCATTGAACTTGCTTACATACCTTCTTGTGTTTGATGGCCCATTTTTGCAATATTTTGCAAGATGTCCTCTCTCATGACAATGATAACATTTAGCTCCATATCTTTGACCTAATTTTTTTCTCTCTCTTGTCTTGACATTCCTCTTCCTTCTTTCCTTCACAATGTTCCTTTCCTTTTCCATCATCCTTATTTTCAACCTTAGGACTACAAAAACTAGCCCTATGTCCATAAGTACCACATTTGTAACAATTTCCATGAAAAACACCATACCTATATACATTTGGTTTCTTGATAGGTGATCTTCTAGGAGGTGGAAGCATTGAACTCTATCCATTGCTTGGATGCATGCTTTCATTTGAGCCATGACTTGATTCTTTTCCATTATTCTTGGACAAATCCTCACTGAAGCCTAGGCCTATCCTATCACTATAAAACTTTTACTTCTCAAACATATTTTTCAGATTTTCTAAACTCTCATGAAAAGATGATAACTTGCTTGTCATGGCAGATAGCTATTTCTTCAGTTCCTCTTTCTCAACCTAAATATTGATACATTCTTCTCTATTGATCTTCATATAATATTTATATTATTCAAATTGATTCTTAGAGATCTTGAGTCCTCCCTCTAAAAATATAACCAATTTCTGCAGCTAAAGTTCACACCCTCTCATGGGCCAATAGGGATCCCCCATAGTTGTCCTCCAAGATCTTCCTCTAGCTTGTTAGGATACTTTCAAGGGTCTTCTATGATACCAATTATTGTAGGTGACAAGGACTGAGATGGGGGTGAATCATTCCCTAATAAAATTTACTCACTTGTGCTTCAAAGTATAACCACACATTCTCATGCACAACACATCAAAGTATATATTTTTCACAAAGAAATTAACATAATGCAAGGATCACAATATAGACTCAAAAACATTTATATTAATGTTCAAAATCATATCAATGCACTTCAATTTTATATTCAAATCAAATTACAATATGTAGTGTCTTTAACATTGATCAACAAGATATGACCATTAGCTCTTGAGACAATTAACTATGTCTCATGAATACATATGATGATATGGGACTATGATAATGTATTAATATAAATATAAGATATAATAACATCTTAGAAACCTTAAAATAACACGAAAATTCTATGAATATGGCAACAAAAATCAAGCATCCAAATCTTCCCTCCTTGTCCAACTCACTTTGAAAGAAACAACACCAACTTTGCACTTGCTCAAATTCTCCTCATAAAAAATAAACCAGAAATTGTCCTAGAATGAGATTCCATGTGTTTTGGGTTATACCCAAAGTGTTTTTATTTTCAGAAAAAGGTTCTTCTAAAGAATATGAAAGAGGTTTTAAAAACCTAGAAACAATATGCCCATAACTTCACTTTTATAGCCTCTCCAAGGCTCAAATTAAAAATAAAAAAATTTCTATCCTTTAGCTCGACCCATCCATCATATAAACTTTATAAATTCAAATAATAATAGCCATAAGTGATATAAGTAGGTCGTCCTAGCCTAAACCATCATTTTATGTGCCAAAAATGGCTCAAAACCCCATGGGCACAATCTTAAAATTACCCTAACATTAGTACCATAATTTTTCATGACCCAAAACTCATTAAATATGAATAAAATATCATTTAAAATTCATACATGGTTACAATTAATATAAACCAATCAAATTATATCATTTACTTGGCCCGAGTTCCTTTGATTCTTAAAACAGATTGTTCCTTCACCTTTCGGTACCTTGTAAAATTCATCCCGATCACCAAATCACTTATCTTCAAAAAATCATGACATGTGACCACTAAAAATAAATTTCATAACCTTTAGAACAATTATAAGAAAATTATAATTCATGAAACATCCTTTAATTCAAACCACAAAACATTTTCCTTCACTAGATCAACCTGCAAAAAACAATGTTTCCAAATGTTAGCTCATAAAATAATTTTTACATACATTAAATAACTATAAATTGATTAATTTTATGAAAAATTAATCCCTATTACATTCAAGATGATATGAAGAATCCCCCAATCCATCACATGCTTCAATTATCATCAAACTTGCATCGAACACATGTTGTTTTGAATTGTCAAAAATATTATTTCTCAAAACATTCCTTGGAAATTATATAAAAATAAATAATAATGAGGAAATAAATATATAATTGTAAATATATATGAATATAATTTCCAACACAACTTGAATCATCTCAAAAATCCACTTTTAGCTCAAGTTATGATCATTTTACTAGACCCTGCTATTTGAGGCCCCAAAAGTGCTCTTTGACCAGTCAACCTATTTGGACCTCAAAACATCATGAAAGTGTTGGGTTTAACCATATAATAGTGTTACATAGATCTAAAATCAGATAACACATATAAACAATTAATGTGAAATAAACTAGAAGATAAAATAAACAAGAGAAAGATAACATCGGATTTAACGTGGTTCACCCAGTGTGGGCTACATCCACCAAGAAATGACCAATATTATTATTCAATGCTTTACAAAGGAAATACAATGAAGATCTTCCATCTTCCAACACCTCATAGGATGTTCAATGATTTTCCCTCACTCAACTACTCTTTCTTTCTCACCAAGGAAACTAACATGCAAAACAATTGCAATTCTCTTCTATCATACCCTCATATAATGCATACATGCATATATATCTATTATGGGAAACTAGCTATGATTTTACAATCAATAAATCATCTTTAAAGAAAAATATTTAATATAATTCTCATAAAAAAATCAACGCCCACGGGTTAACCAACGTCGGCTCCTTCTTACGACCATTGACGATGCCGATCATTGTCAAATCCAACAACATGTAAAAAAAGATTTATGTGAAGCAATTAAGGTCCAAACTCAACAATATCTAACTTGGAGATCAATTTATACATTTTACTATGCAATACAATCATTAGATCCTTTTCGTTGGCCTATTTCTTCCTCTTTAAGTCTCAAACTTGAAGACTAAGGAAATGGGAGTGAAGCTCCAACTTCTCCTTTACCAATGGCCGTCCAACATATCCACAAGGTTCTCATCTTTATGGATTTTATTCAAAATCATCTGCCCCTCCTCCAACACTTACCATATAAAGTGATATCTCAAGTGAATGTGTTTCATTCTCTAATGAAACATTGAATTCTTTGTTATATGGATCATGCTCGACTATCACTATAGAATCTGCAATCCTCTTACTCCTTGCCCACTCTTCCATGAACCTTTTCATCAATATTATCTCCTTGCTATCTTTTTTTAGCTTCAACATACTCTTCCTCTGTAGTATATAAAGCCACAACCTTCTGTAATCTTGAAATATAGCTAACTACCATTCCACCTCTTTGTGAAAAATATCGAGTGGTGCTCCTCCTTCCATCCAAATATTGAGCCATATCTGAATCAACATAGTCATGTAACAAAATATATGACCCTCCATAGCATAACTCCATGCCGAATGTCCCTCTCAAATACACTGAGAATCCATTGGAATATTTTCCAATGTTCTTTAGTGGATTAGGCATAAACCTAATCATAACTCCCACTACACATGCAATGTATGGTATGGTATAAACCATGGCGTACATAATACTTCCTACTCTTAAAGCATAGAGAACACGTTCCATGTAATCAACCTCCTTGTGTTATGTAGGACACTGATCTTTGCTCAATTTGAAGTGTCCAGTCATAGGTGTACTAACATGTTTTGAATTTTACATGTTAAACCTTTCCAACACCTTATTGATACAAGCTTCCTAAGACAAATAAAACTTCTTGTTATTCATATCTCATTGAATTTTCATGCCAAGGATTTTATTTTAAGCTCCTAAATCCTTCATTGCAAATGTGTGAGCCATCTTTTCTTTAAGCTCACCAATGTCCTACACACTAGATCCTGTAATCAACATATCATCCACATCTGATAAAAAAATAAAATAGCTCCCATTTTAAATCTTCGTGAAATAAACACGGTGGTCAATTGATTCATATCTCATATAACCATGCTCATGCATAAAACTAACAAATCTCAAATACCATTTCCTTGGAGATTATTTAAGCCCAAATAGGCTCTTTTTCAATCTTCACACAAGTTTCTCCTTACCCCGACTTTGTAACCAAGTGGCTGCTACATATAAATCACTTCCCCCAAATCACAATGAATTAAATTCATATGAACATCAAGTTGTTTTAAATGCAAATCCCTTGTTGCAACCAAACTTAGAACAGTATGAATAAAATTCATCTTAACTATAGGACAAAAAATCTCATCAAAGTCAATATCTACTTTCTATGCAAATCCCTTTACCACAAACCTCACCTTATACCTTTTCAGTCCACCCTCTTCTTCCTTAATCATGTAAACCCATTTATCGTGTAGTGCTCTCTTACCTACTAGAAACTTGACCAAATACCATGTTTGATTTTGTTCCAAGGAGTCCATCTCCTCATCCATGCCATACTCTCACTACTTGTGGGTATCCACCTACATTGATTCTTTAAATATTTATAGTTTACTACTATCAGTCAATAATAAATAACATAAGGAAGGTGAAAATATCTTTGGAGGTATACTTATCCTTTATGACCTTCTTAATGATATTTCAGGGTGTCGGAGGATCAATCTATGCTTGTTGCACATTCTGTCAATCTCGAGAGTGGTGACACGATCACCTTCTACCAACTGTGGTTCTATAATTGAGTGTGGTTCCTTTGTCTTATTAGTGGCCATAATTCCCTAACCGATTCTGGTTTTAGGATTTTTGATACCTGATCCTATTCATGTTTGTATTGTTCCGAACATGTTGATCAATCTTGGTTTCCCGATTGCACCGACTTCTTTAGAACTAACACCAGTGTCTGTGGATGTTTTTTTCAGATACAAAATGTGATTTTCCTTCAAAATTTCATCAACCTATTCATGTTTAGGCACCAAAACCTTATCCATGTACATTCTCTTTTCATTCCAATCAACGTCATGACTTCTAACAATCTTAGAATCTTCTAAATCCCAAAAATGATATCTAAAATCACCAGAGCCATAACCAATAAAAAGTACATCTCTTAGATTTAGAATCCAATTTCTTCATATTTTCCCTATCAACATGCACAAAATCTTCTGATCCAAAACATCTAAGAAAAGAAACATATACCTCTTTTCCAAACCAAGCTTCTCTATGTATTCCACCATGCGGTGTTGTTGAAGGCCCACAGTTGATCAAGTATAATGTTGTATCCACTGCTTCTGCTTATAAATTTAAGGGAAAACTGACATTTATCCTCATGCTTCTAACATGTTCCATGATTTTCTTGTTCATTCTTTTAACAACATCATTTTCCTGTGGTGTTCTAGGAACCATCCTTTCTCTATGTATTCCATTCACTTAAAAATAATAATTGAAATCCTTACTACAATACTCACCACCATTATCATGTCTAAGGCACTTTAAATTTAATTTTGTTTCATTTTACACAAGGGATTTCCACCTTTTAAAAGTCTCAAAAACATCATATTCATTCTTAATACAATAAATCCATACCTTTATTGTGGCATCATCAATGAAAGTCACATAATATTGGGATCCTCTAATAGAATCTACCTTGGCTGGTCCCCACACATTTGAGTGTACAAGCTCTAATTTCTGCTCCTTCTTTGTTGACCCAACCTTGAGAAATATCACTCTCTTCTACTTTCCAAATATGCAATGCTCATAGAATTCAAGATCTAACTATTTCAAATCTGATAACTTACCCTTAGCCTTTAATATCTACATTCCTTTTTCACTCATATGGCCTAGCCAATAATGCCACATGCTTACATCTGAATTTGTAGTAGATAGCATAGAAAAGGAATTTGTAACATAGGTAGATAGATATAAATTTCCTAGATTCTTTCCTATTTCCACAACAAAGGCTCCTTGGTAACCTTATAAGAATCACCTATAAATGTAACCACACATCTAGATCAACCTACTTTCCTTGCAGATATTAGATTTTTCTTGAGGCTTGGCACATGCCTCACTTCTTTCAATACCCATGGATTTACATTCTAAAACTTTAGATGAACATCACCTTTACTAGTAATATTGCATGGCTCATCATCTCCTAAATAAGCATGTCTAAAATCACCCTAAACACAATTTCTAAAATAACCCTTATTAGGGTAGCATGGAAAGAAGCTCCAGAATCTAAAAACAATATTCTAATTTACTATCCAAGTAGAGAATAAGGGCATCTTGCTTTGGCTTTTCACTTACAATGTTTTCCTCTTTATATTTTTGTTTACCTTTTTTTGGTAGATGCTCTTTTTTTTCCTTGGACCAACACTCCTTCGTTACATGTCCTCTCTTTCCACAATTACAACAAAGTAAATCTTAGAACCTAGATCTAGATCTTCCATTCCTTTAATTGTAATTCCCATTATTCTTGCTCTTTGATGATCTCTCCTTAGATTTTCCCCGCTTTCTACATTTAAAGAATTTCTAGATTATGCTTCTCCTAAAATTTGCATGCATATTTCCTCATTAAGGATTACACTAACCACATCATCAAATTTCAAACCATTAGAAGAAAACACTATATTACTAACAACCATTACCAAGTTATCCCAACTATCTCGGAAAAGAATATAAGAATGAAATTGCTTTCACTTCATCATCAAATTAAATTTCAACCAATTTTAATTGATTTATAATAGACTAAAAATCATTTAAATTGTTAGATACAAATCCACCTTCTTGCATCTTAGAATTAAACAATTTATTCATCAAATAAACCTTATTCAAAGCACTAGGAGTTTCACACAAATTTTCTAAAGATTTCATCAACTATACTTTGGTTTTTTCATTTATAAAATTCAAATCCATCAATGCCACCAGGCTCAATCTTATATATCCCAGAGACTTTCTATCAAGAACCTTCCATTCTTCATCAGTCATAAAATCTAGTTGTACATGATCATCCAACGATAAGTATAGATCCTTCTGATACAAATAATTCTCCACCTACATTTTTAAAAGTTGATAATTATGACTGTCAAATTTCTCCACTCTATATTTTTTTTTATCTTATGTCATTTTCATGCTCCCACTCAATCAGAACACCCTCTGTGAATCAATTCTATCAACACACAAAACCCTCAAGTAAATCTCTGATACCAGTTGTTGGGATTAACCATATAATAGTGTTGCAAAAATCTAAAATTAGATAAAGCATACAAGTAATGAATGTAAAAATAAACCAGAAGATAAAATAAACAAGAGAAAGATAACACTAGATTTAACATGGTTCACCTAATGTGGGTTATGTCCACCAAGAAACAACCAATATTATTATTCAATTCCTTATAGAGGAAATATAATGAATATCTTTCATCTTCCAACACCTCACAGGATGTTTAATGCTTTTCCATCACTCATCTACTATTTATTTCTCACTAGGAAACTAACATGCAAGAAAATTACAATTCTCTTGTATCATACCCTCATCAATGCATACATGTATGTATGTATATATATGTGTGTGTATATATATATATATATGTATATGTGTGTGTGTGTGTGTGTGTGTGTGTGTATTGCATGCAACTAGCTATACTTTTACAATCAATAAATCATCTTTAAAGAAAAATATTTAATCTAATTCTCAGCCAAAAAATAAAGCACTACCACATAGGTTGACCAAATCGAGTTCCTTCCTGTAATCTCTGGTGATGTCGGTTGCTCCCTCCTGATTGATGTCGGTCACTATAAAATCTAGAAACATGTAAAAACAAGATTTATGTGAAGAAACTAAGATCCACACTCAATATAAAGTGCATGAAAATGTTCTAAAACTTCCATAGACATCAAGAAAAACTCCTAGTAATCATGCACCATAAATTTTTCATGTCACTCTTTTGGACCATCTTGTCCTAAAACCTTCTTCCCAAAAAATACTATTTTTAGGTTGGGCCCACTCATCACCTTGACCTAAACCATACATTTCTAGAAATCCTATAGAGTCCTATACAACATCAAATCATAAATTTTGATGAATCAATCAAAACTAGCCCAATATACTTCTTCTTTTGCAAACTGGTCCTAATTAGGGTTTAGCTAAGGTTTAAGGCTACTTTATCTTCTTAACATTTGTTCATAAAAAACATGATGATAAACTGACCTTATTTTTTTGTGAAACCTTCTAGACTCAACATAGAAACATCCCTAAAATCCAAAAGGTCCCATGCAAAGCACACAATTCACAAAAAGCATCTGAAGTTCAATTTTGAGCTGGAATTTGACTTGTTTTTCACCATGTCTCACAAAATCAATCATATTTGAAAAAATACACAACATAAGCACCTAAATTTTTTATGAGAGAATCATCAATCATCCATATAACATATCCAATCATCATAATTTGAATTCCATGTCCCAATCTCTGAATTCACTAAGACTTACCTATACTTGCATGCTAGATCCTCATAGTACTAACTAGGGTCAACTGAAAAAATGCTCTAACTGAACATGAAACTTATGAAAAATGACCAAAACATACCTCATATTGTATTATACACCTTATTACATGCTTTCATGATCTCAAATATCTCCAAACCACTTTGTCACTCCTCCAAGTGTCATACATTCCCGATGAACATTTGTAACCAAGTGAACCAGATATACCTACACCATGCCACTTCCATGGGTGATCAAGAAACCTCAAATCATGTTATAAATCATGGCAACATGCTACCCAAGCATCCAAGAATATCACATCTTTGTCAAGCTAAATCTCGTAGGCACTGTATAGGTCTCTTTAGAGTAAGCACACATCATTGAATCCCACTTAAAGCAGGCTGATATACATAGGAACCAATATGTTATCATCACATACATCATCATGAAATCATCATAAAATATTCACTTTGTTATTAATGTGGCTTTTCATCGGTGTGACAACATATTGGGACACATGCCAACATAATAGGTGTTGAGAGGATGATGGTGCTCATGAAAAATTTCTCAAATCGAAGACCACGCAGGAAAAGGCCGCATATTGTAACATGACGTAGGAAGAAGAAGCAAGATGAAATAATTAGTATATGAAATAGAGATTTATATCTTTGCAGTGTAAGGAGATGCGTACGGGTAGGTATATGACACGAGAAGTAGTGAACACACCGAAGGTTACGACTAAAATGCGTGGAAGAAGGCGGAGGAAAAAGTGTAAAAGTAGAAGAGAATAATTAAAGATGTAGTATGGTGATAGGTGATGATAAATTGATGTGATAAAAAATTGGAAACCTATAAAAGGGTATCAGGGAGAGTTCATTCTCACCTTACCTTATGAAGAACTTAGGTGCTTGTGAAGAGCGAATTTGGGCATTTATATGTGAAATTTGTGTGCAAACCTAAAGAATCAACTAAAATAGATCAAAGTGAGGAAATTATCAAGTATTACAACTCCTTCAAAATGATTTTTGAGTCTTGAGGGTGTTGTAGAAGTCTATTTTCAAAAAGATAAGGGTTTGTAGGATTCTTTGGCTAGAGTTTGTATAATTAGATCACATCTTTGATTAAGGAGAAAAAGGTAGGAATGATATTCAACATGGATAGTTGAAGTTAATGAATTATAGGAACATAGGGCACAAAGATATAAGTTAAGCGGATAGATATTTTTGTAATTTAAAGACATGGCACCAAGGAAATAAGCAACCGTGTCACCCAAGGTGAAGGGAAAGTACAAAGTGGATCCCATGATTAAGGATGTACAAGAAGAGTTGTATTGAGAGATGCAATACCCTAAATGAGTTATTATAGGGCATGATTTTGTGTCCCATGTTAGGAAGATGGAAGTTATAAGTTTTAACCATCATTTAGATTCCAACGATTGTGAAATAGAAATCAATTTTATTCGAGAGAACAAGTGGGAGGACTGCGGATGATAAGCCTATCTACGATGATAAGGGATATCATGTTTTGAGAAGTGTGGGCACCCAAAAATATATGAGCTCCCCTATTTTGTTAAAATGGATCACCTTTATCATTGGATTATGTCACAAGTCCATGAGGACTATTTCTACTTTGTGGGAAGAAGTATGCGCCTTCCTACACACTCGATTGGGAAAGTTACTAGCCTACAGAGCTCAGGTGAAAATATCACTACTAACTTAGAGGATGATGATGGGGTGAAGATAACTACTACCACCTTGAAGTATCATGGATGAGGGAGTGCTATGTATATCTCTAAGATTACTAAACCTATTTTTAGAATAGCCACACAACTTATGACAAAGTAAGGGGTGCAAGAATGATGGACACATGTAAATAAACGATGGCTTCATGTTGTGAAGAGGATGGATAAAGTGCATGTACGTACCCAAAATTGTAAGGTACTGTACTGCGGAATGGTGTAATAAATGCCCCAATGATGATACAGGTCTCCTCGCAAGGTGTTCGGGATCCAGAAAGAGCTCTTCGGATATGCGTTAACATCCCGCATACCCCACTTAGCCCCCGTGTCCTTTGTTTTCCCCTTTTTCCCTCTTTTCTTGCCCCTTTTGATCTTCAGTGATGAAACCGCCGCCTGCGGGCGGCGTCTCATGCTTCCGCCGCCCGAATAGGGCGGCGATCCTGTAACCTCGGCCACCGAGCGGGCGGCGGTCTTGGGCACGTTTTCTAGAACGCCCTTTTGGTGCGACCCGCATGAAATATCACGTTTCACCAGATTTTCTTTGCCGACTTGAGCATGCATTAATGTTTTTGGTCCTTGGAACAGTGTTTTTCCTTTGTTTATTGTTTAGGAGTTCAATTTGGTTTTGATTCTTGGGTGTTTGAATTCCTATAAATGCATGGTTTGTGTACATGCAAATGGTCTGATTTTGGTCTGAATTTTGGCTGAGTTTGTGTGAAGAATTTGAGCTGGAGTTTTGATCACCATTTTTCCTTGTTAGAGTCTTCTGGTTTTTAGTATTTTGGTTAGCTTGCTTAGGATTGATAGCATAGTTTACTTCATACTTGGTTTAGCATTGCTCAGCTGTTGGTAAGCCACAGACCCATCTTGTGCAGGCAGTGTTGTTGCTCCATCCAATCCAGTTAGAAGCTTGCCTCTGAATTCCTTTTGCTGTAAATTTGTTTTACTGTGACTTAGAGTTCTTAGTTCAATTCATTGTATACCTGGTTAGCTTTATTCAGTTGTTGGTAAGCCACATATCCAACTTGTGCAAGCAGTGTCTTTATTTTGGAACAAAATAGCTTAGGAAGCCATTAAAGTTGCAGGTTTTGCTCTTCATATAGGATAGTCAAAGGTTCTGGTCGCTTCACGTTGCACGACTCGCAGTAAAATCCCGCTAGGAATCACATAAGCCAAGCTCTGTACTCTTGCGCTATCCCTCTCCTACTCGCATTCTCGGTCTGCATTCTGAGCCGTCCTTGTCCCAAAATCTACTCCTATCGGTGCTAGCATTACACGCTTTTCTGGATCCAAGTGAACACAAAAAATGAGAAGATCATATTGAGGGGCGAGATCACATACACCATCGGATTTGCCAGCTTTTTGCATGAAGTCCAGGTTTTAAATTTCAAAGTTCTAGTCAGATTTATATCAAATAGAGTAGTTAATCGCTTTATTTCATTTCATTCTATTCTCGATATTGCTAGGGAAGCTGTGGGGATTGATAGTTTCTGAGAAACTATGATTCACTCCTCACTTCTGAGGTAGGATCGAGAATCTTGCAGGTAGATTAGACAGGCTATCTTATTTATTTAGAATAATTCTACAAATTACACAGGCAAATAACCACACTCGGTTATCTTGTCTGTTTTAAATTATTGTTTAGTTATTATTTCTAGATACGCTTAAAATAGTTTGTTTTCCTTAGAATTGTTAGAATATTTCTTAGAAAGATAAAGGTTATATATGTTAGATTTATTTCACATAGTTAGAATTTATTTCATTACAGTTAGATTACATTTTGTTTTGTATGACAATCACGGGACCTCAAGAGCCCAGGGAATATATATTTGAGCCAATCGTGCCTCAACCAAACCTAGCCACAGCAATAGTTGACATAGACCAAAATCTCAGGATACAAGTATTCCGAACAACCGCAGATCTACAACTGATCAGCTCACAGTTAAGAGGATTAAACATAGAAGACGACCAAGCACATGCGTTTTGGTCAAGTCAGCCAAACTACAGATTACCCTAGAAAATATCCACATGACTGTAGAAGGGCTCGAAAGAGAACAAACATTCGAGTGTGATCCTTTAGTTCCACAGCCAGACGCTGGAGACACCCTCGTAGATATAGATACCAGCTTAAGAATCCAGGTTGCAAGAACACCTGTAAGGTATTCTGAGAAGATCACACAACTGTTGGTTCTAAACGTAGAAGCTGAAAAAGCGTACGATTACTAGATACTAGGGATTAGAACTTGATCTCGCGTATGACCATAACAGGACCGCAACAACCAAGAGTCTATGGTTGTGATCCACAGGTCCCACAGCCCAACGAATCCACAAGTCAGTTAGATATAGACACTGGCCTACGCACACTAGTATTTCAGTCCACTCCACTTCCACCTATCATCGTCGAACAACTGTCCTTACTAGATATAGCGGCTAACGAAGCTAGGGAATTCTGGACTAGGCCAGAAAATCGTCCATAGAATCAACTATATCCGCCATATGACCTTATCAGGAGATATACACGAAACAATCCCAGGTCATTTTCCACGTATTCCGCAACCCATAGATCGAATCACGCCAGAGCTCGATATTGATTGGAGCCTTCGAGCAGTCATCCTCACTGATCGATCTATCACACCAGTCCAAGTTAGAAGGGCCTTCTTAGCCTTAGATTCACAAATTCCACTAGTGCGTGTCGAAGACATTAGATTGCCTAACTAGTTTGTCTGCATATTCTACCCCCACCGGCTGTCTCGGCACGACCTCAAGAGGTCGGGTACGCGGAAGAGTTACTTGTTAATTCTCACGCTCACCTCAGTAACTTTTTCGATGTAAAAAATTGGTGAACCCGACGTGAATCAAACAGTTATTTCACCTTCTCTTTGAGAAGTTTCATCTTACCCAAATCACCTTCGCTCCTTCCCATTATTCTGTGCGTATTCATATACCCCGAATATGTTGGGATTCGATGCATATGTAAGCAGACCCCTCACGGGTCTTGAGGCATATTATGCCCAATAGAATAGACAATCATCACCCTCACTCTCAATGTGTGGGGTGACAACTATTCAACTAGTCGGTTGTCAACGCAATCTCCAAGGACTAGATATAACTCATCCTTCCAGCGAGAGGGGTTGGAACAACTCACTCAAACACAAACAGCCTTTAGACTCAAACAATATGACATTTACTAGAGAATTTGTTCCATCTCCTCGATGCTACTTAGACCACATATTAGTAGACAATCATACCCATACTCGGTTCTAGATGACGAGTACTCAATACGTTATCCTAGGAGTGAACAACGCTCCCCGGGTATGTACCCACCTATAGGAGGTTTGCAAATACAACCCGAGTCCTCTCCTCAAGAAAATACCTCTATGCCATCACGTATAGAAAATAATCTCAGAGATGCTTGGCAAAATAGCGATCAATTTATGACAGGATATCACGTACCTTTACAACACCAAGGTATACAACAAATGCCACTCGGGCAAAGTACCATGGCTTCACCAAATGAAGTCATTTCAACGTTAGTAGAAAGAGTGAGAGGGTTAGAAGCTGGCTCAAGCAAGTCAAAATTCTCCGTTCATACAAGCAGGAAGTTCCATCCTCCATACCACTCTGGTCAAGTAGATCTCCTCACAGGAGCAGGCACATTAGGTATGACTCCTCAGTATTCACAACAAGTGCCAACTAGACCCACTATCACTAGCACTGTTCCTCCTGGTCCAGTACAGAGCAATCCATTCCTGGATAGTACCCCTTCGTACTTAAACATGTACTCCAAATCACCACAAGGGGATATGTTCTCCTCTCCCGGCATGTTTTCCCAAATACAGGGGTTGCCTTATGCCCCTGCCAACGCGTACGTTATGCCATATCAACAACCCATTCCGCCACCGCCTCCTCAACAGACACCATCAATGGTTGAAACATATGCGATAGGGACTTATTCAGAATATTTGAAGGAGCCCTTAGATTTCACCATACGAAGCGTTATGCTTCCAAGGCCTCTTCCCGATTTGCCCAAGTTCAAGGGTGAGGGAGATCCAAATGCGCATATCAAAGCTTACGCTACAGCCATTCGAGAATTACTCCCATGGGATGGGTTTGTTGCTAAAATATTCCCCAAAACAACTTTGGAAGGCATTGCTCTCGATTGGTATTACGAGAATACACCGAAGCTTCCATACATTCATTCAAACAACTCGTGTATGCGAGTTCATCAAAGCCTTCGACATGAACAAGCTATGGGGACGAGGAATCGGGAGTTCTTACACATCAAGCAAGAACATAACGAATCATCGCCCATTTCATCCAAAGGTGGCGCACGAGTCCTTTATTCCTCGGTAAGCGCTCCAAACATGGATCGATGGAACTATGTGATTTATTCCTTCATTCTCTCAGCGAGAGAAGTGAAGGAAGAAGTCCAGTTCCCACTAAGGACTTATGATGAAGTACTTGAGAGCGCTCTACGAATAGACCAGGTAGCAATAGATGGTCATAAGGCATATGGAGCAAATGGGAGGTTAATCACCTCTACTCAAAATGCTACAACTACCACAAACGTCAATCAAGGACCCAAAATCCTTAACAAAAATTGTGGGGTAACAACGGATGGGGTAACCAACCAGCCCAAGAGGGTAAATGTTGTTAATACTCCGTCATAAACAAACAATCAAGGAAACAATAATTTTACCCCAACGATCAATACATGGATTTTAATCATCCACAACAACAACAACAACAACGGTGAAATCCCATGCGAGGACCAAGCCAAAACTCATTTGGTTATCAAAACCAAAATCAAAACCGAAAAAACAAAACTTTAGTCCTAATAGGCAACGGTTTGATCGGAATTTTAGGCCACAATACACACCAAACCAACAAAACACGAATTACAATCCCAATTCTTATTGTGGTTTCCATAAAATTCAGGGTCATGACACTAGAACGTGTCGTGACTACAACAAGTTCATGCAACGTTTACCGGAAGAACAAAGACAATTCTTCATAGATTTGTTTTTGGCAGATCCTGCGCCATCGCCACCCAATACATTCGCAGGGGCAGTT
Organism: Taxus wallichiana var. yunnanensis; assembly: GCA_018340775.1. Lineage (NCBI taxonomy): Eukaryota > Viridiplantae > Streptophyta > Pinopsida > Cupressales > Taxaceae > Taxus > Taxus wallichiana. The sequence continues at coordinate 68,447,796 of CM031235.1, read as the reverse complement.
TCCCCTCAAAATGCTCCTCTCAAGATCTTTAACGATCCACTCCCAAATCACGATAATAATCGACTAAATTCAACGGGAGTAAACAAGGGTGCAATAATAGGAAACAATGACCATGAAGCCTCGACTTCGCTAAATCCGTCAGTTGCGCCACAGTTGGGAGCTCAACCAAGACCTAAGATAGTTAGTTTGGTAGAATTAGACGCTGAACTACCTATCGAAGCTATAACAAGAACACGAGAGTATTTCTCTCAACCGAGCCCAAGTCATCTGCCAGAGATAGATAGGAGTCAACAAATAATTGAAAAACCCATCGGTGCCTATGATTTAATTAGTGACCTAACAAAGACCTTTTCACACATTTCATTCTTGGACTTGCTAAAGAACTCTCCCCCTCACAGAGCTGCTCTTTTAGAAGCATTAGGTCTAGGCCATCTAATTAACATCACTCCACCTCCTGAAACACAAGTAAATCATGTAGATTTTGATATCCATCCTCCGGGGCAGCCAGACAAGGATGTCGAATTCATCTTCGAAATAAGTAAAATGCCCACAGATGCTGAGATCACACGCCGAGGTGACCCGACCTTACACTTGCAAGTGTGGGTTTATAATAACTATGTAAAACAGGTAATGGTTGTGACGGGGCGCGATTAACATAGTCCCTTTCTCTTTCCTCCAAAAACTTGGATATGGAGAAACGAACTGTTCTACTACACGAAATACCTTGAGAGGCTATGATAGCCTTAAAGCCACTTCAATAGGAACTATAATACTGCCAGTCACCTTAGGGCCCAAAACCATCTTGACTGAATTCTATATTATAGATCGGGAAACTAACTATAATATGATCCTCGGCCGACCTTGGATACATCGAATGAAGGCAATCCCTTCCACGCTATTTCAAGAAGTAAGATTCTTGCATCTGGGAAAGGTATTCGTAGCCAAAGGTGATCCAAAACCTTTCGATTTGCACCTAGCTGATTTAAAGAAAAGACTAGGGGTGCACTCAGAATTTGAACTTCCAACAAACCAACTTAATAAACCCTCTGACCCAAAGCCAGAGGAAAAGTTGATACCTACGACGGATCTCGAAACTACCAGCATAGCCAAAACAACTCCAACCCCTAAAGGTAAAACTAAAGAAACAGTATCATTAGGGACTACTGCGAAGATCGTTGAGTTGATAGAACAAGATTCACCAATGTTCTTACCATTCGATTCAGTAGGCATGGGATTTTCCCTAGGTGTTGGTTCCTTGCCAGCAGAAGATCTCTATATGGTAGAAGTAGAGTGTGTAAACACAGCAGATACCCCTACATCTATACTCCCAGATAAGTATTGGACTCTCCATTTTGATGGAGCTAAATGTCGTTATGGAGCGGGGCAGGTATAATTCTTACCTCGCCCGAGGAGAAGGTCCTCCCATTCTCTTTTAAGTTAAACTTTGAATGCACAAATAACGGCGCTGAGTACGAAGCTCTCCTCCTTGGCCTTACCTTAGCCAAAAGAATTGGTATTGATAACATCAGAGTCCTCGGAGACTCGCAATTAGTAACAAACCAAGTTTCTGAAATATATGAAACTAAAGCCGAACATTTACAACTCTACAAAAACGTTGTATTAGATTTAAGCAAGGCGTTTAACTTCATATCCATTGAAGCAATCCCGCGAGAGAAAAATCTTCTCGCCGATTCAATAGCAACCTCGGCATCACGCTTCACTCCAAGCAATGAGCTAGAAGATACTCACTTCACAGTATCCATTCGTAACGAACCATTAATAAAAACAATGACAAATCCTCTTTCAAACAGAAGTGAATCTACCGTCCTAGACCATGTTGGAAACGATGCGGCTACTTTGGATTACTTAAATGCCTATGCAGCACTACATCTCTCTTATCACACGCTAGATTTATCTCTGATTCCGCATTCATCTTCCTACTTCGGAAATCCCGTAACGGGTCTTCCCTCACAAAGGGAACCTAGCATATACGCAATAGAAAATGGGGATGATATAGATTTACCTCCAGCACCACCTGAGTTCGAAGAGGGTAACACCTCTTTAATCGAAGAAACAATCGATGTCAACATTGGGACAGAGAATGAACCAAAGATATTGAAACTAGGTTCTTCATTAACCCCAGAAGAAGTAGAAATACATACTCAGGTTCTCAAAGAACATCAAAAGGCATTTGCATTTAATTACAAAGAGATGACAGGAGTCACACCCCACATTGCGGTGCACAACCTCGTCACTAGATCAGATGCAAAGCCAATTAAACAAAAATCAAGACCCATGAAGCCCAAAGTAGCTCTCATGGTAAAAGAGGAGGTAATAAAACTCCTTCAGGTAGGATTCATCAAGCCAGTTGACTACTCCCAATGGGTATCTAATATCATTCCCGTTCTCAAAAAGAATGGAAAGATACGCATCTGCATAGATTTTCGAGACATCAACAAAGCGTGTCCTAAAGACGATTTCCCATTACCATCCATAGACGTTATTGTTGATGCAACAGCTGGTTTTGAACTCTTGTCTCTCATGGATGGATTCTCGGGATACAATCAAATCAGAATATCTCGAGCAAGATCAAGCTAAAACCACCTTTATAACTCCTTGGGGAACCTATTGCTACGTTGTTATGCCATTCGGTCTCAAGAACACCGGTGCTACGTACCAGCGGGCTATGACTTATATATTTCATGATTTAATTCATAAGATCATGGAATCCTACGTAGATGACTTGTTGGCTAAGACCAAGAAGCGTCGTGACCATCCCGAAGTCCTCCGCATCATTCTTTCACGTTAATAGAATACGAGTCACGCTAAATCCAGAGAAATGCGTATTTGGTGTAACAGGAGGAAAACTCCTAGGTTACATCATATCATCATGAGGGATCGATGTTGATCCAACCAAAATTTGGGCTGTCCTCAAAATGGTCCCACCTTCGAGTGAATCTGGAATCAGATCATTTCTCGGAAAACTGGGTGCAATCCGGAGATTTATCCCGGATCTAAGCTTCGCCGTTCATCCAATCAACAATTTACTCAAGAAGGACTATAGCATTGATTGGACTAAATATTGCAATGAATATTTTGAAGCGGTCAAGCGTTTTCTGTTATCACCGCCTACACTAATGCCACCTAAGCTAGATCACTCGTTAATTCTATACTCACGGGCTACCGATGTCTCGCTGGCCTGTATGTTGGCCCAAGAAGATGATGACAAGAGAGAGCGTGCGATTTATTTCATTAGCTGAACATTGCTCGACTATGAAACACGCTATACACAAACAGGCGACGAGAATACCTTGCCATAGTCTTTGCTACTAAACGTCTAAGACATTACATGTTGAATCAAGAAACAAAGGTCATGGTAAAAACGGACCATTTACGGACTTTTCTCACACAAGGGTCCTTGTCCAAAAAAAAGCTTTGACGCGTTTATAACCTTAATGGGAGAGTTTGAATTAACGTTTGTAAACCGTAAGTCAATTAAAGGACAAATCATTGTGGATTGGTTAGTGACAACCCATTAGATGGAGGCGATCTAGTAGATTTAAAATTTCTTCTAGATGAATGCGTATACTACATCGAAACTCGACCTGCTATCTCTAAGTGCCCTTGGTACACTGATATCATTAATTATATCATGGACCATACGTACCCAGAGGTAGTTACACCGCAACAAAGAAGGTGGTTACGCATAATCGTATCTAAATATGTCATCATAGAGCAGGTGCTCTATCGAAAAGCATTCGATGGAATGCTTCTAAGGTGTGTCGACACAGAAGAATCCAAGAAGATTCTCTATGAATCTCACAGCGGTATATGTGGAGGCCACTTTGGTGGCCATGCCATCGCTCGAAAAATACATCGAATGGGCTATTTCTGGCCCACTCTAGAACATGACGCGATAGAGTTTGCACGCAGGTGTCATAAGTGCCAAGAATTCTCTCACGAGATCCACATGCCAGCACAGGCTCTGCAACCAATCGCTACTCCATGGCCCTTTTCTACATGGGGCCTAGACTTAATAGGGAAATTCTCTCCCTCATCCACAGATGGCCACAATTTTATAATCAAGGCCACTGAGTATTTTACCAAATGGGTAGAGGTTATGCCTCTTACTACCGTACCTGGCTCGGTGATTGCTAAGTTCATCTTGAATCAAATCATTTGTAGGTACGGTATCCCGCAAATCATTATCTCTGATAATGGAACTTCTTTCAAAAATGAAGAAGTTCGCGAACTATGCGGTAAGTTCAAAATAAGCCATCATACGGCTTCCTTGTATTATCCCCCAGCTAACGGACAGGCTGAAGCAACAAGCAAAATGCTGAAAGCCATTCTCCTTAAAACAGTGAAAGAAAACAAGCGGGATTGGCATTTGAAGTTATATCCGGCCTTGTGGGCCCACCGAACCTCAATAAGAACACCAACGGGAGCAACTCCTTTCTCGCTAGTATTTGGGGTAGAAGCAGTTCTCCCGCTTGAGGTCGAAATACCCAGTCTCCGCATTTCATTACAAGGGATTCTAGATGAAGACACTTACAGAGAAGCACATCTCTCCAAACTAGAAAGCCTAGATGAAACTAGGTTAGATGCTAAACAACAGCATAGAGCTTATGCTGACCGAATGTGCCGGCAGTATAACAAGAAGGTCTATGAACGCGACATATATGAAGGTGATCTAGTTCTAAGACTAGACAGCCGGATCGACAAGAAGACCGGCGAAGGAAGGAAATTCCGGCCCAAATGGTTGGGCCCATACCGAGTCATGAAGGACTACGGGAATGGTGCTTATCTCCTATGTACGTTAGAAGGTGAGGAATTTGGTGAAACAGTCAATTCCCTGCACCTCAAGCGTTTCTATGCATAAGCAGCAAGCGCTGCCTATATAACTATCTACATTGCATTTCCATATAGATTAGGATCATTTTGTCCACTTGTTCTTACACAAATCGTGATCAAGGAATCTATTCTCAAAGTAATTCATTACAAACTCATGATGTTGTTGGCACAAAACTTTCTAATCATACCTCTCCATCTTCGGTATCATCAAGTCATCTTGGAATCTTTTATCAAATAAAATCAAACATGACGAAGTCCTAATGGTAACCATACCAAGATCTGCAAGTTTGTTCTCGCTTTGATTTCTTCTCAGGATAGGTGTCTTGCCTATGGTCTGTTCTAGAAGCTTCATGGTGTCACATCTATCCCATATACACATCTCTTTGGAAACAAGCATATACTGACATTTTACTCAAAAAGACAAGTCAAAAAGTGATTAAACAGAAAATTTTATTTTTACACATTTCCTTGCCCCACCAACCTTCGGTGATGAGCTTGTGTCTCTTACTAGTGACGTAGGGTTGGGAAAGGATGGAAATGCCCTTACTCGCCTATGCCTTGCCCACGGTGATAAACCCACGCTTCTTACTAGTAGCATGGGGCAAAGTGTAGGGGTTCCTCTAGACAATGCAAACGTTAAAAGGTCATAAACAAACTATTCAAACTTTGAGTCAAAAACGAATGAATCAGATGCTCAAAATTCCAAGAGAGTTAAAAATCCTAAAAACCAGATTTTGTCTACTATGTGGCCATCTACGGGTCTAAGTCTGGATAAACCGCAAAGCAAGTTGCACCCAAAACTATGAAGTCATTCAGGTAGAGTAAGCTTGTAGCTTCCAATTTGGTTCTGCCAAAGCTTCGTCTGTCTTTCATCACTATCATTTCCCCATTTCTCATAAACTTGTGCCCTTCTTGGCTCTTGGTGATGAGCCCTCGCATCTTACTAGTTGCGTGGAGTTAGGAGCGGGGCAAGTTAATCTATTCATCATACTGGTTATTCTCATCACTTTGCCAAAACAAGCATGAGTTATCCAAATTGCTAACAAAAGCTAAGATTTAAGATCACAATATATCTACAATATCATGTATCAGCATCATGAAACACAAAAAGAAAGCAAACATTTGCATCATCTGTTTTCCATTGCATACATTCTAGAAAGCATATAAAACATACATCGTAGTATACACAAAGCAGTTGGAAACAGAAAGGGAAAACACAAGTGACAAAGTTTTGATCCAAAAACAAATGCATATATATAAATAATCAATGTTTATATACAATGCCATCATGCTCTAGGCATGGTCAAAATGCTCAAAGAGCCCGTGATATACAAAAGAATCTATAATACAAAAAGTGCATAGGAGCCAAGTGGCCTCTCAACCCCTACGCGATCACACATCGAAGGTGCGCGCCCTCGCTTGTGGACTCGGCTATGCCGGCACTCTGAATGGATGGAGGGCTCAGGGTCCCGAGGAGCAGCCGTGGTCTCGCCATGAGAATGGCTCCTCATAAGACGCTCGGCTGTCCTATAGCCCGCCAACTCTGTACGAAGAGTCGACACCATCCTAGCCACGTGCCAAACGGGAGCGAAGACGTCAGTATGCCTACCAGCTGCTGAAGGCTCCCCGGCATCTACAGATAGCTCCACACGGGTCTTATCCATAGGGATCATCAGAGAATCAGTGCATACCCTACGGATTAGATCCCGCCACTCATCGATGGTCTCTGCAAAAAAAAGAAGAAAGACGAATTAGAAACTAGGCAAGAGGCTAAAATATACAAGATACAAATATAAGGAGAGATAGCAGTTGAAACAAGTCCTAAATCAAACTAACACTGAAAGGGAGAGAGGATGACTTACTCGAGATCACCGGGCCTCCAAGATGGGTCACTAGGGCCAGTGCCCGCTGCAGATGCCGCTGCCGACTGTGGAGCTGCTCCTGTGGCAGGGGCAACATGTCGCCCCACAACAGACTCGTCCTCTCCACCACGGCCCTGAGAGAGTGGCTCCTCTGAAACTAGAGTCTCTCTCTCTGCACTCTGCTCCTCCCTCTCGGCCTGCATGATATCCAGGTGTCATGCCACTCAGGATCGCTATCATCCGTCTGCTCCTCCGACCCTCCCTCTGTGGACTCCTCAGAATCAGAGTCAATATCTATAGGGTCATCGCTGCTATGAGCAGGACCCGATAATCCAAAGTAAAGGTGCCCGAGGCACACCCACTCTCCCTCGGCCCAAACAATCCCCACGGCTGCAGCAACAGAATACCGGGGTGACCACTGTCCAACCACGGCCTCTAGGCCCCCCTCTAGCCTCCCGGGTCGATCTATGACCGGTGCCATCAAGGAAGCATGCCCACATATGGGAGGCCGAACTGCTGAGGGACCTGCCGAAAGGATGTACCTCCACCCGTCCCACATGGTCAATAAGCTGCCCTGTGGTGGAGCAAGAGATCAATGTGAGAGCCTCCTCTCCCCAAATGCCGGCCATGAGCTGGTACGGTGTGGCCTCCATATCTGCTGTGGTGAGGGAAGCTACTGGCTGGTGAGGTGCTCTAAGCACCGACATGTCTGACCATCTGGCTGCCCTCACAGCCCCGGGATCTGCCACCTCCACGCCTCTGCCATAGGGAATGAAGCGCTCATACACCCAACTCATAACTAGAGTAGGGTGGCTCAAAGACTATCCCTGTAAATGGACCACCCTATATAAGTCATGATAAGTGGTCCCCAAAACATCTGCGCCCCAGGTGTATATCCGACCATGCCCCTCTATCTGTGCAATGATGGGGGCCCAGCAGTATAACAATGTATCCCCTCCCTTGTCCCCGATCAGTCTCAAGGCAAGGATCCCCATGATGGCCTGTCGAAATACGGGGATGGGCAAAGAAGGAATGGATCTAACTCTCACTCCCTTCTTCGGCCCCGTGGAAATCGTTGCATCCCCCATATAACCTGCCCACTGTGCAATCTGTGCTCTGGACCCAGCTGTCTCCAGTGTGAGCCTCCTCCCGATGATCGGGACCCCCAGGATACGGTAAACATCCTCCAAAGTGATAGTCCACTCACCGCAGACACCTGGCAGTCGGAAAGTGTTCCGATCTGCATCCCAATAAGAAAATAAGTCACAAAGGATGTGACTAGATGGCGTGACATGAGGCACGCGTGATATACGCAATATGCCGGCCCTCTGCAATGTGTCCTCCTCATCTGGTGAAAGGGCATCCAATACCCCGGGCAACCAATCACACTCTCTCTCCGGCTCCATCTAATGTACTCCTCCCTTGCCTGCATACACCCAAAAACACACAAAACAAAGCAAGTTAGTATCTAATCAATGCAGGAAGAATCATAAAAACATACAGAAATGCAAGAAAATATAAGTATAAGTCTCCAAAACAAGCTCTTTTGCATTCTATGCAAAACCGCCACCCTGAGTAGGGAGGCGGTTTTGTAACCGCCTACGCCTGCCGAGCAGGGAGGCGGTTTTGTAACCGCTGCCTTAAAGGCGGCGGTCTCATAACACCGCCCTTCTCGGGCGGCGGTCAGTAACTTAACCCACCACGGCCGGGCGGCGGTCGTAGTCCGAAAACCCGCGCGGGTTTTTAACCCTAAAAATCCAAAAAACGTAAAAATAGACCATTTTAGCTAAAAAAAGAGCCTACCCAGTAGGCGCCCCCTAAACGGACCTTTTAACCAAACATTTTCAAAAATAACCCCCATTACAAATAATTTTCCATTTCAAATTTGAAGGGAAAAATGCAAAATTGAAGAAAACCAACTTTGTGATCTCGCGGGGTGGCGTTCCGCACGTGGAGGCATGATCACGATCTCACTGCGGACGTTTCGACTATACTCACGCGAGAAACCGTCACCGTGGGTCCCAGAGCTCAAAATCGATCAAATCAACTCACGCAAATGAATAGGAAAATGGGCCCACTTTCATATATATATTGTTCTATTTCGTCTTAAAATGACTTTTTCGCAGGTTTGGAGCACTGACGGAGGTAAGTTCCTATCCCCGCACAAATGGTACGTCCTCTTTCCCTGTTATTTTAGCATTTATTTTTCAAATTATTGTATCTATCTGCACTTGAGATCTCTTTTCATTTTGCAGGTAGCGGGAATTTCGGATGGCACCATTTCGACACACGGACGTGTAAGGTATAACTTCTAAACCCCCCATTTTGGGACTGCCATACTCGGACCCACCGTTTTATTCCCTTTCATGGCTAAAATGCTTCTCCGAGGGGGCAATATGTACGTACCCAAAATTGTAAGGTAATCTATGCGGAACATTGTAATAAATGCCCCAATGATGATACAGGTCTCCTCGCAAGGTGTTCGGGATCCAGAAAGAGCTCTTCGGATATGCGTTAACATCCCGCATACCCCACTTAGCCCCCGTGTCCTTTGTTTTCCCCTTTTTCCCTCTTTTCTTGCCCCTTTTGATCTTCAGTGACGAAACCGCCGCCTGCGCAGGCGGCGGTCTCGTGACCGCCACCACGAACAGGCGGCGGTCTTGTGCCGCCCGCCACTGAGCGGGGTGGCGGTCTTGTAACCACCACTGAGCAGGGCGGCGGTCCTGGGCGCATTTTCCAGAATGCCCTTTTGGCGCGACCCGCGTGAAATATCACGTTTCACCAGCTTTTCTTTGCCGACTTGAGCATGCATTAATGTTTTTGGTCCCCTAGAACAGTGTTTTTCCTTTATTTATTGTTTAGGAGTTCAATTTGGTTTTGATTCTTGGGTGTTTGAATTCCTATAAATGCATGGTTTGTGTACATGCAAATGGTCTGATTTTGGTCTGAATTTTGGCTGAGTTTGTGTGAAGAATTTGAGTGGAGTTTTGATCACCATTTTCCTTGTTAGAGTCTTCGGTTTTTAGTATTTTGGTTAGCTTGCTTAGGATTGATAGCATAGTTTACTTCATACTTGGTTTAGCATTGCTCAATTTGTTGGTAAGCCACGAGACCCATCTTGTGCGGCGGTCTTTGTTGCTCCATCCAATCTGGTTAGAAGCTTGCCTCTAAATTCCTTTTCTTTGTAAATTTGTTTCTTCGTGACTTAGAGTTCTTAGTTCAATTCATTGTATACCCGGTTAGCTTTATTCAAATTGTTGGTAAGCCACATATCCAACTTGTGCAAGTAGTGTCTTTATTTTGGAACAAAATATCTTAGGAAGCCATTAAAGTTGCAAGTTTTTCTATTCGTATAGGATAGTCAAAGGTTACTCCGTCTCACGTTGCACGACTCGTAGTAAAATCCTGCTAGTAATCGCATAAGCCAAGCTCTCCCAGTACTCTTGCGCTATCCCTCTCCTACTCACATTCTCGGTGCGCATTCTCGAGCCGTCCTTGTCCCAAGATCTACTCCTATCGGTGCTAGCATTACACGCTTTTACGGATCCAAGTGAACACGAAAAATGAGAAGATCATACTTAGGGACGAGATCACATACACCATCGGATTCGCCATCGCTTACTGCGAAGTCCGGTTTTAAATTTCAAAGTTCTAGTCAGATTTATATCAAATAGAGTAGTTAATCGCTTTATTTCATTTCATTCTATTCTCGATATTGCCAGGGAAGCTGTGGGGATTGATAGTTTCTGAGAAACTATGATTCACTCCTCACTTCTGAGGTAGGATCGAGAATCTTGCAGGTAGATTAGACAGGCTATTTTATTTATTTAGAATAATTCTACAAATTGCACAGGCAAATAACCACACTCGGTTATCTTGTCTGTTTTAAATTATTGTTTAGTTATTATTTCTAGATACGCTTAAAATAGTTTGTTTTCCTTAGAATTGTTAGAATATTTCTTAGAAAGATAAAGGTTATATATGTTAGATTTATTTCACATAGTTAGAATTTATTTCATTACAGTTAGATTACATTTTGTTTTGTATGACAATCACGGGACCTCAAGAGCCCAGGGAATATATATTTGAGCCAATCGTGCCTCAACCAAACCTAGCCACAACAATAGTTGACATAGACCAAAATCTCAGGATACAAGTATTCCGAACAACCGCAGATCTACAACTGATTAGCTCACAGTTAAGAGGATTAAACATAGAAGACAACCAAGCACATGCATTTTGGTCAAGTCAGCCAAACTCCAGATTACCCTAGAAAATATCCACATGATCAGTAGAAGGGCTTGAAGAGAACAAACATTTGAGTGTGATCCTTTAGTTCCACAGCCAGACACTATTTGGAGACACCCTCGTAGATATAGATACCAGCTTAAGAATCCAGGTTGCAAGAACGCCTGTAAGGTATTCTGAGAAGATCACACAACTGTTGGTTCTAAACGTAGAAGCTGAAAAAGCGTACGATTACTGGATACTAGGGATTAGAACTTGATCTCGCGTATGACCATAACAGGACCGCAACAACCAAGAGTCTATGGTTGTGATCCACAGGTCCCACAGCCCAATGAATCCACAAGTCAGTTAGATATAGACACTGGCCTACGCACACTAGTATTTCAGTCCACTCCACTTCCACCTATCATCGTCGAACAACTGTCCTTACTAGATATAGCAGCTAACGAAGCTAGGGAATTTTGGACTAGGCTAGAAAATTGTCCATAGAATCAGCTATATCCGCCGTATGACCTTATCAGGAGATATACACGAAACAATCCCAGGTCATTTTCCACGTATTCTGCAACCCATAGATCGAATCATGCCAGAGCTCGATATTGATTGGAGCCTTCGAGCAGTCATCCTCGCTGATCGATCTATCACACCAGTCCAAGTTAGAAGGGCCTTCTTAGCCTTAGATTCACAAATTCCACTAGTGCGTGTCGAAGACATTAGATTTCCTAACTAGTTTGTCTGCATATTCTACCCCCACCAATTGTGTCTCGACGACCCTCGGGAGGTCGGGTGCGAAGAGTTACTTGTTGATTCTCACGCTGGAGAAAAGATAACCTTTGGTGCAATACTCTTGTTGATTGTTTTCTCGATTTCGGGTGATGGATGGGCCAAATGAAAAAATGTGGAAGTTCCCCTTTAATACAAGTCCCACCTTAAAAGGTTTTTGATTATATGTGTGACAGGATAAATAATGCCTACAATCCAAGGGTAGGAAAATGGTATAAATAGATGCATGAGGCATTTGGATAAGAATGGTGCATTCTAAGTGAGCTACCATCGAGTTAGAAGGTAAGGACGAGTTTTCTATTTATCAACATTTATTCCTTGGAAGATTTTATTTGAAGGATGGAAAGAAGATTCCTTAGTGAAAAATCCCATTTTTCTTTACAACGTGATACTTACAAACATCGGTGAAAAGGTTCACGAAGTGTGCAAGCTGATGTTTGATGTAGAAAATTTGGAAATCGGGAGGCCGCGAAGGTCTATATCTATTTAAAGACAAGGGTGGTTGATGGGAAGTATGTGGAAAATGATTTAAATATCCTGGAGAACCCAAGGAAGATAAACAATGGGGACCAAGAGGGTCCGTGAAGAAACTCCTCCTCTCGAGATAAGAAGAAGAAGATAGTGAAGAAGAGAAGCAAAGAAAAGGAAACTTGAAAGGGTGTGAGTACATCTTCTCGTGACCCCTAAGTCACTAAAAATCCAAGTCACAAGGACAAGACGTGTGTGAATAATAAACCCAAGGTGGTTTTGAGTGAGGATACCGAAGAGGCAGAGAAGTCCAGAGAAGATATGCCTCAATTGTTTCCATTAATCCACTCTCTTATGGATTCAAAGGAAGAATATTGCTTTACATGCCACAAGAAAAACACAAAAAGAAATGAATAAGAAGAAGGGCCAAAGAGGAATAATGAGTAGGAGGTGGCCTACATACTAGAAGATACCATGAAGAGAGAGAAGGAACTGCATCATGATTACATGGTGGAGAGTCCAAAGAAATACTTGGAGGAGGAAACAAGCCATGGATCAAATAAGAATGGGGTGTGCAAAGAAGAACACGAGGAAGAATGAATAAAAGACTCGGGTGATATAAGTGGTGCACTACACATTGTAACATAGGAAATACATAAGGGCCCAAAGGTAAAGGTAGAAAAAGACATATTCCTCAAGTCCCTATGCTACAATTTTTTGATGATCCTAATAAACTATTACATGAAATATATCGAGTATGGTGGCCATGAATGCATTGTTTTTATGGCCATTCTTCAATAAAAAGGAGGCCTTCCCATGCACTAAAAATATGATTTCATGGGCATACCAGTCACATATGGAGGAGCCACAATTTGAGGTGAGTGCAGGGTCATTATTTAAGACTTGACTAAAGTCTGCACTAGGTGAGAGTTTCCCTCGGTTGATGCACAAATATCAACCGACGAGTAGGTGAGAAACACTCGAACAAGATGGCATCGAATTAGGGCTAAGGGTTCTAGACATGAATGTTGAGCTAAAGAGATTGTGTCTTTGAGATAGATGAGAAAGATAAAATAATAGTCTTTATTTTCACTAGATTGATATGTGTGTTGGCACCTCATTCGAAAGATCTAAATTCTCACCGAATCATGTGTAGTTACCGGTCCTTCCTTTGTGTTTTCTTATCAATATTTTAGCATGAATATATATAATCAACCAAGTACTCATTCAAACATACTAAAACATTACATACAATCACTTATAAACACATGTAATAAGGAAATAATATTACATATAAACCATAAATAAGATCAATTACATAAATATATGTCCATACTCAGTTACATCAATGATCATAATCCATCCATAATTATCCATTAGTCTTATGAAACAATTACATAATAAGAAGTTGATACATAAAATTCAGTACATGTGAACACGTAGTCATACACACAACTATAACAGAGAAACATAATAATAACATATAACACAATGAACCTTTATCCAATAACCAATCCTAAGACAAGTACTTATAGGGTAGGGACTTTCCTTTACCACCCATACACTTCCTAATAATAGGCATGCCAAAAATATCCATGCTCACTTACATGCATGCTTTAAAAACACTTTCTAATAATATATTATCTAGTAATATCCTTCCTTAATATTATTAATATCTAAATCCATGCATGTGATTTAATCCTTGGTCTCAGTATGTTCTTTCTCCAAAAATAGTCATTGCTTACCCACCAAGGTAGCCTTCTTTTATCCCTTGCTTGGTGAACACTCCAAGTCTATTTTTAGATGTCCCTAAAAATGGATAAGTACCCAATCTTCTTGTATATAACATCATGTGCACAATCCTATTCCTTTATATGTACACCATCCCACACACTATCCAAAATCCTTTGTGTACATGCATCCATGAGCTTCAACTTTTATCCCTCTTTGTACTTATCAAATTTTTGAAACCAACATTACCCCACACTAGGTATGATATCTGTCATCGATAACACCAAAAAGTTGTCTCTCATGAATAAAAGAATGAAGAATAAAGAATTCAAATTATGCCAAAGAATGAAAGAATAAATATTCCTTAGGGGGATGGAGAACTATAGGAAATTCCTTAACCAATATCTTCTCTAATTCCTTCCACCCTTCTAACTCCTTAATCACCTTAATCGGCGTGGCATTAACAATATATGGAACCTCCATGGGGTCAATTCATCAATATTTCCTTTCATCTATTTGATCAAAGATTTCAGCTGCTTGGACATATCGTCTAGTGCATCCATCCTAAGTGTAATCTGTGGGAAGAGTTCCTTCAGATCTATCCTTCAAATATGTCTTCAAAAGGTTTATAAATTCCCTTTTCTGCTCCACCTTAGCTAACACCTTCTCTAATTATTCCTTATTATTATTGTTCTTGCATCAAACTCCCTTAACTCCACTTCATCTCTAGTAGCTAGAAAAATCACCATATCATCAAATTCTTATTAGTTATCGTACACAAACTCTACCATCTCGCACAACCTCCTTAGCTTCTATTGCTAGTGCATCAAACTACATGAGTTTTCCTTTGATTTTTCTCTCGACACTCTTCTTCTACTAGAAAAATTCTTTTTCTATGGACTCTATTGCAAGAACCTTATTTTTATGCATGATCGTGCGTGTCAAGTCCTCCAAACAATGTAATGCGCCTCATAAAAATCATGGAATTGATCAACTAGATCCAGAATGTTATTGTAATAGCATTTACAATGCATTATTTCTTTTTATATGCCACACACATCTATTCCTTTCTCTTCCCTTATCTCTTATTTCAGCCTCATAATTTTATTATCTTTCTTCTCAATCTATTTATTCTTCCCCTCGCATCTCCTTGTGCATATTATTTATGTAATGATCCTTGTCAAAAATTCTCACCCCTTCTTTTACCGATAGTTTGTTAAGCGAATTGCATGCTTTTTCATACGTTAACACATGCATGTCAACTATCGGGTACATTTCTCTTAGTGTGAACTTAATTCAAGTATTAATTATTGACTTCACACTAACCGTAAAGCTCAAGATATTCCATGTGTGATTGAAATTCCAAAGAGATCATCTTCCTTGTATGTGGCAAGGATTCTTCCTTTTAAAGAAATACCAGAAAAGAGATCTTTTGTGGCCACCGTACTATGATATATCACACATAAATTTTATTGGGATCATCAACATACTACATCATAGGACCACAGGGTGTGTTCCTTGACCTTCTTCTTCTCACAAGTCCCTTTCGAAAACCAACTACAAGGGGTTCTCTATGCCACCTTCTTCCTCTTCACCAATATTATTTTCTTATTCCTCCTCACACTCTACCTTGTGCTTGATGAGTGCACTCTACACTGCGCACTCTACCTCATGTTTAATATTGTGCTTAAATTCATGCTCCTTAGTATACTCCCCCTCTCCTCCAAAATCGAGCAATAGAAACTCCATGGTCTTTATCCTTTCGTTCCCTAAAAGGGACCTACTCATAATGCACACCACACTCTTCCATATCTCGACTCCTCAATGTCATGAACCAAGGGGTCCTTCTGTAATACTTCCTCCTCTTCATTTCTCACATCATCCTCTTCATCTCTCTTAACCTCCTATGTGTCTTCACTAGACACTATCTTTGGTTTCTTCTTCACTAGAGACTTCTTCATTGCTGGCTTCTTCGTGCTCACATTGGGCTCAAAATCCTGGGTAAGTGCACCAAGTTGGGGGACAATTAAGTGGACATCAAATCCTGAATTTTACATGAAAAACAACAAAACATCAAATTTAGTCTTCCACGGACTTGAAGCATGCTAAAAAGTAAAAAATATGTCATAAAAATGGTACCATTGCATAGGGGAGACTGTTAGCTTTGTAGAAATACTAATTTTAAAGTGAATAGAATAGGATAAATATCAATTTATAATTTTTTACTAATAGTAGGTCTTTAAGACACTTTTTCCCGTGAATGTTTATGTCTAGGTTTAAGACTGAAAATTTTGTTTCACTTATCAGAATGTGATAAAACTTATACCATCCCAACCGTGGTGAAATTATATACATGTTCAAAAAAATTTATTTGATTTCAATATTTTTTGATGAAGTTATGGCAGGAAAATGGAAAGTGCTCTGTTTTCTTTATGTTTTCATACCACTTTCACGGAAAAAATCATAAAAAATAAAATATTACTCAAAAAAATACAAAATAAAATCCATCCCAAGATAGATAGTGGCATCTAACTTCTCACCAAAGGAGAAAAATATATATCAATTTTTGGTCATCCAAATCGTGGGCAAACAAACTATAATTTTATAGGTGTTTTTAAAAAAAAAAACAAGTCATTGAATTTTGAGTGTTTAATATAGCTAATCTTGTCCATTTTTTAAAACAATTAGTATTTTAGAAACTATATTCTAGATGCTATGATTCATATTAATATAAGTTTTTCTAATTTTGAGTGTATGTATTTCTAATAATCCCTACAAGTTGATATTATGTTGTTATTTGCAATATGACGTCCACTTATGACCCCCTTTTTGTCCCCCAACTTGCTGCACTTACCCTCCTTGTGCATTAGTTTCTTCTTTGTAGTTACGCTCTTAACATGATTTGATTTATTTATTTATTTTTCATCATCAAGAGGAGTATCCTCACGTGTTGTATTATTTCGACTCATATTTTTGATGACTTGGGGTTTGAAATAGATGTATTTGCACCTTCCTAGTGTCCTTAAACTTATCCTCTTCTCCACTATCTTCTTCCTCATCTCTGGGAGGAGTCTCTTAATGGGTCATCTTGGATCCCATTGTCTATTTACCCTTTAGTGGATTAGGTATCTTCAATTCATTCTCCACATACTTCCCATTAACCATTCTTGGCTTCAAATATATATACCTTTGTGGCCTTTTGATTCCCAACTACCAAAGTAAAGGAGTTAATATTAATCTCATCTGATATCATGGTCTCCACATATGCAATTTTTCCATAATAGACATACGCTTTGTGCAATGTATGATATTCAAAATATACCTTGTTTGCATCAAAATTTAGTTTATGCGCTTCGTGAACTTATTTACCGATGCTTGGAAGTATCACATTGTAAAGGAAAATGAGAGTTTGCACCATGGAATCATATTTCCAAGCTTCAAATAAAATCTACCAAGGATTAAATGTTGATAAGAGACAAACTCTTCCTTCCTTCCAACTCTGAAGCTATATTACCTCGAGAATGTGCCATTTTTGTCCAACGCCTCAAGTAACCATTTATACCATCTATCCACCTTGAAATTGTATGCATTGTTAATCCTGTCATAAGTGTAATTATCAAATCTCTTTGTGGGTGACTTATCTTCATCAAGAAACTCCCACAATTTTTCACTCAGACCATCTACCACCCCAATTTTAGAGAAGAAAATTAACAGCGGTATTACACGTAAGGTGATGTTTTCCTAACGCTTTTCTTCCTCTATAATATTTTTAGAATAAATCCAACAAGATTATATGTAATTCCCTCAGCCATATTCTTCGCGATATGAAAGCATCACTTATTAACATGTGTCCATCATTATTTCACTCCTAAATTTGTGATAAGTCACATGGCTATTCTAACAAAAGGGTTAGTGATCTTAAAGATATCCATCACGTGACCTCCTCATTGATAATTTAGAGTGGTGGTAGTCATTTTAACTCCATTATCATCTTCTAATTCAGTCATTATTTTTGTGTCCGAGCTCCCGAGGTTAGTAAATTTACCAATCAAGTGCGTAGTCGGGTGCATCCTTCTTCCCACAAAGTAGAAATAGTACTCATGGACGCATGACATAAGCCACTAATAAAGGTGATCTAGATTACCAAAATATGGGAGATCATAGATTTGAAGGGCTCCCACACTACTCAAAATTTGATTACCCTTATCATCATAATGGTCTTATTGTCTATAGTCCTCTTGTTTGTTCTACAAATTAATTCTATCTCTATTTCACGCTCGTTTGTCTCCAAGAAATGGTTAAAATTTATAGCTATCATTTTTCTAACATGAGATGCCCAATATTTCCCCATAATAACTCTTTTTCGGTATGGCATGTATTAATACCATTCTTCTTAAATGTCCTCTCGATGTGGGCTTTACCTTCCCCTTTCCCTTCATGGTTGTTGTCTTTGTAGGTGTCATGTATGCGCACACTAATATCTACCCAAAAATTATAATCTTCTAAGCCTTAGGTTCCTTTAATTCCTTGAGTCAAATCATCTATGCCAAATATCATCCTTACCTTTTCCTCTTCTCCTAAATCTCGTGCCCTAATTTTGTAAACCCTAGATAGAAAATTCTGCAACCCATTCTTTTCTTACGAAGCAACCTTCCACGCTAAACTCAAGCTTAAAACTTCTTACAAAGGAGATTCCCTACTTTTCCATGTACCTTTTCTAAAATGGTTTAATCGATTCTTCTAGTTTTATCTCAAATTCAAAATAAATCACACAAATGTTCTATCAAAAACACATAATTTCTTCACAAGGTAAGTCAAAATGAATTTAGTTTGACGCCCATTTTATAGGTTTCTAAATTTTTATCACTTTAATTGATCCTCACCTACCACCATAAAACATATTTAAATCTTTTTTTTTTTTTTATGCTTCTTATTGCACTACACCCATAACCTTATGGCACGTTAACTACTTCATATGTTATATACCTCCTTGCATGTGCTTCCCTACATCATGGTACCTAATCCTCTTTGCCATATCCCAAGTAGTTCATCATGTTATTTCCTACCTCACGTTACACTCGTGTGATACTTCCTCTCACATGGTATTTAATTTGAGAATTTTTCTTACTATCACAATCCTTCTCATTTCTTGTGACACCTTTTTCCTCTTTTCCTTTACACACACCCCGCAACCGGCATACCATACTTCTAATGTTGTGCACACCAACAAGGTATTATTATTTCACATTTTTACCTAGTTCACCCCACACTACAAGTATGTGTGGTTCTCTACACATGAAATCAATAGAAAATAATCATCTTCCTCCATGAAAGCGTGTTTATTATAAAAATAAGGAAAAAAACAACAACTAGAAATCAAAACATGAAATGAAAATCTAATCTAAGTGGAAATACTACCTTATTACAAACACCAAGAAGCTTTATTTATAGTAGGCATTTAGCCTACTCTCATTAAGTAATTAGACAACATGGTGATATTCGGTGTACTGTAATTGACATGTGTTTGATTCAAGTATCTTGGTTACTATAAAAGGTCCCAACCAATGTACCTTAAAATTCCATGGGTGGTGTGAAAACTTAGACTCATAGAGAAGGACCATTCCTCCAACTAAAAATGTCTTGTTCTTAATGTGCCTATTATTGGTATCAAATTGTTCTCCCTTTCAAGCTGAGCGAAACACAAATTAGATGTGGAGCTTAGAGGTATATATATCATAGTGTGTTCCATTTTTAGCCGGGATGAGATCTAATCGGCCCTTTGTTACTCAGATTTGTGGAGAGATGGATAAAACCTTTAAGAGAACTTGACCTATCCTCACTAATTTAGTCTCATGCCTCTTTGACCGGGGTGAGAGGACCATTAGTGTAACCTCTGTTTGATGAAGGATATGGATATATCCTTCTTTTCGCAAAGATTGTATGAAGATAACCTTGGGAAAATATGGTCAATACTCCATGATTTAACTCTTAAGAGTTTTCACTTTTAAATATGGAGATACTTTTAATACAAGGCTGAGGTTATTGAAGACATTAAGAAATCTTGATTGTTCTGCATATTTTTGCAAGTAGATTTTGTTCCTTTGTTGATACATAAGGCAAACAGGGGTAATTAAGGGTGGATTCATGGTTTTTGAATGATTTTGGTGGGAGATGAAGTAGGATAAAGTTGATTATACCAAATCTTTGAAGGAACTTCATAACAATGAACAAATCAATATAGAATACTTTAGAATAGTTAAGACATTCCTTCAACTGTAAGGTGTGATTTAGTGGAGGCCCAAATCAGCACATTTTCACATAATCTTTAAGACTCTAACATGAAGGATAGAATTGAAAGAATCAATTAAATACCAAAGTCTCTAATCAACCACACCTAAGGTACACCTAAAGACTTATAGATAATATTTATCAACAAATGACAGTGAATTGATTTTAAATTTGTTTATATCATCCAAGATGAAGGATCTTATTGAAATGAAATTAAAAATACCATTAAACTATCACAGGGATGAGATCCTATGTGATTTCACAAAGATTTCAATGTAAGATTGCAATAGGAATGAAAGAAACTATTTGTAGACATTATGAAACAAAGTAGACACAAATTGCTAGAGATTGGACACAAATTAATTTCAAAATTACTTAAATTCATCATCACAGGAAAGTTTCTAGAGAAATCTTAGTGCTCATTAATGGCTATACATCCTTAACCAACTTGAAATGATAGAAAATCTAACATAAAAGAAATAACATGGGCTTTGGTCTCTCACGAAGATGGCTTTCTAAAAATTTCTCTTAGGAATTCAAAATCGACCATTTGCAAGAGTATTCTTATTGCATTTATACATTTTTCGCACTCAATTTCCCCCAAAAGAAAGAATATTAGAGGGACCTTTGCTTATTAACCATTTTCTTCAAAAATCAACATTTTAACAAATTCAAATCCGAAAGCTACCAGGTGGACCAATTATGAACAGATCATGTTTCTTGGGCCCTCAACTAATGACTAGGATGTCATGCCACAACTTTTTGGCAATCCTTCTAATCATTCTGATTCTGTTATGTGAGAAATCCCCCTTTTAATCATTTTCTGGAGACTCTGCACAGCTAGATATGAAAGGTAATTCTTTTCTCTCTCGAGGCAACACCTTTTTCATCTTTTGTGCCTGCACTTTCATCATTTCATCCCTTTTCCCTCTCTTTCCTCTATAATTCTACCTCACATCCATTTCCTCTGGTAATTCCCATTTTTGTGAGTGCTTGAGTAATTCCTACTTCAAAATATCAACCATTAACAATCCTTGGACTCACAATTTAAGTTTCAAATCCATTCAATGACACCTTAAAAATAGAGATGACAAGGAATTTCATTAAATAACAATGAAAAAAGTACGTATTTGTGTCTTCAAGAGTCTTGGAGAAAAAATGGCAGAAAAACAGGTGAAATGCACAACAACCATTGATTTTGTCCCTTTTCCACTTTATATCATAGCCATCCACATGTTTCCTTAGCACAAGTGCAAAGGAGAAAGCACGAGGAAAATCCCAAATAAGCGCGAACCTTCCACGTGCCCTGGGCCCAAGAAAAATGCATTTTGGCCTTTGAAAAGTCTCATTGTAAAAAGGAGCCAGCTGGAAGCCTCCACATGTCTTCATGGTACTCTTTTGATATGGTGCCCAAAAATAGAGATACCAAATGAGTGCAGGCTCACCACGTGTCTCAATTAGGTAGACTTTGTTAAAAAGGTTGAAGGTTCAGTGGAAGGTGCCATGTGTCTAGGGTCCGAGACATTTTTCTTTAGCCATTGAAAATTCTAAGCAAAGGGAAGAGTGAGCGGAAGCCTCCAAGTGTCCTCCTAGCACTTCTTCAAAATAAAATTTAGGGGCCGTCCCCAAACAAGTGCGGTCCCTCCATGTGTCCCAAGCCTTTAGAAAGTTTCTTGAAAAGTCTAAATATGAGAAGAATTGGTAGAATCCTCCACGTTTCTTCATGTTGTAAATTTGAGATAGTGCCCAAGAGCAGAGACCCTTAATAAACACGGGCTCACCACGTGTCCCATGCCTTAGAAAATTGGTTTGAAAATTTTAAGTACAAAGTGGAGCCGGCGGAATCCTCCACATGTCTCCTTGTCACAATTGTTAAGGTGGGACCCTAAGGAAGATCCTCAAATGAGTGTCAACCCTCCACGTGTCCATGGTCTTGTCGACACTAAAATTTTCCTCCGTAATTTCTATTTCATTAATGTATGTATTAGGAATATGATGTTGTTAAGTATAATTAGTAGTAGCGTTTGATAGAAGATAACGGCACCATCAGTATGGTGCCACCAATAATGTGGAGTACGGTAACAGTCAAAGTACAATAGGAATGTTGTAAAAAGTAAATATTTGTTGTAAGTGGTCCGGTAATGTTAAAATGTCAAAGTTTGGGTAATTAGAGAAGTAGGGTCTACGTGATTAGGAATTAGAAATATTATATTGGTAATAAGGACAAGGAGTGAGGTCATAAATATTTTGTATATTTTATTTGTAAAAAGTCTAAAAATGTGGAACCCATGTAAAATGATAAGGTTTATCTTATCTTAAATGATAAGCTTACATGTACGAGATAAGAGTTAAGGTATGGAATATGATTCGTCAGTGGATTTCTTATCCTATCTTAGAGATAAGATGGATAAGCTGGAAGTTCTATAAATAGAGAGGCCACCCCCTCATTTAGCATAGAAGGAAGTAGTGAGAAATATTGTAGGAAGTGTGCGAAGGAAGCCATCAGTTTAAAGGTGTGTTGAAGAAGCCATTAAGAGGTGTAATTGTAAAGTTTCTCCCATAGTCTTGGTGAAAGGCAAGTGAAGTCAATAACACTTGAAGTACCTCATGGGTGAGATTGTAACAGTTTCATGTTAATATTATAATTTATTTTGATATTTCAGATTTGTCATCATTACGTCTTATCATAATCGATGGTATTCTTGTGTTATGTTGTTGTTTTGTTTCCAGATTACATCTACCAAACTAAAGGCTGTGTATTAGTAAATAATCATAGCATGAGGAGTTCCCGGTGAAGAATTATCATAGTGCCGGATTGGTGATGACTTTTTGGTTCCATTGCCGGGACCATTCCTCGTTGGTGGATTTTCTGGAGAGATATTCCCACTTAGTCAAAAATCAATTGGAGGGTAACCTTGTTTTTACTGTGCATAGTAGTTACCATGGTAAAGTCATTTTTGCTGGGAATAGTATTTACCGCAGTAAAGTCACTTTTTACCGTGAATAGTATTTACCGTAGTAACTTCACTTTTTACTGTGAATAGTGTTTACCACAGTAAAGTCAGTTTTTACTGCAGTAAGTCAAGTTTTACCATAATTTACCGTGGTCATTTCTATTTTACTATAGAAAGGTGTAAAGTCACTTTCTAGTATAGTGATTCCAATTATTTGTGCACATAAGTCTTGTTGATTGTACTTGTGGGTTGGTATTTCACGGTGGTTACTTTTGAAAATGGGAAAGATTCCTGTTTTTCAGCTCAATCTAATGAAGATGCTTCTTCTTTCATTCAAGAGTTTAAGTGATCTTGTATTTGTAATGGCCTTATAAGAAGGGAACAATGGACTGAATTTTTTCCTACCTTTTTGGATGGTTCAACACTTAGGTGGTTTGAAACACTAGGTGATAATATGAAAAATTCATGGGATTTATTAACTGAAAGTTTTCTTGAAGAATTTGGTGAGCAACAGAAATATGCAGATCTCATGATCAAGATCACAAAGCTATCCCAATGAGAGAAGGAGAAGATAAGGGATTATCATGCTCATGTTCTAGAGCTAAGGAGGAAGCTTGATGCCCAGATCCGGAAGGAAGGATTAGCGGATGGGTTGATGAATGGCATGGATAATCTCCTCTGTAAGCACTTCATTCTTGGGATGAAGCCAGAGATCAGACAACGAGTGAAGTATGACCACCCAAATACCATTGAACAAGCAAAGGAGATTGCAAGAAGGCAAGAAGAAAGCATGGAAGAGGAGCCCAAAGAAATTGTTGCTAAAGTAGAGCCTACACCAGCACCTTTGGTCTAGAATCCACAACCACTCCCGGTGAGCACAAATATTTCTCCTAGTACATCTACTGAGTATGAATATTTTCTCAAAAAGATGGGTCAGTTAACTATTAATCTTCTTCAAGGAAAGGAATTTAGTTCTCAGGGAGGAGATAGAGGTCCAAAAATAAATATTTCTAAAGTTTTATGTTATGGTTGTTATAAAAAGGGTCATTATAAGTATAATTTTCCAGATAGAGCTTCTACATCTGGTAAAGGAGATAATGATAAAGGAAAAGCACCTGTGAATTCTTTTGATGTAGTAGATAAGAGCAGAAATAATGAAGTAGATGTGTTTGTAACAAAAATAAAGAAAGAAAAAGATAATCAAGATGGAAATGATCCTAAGAAGATGAAAGAAAAACTAGTAAGAAACATAGGAGAAGAAAGTTGGGTGTGCAGATTTTCTCGATTTCACGGGGCAAGGACCATACTCCATCTTGGAAGATCTGTCCAAAAGGCCTGCAAATATTACATATGGTCAACTCTTGGCTATGTCTTCTGAGAAGAGGCGGGAGCTGCGAAGTGGACTCAATGCTTGACGAAGGAAGGAGGTTGAGGTCCCTGTTTTGGAGCGAGGCGGATCCCTATGCTCCATAAGCTAAGGTATTATGTAATGGTACTTCAATTCATGATGTCTTAGTTGATGGAGGTGCTGCGATTAATGTAAGGATCGAGTCACGTAATGAATATGTTGGGTTTAAAATTTGATCACCCTTCAACACTTATGTTAAGGTCATTAAATAAGGAAAAACTAAACCGAGAAGGTGTAGTTTCAAATGTGGCAATATCTGTTATGGGTGTTGTATGTGTGGTAGACTTTCAGGTGATGAAAAATGGTACTGTTGCGTACCCAATGCTGCTGGGAAGACCATGGATAAGGAGAGTTCATGCAAGAAACTACTGGAATGAAGGTTTCATGACACTTGGACGTGGTAGAGAGAGGGTGAAGATAAATGTGATCTCTCGACATCATAAAGCAGAACCTGTGGATTCAAGTGATGAAACTGATGATTAGACATCCTCTGATTACTCTAGTACCAGTGAAGTGGACACTAAAGATGAAGAAAGCGAGGTGGATGTTTCAGTCATGGATATCCTTCCAGTCACACCAACTCATGACCCTATAAAATTATCTGAAGAAGAAGTTGATGATCGTCTCCAACAAATAAAGATTGGTGATGTTGTGATGGAGAGTGAGAAGGAATCCTACCTCCATCTCTTTCGAAGGTACATACACCTATTCACTTTTGATTACAAGGAACTCCGTCGAGTAAGTTGGGTAGAACATTGTATTGAGCTGGTAGATGGTGTTAAGCCCATAAAGTAAATGCCATATAGAATGAATCCTAATTTTTCCAAGACTGTAAAAGAAGAAATAGATAAGTTGCTTGATGCAGGATTCATATTTGCTGTGGAGAATTCAGAATGGGTTTCTCCCATTGTGATCTCAATAAAAAAAGAATGGGAAGCTACGCATTTGTGTTGATTACAGGAAGCTCAACAAGGCAACAAAGAAGGATCATTACCCTCTTCCATTTTCAGATCAGATCTTGTATGAAGTAGCTAGCCAGGAGTGCTATAGTTTTGCTGATGGATATAGCGGCTACAACCAAGTTCGTATAGCAGAGAAAGATCGGCTAAAGACCATGTTCACCACTCCTTGGGGAACATTTTCTTATACAGTTATGCCTTTTGGGTTGTGTAATGCTCCAGCAACATTCCAGCGTTTAATGAATAGGATGTTTGAACCCTACATTGGGACCTTCATCAGAGTAATTCTGGATGATTTTTGCATCTATGGGAGCAAGTTGGACCACCGCACCAAATGGAGATAGTATTTCAAAGGTTATATGAAGCACAAGCCTCACTAAACCCTATAAAGTGTGTCTTTGGATGTTCTAAAGGCGTTTTGCTAGGGCATGTTGTATCCAGAGATGGTATTGGTATTGATCCCGATAAAGTTTCAAAATCAAAGATTTACCATTTCCTATTAATAGAAGTAAGTTGAGATAATTTTTAGGCCATGTGGGTTACTATAGAAGGTTCATCAAGAATTTCTCAAAGATTGCATGACCACTAACCCAGCTTCTTGAAGAAGGATGTTACTTATGAACCAGAAATAAGGCGCATGAAGCTTTTGGACAATCAAGGAAGCCCTGGTGTCTTCACCTGTTTTGAAGAATCTAGATTGGAGCAAGCCATTCATTGTGTACACTGATGACTCAGATGCAACACTAGGAAGTACTTTGAGCCAAAAGGATGAAAATGGGAATGAACATCCAATTTACTTTGGGAGTAGACAAATGAGCAAAGGCAGGTAAATTATACCAGAATCGAAAAAGAGGCTCGCTATCATTTTTATCAGAAAGAAGTTTAGAAATTACTTTCTAGGGCAAAAATTTATAGTTATAATAGATCATCAGGCTCTAAAATATATTGTAAATAAGCCTAACCCATCAGGGAGGATAGCAAGATGGATAATTTTTCTACAAGAATTTGAATTTGATATTATAGATAGGCTAGGAAAGAAGCATGTCAATGTAGATGCACTCTCTCGAGCCTATGATGGTTTAGGATCATCTTGTGATGATGATGATTTCCCAGATGCAGCATTGTTATCCCTTGACACAATCCCTAGTGAATACATAGATATTTGGAATTATCTGAATGAATTCAAGTTTCCTGATGGTGCCAATGCAAAGACTAAGAGAAAGATTACTCAAGCCAGTCGTCCATATTCTATTCTGCATGGAGTATTATTTCGAATAGGACCTGATGGATAGTATAAGAGGGTAGTTAGACGTGATCAAGGGAAGGAACTGCTAGAAGAATTCCACAATGGTACATGTGGAGGGCACTTCTCTGACAACTTACAACAAGAAGGATCTTGGATGCAAGTTATCACTAGCCCACTCTTTTTAAAGATTGTTATAATTATTGTAAGACATGTGATATTTGTCAAACACATGGTAACCGTAAGACTTCATCAGCTCCATTATGTCCTATTCTTCCCCTTGGTCCCTTTGAAAAGTGGGGAATAGACATTGTAGGTCCACTTCCAACTACATCACGCCAAAATAAGTATATTGTAGTTGCCACAAATTATTTAACCAAGTGGGTTAAAGCTAGGCCATTGAAAACAACTTCCATGGATGAAGTGGCAAGGTTCATGTATGAACGCATTGTCACCGATTTGGTTGCCCATTAGAAATTGTAATGCATCAAGGAAGCCACTTCATTAATGAGGTGGTAGAAGCCCTAGTCAATAAGTTTTCTATTAAGCACAAGAAGGCAACAACATACAAGCCAAGCACAAATGGACAGGTGGAATGAACAAATTTTGTGTTGTGTCAAATTCTAGCAAAAGATGCAGCCTTGCAGGTACATAAATGGGATAAAAGGATTCATGTAATATTGTGGGCATATAGGGCAACATCAAAGTCAGCAACAGGATACTCCCCATTTTAGTTGGCCTATGGCATTGATCCAGTTCTTCCTATTGAGTTTGATATTCCCACTGTGAGAGTTATGAAAAATGAAAGGATGGATGAAAGTGATTCAATAAAAAGGTTGGTACATCTTCATTTGTTGGAGGAAATGAGAGAAATAGCAAAGGATACAAGCCATAAGAAGAAAATGAAGCGAAGGAATACTTTGATCAAAATATCCAAAGTGGTCTCCATTTCATGTAAATGACTTGGTTCTAGTATATGATTCCACATACAAAAAAAAAAAGACAGAAAAATTTCTTCCAAAATGGGTGGGGCCCTACAAAATAGCAGAAATTGTGCATGAAAATGGTACGCGTCTTAATGGAGGAATTGGATGGCACTCCCATTACGAAATGGGTCAACCACGAAAAGTTGAATATTTTCCAAGCACCAGAATAGTCTACTCCAAGGACGGAGTAGAAGCTAGGAAGGGGGAAGATGTCGACACTAAAATTTTTCTCCGTAATTTCTATTTCATTAATGTATGTATTAGGAATATGATGTTGTTAAGTATAATTAGTAGTAGCGTCGATAGAAGATAACAAAGTCTGTCGATGCGGCCGCCAATAATGTGGAGTACGGTAACAGTCAAAGTACAATAGGAATGTTGTAAAAAGTAAATATTTGTCGTAAGTGGTCCGGTAATGTTAAAATGTCAAAGTTTGGGTAATTAGAGAAGTAGGGTCTACATGATTAGGAATTAGAAATATTATATTGGTAATAAGGACAAGGAGTGAGGTCATAAATATTTTGTATATTTTATTTGTAAAAAGTCTAAAAATGTGGAACCCATGTAAAATGATAAGGTTTATCTTATCTTAAAAGATAAGCTTACATGTACGAGATAAGAGTTAAGGTATGGAATATGATTCGTCATCGAGTGGATTTCTTATCCTATCTTAGATATAAGATGGATAATCCTGGAAGTTCTATAAATAGAGAGCCCACCCCCTCATTTAGCATAGAAGGAAGTAGTGAGAAATATTGTAGGAAGTGTGCGAAGGAAGCCATCAGTTTAAAGGTGTGTTGAAGAAGCCATTAAGAGGTGTAATTGTAAAGTTTCTCCCATAGTCTTGGTGAAAGGAAAGTGAAGTCAATAACACTTGAAGTACCTCATGGGTGAGATTGTAACAGTTTCATGTTAATATTATAATTTACTTTGATATTTCAAATTTGTCATCATTCTGTCTTATCATAATCGATGGTATTCTTGTGTTATGTTGTTTTTTTGTTTCAGATTACATCCACCAAACTAAAAGTGTGCATTAGTAAATAATCATAGCACGAGGATTTCCCGGTGAAGAATTATCATAGTGCCGGATTGGTGATGACATGATCTACCAAAATTATACGCTACATGAAATTTTTTTCTAAGTCTAGGAAAAGTAGTGGAAACCTCCACGTGTCCCCAGCGTAACTCCAAGGCCAAACCAAAGGAAAATTTTCAAATGAGAATCATTCCTCTACATGGACAAGTTTTGGGTGGAAGCGAGCCTTAGAATTTTTAAAGTGTCAAGAGATGACTAGGAAAAATACACCCATCAAACCATAAAATGTAGGAAAATCACCATTTGAGCCCGGAAATGAATCTTTCTTCACGGATAAAGAATTTATAAATGTTATAAGGATTTAATATGATCCTATGAACTACATCTAATCATGTTTCTACATGTATTTGGGAAATAAATGATAGGGAAAAAAAATGTGACTGTGGAAAATGAAAGGAAAGGAAAAACCTAAGTTTTACGCCCAAGTTCTGAACTTTTCACACGGAAAGAGGAACGAAACACAAATTATGGATTTTTAAGTGATCCTCAACCAAGGAAGGGACTGATCATGGTAACCAAATGGAGTAAAAAGTCTTCAAGCATCAATATGAATGATAGAAAGCATGACAGAGGCTGCAAACTGAGGAATTTCAATGACAAACGGGGCGAGACTAATTTGAGCACCAACACCTATCATGTCATTATTTCTACCTATCCTTCTAAATATTTAGGATCCAACGTGTAATAATGCACCACTCATCTAATTGCATTAGTTTATTAATGTGCTCTTGAATATCTTGTTCATCATCTAGTCAAACTACACGCATAATACGCAGGATGGAAACATGAATTCAAATAGTAATATCACCTCTGCACCAAACACCAACTGAAAGGGTGTGGCTTTGTTAAATATTTTATAAGTGGTCTTATAATACCAAAGTAAAATTGACGATTTATCATTCTAATCCTTCCTTCCAACATCATATATATTCGTAAGAGTTTTTCCCAAAATCTTGTTGAATGCTTTTGTAGTAAAATTAGCTTGAGGGTGATAAGGGGTGGTTTTATAGTGCCTTTGCCATAAACTCTTCTAACAAAATTTTGATTATCTCATTTAAGAAATGAGTCCCTTTATCACTGGTCAAGCTTAATGGGCAGCCATACCTGATAATTATGTTCTCCCATAGGAACCTTTACGTTGTCGATGTAGTGCAATCCTTCATGTATAGCCTCTTCGCCCACCGTGTCAAATAATCTATGCATGTAATAATATAGCGCACACTTTGGTATTGCACATGGGTTATGAAATAGGTCCTACAAATTCAATGACACACTTATCAAAATATTCCACACTCATAATGGGTCTCAAAGGCATCTCATCTCTATGCCCAGGATTTCTAATGCACTAAAAATGATCACATGCTTTCACATAATCCTTGGTGTCCTTGTACAAAGTCTCCCACAAAAATCCAACCATCAAGATCTTGCACATAGTAGCATCACTTGTATAATTTCCTCCTGCTATTCCACCATGATCCTCCTCCATAATTTCTTCATGCTCATGTTCAAGAACACACTGATGCAAGAACGCGTTGTGTCTAAAGCTTGTACAAATCTTCTCCAATTAGCTAATAAGGTGTTACATGTAGAGCAAGATAATTTTTTTCTAATGTATTTATTCCTCCAGGTGCTACTTCTATGTACAAAAACATGTCTATATCTTCCAAATATGCAAATGCATGGTACAACCTGAAAATCTATTCATCGGGCATAGTTTCTTCAACACTCTATGCATCCTTACCATAATTGATCCTTAATAGATGGTTAGGACCTGAATTTGTCTTTCTTGGCTTCACAATTAATGTGAAATCAAACTCCTAAAATAAAAGTATCCACATATAGATGTGTCCTTACAAAATGAGATTGTTTACCAAGTACTTTAGCACCATGCGATATGTATAGAAGATAAATGGAGTAGTCAACAAGTATTGATGAAACATGTGAAAGATGTAGATCATGGACAAGGCATTGCATTGAATGGTAGTATAATTTTTCTCTACTGGTGTCAAATTCTTGTTTGTAAAGCATATAGGATGATTCAAAAATCCTTCCTAGGCTCTGCCAAAACTATTCTGTGGTCAGTACGGCAGGCATTGACACAAACATGAAAGGTTTTGGTCTAAGAAGGAAGAAAGAAATAGGTTCAATGGTTAATCTTTCCTTCAAAGTATTAAACACCTACTACTACATGTCACCCCAAGAAAAATTTCTTTTCACTTTAAGAAAATCTTCTAGGGGCACGAAAATCTTTGCATATCCCTTGATAAATTTTATATAATAACCAGTATGCCCTAAAAATTTGTGCACTTCACTTTGATTGGTAGGTTATTCTAAACCCAATATAAAAACTATCTAGGATGGGTCTACCAATAATCCTTCCTTACATATGATGTGCTCAAGTAGAGTTCCAAAGGGTGTAGCAAAGATACACTTCTTAATGTTGAGAGAAATTTTCAATCACAGTGCATCTCTCAAACATGAGACTTAATTTATCACAAAGTGATCCTTAACCAAACCATAGAAAATCATGTCATATGAATATACCTATGATAACTTGTGAATAAAACCCTAAGATTCTGTAGAATAATGCACGATAAAACCATCGTCGCATTCTTAAATCCAAAAGGCATAAATGTATATGTAAAGCTTCCCACTTAGTAGTGAAAGTGGTATTTTCTGGTCTTCTCCGCATAATGCAACCATGATGATATCTTGAAAATCCATCTATAAAATATTATATCTCGTTCCTTGCAACTCCCTCAAGGATCTCTTTCATTAATGGGGTGGGAAAAGGATCTATAACACATATAAAATTGAGTTCCTTGTAATCCACACAAATCTTAATCCTCGCATCTTTATTTATGCTTATAAACATAGGGATAACCCACTTAGAATCCTCAAAAGGCTCAATAATTCCATATTTAAGAATTTTATCAATATCCTCCTTCACTTTCACATGTAGGTTAGGATTAATCCTATAAGGCCTCTTACTAACTGGATGTTTTCCCTCTTTCAACTTGATCTTAATCTCTCTTAACGAGGGTGGATTCCCTTTAAATCATAATAGCCTCATAGAAATAAATCTTGGAAGTCACGTAAAAGCTCGATGACCTTTACGACCTCTTGTTATGACCAATAATATCAGTGCCAATGTTTACCTTCTTTATTCTAATAGGTGCATGGTAAGCACGAGCCTTCTCATATACTATATCCATCACTTCAAGTGTACCTTTTATATGAATAAGCTCCATATTCGCAACCTCTTCATCATCAATGAGGTATACCATTTTACCCTTTTCTTTCTCATTCTAGGTACGACCCAATTGTAACTTTTCTATTTCCTTAGTATCTAGGCATGCCATAGCATTAGGTTCTCCAATCAACTCAAGCGAGAGCTCTTTGTAATTTCCCTCTTTCTTGAATAATTTTATTGAATACCTTTTTCCCTTTTTCTACCCAACTGGACAAAGGGTGAGTTCAAGGGTGACTTAGTTTTATTAATTTTATGATATTATGCTTAAAATAAAATAAATTATCACTAAAGCACATATAATGAAGTAATAGACTTAATAAGTGACTTTGACTTAGGAAAGTACATGGAAATAAATTAATAAATTATTGAATGTGATTTCTAGGAGAAAAGTATGAATTGCCTTGGGATGTGATTAAATAAGCCAAAAGTGTAACTTTCCTTAGGAATAGAGAAAATTAATTTAAAATAAATTATATTCTTTGGGAAAAGTGTGAATTGTGCTTTGGATTAATTCACATTATTATTGTTTTCTTTCTCATCGATTGGAGCTTACAACATTCCAAAAAAATCCAAGGATGAAAACCTTGTGGATTGTTCCTCTTGTGGAAGAAAACCCTAGGAGAAGTGAGAGGGGTTCCTATTCAGGGAGCTTCAATGTATTCTCATGTTTTGTTTATCATTCCATCAAGTATCGAAAGATAAATAAATTGTAGAGTTGAGCATTCAAACAACTTCTAGAGTGGGGTGATTTATTCTACAGTTGTTTTATGCAATATCGAGCCTAGATCCAAGACAATGTGTTATATATATATATATATATATAAAAAAAATCAAGAAACAAGGTTTGTTATATTTTAGTGGTATCAAAGTAGTGCATTCTCCCATCTTGTGTGGGAAGGTACCGAGTTTTTATTTTAAAAAAATAATATTGAATACAATCAAGAAAGGCTAGACAACACAAATATTACACATGGAGATGAACATGACTTGAGGCTACTTTTAAAACAAGTGTCAAGGTTGAAATTATAGGTGATAGACAGGAAGTCCTCCCCAATATGAGAAGGAATTTCTAGATAGATAACTTATCGAGACTATGGTAGCCACTTAACAAAGAGCTTGATTCAGTCCATGGAGTGTATCGGTTCTACTCTAGACAAGTTGGTCTTGGATAGGCCAAGAGATAGACATGACAGGAGAGACAAGTCCATATCGGTTGCCGCCGTAGTCATAAGGGGCACAAAAGATCACCTTTGGAGATTGGTAATGTGAGGGGAACACCTTGCTGTGAGAGGAGGCCTATCCAGACAACAAATAGGTCTATACAACCTATGTTTTTTCCTAGAGAAGATCTGCCAGAGATTGACATTCCTCCTAAGGAAGTAACCTTACAAGATAATGTTATGGTATCTAGTGATGAGTGGAGGATTTTACCACAACATGTGAGGGATTTTCTTATTTTTTGGTATTATTATAAAAGGAGGGATAACTTGAGGGTTAGATAGGATAAGAGGCCTAGATTATAGCAAAAAAGGGAGCTGAAGTAGGTTACCAATAAGGTGACTGTTTCCATTTTTTTAGTAACAAAAATATAAGTGCCAAGGATTGGATTCTTCAACACAACACATATCTTACCCTCAAGTGCATGCAGGAACAAGAGGCTATACGTTTTCCTACTCTATGCCTTAAGGGTGTAGCTCATGATTGGTGGCATCATGGGTTGGTTACATAGAACTATAATCTTCTACGCTTTTTTACAAAGAGTTCAAAGAGAGACTCAAGCAAGATTTGATTGCGGGATGTGGAGTTGTACTATAGGGACTTAGATAAGTTCCAATAGATGAGACATGTTGATTCATACATCAATAAGTTCCAACGCGTAGTAGTGATGGTTCCAGAGATGTTGGAAATGCGTGTGGTGATGATCTTTATAGAAGGACTACATGATAGATTAAGGGGTTTTGTCAAGGCTCTTAAGCCTGGAACTTTGCATGAGGCCATTTAGACAACATTTTATTTAGACACTACTCCTTCATTTCAGCCCCAAAAGAAAAATGTCAAGAATGAAAAACTAGAGCAACATGAAAGTGAGCATCCCACTTCAAAGGTTGAATCTACACCAAAGATGGACCTTGAAACGAAGAATGACCTTCGTAGAAAAAAATTATGTTTTCATTGCAAAGATCCTTGGGGACTGGGTCATAGGTGTCTTGGAAAGGGTAAGATACATCTCATTGAGGTTGTTTCAGATGTGGATGATGATACTACTTCAGAAAATGAATAGGGGTAACCAACACCAAATATTGAAAATGATGGTAGAATCACTTATCTTTCAAGAGCACCAAGGTATAAGACATTCATGTTAGAAGGTACAATGTTCAGGTGTAAGGTCATGGCACTTCTTCATAGTAGATCTACACATAATTTCATAGATGAAGGTTTGGTGATCAAAAGATGTTTACATTGTTATAATTTTTAGGTCTTTGATATGACTACAATAGGTGGTTTGAGCATTCCTTGCAAGAAGAAATTAAAGCAAGTTAGCATTCTATTTGTTGGGTATAAAATTTGTGATGAATTCTATGTTATTGAATTGAAGGATAAAAATGTTGTGTTTGGTATGCAATGGCTACATTCACTAGGAAAATTCATCCATGATTTGCAAGCTATGGATTTGAGTTTCCATCATGAAGGGGAGAAAGTCACCATGAGAGTAGACAAATACACATTGCCCCATCAAATGAAAACTAAGTCTATGATAATTATGGACATAAAATCATCTTGTGAAGATAGCTATGAGGATTTTTCACTACATATCAGTATGGGATAGAAATACCATGGTGAATATTATGGAAAATTAGAGGCATACTTGAGGAGGATTGTGGCACTTTTTATGAGTATGTTGCACAAGTTCTATTTTTCACACTTTGAGTAGTTTAGCATAGTGCATATGAAGTCATTAAAAATATTAGGTTGATTTGGGATCCGAGACTTGATTGATTTTCAGATCTGATTTTGCTTGTGGGAAAGCAATCTCGGGAAGGGAGGACTATAATGTCCCTCTTTCTTGAATAATTTTATCGAAGACCTTTGGCCCTTTTTTTACTACCCGACAGCCAAAGCGTGAGTTTAAGGGTGACTTAGGTTTATTAATTTTATTATATTGTGCTTAAACTAAAATAAATTATCACTAAAGCACATATAATGAATTAATAGACTTAATAAGTGACTTCGACTTAGGAAAGTACATGGGAATAAATTAATAAATTATTTAATGTGCTTTCCTAGGAAAAAAGTGTGACTTTCCTTGGATGTGATTAAATAAGCCAAAAAGTGTGACTTGCCTTGGGAATGGAGAAAATTAATTAAAAATAAATTATATTCCTTGGGAAAAGTGTGACTTGCATTTTGGAAGGGTTTTTGGCTTATAAGGGAAAAGTGTGACTTGTGCCGGCATTCATTCAAATTATTATTATTTTCTTTCTAGATAGTTGGAGCTTGAACTTTCTAGAAAAATCCAAGGACAAAAAAACTTTGGATTAATCCTTTTGTGGATGAAAACCTTGGGAGAAGTGAAAGGGGTTACTATTCAGGGATCTTGATTATATTAATTGGTTTTGTTTATCATTTTGGTAGTATCGATTTAAAGATAAATGAATTACGAGGTGAGCATTTAGACAAATTCCGTGAGTGGGGCAACTTATTCTATAGTTGTTTTATGTATTATATGAGTATATATCCAAGAAAGAGTGGTATATATATATAAATAATTAGGAAAAAGAAATTGGGATCTTTCACTCTTCTCGCCTTTACACCATCTCGTAGACGCCCAAAATTGGGTCACAACCCTCTAAACCCCTTCGATTAATTAATTCCCCCACCATGCCCACTTACACACATTTTAATTAATATAATTACAAAAATTAAGTTAATCATCTACTTCACCTCTCCACCTCATCCTAGACCTATTCCAACCCTATTCATTACCTAAGACAGTCCCCACTTCCCTTAACCAACCAAGACTTATTCTAACCATAATATTAATTGCCTACTATCTTTGTAATTACTCTCCCACTCCCTTTAGTTTCATTTCACACTTTTGACGTGAAACAAAAATAAAGATCACGCTAAATTTAGTAAGGATTAGAATATTTTTAGCAACTATGACCTGTTCTCCTTAACTGGCGCCAGTTATTCCTCGACTGGTTCCAAATCACCTAACTATCGTCGCTTACCTTAAACAAGAGTTTCTAACTCGTTGTTCAGGTTCTAAATCTAGTTTTATAGCTCTTGCAAATGTGCATACCGAATCTCAATGTTTTAAGTGATCTTGCAACATACTAGAGACACTTACAGTGTTCGAGATACCACAAAGTTCATCACGAGATTGATCTAGAGCTCTAGTGCACTCACAGGGAAGCATCGTGTCCTCCTGCCACTACTACATTCATTCTAGATGACAGCCTCCTACAACTATCAAGCACCACCTACTTTCTACCTACATTCCTTTAGTAAGTATTATTTCTTCTTTGTCATTAGTTTCATTATATTATCTATTTACTATTTATCTATTTCATTTTACCAACTCCCATACCTAGATCTCTCCTACAACACCTTCATCTAACCATTTTCCCACAGAACCTCCATATCTTGCCCAAATACCATTCTTATGATCTCTGAGTCTTTCCAGGTGATCCCAACACCTCACCCAAACCTTCCCAACTCTATGTGAAATCACAAAGAGTTCACAAAACCTTATTTTTAATATTCTTACTTAATTTCCCTTATCGACACTGTCACCCAATCGATGTTGGTTCATTATGAGTACCAAAATGGGTCACCTAATCGATAACGATCTCTCGTGATCGTAATATTTACAAACCGAAAGCTCATATATCTTTCCGAAAACCCATAACCTAAGCAAAGCTTCTTCATACCTCATTTACAACCTCTTTCACACCTACGGACCTTTAACCACCTACCACCCTTAGTGGATGTAGTCTTGTATGCATTTACTATACTAGATTTGAATTATTGTGCTTGTGTAGGATACCAAAACTATACAAATCTAGTAGGCCTATTTATTTTCTATTATTATTATCATCTAAATTGTTTTAAAAGTAGATTAATGGCCTTATAGAAAGCATCCCACTTCCAAGATCTAGATTTTGTTAGTGCAATCCACCAATTGTTGTTTTAATCCTATTTTGTCGTCTTGATTTCTATTTCAGGTCATTCCTCATAGCCAAAGGGAAGCTCTCACAATCATCTTGGTCAACATTCTACACATGCACACTATCTACATAATCCCAAGTATTCCTCCTCGACCTTACCCTTATCTATTTTATCCCTACATTTGTAATGAAATATTTTGGCACATCCGGTGGGACCCTATCTTTGGGGTTCTTTACCTTTTTCATTTTAGGGAATATCTATGTGTTTCTTTATATCTGAAAAGTTCACATTAAATTTCTCCTTGGAAACCTTCTCTTCTTTCTATTTGTCTAAACAAAATTCATTCTTTGGTGCTTAAAAATAACATTTCTTCTTCTTTTCTTTTGTATTGCATCTAGTGAAAGAGAATTCCTCTTCTTGTTCTCCACTTGCTACATCAAATTTCATTGTCAATTTGGGTTTTAAAAATCTATGCATTTCATCCTTGTGATTATTGCATTAGATCACCTAAATTTTATTTGCAATCTATATACTGGAGGTCATGACCAATTGATGATTGGTGGGAATTAATCATAGTTCACACTTTGTGCACACACACCCCTATCTAAATCACTTTAACAATTTACTCATTTCTTAAACATCTTCCTTCCTAGTAGTTATCGTCAAAGATTAATAACTTGTTGACGGTGGATCCAGCTGGTGTTTTGGCCAGTCATCATATCATAGTTTGGACCTCACAGCGTCGAGAAGTATATATTGGGGAAAATTTAACCAAAAAAACCTGATACCAGCCATAAATTTATTATAGAGCACCTTTGTTCATCAAAAACACTACTCTATTCATAGTCAATTTAAAAGGCATAAGAACATAAAAATATGGTGCCTAGGATTTACATGTTTTCTAGTTTTTACCTCGATTTGTATTTTGAGTTGTAAGAATGATTCTTCTCTTTTTATTTTATTTCACACTCCACAACCATGTTGGAACATAACGATTAAGTGGTCTAGCCAACCCTTAATATATACGGGTCCATCACTAATACATAGGTTAATATTTAATAATATGAAATATTTATATTTATATTATTAAATATGCTAACCTAGGTATATACTTTAGGTTAAATATTTAATATCATGAAATGATTATATTTCTAATATTAAATATTATAAACGTAGGTGTATACGTCAATCATTTTAGGTTGAAAAGGTGGGTCGGAGACATACTTGATCACCTTATGTAAAAATGACTTCAGATCCTCATTTGATGTTTTCGGAAATATATCAAAGGTGTGCAAATCAAGTGATTTAGTTTTACCCTTGGTAAATAGGGTTTTAAAGGAGGAGGTGATCTTCTTGGATGTAAAATAATTTCTCTCGAAGTAAAAGTTTATTTTCAAAGTGGTTTTTACCATATTGGGGTTTTTCACTATAAATACTATGTCACACGAGTTATTTATTTCTTGTAAGTATTTCTTTATTTACTTATGTTATTATGTAATGTTTATTTATATATTTATTGTAACATTATATAATAGGTAAGTTTATTAAATCCAGATTTATTAGAATCCTCAAATTCTAACATGGTAACAAAGCGAGGTAAATTAAATAAATTAAGATCAAATGTTGTGTATTTTACTTATTTAATTTGTACAGCTTTTTTTTTTTTTCAACTATCTTGGAAGGGCATTTAAAATAACCTACCCCTTCTTTCCATTGTGTAACCTAAAAGTTTTGCTTTGTGAAAAATCAAGGTGAATTCACAAGTGGAAAATTTGAAAATTTCTTACCTTCTGTGAAAACTTGTGTACAGGTAAGGGTAAAATATTTGAAATATTTTTTTCTATAGTTTTAATATGTGCAGGTTAAAAAGATATTCAAAATAAAAACACAAAGTTAAATACAAGAAAAAGGAGACAAGCTCCATAGAAATAGGATTTTCAATTTATTTCATTGGTAGGGTGAAAGTAATTCTCCCCTCTATAAATCTCCAGGTTAACTTGTATTTTTTTCATGTGGAATCATGCCCCTTGGTAAAATTCATTT
Source organism: Taxus wallichiana var. yunnanensis (assembly GCA_018340775.1). NCBI lineage: Eukaryota > Viridiplantae > Streptophyta > Pinopsida > Cupressales > Taxaceae > Taxus > Taxus wallichiana. The sequence continues at coordinate 68,408,445 of CM031235.1, read as the reverse complement.
ACTATTTTAACCTTATTGTGTTTTCAAAAGTAATCTATGTGTGTCATTTGGACTCCTTTAATAAGATTCGATTTGAAAAACTATAGTTTATAGTTAATCTATAACTATATCCTATATAATTTGAAAACTATATTATTATTTTTAAATAAAAATATATATAATATAGAATAAGGTTTATATAATAATTTATATAAACATCATATTAAATTTTGATATATTTTTGAAAAAAATATTAAAAGCTTTAAACTGTATTAAAATTACATGGGATTGGGGAAGAGTCAACAGACCATATTCTAAGCCTAAGTTTAAATCATATTTAAACTTAACTTATAAATCTAGGCATATATAGTTTTAAAAAAGGAAACAAACCTAAGTTTGAATCATATTTTATATATATGGTTAGTTTAAACCGCTTAAAATATAAATTTTATTAGATTTGGTCTATATATGTTTTAAAAAAAAAAAACCTAAGTGCTTACTTTTTTTTAGTAAGGGGGCCATGTTTATTGCTTGGCCATGAAGGGATTATTTTTAAATATTAATACTTATTAAATAAAACCTAAACATGTATCCCTAACCATTTATATTATCTATGTAAAGGGGTGGACCTATTCGATTATATCTTATAGTTTATAAAAATATATAAATAAAACTATTTAAAGGTTTTCTTTTATATAAGAGTGGGAGTGGAGAATAAAATGAGATAATATCTCAAGTATAAATGTAGAATTTTCAGTATAAATAAAGATTTATTTTTTTAACTTATTTTTGGTGGTCCACATGAAGTGTGAAAATATTTGTGGATATAGCCACATAAAAGTTTCAAATATTTTAGCTTGTAGGAATTATATAAAATATTTTGTAATCTTTCCATAGTTTTAAATGTGTGTAAGGTAGAATTAAGAGTAAATGAAGGAAGGATACAAGATTCATGAAAATAGGAATTTCAATTTATTTCATTAGCCAGTGAAATTACTTGTTCCTCTCGTAAAATATGCAGTCAATCTGTACTCTCATAAATCTACTTATACCTGTAAAATTCTTTTAACTTGGTCTATGTCCTTTAAATCTCTTTAATAAGAGTTGTGTTTTTATATAAAAACTATTATAGTTTATAATTTTTATGAACTATATGTTGTTTTTCATTTACATTCTATAAACTATATACCTTTTTTTTTAAAATATATATATATATATATATTTTTACATTATAAGTTAGAATAGTTTATTATAATGTATTAAAATATAACCTCCTAATATTATATAGAATATTTTTTAGAATTTCACATTCTAGAAATACACAAAGAAGTTTTGGCTTCATTAAATTTGATGGTCAAATGACCATCAAGGTAGACCAAACATAAGACAATATGACGGTAATTTAGACATCAAATTTAAGCTCGTAGGTTCCAAAAACTTTCATTGTGTTAAAATTTATGGTCAAATGACCATCATGACAAACCAAAAAAAAGCCATTATGACGGTCATTTAGATGTCAAATTTAAGTTGGTTGGATCTTTGTCTTTATTTATGTTTTTTCCGAAATTTGATGTTCTTATGCATTCTTAGGGGTCTCTTCTTCACTTCTATATGGTCGGAAATATTTTTTATATAAATATGGGGTATAATGCAAAGCCCTTTGTATTTGGGGTTATTATTCGATCATGGGAGGTTAATTTTTATGCATTGTAATGACATAATTAGTTATGATCAAATAGTTTCTTTAGGTCTATAAAATTTAGATCCTATTCTATTAAAAGGGTTGTCTTCTTCTTTTGAAGTTACTTCATTAAATGCTTCTAAATGACGGTTTTGATTCTGATTTAATAAATGGTTATAATGAAGTTTTGATGTTATAGATTTTTTTGAAACTTTTGTCTTCCTAGATAAGATATTAAATTTGATTCAATCTATGTTAGAAAGTTTAAATCCTATTAACCTTAGGAAAATGACTAGAAGTCATCATATGTACCATGCATAATTACCTTGTATGAACCTGATCCGTGAAGTATTATAGGGTCTAGGTGGATATACAAAGTAAAATATAATGATGATGTTAGTATTAACAAAAATTTAGACTTGTTGTTGGAAGTTTAACTTAGAAACCTGCTATTGATTATGTTGAGACATTTGCCCCTATAGCTAAAATGAGTACTTATTAGGGCCTTATTTATAATTTCCACTCAGTTTGGGTGGGAAATCCACTAAATAGATAATAAAAATGTTTGTTTTGAATTGTGATTTAAAAGAAGAACTTTACATGTTTCAACCTAAAGGATTTGAAAAAACTAGTAAATAAAACTATGTTTGTAAGTTGATAAATCTTTGTATGGTTTAAAACAAGCTCTTAGAGCTTGGTATGCAAAAAGTGTTTCCTTTTTTGAAATTTTAGGTTTTGTTAATTGTTTGTCTCACAATGATATATTCATTAAGCAATAAGACTCACATATTATCATTAAATATATATACGTTGATGATTTTCTTATGTCTGTGTAACAATTATGTAGTAATTCATAGGATTAAAGAGAAATTGAAGAATTACTTTGAAATGAATGAGTTAGGTCTCTCACATCATGTTCTTATATGAATGTATTTCATTCTATTGTTATTGTAAAAAAACAATAAGCAACCATTATATTGAAAAAAAAATTATGATTGATTGTAAACCATTTTCTACTTCAATGGAAGTTGGAATAAATATTGATCTTATTTTACGTATGTTGTTAGTTGATAATTTGATATATATAAATATAACTAGATTAAATATTTCCTATACATTAGGAATTACTTCAAGGTTTATGTAGGAACCTTTTTTAGAGATCATAAAAATCTTGTAAAACAAATTTCTAGAAATATTAAAGGAAAAATCAATTATGAGTTCCATTATACTAAGAATGAAAATACTATTATATATGGATTTTGTGAATCTAACCATACTGATGTTGTGTTTTAAAATATGCTAGATATATGTTCAATTTTTTTGGTGTAGGAACCATTACTTAGAACAACAAATGCAATCAATAGTCTCCATTTATTCTACTGAGGTAGAGAATTACAATGGAAGAAGTAAAGAAGATATGTGGCTGTAGCGGCTATTGGTAGATATACACATGGAAGCTAAAGGAAGTATTCCTCTTCTATGTGGTGGTTAGAGTTGTATTACTCTTGATTAAGAATATAATTCAACATCAAAGGATGAATCACATTGAGATACATATACGCTTCACTCATGAGAAGGTGCTAAGTGATGAGATAAATCTCAAGTTCGTGTTGAATTAAGAGTAGGTTGCTGACATCTTCACAAAGTCCCTGAGTGCTGCAAAGTTTTGTCACTTTCATGAAAAACTTGGATTTTCAGAGTTTTCATTGAGGGGGAGTGTGCATGAAAATGTCACCTCCTAATAGAACTTGGTTTTTGTAAAAAGACCTTTGGGCATTTGTATAAGACCTTTGAGAAAGTGTAAAAATACCTTCGGGCATGTATACCTCCTTAGATTCTTTTTGAGAAAGAAGTGTAGAAATATATTAAAGGAGGTCTTCATTAAACTCTTTAGTGCTATTAAGTTTACTGGTAAACATCTAGTACAAGCATATTGTGAAGGAGGTCCTTGGTTGTAAAAGAATACTATATACTTGGGTTCAATAACCTTTTATAAGAACTTGTTAGAACATGTAAAACTCACAAATCATACTTAGCCATTGATCATGGGATGATCTTTGGGATTCTAAATTATTTTTACCAAAAGGTAAATTGAGTATGATGAAGATTTTATAATTCCTTCAAACCAATATGCTAGCCTAAAACCTTTATGGTTTAAGGATTGTAAATCTGTAGTGTACCATGGGAAGGTAATCTATTGGCATATGTTATGTTATCCCACTTAACATTAAGCGGGAGTTTTGGAACATAATGATTAAGTGGTCCGCCAACCCTTAATGTATATGGGTCCATGACTAATATATAGATTAATATTTAATAATATGAAATATTCATATTTCTATTATTAAATATGATAACTTTGGTATATACTTTAGGTTAAATATTTAATATCGTTAAATGATTATATTTATAATATTAAATATTATAAACCTAGGTGTATGTGTCAACCATTTTAGGTTGAAAAGGACTTTAGGTCCTCATTTGATATTTTGGGAAATATATCAAAGGTGTGCAAATCAAGTGATTATGTTTTACCCTTGGTAAATAGGGTTTTAAAGGAAGAGGTGATTTTACTTGGATGTAAAATAAGTTCTCTCAAGCAAAAAGTTATTTTTAAAGTGGTTTTTACCCTCTTGGGGTTTTCCACTACAAATACTGTGTCACCTATATTATTTATTTTCTGTAAGTATTTATTTATTAACTTATGTTATGATGTAATGTTTATTTAAATATTTATCGTAACATTATATAATATGTAAGTTGATTAAATCAGTATTTATTAGAATCCTCAAATTCTAACAAACCATAGTTGGTATACTTTGACTTTTTCCGAGTGTGATAGGACATAATTTTTTCATATTCAACTAAATTGGGTTGGATTTTATTTGACTTAAATAACTCTAAATTTAAAACTTTCTTAAGTTTATCAAATTTCTCGATCAACATCGGTCTAAAGAACCGAGTCGGTTCCATTATCATACCATCACCGATTACCCAACCGATATTGGTCTCTATTTTTTTATTATCCTATCAAAAATAGCTTCAATATAAAATTTACGCTTTTTGTCACTTCTTATGTTCTTGTTTCTTTTGATACACTCATTTCTGAGTCTCTATCACCACTTACAGAACCTTGTTTCACCTATTTTGTACCTTTCTTATCCATATTTTAAAAATATTTTATATCCACAAGAATGTCGATATCATTATTGCCATTGGTTCATCTTCCCACTTTGAACCGGTTACTCGACCGACATCGGTGTTTGTGTTTTGATTTTCCTATCAAATGAATAACTTATCATCATTTTCTAGATTCTTCCTACTTCCTCTTTCTATTTTTTGTAGCATTTTCAGAGCTCATACTACCTATTCTTTCATTATTCACATGGTTTTGACTTTTTGGAAAACCAACACCCTGGTCTTTCACATCAATCATCAACCATTACCTCCTAGCCCATCATCACCATATATTTCATCACCAATGGACCGTAATGTTCCTTCAATGGTAAAAATTATCCAAAATGTGCCCTTACTAATTTTGTGGCTAACTCCTCTCATTCTTCCCTTTCTTGTGCCTCGGACATAATTTTTTCCTTTTCATGTACTCAAAATCTTCTAGAAATGGCACCATTGGATAGAGCTCTTTCTCAGCTTTCCAAAAAGGTAAAGTTTTCCTCCTAACTCCATGTATTTTTGAAGTTATGGCTCGGCAGATTTTTTGTGGGAAATTTTCCTTTTCAAGGCCCACAACCAATGAGATGCCGCCATGTGTCCAAGGAAGTGGTGGGGGTCGGAGGAAGACTTGTGTTTTTACCAAGTGTTTTGGCAAAATTTCAAAAGGAAGATTTTTTCCCCGAGCCCACCGACGAATCAAATGTTGCCACGTGTCCAGGGGGGAAATTGAAAAATTTGGCTAAGTGTCGGCACAAGGAAATTTTGGAAGAAAATCCCACGGCCAATAAAAATGCGCCACATGTCCTATGACGTGGGAGTTTTGGAGGGCAAAGGAGAAATTGGAATTTTGGCTAAGTGTTTCTCCAAACTTCAATGAAGAAAGTTTAGGCCCGCTGCCCCGCTTGCCCAATTATATCTATATCGCACGTGTCACCGTATCCTGGAATGGCGGAGCATGGGGGGGAATAGGGACCTTTTCCCAAAAGTGTTGGTGCAAAAGGGGATATTTGCCCCAAGGGCCTGCAGCTAGCAATATGTCACCAAGTGTCCTGGAGTGGCAAAGCTAGGGGAGAATTTGGGAAATTTTCCCAAGGGAAAAATAAAGGAAAATTCAGAAGGGAAATCCCGCTCCCCTTATTGCGAGCAAATGGAATCTCGCCACGTGTCCAGGTCGCGCCAAAATTTGAGAAAAGCCCACAAGGAAATTTAAGAGGGTCAAACCCACATCCAATGGGGTTTTGACACATGTCTAGGTCAGAAATGATCAAGCGGTCCACGAAAATTTAGGAACAACAGGCCCGCGTCCAATCATTGTGTGCCACATGTCCTCGGCTCACCAAATGGCCCGGAATTTTAGGAAAATTTTCCAAAGGTGAAAACAAAGGAAAATGAAGCAGGATGGGCCCGCACCCAATAGAAACATGCCACGTGGCACCTGGAAAGGCAGAGGCTGGGAAATTTTGGAAAATTTTCCAAATGACCAAAAAGGGTAAAAATTTCAAATTTTCACCCACCAACCCGATTTGGCCCTGTTTTACCCTAAAACTTCAAATGGCCATATCTTTCGATCCAGAGCTCGATTTTCACGTTCTTTATATCAATGGAAAGCAGGTGAAATTATTTATAAGATTCCAAGCTCATTTTTGCATTTTTATGGAGTTTGGTGAGAGAAAATAAAAAAATTCCTTTGGAACGTGGTCATGGATAGAAATGACTTTTCAACCACTATTTTTAATGAAGAATGGCTCGCATTCTCTCCCAGCATGGCTAAAAATGTTAGGGGATGGGTCTGTAAGGATGCCCATGCTGTTTTGAATGTGTTTTGGTCAATGGTTGAATCCCTTCCATGTTTTTCTATGTTTCTCTCTCCTGGGCTCGTCCCTTGCACTATAAAAGCCAGTTTTGGCTCATTTTCAAAGGGTTGAACATTTTTTGTGTATTGCAGGTCCTCTTTCTCACCTTGGAAGTGATTTTGGTGGAAATGCAGACCTTTTCTAAGAACTGCAACTTTATTTTTGCCTCTCAGGTGTTGTAATGCAAGTGATTTTGATGTTAAAATAACAATACAGGCCTTGTGATTAATCTTCCATCCTCTGCTAGTGTTGTTTGACTAATTTCTGATTCTTCATTACAACTATCAGTTTGTGCATGTTGTTTTTGTTGCATTCTATGAACTGTGTCAATCTGCAGAAGTGAGAAATGCTCACCACTCCTTTGGTGCATCACCTATTAGCATTAGTTTTAGCTTTTGCATTCTCTATCTCTGTCTCCTTTGGAATTTAGGGTAGGATTAGGAATATAAACCTCTGCAACTTGTAAGTGATAAATTTTCCCAGAGGAGTTGAGGAACCAAACTCTAATATGGAGATTCCTCTTCCATTTTACAAGTCCCACACTTTGGGGGAGGATTCAATGTTGTGCAATCACACTGGATGCTTAGTATGATCAAACTAGAAATCTGATCAACATCTAGGGGTGCTACTGATTTTCCACAACAGTTTTGGCACACCCGGTGGGACCTTAGAGGTCTTCATCTTCATTGCAAAAAAAATTATGTGCATTTGTTGCAAATTTCTTGCTTAAAAGAGCTATAAATTACACATTGGGTGACTCTAAGGAAGAAGAATTATCTGGTTTTAGCAATGCAGACCTAAAAATTCATGAGAAGAATCACTACAAGGTCAAGAGTTGGAGAAGAAGAGGTGTTGTTTGAATATCTACAGTTATATCCAAGAAGAAGACAAAGAGGGAGGAGGATTCAAAGGTCTCCATCTCCACCAAACAGAACTCTCTCAACTCCTCCACCTGGTAGGCCCTTCATTCAATCAACAAGGGTTCTAAGGCTAATCAGAATGGCACAAAACAACCCCTATGTCAATTTCACTAGCAGCAGCCCACTTGCTCTCAATGCACAAAATCCAATCCTAGTTGCAGCATTGAAGAACATCCCATACTTCACTAGAGAGAATCAGACCACTCCTGGTGATCATGTTAAGGATATTGCTAACATTTGTGCAATCCATGAGATCAATGAGATGCAAGTTGCTGTCAAATTGTTGGCATCTTCATTCAAAGGGAAAGCTTTACAATGGTTCAGGAGCCTTGCCTCAGGTTCTATTCAAAATTGGAACTAGCTATGCATAGCCCTCCATGAGTAGTTTGGAGAGAAGGGAGACAACTTGTCCCTTTTGGAGCAGTTGACAACCATCAAGAGAGCTCCCAATGAGCAGCTGATTGATTTTAATTTCAGATTTCAAAGGACTTGGGAGATAATTCTAGTGGTAGTCGTGCCAATAGCGAAGGTGATTTCCTTTATTACCTTAAAGCTTTAAATTATGATATTTCTATGTTAATTCAATCCATGAGAGGCACAACTATTCCCATTGCTTATAGCATTGCTATTAGAGCTGAAAATTGTTTGATCCAAGCTAGCAAGCTAGCCCCTAGACCTCCAATGCCATTGTTTCCAAGTTTAGAGAGCCCAAATGCTAATCAAATGCCTAATTTACCTCCCATTCCCACTCCTAGAAATCAGAATTTGAATAAAGCTTCTACTTCATCTTCTAATACATCAAATGAACTTCAAGAAGTCATGAAGCAGCTTGCAAATTCTAGGCAATGAGCTGGTTGCTCTCAAGAGGCAGCAAGCCCAAGGTTTTAGACCTTCTTTCTAGCCCCAAGGTTAGCCTAACAGTAGCCATATCAACCCCAAAGACCACCCAATCCAGCTACAAATCTGAAATCAAGTAAGGCCTCCTACCAATAGACCATTTCATCCCTATAATCCCAATGCTACATCTGCCTCTAAAGCATTAGTGCCAGTACAAAACAATATAGCTCAAGAGTATGATTGGTGTTTCCCATGCAATGAACCTCATAACTAATCCATGTGCTTTAACGGTGCCTTGAATCAAGCATTAATGGTGACAACAACTGGTGTAGAGGTTGAAGGTAGTCAAGGAAGTAACCAACAACAAGACACATTCCAGCAGTAGTCAGCTCCAAATGATACCACACTTGTAAACTGGCAGGAAGAAGATTTTTGTGGCATGAATCAAATGGTTTCCCAAAGTGTTGCAGCCAAAAAAGGTCAAAAAGGAGAAATTTGGGTGAAGAACAGCCGTTAGCCTCAAGCAATCCACAACCTTCTATCACTCCACAAAATATTGGCAAACAAAATCCAGCTCCAAATACACAAGGACTGCCTAAAAGCTTCCTAGGCCAACTCAAATGCCAGTTGTTTCTGCCCATACACAAGGAATTAATTTGTAGGCCAAGGGATAATAAAGAGATGCTTTATCTCCATTCAATATCATTGATCAGATGAAGCAGACAAATGTAAACATATCAATGTGGAATCACTATCTATCCCGTGCCAAAGAGATTTGCTACAAGCTACCATGAAGGACTGGTCAACTTCAAATCAGCAAGTCTAAATAGAAGAGAAGGTGCTCACAAATGCTGCCCACCTAAGGGGAACCATGGAGGACAACAAGCAAGGTAAAATGTTGAAGCCCCCTCCATTCTATGTTTCATTGATCATTGGGAACCAACTAGTACACAATTGCATGATTGATTCTCGAGGTCAAGTAGTTCAGTAATGCCCAAGAAAATAGCTGATCAGTTGGGAATTCAGTATGAAACCATATCTAAAGGGGTGGTATAATTGGATGGGACAGCAATAACAATAGTTGGAGTGATTAAAAACTTGAGTCTTACTTTGCATGCCTGTCCCAACGTGGTTGTTTTGCAATATGTCTCAGTAATAGACCTTCCACCACTCTTTGCCCTATGTTTGTCAAGGATTTCACAGCTAAGATTAGAGGTTACTTGTCTACTGATTGTTCACACATGCTATTCAGAACAAGATATGGAACCAAATCCACAATCAAGTATGAACCTATTGCAAACTTTCACATTGAGCCTTACACTCCAAGTTATATTAATGCCAATTGTTCGGCGTTTGATCAAGAAGATCATGCAAGAACCGATGAAGTCGACACCAAGGTAGGAGTATCCCGATTTAACTCTTGATGAATGGGCTAACAAGGTGCATGCTTTTGATCCTTATCAAGAAATAGAAGAATCTAAGTTAGAAGTCTATTGCATGCATGAAGAAAATCAGCCTATTCCTAGCATCATCAAGCCGGACCACAAGGATGAAAATGAGGTATGGAAGTTATTTTTGATGGGTCAAGGAGTAGACAAGGTGTAGGGGAGCCATGCTGGTTTCACCTCAAGGAGCTAAGTATTATTCAGCTTTTAGATTTCAGTTTGCATGCTCTAATAACACCATTGAATATGAAGCTCTAGTGCAAGGATTGCATTGGTCAATCAAGAGAGGAATAAAGAACTTGCAAGTATTTGGTGATAGTGAGTTGATTGTCAACCAAGTTAAAGGGCATCATGCTATCAAGAATAATCTACTCAAGTGCTACAAGAATAGGGTATGGGACCTCATTGAAGGTTTTGAGGGCTTTAGCATAAAATCCATTCCTAGAAAAGAGAACCAAGTCTGCTTGACAGGCTTTACAGAGCACTGGGCCAGCCTTTAACATTGTTGAAAGCATTCAAAAAGACAAGGTATAACAAAACATCCATGTGATTGTGAGGCCTTCAGTGCCAGACAACAATGTAAGTTAGCAAGTGTTTGAAAATGATCAACAAATTATCCATTTCTTGCAAGAAGAGGCTGAATTCTTAGCCAAAAATCAGGAAAAGTTAGAGCAACAGTATGGTGACCAAGTGGTGCAGCTAAGAACCAACAAACTACCAAAGGGACTTATTACTTTGGAGTCCATTTTTAAGCCTAATGATTAGTTTAGGAAGGAGAAAGCAAACATCCAAGTGAAGGGAGAAGATTCAGTGTCCATCTCAGTAGAAAGAGGCAAATCACTCCAAATTGGTAAGATGACAACTGAGCAAGAAAGGTATGAGTTCATACAACTTTGTCAAGAATTCCCTGATGTGTTTTCTTGGAGCTGTGAAGATTTGAAAGGTTTCAATCCCAAGTTAGCTCAAGATATACCATTGAATTGGACCCAAGTACTAAGCCCATCAGGCAAAAATAAAGACCAGTCAATCCACACATGGAGCCCCTCATGAGAAAAGAATTGAATAAGTTGATAGAATCAAGAATCATATTCCCTATCAAGCATTTTAGTTGGGTTGCCAATTTGGTTCCAGTTAGAAAGAAGAGTGGGGAAATCAGATTGTGTGTTGACTTCAGAGATTTGAATAGAGCATCTCTCAAGGATCATTATCCACTTCCTTCTATGGAGAAGATTTTACAAGTTGTTGCTGGCTCCGAAAGGTTTTCACTACTTGATGGCTATTCAGGGTACAATCAGATTATGGTGAAGGAAGAAGATCAGTTCAAGACAGCCTTTACAACCAAATGGGGAACTTATGCATATAGGAAAATTCCATTTGGGCTATCCAACGCTAGAGCTACCTTCCAAAGAGCAATGGACATGGCGTTCAAAGGTTTGATTAACAACATAGTGCTGATATATCTTGATGATATCACTTTTTTCAAAAATACAACAGACCACCTCTCTCATTTGAGACAAGTGTTCCAATGTGCGAAAGATTTGGAGTCTCCTTGAATCCTAAAAAATATATTTTCTTAGCCCATGAAGGAAACCTCCTTGGTCACATTGTCTCCAAAGAAGGATTAGCAATTGATCCAAAAAGAGTTGAAGCCATAAGAGCACTACCATTGCCAAGCCACAAGAAGGCCCTTCAAATTTTCTTAGGGAGAATAAATTTTGTTCAAAGGTTTGTCTCGAATTTTGCAGCCCTAGTCAAGCCCATCACCAAGATGTTAAAGAAAAGCATGACTTTCAAATGGAAAATAGAAGGAAAAGAAATTTTTGAAGCAATCAAAGAAGCCATCTCTCAAGCACCAACTCTCATCAACCCAGATTTCTCCAAGGATTTCATCCTCTATACATTTGGGGGTGATGATACTATTTCTACAATTTTGGTACATCGAACAAGGACAATGATGTGTAGCCAATTGCTTTCTTTATCCAAAGCCTCGGAGGACTGTGAGGTGAGATATTCTTTCATTGAGAAGCATGTTCTTGCAGAATCAGAAGCTTGAAGAAATTCAAACATTTAGTTTCAAACAACAAGGTTCAACTGTTGGTTTCTCATGTGGGAGTTAAAGACTTCCTCCTCAATAAAGACTTGAATGAAAAGAGAGTAGGTTGGATTACTCGTGTCATGGAATATGACATAGAGATCAAGGTCACCAAGTTGGTTAGAGGAAAAGGGTTGTGTGAGAAGCTGATTTTGAGCAAACCAAAGGAAGCATGCAATGAGAAGGAGACTGTTTTGGCATTGCAAGATAGCCATGAGCAAGGAAGCACTCAAGAGGAAAATAATGGTGTCCCCACTCCTTGCTGGACCCAAAGTATAATGCACTTCCTAAGCATAGGCCTATGCCCTCTAGAGATGAACAAGACCCAAAGAAGACACTTCAGATTGCAGGCTGTCCCATATGCCCTTGTTGATGGTGTTTTGTTCAAAAGAGATGTAAATGGAGTACTGCTGAGATGCATTGGCACAAATCAGATTCATAGGGTGTTGGAAGAGTTCCATGGTGGACCAGCTAGTAGTCATTTTGTACCAAGAGTGACAGCTCTAAAGATCATGAGGGTTGGCTATTATTGGCCCAATATTTTCAATGATTGCTATGCATAGATCAAGAGGTGCAAGAATTGTACATTCTTCACAGTAAAGAGAGGCTAGCTGCCCTTCCATTGCATCCAATTTCAGTTTACCAAACATTCATGCAATGGGTTTTAGACTTTATTGGAGTCATTAATCCCAATTCAAGCTAAGGACACAAGTGGATTTTAATAGCCACAGATTACTTCACTACGTGGAATGAAGTAACAGCACTCAAGGAGGCAAATGAAGCTAGTATCCTAGACTTCTATGAGGGAATAGTAACTAGGTTTGGCATACCAGCTACAATAATATCAGATAATGCATTAGCATTCATTAGATCCAAGGTGACTGAATGGGCTGTCAAGAACGGGATCTACCTAAGTACTTCATTAAACTATTACCCCGGGGTAATGACCAAATGCTGAATCTACAAACAAGAACTTGTTGAGGATCATTAAGAGGACTCTTGATGAGAATCAAAGGTCTTGGCACACCAAATTGAAATCAGCCTTATGGGCTAATAGGATAACTCCTAAAAGATCTACGGTAATTCTCCATTCAAGCTTGTTTATGGGAGAGAGGAAATTTAACCCATGTCTCTTGAGTTGCGACATTGGAACTCATGAAACAGTTGGAGTTGTTGGAGTTTGAACCCATGGAATTCAGATATGCAGAATTGATGGAGCTCCAAGAAATCAAAAATCAGGCATCCCAAGCGATGGAGAAGGATCAGGCTTTGATAAAGAAGACCTTTGATAGAAAGGCCAAGGATAGGTCTTTCCAAGTCAGAGATCTAGTGTTAAAATGGGATGCAGATAGATCAAAACCAGGAAGGCATTCAAAATTTGATGCCATTTGGAGTGGCCCATACATGGTCACAAAGTGTAAGGACAGAAATGCCTTCCAATTGTCTTCATTGGATGGCAAAGAACTGCATATTCCAGTCAATGGAATCCATCTAAAGCATTTCTATTAAAGGGAAAATCTCCACCTTGTAAATATTAGCTTAGTTTTTCATTCTTCCAAGTGCTTGTGCACATTGTTTTGCTTGTAGGTAAGTTTGTTTTCCATAAGTGCTTTGACACAAGCTTGCTATTCCTAGAGATGTGTTTGTAGGCTTTGCTCCATCAGGTGATATTCCATCTTCCTCCTTGCAACATTCTAGTCCGTTGGGGTATAAAACAGAGAAAATGATGACTCCATGCCCAATGGATTGCTTCGAGTAACTAGTAATTTCATCCGGCTTATAGATGACCCCTCTGAATCACCAAAATTGTTATCCAAAATGTGCCCCTACTCATTTTGTGGCTAACTCCTCTCATTCTTCCCTCTCTTGTGCCTCAGACATATTTTTTTACTTTTCAGGCACTCAAAACCTTCTAGAAATGGAACCATTGGATAGAGCTCTTTCTCAACTTTCCAAAAAGGTAAAGTTTTCCTCCTAACTCCATGTATTTTTGAAGTTATGGCTCAGCGGAGTTTTTGTGGGAAATTTTCCCTTTCAAGGCCCGTAGCCAATGAGATGCCGCCACGTGTCCAAGGAAGTGGTGGGGGTCAGAGGAAGACTTGTGTTTTTACCAAGTGTTTTGGAAAATATCAAAAGGAAGATTTTTTCCCGCAGGCCCGCCGATGAATCAAATGTTACCACGTGTCTAGGGGGGAAAATTAAAAATTTTGGCTAAGTGTTGGCGCAAGGAAATTTTGGAAGAAAATCATGCAGCCAATAAAAACGTGCCACGTGTCCTATGGTGTGGGAGTTTTAGAGGGCGGAGGAGAAATTAGAATTTTGGCTAAGTGTTTCTCCAAACTTCAATGAAGAAAGTTTACGCCCACTGCCCACGCCAGCCAATTATATCTCGCCACGTGTCACCGGAGCTGGAATGGCGGAGCGCGGGGGAATCGGACCTTTTCCCAAAAGTGTTGGCGCAAAAGGGGATATTTGCCCCAAGGGCCCATAGCTAGCAATATTTCACCACGTGTCCTGGAGTGGCAAAGCCGGTAGGAGAATTTGGGAAATTTTCCCAAGGGAGAAATAAAGGAAAATTCAGAAGGGAAAGCCCACCCCCTTATTGTGAGCCAATGGAATCTCACCACGTGTCCAGTTGTGCCAAAATTTGAGAAAAGCCCACAAGGAAATTTTGGAGGGTCAAACCCACATCCAATGGGGTTTTGACATGTGTCTAGTTTGGAAATGATCAAGTGGTCCGCAGAAAATTCAGGAAGGACAGGCCCATGTCCAATCATCGTGTACCACGTGTCCTCACCTCACCGGCCCGACGGGGAATTTTGGGAAAATTTTCCAAAGGTGAAAACAAAGGAAAATGAAGCAGGATGGGCCCGTGCCCAATAAAAATGTGCCACATGGCACCTGGAAAGGTGGAGCATGGGGAAATTTTGGAAAATTTTCCAAATGACCAAAAAGGGTAAAAATTTCAAATTTTCACCCGCCAACCCGATTTGGCCCTGTTTTGCCCTAAAACTTAAAATGGCCATATCTTTCGATCCAGAGCTTGGTTTTTCACGTTCTTTATATCAATGGAAAGATGGTGAAATTATCTACAAGATTCTGGGGTCATTTTTTCATTTTGATGGATTTTGGAGAGATAAAATAAAAAATTACCTCTAGAACGTGGTTTTTCAACCACCGTTTTAATGAAGAATGGATCGCATTCTCTCCCGATGGCTAAAAAGTCGGGGGACGGGTCATAAGGATGCCCATGCTGTTTTGAATGTTTTTGGTCAATTGTTGAATCCCTTCCATGTTTTCCCATGTTTCTCTCTCTCTCCTGGGCTCGTCCTTGCACTAAAAGCTAGTTTTGGCTCATTTTCAAAGGGTTGAACATTTTTGTGTATTGCATGTCCTCTTTCTC
This sequence comes from Taxus wallichiana var. yunnanensis, assembly GCA_018340775.1. Classification (NCBI taxonomy): domain Eukaryota; kingdom Viridiplantae; phylum Streptophyta; class Pinopsida; order Cupressales; family Taxaceae; genus Taxus; species Taxus wallichiana. The sequence continues at coordinate 68,393,061 of CM031235.1, read as the reverse complement.
ACCTTGGAAGTGATTTTGGTGGAAATGCAAACCTTTTATAAGAACTAAAACTTTATTTTTTCCTCTCAGGTGTTGTAATGCAAGTGATTTTGATGTTAAAATCACAATATAGGCCTTGTGATTAATCTTCCATCCTCTGCTAGTGGTGTTTGACTAATTTATGATTCTTTATTACGCTTATCGGTTTGTGCATGTTGTTTTTCTTGCATTCTATGAATCTGTTTCAATCAGAGAAGTGAGAAATGCTCACCACTCATTTGGTGCATCACCTATTAGCATTAGTTTTAGCTTTTGCATTCTCTATCTCTGTCTCCTTTGGAATTTAGGGTAGGATTAGGAATATAAACCTCTGCAACTTGTAAGTGATAAATCTGACTAGAGGAGTTGAGGAACCAGCCTCTAATCTAGATATTCCTCTTCCATTTGACAAGTCCCACACTTGGGGAGGATTCAATGTTGGGCAATCACACTGGATGCTTAGTATGATCAAACTAGAAATCGATCAACATCCAAGGGGTCTTTGTTGATTTGCCACAACAACAGTACCCATAGGTGATGAGGAATTCATGAAATTCCTTGATCATAATACCAAAGCCTTGTAGTATTAACTTTCCCATTCTTCTACTCATGAATCATCAGGTCAACCTTTATTCGGGATGCCTACCTCCATGTCTCTCACTCTCGTCCCCACTTCCATATCAACCACCACTAGTGTAGTGTTACCTGCTTCCACCACACCACCTCGTTGTTTCTCAAATCATCCCTACATATTTGATATCTTTCACACCTATGACATCTATTGCATGTTTGAAATCTGTCACTCCTTTGACATCCATCCCACCATCATCTACGACTCTTAGTGTAGGTATTCCCACATCATCAGTCGTTATTACCTCACAACCTCCAGTTGTGTCAACCCCTTTTCAAAGTTTAGTCATGTCTATACCTGCTACTCTGCCACCTATCACTACAAGGGTCTCTACATAGGTCCCTCCCACCTATACCTTATCTCAACCACCACCTATCACCTACACCTCCCATTCAGGGTATATACCATCATCATCTTCCACTACTTATATTCACCCTTTTCATTTTTCTTACAAGGAACCTCCATATACTGGTGTGCCTTCTACATCTTACTCACCATATCCACATGTTTATACTACGGAGGTGCACCTTAATCTAATCGACCACAAATCTAATAAAAATGATGATGGACAAGATGCAGACCCTCCAAGCATCTATTTCCATCTCTCATAATACATTTAATTATGTTAAAATCTATAATGATCATATTCATCCTTCCATACCCATTCATCCTTATACCGCACATTGGGAAATGCCTAAGTTTAATCGATTTAATAACAAGGAATATGCACTAAAACATTTGTGATCATTCAAACATGTATGTTATTTAATTTCCCATGATGATGCCTTACTTCTTAGGACCTTCCCTATGTCCTTTTCAAGACCTTCCCTCAATTGGTATAGTGATTTACCTAAGCACTCAGTCTTTTCCTTCAATTAGTTGGCCTAGACCTTTCTAAACCACTTATCTCATTATCATTACTAATAAATTCACCATGACTGATTTTTATTCCATCTACCAATATGAAGATGAATCTATCATAGATTTTGTCTCCCGTTGGCGTGGAATTATTAATCAACTCACCTTCCAACTTCCACAAACCGAACGGATAGAGTTGTTCACTAGGGCTTGTGTCAAGCACATCTCAACAAATCTTCAAGTAAAGACATTCTAAACATTTGACGAGGCATTCACCATGGATCGAAACTAGAGATCTATTCCCTAGAAGAGAAGAAACTTTAGCTACACAACAAGAGTGATCCTTTTAAATCAAATGACACCCATTCTTCTTCTTAACCACAAAAAAATAATTGAAAGAAAAACAATCTACCAACGCGGTGGTTTTGAATTTTGGTCCTTCCCATCCATCAAACAAACCGAAACCTCCTTCTAATCTATCCCCTATTCATAATTTCTAGTATAAGTACAAAAAAAGATGTTATACCCCCATAGGAGAACCTTACTCCTCTGTATTGGAAAAGTTGTTAAAAGTAGGTGCTATCACCCTTCCACCCATTAAACCACATATTGGTTTTGACCCTTCTGCCTTGTACCAACATGGTATAAGGAGAATGAATACTACAACTACCACTGTGTTAGGGGCCACAGTGATGGAAACTGTAAAACTTTTAATAACATCATCCAGGAAATGTTAGATAATGGAGATCTCATCCTAGATAACCCAAAAATGCCATCTAATCAAAACCTTCATATCTTTAAGAATCCTTTTCCAAACCATACCCCATCATCAAAATAGATAGATGAAACCTCCGACAACAATGTTCAAGAGGTTTACACTGTCTTGATACCATACCTTCCTCTTCTAATCAGTTTCCACCCATCTCATCTATTCAAAAATTCTTGTGTGTGCTTCTTTATCCGAAAGGATCCTATTCTACCTACTCCCCTACCAATGGAGGAGCTTACTTTTCCTACTCTTCTACTCACGGAAGATCCATGCTTCTACCCATGGAAGCACCTATTTCATCTTCTTCTCCACCTAACAAAGATCCTACAATACCTACCTTGCTCCCTCCTCAACCCATAGAGGATCCACTTTTATACTCTCCACCTTTCAGTGATGCATCTCCCAGGGTCTACAAAGATCCTATTAATCTTCTTTCCTCACTTCTACCTATAGAGTCGAAACCAAAAACTTCCCTTCCTCATAAACATCTGAATTTTTAATAGGGATTAACACTAAGTCATCGCCATCCTCCTTTACCTCTAGCCTAATCTCTCGTTTGGCCAATCGTTTAGAGTATGTGGACTACACCACACTCAGGGACACTTCAAGCCTCCTAGTACCTACACAAATGAAAATGATGACCCTAGAAACCTCTAACATCTATCAAAATATATTCCAAACAATTAAGACCATGATGCCCGAACCACCATATCAACATCTTTTTCATTAGCCTCACCTTCAACACAACCTTCAACCGCACCCAAACCTTCACTTGCACCTAAACCTAATGATACATTAGGGGTCTATCCTATGCCTAGTCTCATCGCATCCCGCAGTCAAATCAGACCTAAATACTTAAAACCACCCATCACAAAGTCAACTACCACACCTAAGAAGAAAACACCATCTCCTAGGATTTACTCACCCTCACCTCTTCCATTTATCATAGGCCCACATCCATCAACCTTGGTTAAGAAACCACTTCACCAAGGTGATTTCAAGGTAAAAACTGACATATGCACCTTCATCACCTCATTTTCCCACACCTTTACTTTCACCACCTCATTTGGTGACATCCTATCCATTACCTACCTCCATATCACCTGGCAACACTGCCACTTTCACTGGATTTTTAGATTTCCTTTATCTTTGCATCTCCTTCTACCTCACATATCACATGTAAACCTTTACCAAAGAAGGTGAAAATGAATCAAAAACCAAAAAAAACCTTTATTACCTACCAAAAGGTAGTCCAACATACACCACCTCTAACAACATCTCTTCCAAAAAAATCACATGTACCTTCACCAAAACCAAATTTGACTACACATTGTGATCTGTTGGTAGGATCCTATTCCAATATCCTTTCTAGGTTACTAGAAACCTCTACTATCACATTACTACCCATCAAACCTTACAACCCGCTCAAACCTAAACTAGAAGGGTTTGACGATACTAATATTTGTGCATATCATCACTCTTTAAGGCATGATATCAAGGATTGTAAGGCCCTTAGAAACGTTCTCCTTCAGCTTTGTAATTCAGAAGCCCCTTGGAAGAAGATGACCAACTAGAGGTGAATTTCATTCTCCCTTCACCGCCACCACCTAACCCAATCCTATATATGTTTATCATTCATTAGCTCCATATTGACAACCATCTTTTCCACCTCTAGTCTTTGAAATAGATATGGTTTAAGTAGACACTTTATCACAAAAGGACAAAGGAAAAGAGAAAGAAAATGACACAAATAGTGCACCTACACCTAAAATCCCATATGCACCTGCCTCTTAAAGTAACCATCTATGGTCTAGGCTATCCAAATTTTGATGGCGTCAAACATCATATCATGATCAAACAACTATATCAATATCTTCTAAAAATGTCTTTATGTGACTTCATCCAAACATCTAAGTCTCATCATTAGTCCCTTTTCAAGATCTTGTAAAATATTAAGGTTCTACCAAATGAACCTATGCCTATTGACGTCATATTAAACCCCTCATCATGTGGCCCCTCTCATTGATTCACCTAAAATTTATATTCTTCCTTCCACTCACCAAGTTTCTATCATCATTTTCTCTGACTTAGAGATTTCTCCTCACCATTTATAGGATCTTGATCCTGCCCTATTCATCTTCATCTACATCAAGGATACTCACATCCAACACATTATGATTGATGGAGGTCCGAGTATCAATATTATCTCTTCACATGTGTATGAGAAACTATGCATACCTTCTAATTACATGCACAATAACCCATTTATGATATGTTCTTGAAATGATGCTCCAAATTTTACTCTCGACCTGTCATCCTCCACATCCACATGGATCCCCACACCATTCATGAAATGTTCTATGTTCTCGAAGGGGAATTCCAATACAACATGTTGTTGGGATGACCCTGGATTCATGCCATGGGGTGTGTACCTTTGACTCTTCACTACTGCATCAAGTTCAAATATGAAGGAAACCCTTACACTATTTAGGTATATCCTTCACCTTTCAAAACCTGTAACATGTTTTATTGACCCCATGATGTCCTTATTCTATTTTAGGTATCTACTATAACTACTTGGCTCATCTACTACCGCTATCATCTCAATTACTAACATTGTCACTTAATCTTCTACATTTGTTTCATCTACCACTTCTACTACCGCATCTTCCTCAATCAACCCATTTATCCCCACTTGCCAAGCTGAACTTCCAAACTTAGCCCATCTACAAACCCTTCTCAAAATTTGAATAGTTCATCCATTCCCGCCATTAAAGTTCCAACTTTCGACACTTTAGAAAGTGTTTTTCAATGCCTTACCATGGGGGAATATCACATGTAAAACATCGACACTTTTACACACCTCAAGAGTATGGAAACCTTCATCAACACCCACATTATGACCTTCATACTAGAAACATTTTTCCATACAGTCCTCCACACCTTCTCACCAACTTGATTGTTTCACTTGATTCTAGAGTGTTTCTTTGAATGTTGATGAAATAGATAAGGGTAAAGGGCTAGGAGGAATACCTGTTAAGATGTTGGTTATAGGTTGTTGCATGCATATGACTTCTGGATCCACAGATGATCGTGAGAGCTTCCTTTTTGCTTGGAGGAACTACCTAAAATGGAAAACAAGACCACAAAATAAAAGTTAAAAAGTATATGTAGTGGACTGCCTAGCATGTGCTAGATCCAGGAAGTGTGATACTTCCTAGATGGTTTTCACTCCATCGTTTAAAACAACTTAATCTTAACAATAAAGGAAATCCTACCGCAGCTTAAAACTATTTAGGTATCTCATTCATCTACTGATAAGAAAATTCATTCATGATAAGATAAGCTATGACTGAATTTGAAGATCAAGGTCTTTATTAGAGTGCAAGTATTTGGTTAGGGTCAGATTCTAGGTTGTTTTGGGTATTGGGTAGAGAATGGAAGCTTTGTTCTTAGTTTCTAGTTAAGAACACAGAGACCAACATCGATCTGGTATGACCGATGTCGGTTTAGGTCAACCGCGATGGGCAGTTGGGGTTACCAGCTTTCGGTATGGTCTAGGTACATGAAACTCAATATTAATTTGGTGGGGTGATAGATCTAAGGCTAGATGGAAATGGAATGGAAATGGCAAGGCTCATGTGGGTCTCAGGTATGCACATGAATGATTAAAATCTGGATATGGGTCGTTCAAGGGTGTGGGTAAAAGGATGATCAAGTTTGCATGGAGGTAAAATGGTGGTGGAATGAAATGGGAGCAGAAACCAATGACAAAAGTAAAAGAATCTACCAAATGATAAATGGATAAATGCTAGTTAACAAAGTACTTACTATTTATACGAGTTTGTTGTCTGGTTAACAATGGTGGGTGATCAAATGGAAGGGACTTGGTATGGTGCTGGGTGCTTACCTAGATGCTTTCGTGAAGTAAAATGTCTCTATGGTTGCTTCAGGTGCTAGCTATGGATGCTCTGGTGTGTGTACTAATGTTGGTTCTGCTTGCATACAACTTTGATTTTGTCACTTGTTCTAAGAAGAAAGTAAGCAACTCTCAACAATGTGCCAACATCGAAATAAGGTTGTTTTGGGGGTTAAATGGTAACCGACGGTGGTTTAGGGTGATGATGCCTGTTAGGGCGGGATTTCCTAGGTTTTCTAAAATGGGAAGATCCTTTTGATTTTCTTGGATCTCGCCCGTTTTACTCCATGGAATAGAATGGAAGATTCCTTCTAATGGATGGGAATGTGGTTAGAGGGAATATAGGATTTGATTTTTAGGGTTTGGGTAGGTCTTAGTTAGTTATGGAAACTTACTAAGAATATGTCTTAGGGCGAGTTGGATATGTGGGCATTATCCCAATTAGGATATTTAAATAATAAATATTGTGAGGATAATGAATTAATTAAATTAATATTAGAGTGGGGTTAAGGGGACCATGGTTAGGTGAATGTGTTCAAGGTGTTTATTTGATGAGGGACTAGAGAGAGTGTGACCCAATTTTGGTGTCTATGTTTTGCCCCTTTTTGTTGCATAGCTTGTATTTGGTAAGTGACATTAACAAAAATAAGATGTGGTTTCCCCATGTGTGGGTGAAGGTGATCCCCCCCAAACTAGGAATTGATGAGGTAGAAATCGAGAATCGGTGAGTGGTTTGATAAAAGGTGAATGTGATGAAGGGGAAGGTGGGAAATGGGTGTCAAAAAAAGGAAAAAGGTCCATTTAGGTAATCTAGGCAATGGGTCGGGGTCAAAGGTAATGTAATCAAATGTATGCACACGTATAGACTACAACATGGTACTGGGTTGAAGAACATGATAACTCTACATTATCTAAGGTCAATAGGCTTATCCATACAAGGTTGATTTGGTTTTGGTATCCAAGGTATAGGATATGGTAAGGAAACATGATGCGGAGTCGGGTTTAGGAATTTTTAGGTATGTTTTAGTACACCAAAGGTTTGGTCAAGATAAGTGGTCATGGAAAGAGGTAAGGTAAGGTCAATATGTTCATTAACACAGGTAATAGTGCCGTAAGGTATAGCAAACAAATAAGCTCAAAGGTCACTAGCGAGGTTCCAGTGTCTAAGTATCTAGGTCACGACACGGGTAGGGCCGAGCTATGGGAAAAATAATGAGTCCTCAAATGAGGACAAGGTGATGGGATAAATGATAAGGTCAAGAAGGTCAAGTGGTGTGGCCAAGTGAGGTGAGTGTAAGATAAAAAAGGATTCAGGTCAAAAATTGGGGGTAGGAGGTAGTGGAAAGACTAAGTAGTATAACCGATGACGGTTTGAAGGGACCGATGCTAGTCAAGATGGACCGACCATGGTAAGCTAGGGCACATGACCGATGTCGGTTAAGGTGAAACCGTCACTAGTCAGGTCGGGTAGGTTATAAAAAAGAAAAAGTGCTATATATTTTAAATTGTTTGTCTTTTATCGAATTGGGAAAAACAAGAGAGAGAGAGAGAGAGAAAGAGAGAGAAAGAGAGAGAGATAGAGAGAAGGTGGGAAGTGACATAGTGAGGGTGAGGATTGAGTTGGCAATCCACATGGAAGGTGATAGTTGGTTGAGATGTGGATCCATAGGTGGGTGTGTTGGTTGGATATTTTTTCAATCCAAAATATGAGGTTCAACCACAGTATATGGGATTAAATCCCTCCTCAAAGACAGGTGAGGCTGCCTGCTTATTACTAATCTAAAACATAGCAAAAACAATATATACAGTATTCACACTAATCTAACCATTGGGGTTGGGATATAATCCTGAAATCTGCATTCACATGATTCAAAGGGGTTGCTTTCGTAAATGAACTGGGTCGGAAACTATTACAATGAGAAAAACACAATGGAAAGGAAATGAGAGAAACATATTTTCTTTCGAGTAAACACAGAGCACGAAATAATCATACGGGATTTAGATCATAAATATAATGTCTGAAATGATTAGAAACACTAAGATGCTACACAAAGAATAGCTTAAGATCATGAATTTAAGAACAATGTCTTAAGAAAGATATATCCCACAACACAAAGTTTGTGAAATAATATCAACTCCTATTCTTCAAAATGATTAAAAGAAAACACAAAGTTTTTCTTCTTTCCAATAGCTCCAAATATTCCAAAAATCTCAACCCTTTGGAATGCATAAGCATCCCTTATTTATAATAAAAGGAATCGAGAGAAAATAGGATAAATCCTAGAAAATAGTGTTCTTTAAAAAGAGTTCTATTTTGCTTGACTCTCACGCAGGAGACCAAGTCAAAATTTTCTTCCTATGTGACAAAATAGAAATGAAAAAGACATGTCGATTTCAAGATTGAAATGACATGAAACATCAAGAATTAATCTGAATCATCATCTTTCACTCCTTCATCTTTCTCTTCCTCCAGCTGAGCCTGTTTGTTCCGAAATTCTTGGAACTTTCGAATTATGCCTTGCATTTCATCTCGTCAAAGCGCAAAGTGGAATGATCATTCAAAATTTCACAGGTTTCATGGGTATCACTAGCACCGCCGGGAAGCTTTTTCAATCTTTTTCTGAGCCTTCTCAAGGCCTCCAAAGAATGTTCAATTCTTACAAACCGATCAATGATCTCAATACCAAATCAGTGCATTGATTCATGCTGAATAGACTCTTGGACTTGTTTGAGAAGATCATCCACTGATAGGATGCCTGAGTTTCCAACTTACACCTTTGGAAAAATCTTCAGCAACTCTTCTTCCAGATCACTTTTGCCATCAATCAATTTATCCCTTGATTCTCTAAACTTATCGCAGGCTTTGTTGAGAATCTTTACTATGAACCTTATGGCTTTGGTCAGCTAGAAATGCTTATCCGTAAATGGGATGATGCCTTCTTCTACCAAGAGATGTGATGGCATTTGCTTTAATGCCTGGAGAGCTTCAAAAGTCAAATCAAGATGTCCAATTTCTTGAGAGAAATCATCGTCCATCTTCTCTCCATCACTCTGAATGTTCCCCAAATATTGATAGACTTCCACAACATCTTGAATCACTTCCTTCCCCTATTAGAGCAGCCTTTGGATCCATTCATCGACCACCCTTCCTTTTTTATTAATCTTCTCAATCGTAGGCACTGATGAGAAATCGAATCCGACAGGGACAGAAGAAGATGGTATGGATTCGAGGGGTTTTGAGAGCTTAAGTAAAACCTCGGTCAACTGCTCCACTTTTCCTTTAAGCTCATCTCTGCTGTCTTTTGTTTCTTTCAACTTCTGGCACAACACGTTTGTGGCATCCCGCGCATCTTGTTGTGCCCCTTCTGCTGTCACTCTTCCTAGAGCCACCCTGGTTATCTGATAATCAGTGGCTGTTACGTCCTCTTTAGTTTTGTCAGTCGCAGGAGTGGCGATCTCTGCGAACTTATGCCCTGAAGCGTCCACCAAAACCCTTGAAACTATTTTGGGTTTCTTGGCCGATTTGGCAGTAGGAGCCTTGAGTGAGCTAAAATCAAAGGCCGGTATGGGTACAATCACCTTCCTCTTCCTCGGAGTTTGCTCGAGTAGCCATTGTGGCATATCAGAGGAAGTTTCCACTGTTGTAGAAGCTGGTATCATACTCTCAAGGGGAGAAGGTTCTACTAGTGGAGGGGGAATAGTTACCAATGTGGTAGTAGATCCAATAAAAAGAGGCACAGGAGGGGGCATGTTGGTGATCACTTGGGTCCCAGCAGAGAGGGGTGAGAGTCCAGAGAAAATACTAGCCATGATTGAAGAAGTTGATGGAGAATGAGGAGGTAGGAGTGGTTGTGAGGGGGGAGCGCAGATTCAGACTCCAAAGCCTGGGATGCAAGAGATAAGGTCTCTTCAGTTGGGCAATCAACAAATGATGAAACCAGAGGCTAGCTTCCTTCTTCTTCCAAAGTAATTTCTCCTATTTCTGGTGGTGTTGGTGATTCTGGCACATCCACCGTTTCAACTGGAGAAATAATTGAAGAGATTTCTCTTTCTTTTCTCTTTTTGACAAACTTGACCTTTATAGGCCCCTTAGAAGATTTTTTGTCCTTTCCCTTTTTGGAGGGCCCCGCCTCTGAAGCAGCCAACTTTGAAAACTTATCATCTTTAAAACTCATTCCCCAAGAGGAGAGCCATGCTTTGGTGCATGCAAGAATCAGAGATGATCTATCTGTAATAGAGGCTTTTTCACTGATCGACCAATCAATAGGTGGGAAAACATATTGATTTTCATTCAGTCCATCATAAGAGGAATCAAGAACACTTTCATTGTCGCTAGTACCTTCATTAGGTTAGTGAGCTCAAGTGTTTGAATCTCAGCAAGTGTCAATCTGCTATGATCCTTTCTACGAACAACAACCTCATCACGTAGATCAATCCAGATGTCTTCTATGCTTGGTCTGTGTAGGTGCAGAGTTCCATACACCCTGAGGACTCCTCGAATGTCAAACCCATCTCGGGGCTTCATATGCTTCTTCAACTTGTCCTGAAGCTCATGGACAACATTCTTAGCTTTCACCACTGTCGAACAAGTGTATCTTCCAATAGAAATTGGGAAAGATACAACAGCCTTATGTTTACTTTGTTGGAACTTGTGGAAATCCAACAATTGCCTAACCAATTCCATCAAGATCAGTTTGTCCCCTGGATATCGGGGCAGACGGAAAGGATCCCTTGGGTACATGACTACCCGTAGATATGTGAACTTCTTGAACTGTAAGAAGACACAACCCCACTTTGAAACCTCAAATTTCACCTTCATCGATACTCTTGTTTTCCTCAGTTCAGGATTTAACCTGCTAGATGTTTTCGTAAAAGAAGGTGTCATTCACCCTTCTGAATTGGTCTTGAGACCCTTTTCTTGTCAACTGAGGAAAATACTGATAGACATGGTCCACCATCCTGTTTCCCTTGGTATCCAACCCGGATAGTTCCTCATACCGGCCGCTGCATAGGTAACATATGAGGACATATAAAACCTTCCCGTAGACAAGACTGTTGTCATTTGGGAATCTATCTCATTACTAATGAGAGTGCCCCAATCAATTCCTTGTTGATTCTTCTTAATGGTGATCATGAATTGATACATCCACCCTTGGAAAACATTTGATTCGGGTAAACCAAAACCCGACTCAACAAAGTGATGATGTCATTGATTTCCTGAATGAAATCACTTCTGGGGACAAGTCTCGGGAATCTGGAAACAGCCGGTTTGGCTTTGATCAGGAACTTCTTATTTACATGCTTGATACAATCTTCTTGATCATTATCCCAAGCTTTCTGAGCTGACTTAATATCTAACTCTCCATATTCTTCAAAATTGGGTAGCTTGAGGAGGTCATCGAAGTAACCTCCGTCCAACTTGATCACAACTTCTCCCACCTGGTTTCTCACAGAACGAGAAGCAAAGTCATAACTCGAAGCGCAGGCTAAGATGAATTCAGGGCACTGAGCGACATAGGGAAACCTGTTGCAAGAGGTAAACCACTATCGGCTATCAAATTCATCCATGGAGTTTGGGAGGATCTCTTTACCCTACTCCAGAAATCCTCCATATCTATATTTCTGAGCTCTGTATCTCGGATGTCATAATTGCAATCGATATAGGATGGAGACTCCACCTTTCTGAACTTGTATTTCATCCTTCCTGACTTTTCAGTCTTTTCTTGTGATGGACCAGGGTCTAACATGAGGGATTTCAAAGGAGGAGAGTTTTAGAGATAAGGAGATGTTGCACACTGTGAAAACCCCGACCTACTAAAGATGCGGAAGGATGGAAAGGCCCGACACACTGAAGAGGATGTCGGGGAGTCCAGAAAACCCAACACACTGTGGATGTCGGAGACTTGAGAAAACCCGACACTTTGAAAATGTCGAGATTTGAGAAAACCCAACACTTTGAAGATGTCAGAGATTTTGGAAAGCCCGACACGTCAAATTTTCTGATATACTGTGGGTTTTTGATACTGCACAGCACCCTGCGAAACCCGAGAAAAGGGAATAGGGTTTTTGTTGATTTTAAAACATGCAAGTTCTTTCTTCATCATTTATATCCCAAACATATTTTAATCACAACAACATTCTAGGAAATAACACGAAGTGATAATTCCAAAGAGATGAACCCTAAAACATAAACCCGGTTTAGAAAACAACCCCAAAAGGAAAAAGATAAAAACCCCACAAACCTGGTAAGAAAATGGGAAGAATTCCATACATAATTAATTCACAAAAACCAAGAACAAAGAATGAAGAGAAAAATACCTTCAACCAGGGCAAGGAAAGATCAAAATGATTAACGCAATCGGGCACAGGTGAGTTTCGGGTTTTGAGGTTGGAGAAGCATGCGTGAAAATCCACGAGGTAAAAATACGTCTGGTAAAAATGACGTGGAAATCCACATATATATATGAAAATTTGCAATTAATACACTTCAGCTGGCACGTGCCAACCCACCCGACAACTCGGCATTAACGCCATGTCAGCATGCTCGGAGATCCGAAAACCTGACACAAAGGTGTTTTGAGCAATTTGGGTTTTGGGTTGCGGAAACAATCAACATGAAGCATGATGCTTAGATGCTTCAAAGTTCAAAACCCAACATGAAGGACTTAGGCAATTCAGGTTTCAGGTTGCGGGAAACAATCGACATAAAGCATGATGCTTAGACGAAGGCATGCTCCGATGTTCGGAAGGTCCGCAAACCCGACTCGCCTTAGTCGATGCGGGTTTCGGGTTTCGGGGAACACCAGACATGAAACATCTAAAACACATGTTATCCTGTCGGTGAAACCTGAAAACCCAATTATCTCTTATAAAGGTAATTTTGCAAAACCAACTTAAAAATTTTGTAGGGTTATCTGATAGTTTTGGCGTAAACTCAAAAACGAGATAACAGCTTGGCTCCAGTTGGGGACTTTCTTTGTGATATCAAAGGAAGAGAACTCAGAATCTCTGGCTTTATCCATTGGGCTACGAGTCAGAAAAGAAGAAAACCGAAAAACAAAACAAACAAAGAAAGAAGACTAAAAGCAAACACACGACATAAAATAAAGTATATACAATGCAAGAGAGCGTCTTGCATTAATGATGGAACAACTTCAGATGTTGACCACTGAAAGGCAAAGGGAGTAATTCTCCATCAAGGTATGATAGATGGAAACTATTTTCACCACTCAGCTGATGAATCTTAAAAGGTCCTTTCCACAAGGAGTCAAACTTTCCGTGCATTCCTTTCTGCTCCCTTCTTTTATCCCAAAGCAACACCAGGTCTCCAATTTGGAAATGACGTTGCCTTGACTTCTTGTCAAAAAATTTCTTTACTTTGCTCTGATGGTCTGCAATGTGATCAACCACTTTGCTTCATTCCTCTTCTAGCCTGGCTAGGTACATAACCCTCTTCTCAATAGAATTTTGAAAATCGCATCTTCGATCGCTTTGGCCAAAGTAAGGTGTGAATTATCTTCGAGATAGGTATCTCAAAGATCAATCCCGTACAACACTTGGAAAGGAGACATTCCTATAGCTTGCTTTGGGGTAATTCGATCAACCCACAATGCGTCATACAATGCTTTGTGCCATGCCCTCTGGTTTTCATCTACTAGCTTCCTAATTATAGTGACCAGGTTTTTGTTGCTGGACTCAGCCTGCCCATTACCTTGGGGATAATAATCAGATGAGTGAGCCAAGGTGATGCCAAATCCATAGCAAAATTTTGTCATCTCATGTGACGAGAAATTAGAGGCATTATTAGCTACAATCTTGTGAGGCACACCAAATCTGACAATTATATTTTCTTTAAGGAACTTGCACACAACTTCAGAGGTTGCTTACTTGATTGGTGCGGCTTCCACCCACTTGGTAAAATAGTCTATAGTAGTCAGCATGTAATTATGTCCGGCACTAGAGGCAGGATTCAATGTTCCAATGAAGTCAATTCCCCACTGGCGAAAAGGTTCTTCGATCACTACGGGCTTCAGGGGAAGAGCTGCTAACTTGGGACGACCAACAAAATGTTGAAAAGCTTCACACTTGGACAACCACTCTGCTAAATCCCAAAAGAGAGTGGGCCAATAGTACCTAGCCCGTAGGATCTTATAAGCTGTTACAGAGGATGAGAAATTTCCTCCGCATGCTAAGCTATGGAAATATTCTAACAACTTTAACTATTGTGACTTATCAACACAACGCAGGAATACACCATCAATACCTTTCTTGTATATTCCGTTATCCCACAAGAGGTATCTTGCAGATCTCAACTTGACTGTCCTCTTCTCCTTTTGGCTTAAATGCGGGGGCATTCACCATAGGTTAGAAAGAAAGCAATATCTCGTGTACCATTCATCAGTTGTACTCACGAAAAGCACCATGGGCAACTCTGAAGAAGTATCTTGAGTCTTTTCACATTCTGCTTCAGCATGATTTTCTACAATCAATTGGCACAGGCCCCTTCCTCATACTAATTTGGTAGGTCTGATGTCCAAGTCGTATTCCTGAACTTTAGCTATCCAGGTACCTTGTTGGCTCCCCAGCTCTTGTTGAGTCAAAATGGATTTAACGGCAGTGTCGGGAACGAGAACGAGGGTATGGGAATTCAGCACATAGTACCTGAAATGTTTCACCACTCGTACCACTGCATAAGCATGCTTTTCAATTTGTGACATCTTCAATTCATGTTCCTTCAATGGGCAGCTCATAAATGCGATGGGAGCTTCAATGCCCTCCCCATTCTCCTGCATCAAGATGGCTGACACTGTGTGAGTAGAGGCATAGCTGTACATGATGAAATATTTTTTGAAGTCCGGACATACTAGGATAGGAGTGCAAGCAACTGCCCTTTTGATTTCATCGAATGCAAGCTTCCCTTCAGTACTCCATCGAAATGGAATTTTTCCTTTCATCATCCCAAGGATATCCTTAGTTTTATCAGCAAAATCAGGTACGAACCTTCTTAGGAAATTAACCTTCCCAAAGAATGAATGGACCCCAGTTTTACTTGTGGGTAGGGAAAGGATTTGAATGGATTTTACTCTCTCTGGGTCAATTTTGGTTCCTTCTTTAGTCACGATATGACCCAGCAGCTTTCCTTCGGTCACTCCAAACATGGACTTCTTGGGATTTAATGAAATCCCGTGATGCCTGCATCTCAAAAGTACTTGCTCTAAATGATCATAATGATCACTCCATTTTTTAGAGAAAATGGTCAAATCATCTAAATATACCACTATGACTTTGCCCATCAGGTCTCTGAATGCCAAGTCCATAGCTCTCTGAAAGGTGGCTCTAGCATTGATCAAGCCGAAAGGCATCCTCCTGTAAGCAAAGGTACCCCATGGGGTTGTGAAGGCCGTCTTGTGTTGATCCTCTCGTAGTTACCTCAACTTGATTATATCCTGAAAATCCATCGAGCATGGATAGCATTTCTGATCCAGTAACAGTTTGTAATACCTGATCCATGATAGGCAAGGGATAGTTGTCCTTTAGCGAAGACTGATTCAGGTTCCGGAAGTCAACACAAATTCAGATTTCACCATTCTTCTTCCTGACGGGAACGATGTTAGCAATCCAGGTGGAGTGATGGATTGGAAAAATAATTCTAGCATCTAACATCTTCTGGATTTCCGCAAGGATAGTTCCTGAGATCTTGGGATTGTAATGTCTTTTCTTTTGTCTGTACGATTTCACATCAAGCTTCAAAGGATATCTTGTGTTGTACATCTCTGGGCTTGAAGGATTTTAAATCTGCATAAGACCAAGCTAACACATCCATGTATCTCTTCAGAAGTGAAGTGAATCTTTCTTTCTCTTTAGGGGAACAACATTTCCCAATATTCACCATCCGAGGTTGATCAGACGAACCTAGATTGATTTGATCTACTTCCGAGGAAGAAGCCCCTTCAACTTGTCTCTTGTTTTGAATAAAACGATCATGCTTGTCAAACAAACCCTCCAGAGAAACCAAACCTTTTGGTATCTTGTTGCCTTTAAGCTGGATAAACTCACCATCAACCTCTTGATATGGATCTAAGATAGTTTCACGGAAAGCTGATTCCGAACCTTCAAAGTACAACTCACTGAAATTGTCATCCTTTTCCAGAAAAGCCAACACCTGTTGATCATCATTGAAAACTTGCCAGTGAGTCGCATTATCTGGGATACTGGGATGGTACACAATCTCAATAGTGTATGTATCTTGCTTGAACTGAGGATGAGGAAGAAGGAGGGATGCAGACATGGCCAAAGAATCAGCCTTGTCATTATAATCTCTCAAAACTGCCTTAATAGAGAATGCATCAAAGCATTCTATACTATCCCAAACTTTGTTCCTGTAGTGTCTCAAGCGATCATTTTTTACCTGATAGATTCCCTTGACCTGGTTGACAATCAGCTCCACATCCCCCTAAACCTTGAGGTTTTGAACTCCCTTCTGTCTGGCCATTTCTAATCCTAGTAACAGAGCTTCATATTCAGCCGTGTTATTAGTATTATCAAACTGCAATTTGTAAGCTGATGGGAAAATCTCAGAATTAGGAGATATAAGAACTACACCAGCACCTGATCCGGTGGTTGAGTAGCTACCATCAAATTTGAGGGTCCAAATAGCATTAGGATCTTCTTCCTTGACATCTACAGTGGGTATCTCTGAAGTCATGAAATAATTTCCGAAGCTAGCATCTTCGAAAAGAATTTGAGCTTTAGGATCATCTGATTTAGTTACCAAATACCTCGCCTGAGGTTCGGGGTGAAGAACATGATGAACCCCATTGACTGGGATCTTGGCTTTGGTCCAATCCATATTAATCTCTCCTCCGACGTCCTTACAAAAACCTCTACCCAAGAGGATACCGTAAGCTGCAGGGATGTCAGCAACTAGAATGGTCATTTTCACTCTCTTTTCTGGGAAAGCAACGAATGCGAACTGTGCATCTTTGATTTGACCAATCAAAGGAACTTTTTTGGTTTCCATAGAATAACAACGTCCATATGAATTATTCAAAGTAATCCCAAGGGCATGGGATACTTTTTCGGGCATAACATTGTCGGAGGCCCCTGAGTTGATGATGTAATTGTTGAGTTTAAACCCATTTATAAGTAAAGACAAATAAAATGGTTCAATCTTTCCCGAAGAAGAAACAGAGGTCAGATTGTTCTGAGGTGGGGTTTGAGTATGATTTGGAAGGAAACCTTTTGAAGGTGATGGAACAACTGCTTTACTTTTGATGAATTTGGCAAGTTTTTCAAACTGTTCAGGATTTGACTGAAGATATTCGGCTTCCGACATCTGGATTTTGGTTCTTTTTGCATGATCGATAATGTCAAAAGCAGTATAAGAAGGGGTGATGGTAGGCTCAGTTCTAATCACATGAGCTTGAGCTGAGGCACTGATCTTAGGAGAAAGAGAATAAGGAGAAGTTGCCTTTTTGGTGACTTCTCTTTCAGTTTGTGCTGAAATAGGAGTACCTCTCTTAACTATGGCTATGGGAGGTTCCTTATTCTTCTCCTTAGTGTTTTCAAGAGGTTTTCTTGGATTCTGAGATTGGGATCGAGTGAAGACAGCAAATGACTAACCATCCGGTGCACATTCATCTTCATCGTATTCCAAATACCCAATGCTGGAGTCACTGCCGAATCGTCATAAGACTCATCGGCATATCCTGAAGCTTCAAAAGCCTCCAGAGAATCTTGTTCTTCTAGTTCTTCTTCAACTATTTCTACTGCCGCATTAACAGGAGGAGCTTCAATTGCTAGCCTCAGCTGAGCAGGAGTTAATCGCGGCCTATCCCTTGCAGGCGCACCATTGTTGTTATTGAAATTCCGTCTAGGGATATCCCGATACGGAACATTGCTCACCTGCTGGGACATTTTCTTTTTTAAAGCGATCAAATCATTAGCCATTTTTTGAAACATAGGATCAGTATTACCTTGGGAAGAACCTTGATTTTTAGCCTTTGGTACATCTTTCCTGATCCTTCCGGCCAAAATGAGATCATCCTCTATTTCAATAGCTGTTGACTGAGTGACCGCCAAATCTGGGATAACCGACCTTCTTAATAAAAATCTCACATCGGGAGGCTGAGCATTAATGAAGAAGCATTTCTGATTTTCCGGAGTCGGTACAGCTATTTCCGAGAATCTTTCGGATCAGCTTATTAAACTTTGCCACGAAGTCCCGCATGGGTTCATGAGATTCCTTCTTCATATGGGTAAGTTGTGCTAACAAAGCATGAGAATCTTTCACTTGGTTTGAAACGTGCTTCGAATTTGGTCCTCATGGTAGCCCAGTTTGTGATGCATGCATTCGGGAGGTGGTAAAACCATTCAGCTGCTGCACCATGCAACGTTTCAACAAAAAGTCAAATAGAAACATCTTCGTGAGCTACTCCAAGGATGCCGCATGCTACAAATAAAGATGTAACGTGTTCATCAGGATGCTACTTCCCATCCCCATTGAATTTGGGAATGTTTTTACGTGATCCATGTGGTAACTCGTGCAATGGTGGAGTTAAAGAAAGAGGACCAATAACTGCACCCCAAGGCACAGGTTGTACTGCTTTCCTTCTAAAAAGAGTGCATATAGGGATCCAAGTATCAGATAAGAGTAGTGCGCGACAAGTTGCAGATGCTTCCTATTCCACAAGGATCTGGTTTCTCCGAATAGGCGAAGAACTTCTGGTTCAGCTAGAAACAATGTTGTTGGGGGATAGGCTGAAATTGTGCTGTTGTAGCAACTCAAAGAGTGGGTCAATTTCACCTTGGGCTCGGCGGGACCGAGTGAAGATCTTCCTGGCCAGCTTGAACTGGGAAAGAGACCTTGTTAAAAATAAGGCAAATACGGAGTCGCCAGACACCAAGAGGATAAGATTTATACTATAAATCCGTATTCCCCAGTGGAGTCACCAAAAACTGTTGGTTGGATATTTTGTCAATCCAAAATATGAGGTTCAACCACAGTATATGGGATTAAATCCCTCCTCAAAGACAGGTGAGGCTGCCTACTTATTACTAATCTAAAACATAGCAAAAAACAATATATACAGTATTCACACTAATCTAACCATTGGGGTTGGGATAGAATCCCGAAATCCACATTCACACGATTCAAAGGGGTTGCTTTCGTAAATGAACTGGGTCGGAAACTATTACAATGAGAAAAACACAATGGAAAGGAAATGAGAGAAACGTATTTTCTTTCGAGTAAACACAGAGCACGAAATAATCATATGGGATTTAGATCATAAATATAATGTCTGAAATGATTAGAAACACTAAGATGCTACACAAAGAATAGCTTAAGATCATGAACGTAAGAACAATGTCTTAAGAAAGATATATCCCACAACACAAAGTTTGCGAAATAATATCAACTCCTATTCTTCAAAATGATTAAAAGAAAACACAAAGTTTTTCTTCTTTCCAATAGCTCCGAATATTCCAAAAATATTGACCCTTTGGAATGCATAAGCATCCCTTATTTATAATAAAAGGAATTGAGAGAAAATAGGATAAATCCTAGAAAATAGTGTTCTTTAAAAAGAGTTCTATTTTGCTTGACTCTCGCGCAGGAGACCAAGTCAAAATTTGCTTCCTATGTGACGAAACAGAAATGAAAAAGACATGTCAATTTCAAGATTGAAATGACATGAAACATCAAGACTTAATCTGAATCATCATCTTTCGCTCCTTCATCTTTCTCTTCCTCCAGCTGAGCCTGTTTGTTCCGAAATTCTTGGAACTTTCGAATTATGCCTTGCATTTTGTTTTCGTCAGTGCAGTGGAATGATCATTCAAAATTTCGTAGGTTTCATGGGTATCACTAGCACTGCCAGGAAGCTTTTTCAATCTTTTGCTGAGCCTTCTCAAGGCCTCCAAAGAATGTTCAATTCTTACAAACCGATCAATGATCTCAATACCAAATCCGTGCATTGGTTCATGCTGAACAGACTCTTGGACTTGTTTGAAAAGATCATCAGCTGATAGGATGCCTGAGTTTCCAACTGACACCTTTGGACAAATCTTCAGCAACTCTTCTTCCAGATCACTTTTGCCATCAATCAATTTATCCCTTGATTCTCTCAACTTACCGCAGGCTTCGTTGAGAATCTTTACTCTGAACCTGATGGCTTTGGTCAGCTAGAAATGCTTATCCGTATGTGGGATGATGCCTTCTTCTACCAAGAGATGTGATGGCATTTGCTTTAATGCCTAGAGAGCTTCAAAAGTCAAATCAAGATGTCTAATTTCTTGAGAGAAATCATCGTCCATCTTCTCTCCATCACTCTGAATGTTCCCCAAAGATTGATAGACTTCCACAATGTCTTGAATCACTTCCTTCCCCTATTGGAGCAGCCTTTGGATCCATTCATCGACCACCCTTCCTTTTTTATTAATCTTCTCAATCATAGGCACTGATGAGAAATCAAATCCGACAGGGACAGAAGAAGATGGTATGGATTCGAGGGGTTTTGAGAGCTTAAGCAAAACCTCGGTCAACTGCTCCACTTTTCCTTTAAGCTCATCTCTATTGTCTTTTGTTTCTTTCAACTTCTGGCACAACATGTTTGTGGCATCCCATGCATCTTGTTGTGCCCCTTCTGTTGTCACTCTTCCTAGAGCCACCCTGGTTATCTGATAATCAGAGGCTGTTACATCCTCTTTAGTTTTGTCAGTCGTGGGAGTGGCGATCTCTGCAAACTTATGCCCTGAAGCATCCACCAAAACCCTTGAAATTGTTTTGGGTTTCTTGGACGATTTGGCAGTAGGATCCTTGAGTGAGCTAAAATCAAAGGCCGGTATGGGTACAATCACCTTCCTCTTCCTCGGAGTTTTCTTGAGTAGCCATTGCAGCGTATCAGAGGAAGTTGCCACTATTGTAGAAGCTGGTATCATACTCTCAAGGGGAGAAGGTTCTACTAGTGGAGGGGGAATAGTTACCAATGTGGTAGTAGATCTAATAAAAAGAGGCACAGGAGGGGGTGTGTTGGTGATCACTTGGGTCCCAACAGAGAGGGGTGAGAGTCCAGAGAAAATACTAGCCATGATTGAAGAAGTTGATGGAGAATGAGGAGGTAGGAGTGGTTGTGAGGGGGAAGCACATATTCATTCTCCAAAGCCTGGATGCAAGAGATAAGGCCTCTTCAGTTGGGCAATCAACAAATGATGAAACCAGAGGTTGGCTTCCTTCTTCTTCCAAAGTAATTTCTCCTATTTCTGGTGGTGTTGGTGATTCTGGCACATCCACCGTTTCAACTGGAGAAATAATTGAAGAGATTTCTCTTTCTTTTCTCTTTTTGACAAACTTGACCTTTATAGGCCGTTTAGAATTTTTTTGTCCTTTCCCTTCTTAGAGGGCCCCACCTCTGAAGCAGCCAACTTTGAAAACTTATCATATTTAAAACTCATTCCCCAAGAGGAGATCCATGCTTTGGTGCGTGCAAGAATCAGAGCTGATCTATCTGTAATAGAGGCTTTTTCACTGATCGACCAATCAATAGGTGGGAAAACATATTGATCTTCATTCAGTCCATCATAAGAGGGATCCAGAACACTTTCATTGTCACTAGTACCTTCTGGTAAGTTAGCGAGCTCAAGTGTTTGAATCTCAGCAAGTGTCAACCTGCTTTATGATCCTTTCTACGAATAAGCAACCTCATCACGTAGATCAATCCAGATGTCTTCTATGCTTGGTCTGTGCAGGTGCAGAGTTCCATATGCCCTGAGGACTCCTCGAATGTCAAACCCGTCTCGGGGCTTCATGTGCTTCTTCAACTTGTCCTGAAGCTCATGGACAACATTCTTAGCTTTCACCACTGTCGAACAAGTGTATCTTCCAATAGAAATTGGGAAAGATACAATGAGCCTTATGTTTACCTTGTTATAACTTGTAGAAATCCAACAATTGCCTAACCAATTCCATCAAGATCAGTTTGTCCCCTGGATATCGGGGCAGATGGAAAGGATCCCCTGGGTACATGACTACCCGTAGATATGTGAACTTCTTGAACTGCAAGAAGACACAACCCCACTTTGAAACCTCAGCCCATGCTTCATCAGATACTCTTATTTTCCTCAGTTCAGGATTTAACTGCAGATGTTTTTGTTTTGCTCGGAATGTTTCACTTACAGGAATAGAGTTGCTTCTATCCTTTCATTCCTTTTAGAAACAGATGAGGTTAGGGTTAGGAGGAATACCTGTTGAATGTCGAGATGGTGTGCGCGTACCGTAGAGAAAGATCAGGCTGACTGCGGAGAACTCCTTTTTGTCTTGGAAGGACTACCTGCAAATAAGAACACAAGACCACAAGATTTTGATTAAACAATAAATGAGGAAACTACCTTGGGCCCAGGAAATATAAAACTTCCTTTCGAAGGTGGTCAGTTCCCCTACTAATATGAATTAACACAAAAGACTTGCAAAATATCAATTAAATTGTTTCGTTAAACTGGGTAGGGGAAAGGCTGGTTTTCTGGTTTTGATGACAGGAACCGATGCCGGTTACTGATAACCGATGCCGGTTACTAATAACCGATACCGGTAGGTTCTGGGATCTTCTTGGTAGCTATGGTGTTTTGTAAGGCTGGTTTATGGATGATATTAGGAAATGGGATGATTAGAAGCAAAAGAATGACAGTTAGATGCAATGGCACGTTGGGTAGTGGATTCAGAAATGGATTTAGGAGGACTGAGATTCAAGAAGCATAAGAAATGTTATAACAAAGGACATGCAAGATGTGACTTACTGGTTTTGACCAAGATGCAAGTTGATCTCCTTGGTTGTAAACACTTCTGGTTTCTTTACTCATCTCTACTCTGTCAAGTGAAGATCTGGACTCTGTTCCTCGCTCGCAATGCTCTCTGTTGATCCAGAAATCCTTTGACTGATCTCCAAAATGAAATTCTGATCCGTTGTTTTGGTTTGGGGAGCCCATTTACAGGGAACCGATGGCGGTTGCGTAACCGACGGCGGTCGAGTAGGAACCGGCATCGGTAAGGAAAAAGTAGGCTATTTTTAGTAAAATAGCCCACCTTCCCCGCTTTTCTCCCGAGAAATCAGGTCACGGGCTTGGTCAAGTGGCTAGAAGGTCGGCTTTGGGTGCGAGTAAGGAGGCATTAGTTATGGATGTGAGTCTAGACCAAGTCATGGGTCTTAATTAGGTTAGTTTAGGGTTAGGGCTAGGTCATGATGAGGTGGCAAAGTGAGGTGGCGGGTAAGGTGATGTGGATTTATCAATTACAAGGTAATTAATAAATAATTGTGTAAAGTTTAGGTAATGAGGTTAGGTTGCGAAATGGGATGCGGGTCACAAGGGGTCGTAAGACACGAATTTGGTGTCTACATTAGCCCCTTATTGTCGTGTAGCTTGTTCTGTAAAGCTGCGCAGATAATAATATGAAGTGGTTTCTCATGTTAAGGATATAGGTAATCCCCCTCAAATCTATCACAGATTGAGTGAACGGGAAATCAGGGATAGGGTTGATAAAGGGTATATGTTGTAGAGAGGATGGTAAGGTGGTGGGGTAGGTCCAAGGAAGCAGACGCATGTTGAAATGCAATAGTACGACGAGGGTACATGATTTGACAAGCAAACCAGCAATGTGTAGGCAAAGGTCGATAGTTTATCCAAACAAGGGTGATATAATCCTGGTATCCAAGGCATAGGAAGTAGCTCCGTGGTATATAACAGTGAGGTACAGAACGTTTAGGCATGTTCGGCAAGACGAATGGTTGGTTTGGTTGAGTTAAACGTCACGGTCTAGGTCAGGCAAAGTTGGTCGACAGATCAAGTCAAGGACCCTAATCATGCTAAAACACGAACAGGTGAGCTCGATTGAACAAAAGGTACATGATGGATGGATAAAATAAAACGTTGATTGTGGGTATGGTATTGAAGTGATACGGCCTTGGGTCAGGCCAAGTGGTTGGGCGGTGGCCCTGGGTCAGGTTAGATGGGTAGGTTGAGGCCTTGGGTCAGGTCAAATTGTTAGGGCGAGGCCTTGGGTCGGGCCGGATGGGTAGGTTGAGGCCTTGGGTCGGGCCGGATAGGTAGGTTGAGGCCTTGGGTCGGGCCTAATGGTTAGGGCGAGGCCTTGGGTCGGGCCGAATAGGTAGGGCGAGGCCTTGGGTCGGGCCAATAGGTAGGTTGAGGCCTTGGGTCGGGCCAAATAGGTAGGCGAGGCCTTGGGTCGGGCCAATTGGTAGGTTGAGGCCTTAGGTCGGGCCGAATGGTAGGTTGAGGCCTTGGGTCGGGCCGAATAGGTAGGGCGAGGCCTTGGGTCGGGCCAAATAGGTAGGGTGAGGCCTTGGGTCGGGCCGAATAGGTAGGTTGAGGCCTTAGGTCGAGCCGAATGGTAGGTTGAGGCCGTAGGTCAGGCTGGACAAGTGAACAAATGTTGTGCAGCAAAGGTGGATAGAGGCGATATTGGTGAAAAAGAGGCAAGGAGTAAATAAGGGCAAAGAATGGGGTGAAAGTTGGGTAGCGAACCGATGTCGATTCTGCATGACCGATATCGGTTAAGGGACCGATACCGGTTCCTTAGGGAAAAAATGAAACCGATATCGGTGAAAGGCGAAAAACCTATAAAAAGAAAAATACGGCTTGTCATTGTCACTTTTGTTATTTGCAATCCAAATCGACTTGTCTGACGTGGAGACTTGGGATTAGAGGCTGGATTGAGTGAGGTGGAGCTATTGTATTGGCGGAGAGAGTTGATAGTGGGCCCGATTAAGGAGGAGGCAGCAGTTGATTGGCCGGGGACCCAGCAGATCAGGATTGGAGCCATGGCACAGGCAGGAGGAGCTGGAGGGGCTGGACCAGCTGGACCGCCACCACCCATCCCACCACGACGACGTGTCGTCGTTCGGGTAGATTCGAAACTCTTTAATTTGGTGATTTGGTTGTATTATGCTAAATTGGGGGTTTGGGTAGGAATTAACCTTTTTTAGGAAATAATGAGAAAATGGAAATGATTTGAGAAAGGGAGAGGGTAGATAGGTTAGATAGGCTAAGGTGGGTAGGTGGGTAAGTTTTTAGGGTTTTTGGGTGGGTAGATGGGTAGAAATAGGTAAAAAATGGGTTTTGGGGGCCGCGCGGGGGTTCGGCTCCGGGAGAGGACAGTGACCGATGTCGGTCACTAAGCGACCGGCATCGGTCGCACAATTTTAGGGAAAGGGAGGGTTGTTGGTGACCGGCGTCGGTCATGTATCGGCCGGCGTCGGTTGTGGGTTTATGTAGGGGTTGGGTTGGGTTGGGGGTGGGTGTGGGGTTGGGTTGGTTGTTTTGGGTTGTGGGTGGGAGTGGGAGTGGGGTTGGGTTGGTTGTTTTGGGTTGTTGGGTTGGGTTGTGGGTGGGAGTGGGGGTTGGGTTAGGGGTGGAGAAGGGTTAGGTGTGGGGTTAGGTTTTGGGTTTTTGGGTTGGGTTGGGTTTTGGGTTTTTGGGTTGGGTTGCGGGTCGGTGTGGGGGTTGGGTTAGGGGTGGAGAAGGGTTAGGTGTGGGGTTAGGTTTTGGGTTTTTGGGTTGGGTTGGGTTTTGGGTTTTTGGGTTGGGTTGTGGGTCGGTGTGGGGGTTGCGTTAGGGGTGGAGAAGGGTTAGGTGTGGGGTTAGGTTTTGGGTTTTGGGTTGGGTTGCGGTCGGTGTGGGGGTTGGGTTAGGGGTGGAGAAGGGTTAGGTGTGAAGTTAGCTTTTGGGTTTTGGGTTGGGTTGGGTTTTGGGTTTTTGGGTTGGGTTGCGGTCGGTGTGGGGGTTGGGTTAGGGGTGGAGAAGGGTTAGGTGTGGGGTTAGGTTTTGGGTTTTTGGGTTGGGTTGGGTTTTGGGTTTTTGGGTTGGGTTGCGGGTCGGTGTGGGGGTTGGGTTAGGGGTGGAGAAGGGTTAGGTGTGGGGTTAGGTTTTGGGTTTTTGGGTTGGGTTGTGGGTCGGTGGTAGGTTGTTAGAGGGGGCGATAGAGAGTCGGAGTATGGTCGGGGGATAAAAAGGGGTGTTTAGATGACAAAGTAGATGTTGTAATAAAGAGTAGGTCTAAGGATGTGGGTTGGTTTTGCAGCACGTCGGCAAAGCTGACGATGCGGGATAGGATGCCCCGCCGTTGGTGCAGATTAGGACACACGTATCCGTGGCTCATTGGGCCATCATGCGTGAGGTGGGACTCGGCGGAGTCCAGAGGTACAGAGCGATAGAGAGAGATCACAGCCTGATGGTCGCCCTCATCGAGAGATGGGATCCGGCGACCAATGTGTTCCATCTCCCGACTGGGGAGATGACCGTCACATTGGAGGATGTGTATCGCATCCTTCGGTTACCTATCGAGGGAGAGGCAGTCTTCCAGGTAGATTCAGAGACTGCGATGGATAGCATACTGCAGGTTTTTGGGATGCAAATACGCTCTTCGACCTACCATAAATCGCGAGTATCGGTACGGTGACATGTACCGTGCGCATCGTCATGAGACACGACTGGCTGTGTTGATGATGGTTGGGATCACCTACTTCGCCCTCCCGGACTCAGAGGGAGGCCGCTTCCCACGAGCATTGATGGGGGTACTGCTGGAGATGGTGGAGGAGCACACCTGTTACGCCTGGGCACCAGTATATCTGGTGTAATTATACAGGGAGCTATGGGGCTATCACCGGAGGAGGTGATTTGGTATTTGTTCTACATTTTTGTTGCATTGTTGGGCATACGAGCACATCGTATGCATCGGCCAATAGGGTTACCCCAGCAGCCAGGGCCACAGGTCATATACCGATATGGCTTTCAGAGGTGGTTGGGGTCGTGGGCCACCACGACGCGCTATGGCAAGTCGGGATGTGGCATACTATGACATCTCGCTAGAGGGCCTTGTAGCAGAGAGACATTGTATGGAGACCCTACAGAGGTCACCATCCCGGCAGAGGAGCCCGCTTACGCTTGCACCTAATCCAAGACACATTCTGGATAGCAGGACGGAGGCCAGGAGAGTACGAGCGGATACCCCTGGAGAGGGTACGCAGGCAGATGGGGCTATGACAGGACGAGCCACCTCCCGTTCCTCAGTACAGGAGAGATGATGTAGAGGCCCCACTGCCTGCACCACAGCCTTTGGATCCAGATTGGGTAGCAGAGAGGCCAGCAGGTGAGGGTATAGATGATGTTGGGTGCACGGGAGCATACAGGGTGTGGTGGGTCAAGGCAGAGCAAACAGATAAGATACCGCACGCACCCAAACTTGGCAGCAGTAGTGATAGGAGAGAGAGATCAGCTCAGGGGTCAGGTGCAGCTCTTACAGGGGCAGCTAGCTGCAGCACAGGCACAGATAGGTGTCTTACAGGGGCAGCTAGCCCAGCTCGTGCACAGCATAGTGCAAAGACCACCACCACAAGACCACAACCACAGTGCAGTATAGTATTGTGCACAGCAAAGATAGGTACAAAGACCACCACCACAGAAGTGGTACAGCCATAGCCCGAGCACAGTACAGTGCAGTACCACACCCACAAGCACCACCAAATGCACCACCAAGATAGGCACAGGGGGCACTGGTAGTAGGTGTCAGGGGACCAGCCCCAGTACCTACGGTGGCTCGAGAGTGCTACATGGAGGCTAGAGCGGAGGCCCGATACTATCAGGATATTCTTGATGGTACCGGGGCTGATTATCAGCCCTATGCGGCACATAGAGCAGAGACCTCTCGGAGCCAGAGGTCTCAGGGAGGTGCAGCCACAGCTGGTGGGTCCGTCACAGGCAGGAGGTGAGAGGCACCACAGGGGACCAGGCGGGAGAGGTGCCGAGGGCGGTGGGGAGAGCCGATGGATCCCGAGACATGACTTTTGTATTTAGAGATGGACACCGATCTACGAACCGGTGTATTGATAGAGGCTCGTGCCTATGAATTATTCATGTATTCATTTATGCATTTATTATATACCGGCCTCGCGAGCCGAGTAGGGGTTGTATAGTGGATACCGGCCTGCGAGCCGAGTATATATCTATTTTTGATACGAGGGACCGGCCAACGAGCCGAGTTGAGATTTTTTGACAGTTATTGCGGCCTGCGTGCCGGCTTTGGTGGATTATGAGATCACAGAGGCCCCGATGTAGGGCACATTGTATTTTTGAAAATTTTTATATATATAGAGATGATGTTTTGATCCTCGTGCAGTGTTCAAAATGTGTTTAAATATTTTGTTAATGGTTGGTAATATGTAATGTATGATAAGTTTTAGTTGACATGTTGATAGATGGATGATGTTGATGTTTTTGTTTTTGCACGTATATATGAATGTCAGGTTATGTGATGAATTGGTGGTTTTGTGACATTGTGATATATGTAACTGATGAGTTGGATCCAAATGATGTATAGATTGATAGTTTCTTGATATCCGTAGTTGATGGTTTGTGTATTTGTATAAAATAAATGATGTTAATGAAATTGTAATGCTATGTGTGGTGGATGAACAAATGTGGTAAATTGTGTTGTTTATGCAGGAAAAGAGGCGGGCGCGACAAAAATTTAGGTGAGAAATGAAGAAAAGAACGCTGTTGAGAAAAGATAGGTGTTGAACCGATATCGGTTAAGGAACCGATATCGGTAGAATGATAGACCGATATGGGTTAAGTAACCGATACCGCTTATTTAGGTATGAGCTTTTCTAAAAAAGAAAAGCTAGGGTGGCAACTTAAGTTTTAATTTTAGAGCCATGCAAGAGGTTAAATACGCGAACGCGACGCTTTTTGACGACTGAGACAGGTATTTGCATGAGAGATTTGAGTGATAAGGAGAAGAGAGACAGGAATTTGTATGAGAGATTTGGGTGATAAGAAAAGAGACTGGGAAGGTGAATGCGATCGGAGATTCAGAAAGTAGAAAGGCGAATTTGAAAAGAGTGGTGATAATGGCAGGACGAGGAGAAACATCCAGCAGGCAGGGACAAGAGGGAAGACAAGGGCCACCTCAAGCTACTGCAACCCCAGAGGTAAATGTTTTGGTTGTGATTTGATTTTTGCATGTGTTATGAATAAGAGATTAAGTGGGTAGATATGAAGAAGAAAACATGATAGCAAGGGTTATAAGTGAGGTAAGTGTTACGTGGTAGGTAATCACGGGTTTCGGGTATGTCTGTGTATACAGAGAGGAATAAACGAGCAATTTATTGTCGTAGGTGGTTGTTTTAGGCAAGATGTATGTAATTGACAGTGACCGGTAGCGGTTAGAAAGAACCGGTATCGGTTACTCAACCGATATCGGTTATGTATAACCGATACCGGTTACTGGAGGAATTTCCAGAATGTTTGAAAAACCCTGACGGATTGAATGGTTGTTTGTTGTTTTGGTGTATGCAGGCAGAGGTAGGATTGAGGATGAATGATAGTGTGCCAGCGCTGTTGTCACGAATCCGAGCGGATGTAACAACACCCGGTGAATGGTCATTGATAAATCATTTGGGGTTAAGTGGAATCTACTATTATTCACGAATCGCACGTAATCATGCTATGTTGCAGGCAGTATGATTGAGAGATGGAATCCCGAGACAAATACCTTTTATCCGCCAACAGGGGAGATGACAAGAATATCGGAAGATGTGTTTCAGATTTTGAGACTCCCTATTACAGAGAACCAAGATATCGTGCACTACCTAAGCGCGGCACGGGAGTGATAACAGCAATATTTGGTCCATACGCACGAGATTTGACATAAATGAGGTTTATCTTTTACATATGGGGTAATGTATGCAACACCCCGAGGAGACAAGGTTAGCAGTGATATTAATGATAGCGGTAGGGTATTATGCGTTACCGAGGGTGGAAGGGGGAAGATTTCCAAAGGCATTGATGTGTGTTATTTGGGAGATGATAGAAAGGAACGTGACTTTTGCATGGGCACCTGCATATTTGGCGGAGCTATACAGGGGTTTATGGGCTTGTAGGCGAAATCACAGAACGACACTGGATTGTTCATACTTATTACACTGTTGGGCCTATGAGCACATTGTTTGTGTGCGACCAATAGGCCGACCCATCCAGTCGGGAGAAACCGGAGTGCAGAGGTTGGGATTCAGACGATGGGTCCAGACAGAACAAGAGGCCAGATCCCAGGCCGTGACGGGTGATATTGAGTATTACAGGCAGTATGGGAGAGAGTGACGGTTGCGGATATCTTGTTGGAGGCCATACAAAAACTATATGGTAACAGAGAACATAGCTGAGGAGTTGAGGGGTGTAGAGCGATTGAGGTGGATTGCAGGGCACAGCCGGTGAGTATGAGAGGATTCCTATAGATCGCGTGCGGCGACAATTTGGATTTGTGCAGGATATACCCCTGGCTTATAGACCATATATGAGGATCGACGCCGAGGCAGCATTCTCACCTCCCCGGCCAACACCTCCAGAAGGGCCTGAAGAGGTAGCAGCCGATCGCAGGGTAATGGATGCGGGAACGACAGAGGCCTATAGATTATGGTGGGTAGCAGAACTGCGAGGTGTACGTGAGCGCCCTGACATAGCGGTGATTACAGCAGAGAGGGATCATCTGCAACATTTGGTTCAGCAGCTCCAAACGCAGGTGAATGAGACAAGAGGATTGTTAGTGGTTGCGGAGTCACGGGCGGGGAGACTAGAGGCTGGAGTCCTCCATGCGAGAGGGCGTATTCATATGTTACAGGAGAGATTGGCAGATCAGTGGGCGGTACCAATAGCCATGGTACCTTTGAGGACAGAGAGGCCCGGCGAGAGGGGTCGACAATCACGATCATCACCTAGTTCGGGATGAGGCGTGAGGGTCTGAGTAAATGTTAGCAAGGTATAAGAATAAATAAGGATGCCGACCTGCGTGTCGATGATAGAGAAGATGTATTTGTTTAACATCTAAATAAAACTGAATATGTATGTTGATTTGAGTTACGATAATAATAAGATTGTTTGTGTTTTGATTTTCGGTGTTTTGAAAAAGGATAAAGAGGACTGTGATTAAATAGAAATACACAAAAATATTTATATTCACCACACAGGATAGGTTATGGTAGGGGATGGTCGAGCTAACCTTGGGAGACCCCATGTCTCCGAAGTGCTGCCTACATAGCCCATTGCACAAAGCAAGGAGGGGCCTCAGACCGATGTAGTTCTCCCTTAGGATCAGGGAGAGGTGAATTCAGGCAATTGGGTACGGTTTAGGTAATTGGTTGGTTGGTAAAAATATTAAGATTAGTAAAGGTAAGGTGGATGGTGTTGGTAATGAATTGGTGATGCTGTAAAAGGTATGAGGGAAGCGAAAGTTAGCCTACCCAAGTAGTAGGGAATCGGGTCCTGATTAAGGTCAACACACAATCCTAGATGCGAGGCAAAGCAGAAAGAGTGCTCCGTAGATGAAGAGAGCTAAACAAACCACACCACGTAGAATGAGCTTGGAGCCCTAGGTACCGTGCATAGACGAGAAGTCAATAGGTGAAAAGAGTTGTGTGATCACAATATATCGAGCGTACATTACGTCCCTTGAGTTGAAACAAATGGTGAGGTGAGGTGGATGATATAGCTGAGGTACGGAGAACTTATTACAAAGTGAGTGTTCTGACGAAAGAGAACCTACCCTAAATAGACAAGTCCATGACTCAAAAGTCCTTTTGAATGAGGCTTTTCTTTTATTGAATGTAGACTGATCGATGCGGGAAGTCTACAAGGGATATTGATTGTATTATTCTTGAGGTCTTCACGAAGCTGATCAATGCGAGAAGCTTCTGATAAAGGCTGACTGTGTATAGCTGTCCTTCGAGGGAGCAGTCTATTTATAGTAGCAGATATGATTGTAATGCATAGCTGTCCTTCGGGGGAGCAGTCTATATATAATAGCAGCAATAGTTCGGCATATAGCTGTCCTTCGAGGGAGCAGTCTATATTTAATTTAGATGACTAGATGTTCATTTGGCGTGAAGCATCTAGTTTAGTAGGAAGTTTGACTCAAGAAAATCCCATAAGAATACGGCTTATTTTAATACTTTGAAGTCATGGACTAGACTAAAAAGGGGAAGGCATCATCAAGGGGAGGTGAGGATCAAACTATGTGAGCTTGATTGTTATTATGAGGTGTAGGAAACAGAGTGTATGTAGTGGTAAGTGAGCTCAAGGGACGAGCGGTAGGTAGATAAGAAGTGATATAACACTAATTTCAACAGTAGAATGGTCGAAGATGCAAGGCATTAAGGGGTTCAGGCTCAGGTTTACCATTAAGCGAAGCTAAACGATAAGTACCAGATCCATAGGTATGAGTGATTATATAAGGCCCAATCCAATTGGGAGCAAATTTTCCACGTTTGCTCTTTTCTAGTTTGGTTACATGTTGATTCTCTTTGAGAACAAGATCACCAACCTTAAAGGTACGCTCATGAAGTCACTTATCATAAGCACGTTTAATGCGTTTTTGATAGATTTGAAGGTGATCAAGAGCTGTAAGATGGCGTTCGTCAAGAAGCTCCAATTGGGCTAACCGCTCTTGGCGGAAATCATCGTTGGTGAGAATATCCCAAGAGATATTCTAAGGAGGGTATTTGTATTTCGAGAGGCAAAATAGCCTCATACATATACCAAAGAAAAGGTGTGGCATTAGTAGAGGTACGAATGCTAGTATGATAAGCCCAAAGGGCAAAGGGAATGTGATCGTGCCAATTTCTTCCGGATTCATTGACAACTTTCATGAGGATTTTGGTTAGTGTTTTATTAGAGGACTCGGCTTGCCCATTGGCTTGTGGATAGTAAGGTGATGAGAAACTAAGTTTGATACCAAAGTTGTCACAAAGGTCTTGCAACAACTTGTTTTTGAAAGATTTTCCATTATCTGTTATCAGGCGATGAGGAACACCAAAACGACAGATAATGTGGTGGTTAATGAACTCGACAATTTTTTCTTTTTTGATTGAAATGAGTGGAATAGTGTTGATCCAAAATCATCGCATGGCGCGGACTATCTATGGATAGGCGAGCCAACAAAGTGCGCAGGCTTAGCCCCTCTTTGAGACAAAGAAGCGAAACTGGTTTATTTGCTATTTCTTCTAGCGAGAACCTATGCAAGTCTCACAGATTCTGCCTTCGGGGTTGGGATCTCATCCCGGTAGAGTATTCCAGGCTGCGAAAAGAAAGGAATGAAAGAGGGAGAAGAGAAAGAACAGATCCGAAGGGAGAAAAGAAATGAATTCCAAAGCAGAAAGGTCAGAAGATTTATGTTTTTAGTTTGGTAGTAAACAGAGCCAAACCTACTTGCATAAATAAACAAAGCAATACTGATAAACAAATGACGGAAAAGTAGATATGAATCTAACAGATTAAACACATATAGATCTAACGTAAGGAAGATCTAATGTATAACACAGCTATTGAGCACAAAGTCTGGAATAATTGTATTCTTGTTTTTCTTTTTATAAGAAAGCTCAAAGTCTTTCTCTCCTCACTTCTATTTCTATCTAAAAAATGTTCACCCTTGAATACAACAAGTATTCCAGTATTTATAGAATATGAGGGAGAGAGAAGACAAAATGGAGCCAACCACTTATTTACAAAGATATTTACAAAATATCTAAAAGTCATGTTGACTTTGACAACTTTGATGGATGACATCATCCCATGATGCAACATGGATGATGTCATCATTTGTGCCAACACATTTTAGACATTACGAAAAGAAAGTCGGAGAATAGAGAGAAGAAGAAGAAGAAGAAGAAGAAGAAGCTACTCATCATCATCATCCTGCGGCCGAAAAGGGGTTGCCTGTTTCTGATGCTGCTCAGGTGATGATATGTGGAACTGAGCGCGGTATTCCAAAAACTTGCTGATCATTGGCCCAAATTGATCCTGTGATGGATCCTTGTGCCGTTCACTGATTGCTTCGCAAGTCTCCCGCTCGTCTATGAGCTTTTCCGGGAGTTTGGAATAATCTTTCTCCGCCTCGATAAGGAACCCGATGAAGTCCCTACAGGCCAGTAGGTTGTTGATAGATTCAGTGTCGAATGTGACCTCTGGCCCTGTCCCTTGAGAGGCTATCTCCTTGAAAATCCGGATAGTGTCATCAGCTGATCTCAAGGTAAGGGAAGGAGTGAGCAACCCTGGAGTCATGGCGAGGACAATTTTCTCCATTTGATGCATTGCATCCAGGGCCTCTTCCTTTACCTTGTCTATCTTTTCTAAAACAAATTCCAGCTGATCTATCCGATAGTCCAAAGTGGACATAGTTTTGTTGAGGGCCTTGGATGGCGAATACTCCGAACTTGACCGATCTTGGACGAACGATTGAACATTTGTTGGAAGGTCTCGTCTTTGGAGTCTAGCATGTTCTAACTCTTTTGATATTGGGCTGCTAATGTTTGGAGTTCCTTGTTCGCCTTCTCGATGTTCGGTATAAACCGATATACTCGCGATTACTTTTTCACTATCTTTGATGATCTGGCTCCTCAAGCGAGCTTGACCATACCTTGCTCGCCGATCTTAGAATACTCATTGATCTTCTCCGACCGAGCACTCGGGAGTCTCGGCGCGATTGTGGGAGGTGCATTTCCCATCTTCTCGTAAGGCCTCAAGCGAGATATTTATTCTGCTCCTTCGAGTAGCCTTTTCTCCTCTTCGTTTCTTGAAGCTTTTACGAGTGCATCCACTTTGCGGAAAGAGCTTCCCCTGGAGACTTTCTGAGGATGTCCCCATTGTGACTTGGGTCACGGTGAAATCTGCTGAGACAGATCTTCTTTTCTTTGAGGGGGTTGGGGTATGCTATTTCCATGACTCTCTCACCTGCAGCGCTCTTTGAGAAGCGTGTAACCGGCTTGTGCTTCTTCACTCCTTTAGCCGGAATGACCGAAAAGTCCATCGGAGCGATGGGAACTTTCCTCTTTTGTTGGCTCAGCTGCTGAGAGATCCAAGCTGGTCCTATAGAAGAAGGACCAGAGACAGAGGGGGAAGCAGCAACGGTAGAAGAGGGGAAAAACGTGGAGACACGCGGCGGCGGCATTGAAAGAATAGCCGAAGAAATGTCCACGGGAGGGAGGGAAACCGCAACTGCAGAAGAGATAGGAAGGGAAGGGAGCTCGGAGATGAGGGAAGAAATAGAGGAAGACAAATCAGCGAGGGAGGAGAAGATAGATGAAGAGGCGGGGGAAAGAGTAGAAGAAGGGGCAGAGGACACAACCAAAGGAGTGGTTGCTTGAGTCACTCGAGGAGGGGAAGGAAGAGAAGAAGAAGGGATAGAAGGGACCTCTGAAGTTGTAGCGACGCCGACATCCTGGGTGGATGGGCGTATAGGACTATCCTCTGTCAATTCTTTCTCTGGCGAATCCAGAGTTATTACTTGTTCAGGCTCTGAAGGAAGAGGACTTTCAGGGGCTTCCTCCTGAATGGTGCTAGGTTCACCTTCTGCACCTTTGCCTTTCAGCTGCTTCTTTGACCTTGGAGGTGCGTTGCCCAAAGGGGAAGTTGTGAAATCTACCCCGAGGTAGATTAGTCCGTTCATGCGGCACCAATGCTCTGTTCTCCGCATAGTCTCTTTGACCCTCTCCTCAATTGTTTGAGGAGCCTTGCTTCTGTCAATGTCCGGGAAGGGCCAATCATCCCCTTCTGTGTCATTATACACCTTGTCCACTTCATCTTCCGCATGGTTTGGAAGCCTTTGGGGACAATGGCCACTCCGTATTGGATGATTTCCGTTAATGCCAAGCGCGAGTGATCCTTTCTTCTGAGTTCCACCTCATGGAGAACGTCAATGTAAATATCCTCAATTTGAGGGACATGGATCGGATCCAGCTTAGCCCTTGGTAGACAGCCCCTAGGATCGAAGGTAGGCCTGGCTGGGAAGTCATGTTTCAAATTCAGCAACTCCAGCTCTGCGAACATTTCCTTCACTTTGTGATAGGAGGAGCATGTGTACCGGCCCACCGTGAGGGGGAAAGGAGTTCCGCCCTTCTTTCTTTTGAGGCACTTTTCATGGTATGTGACCAGCTGCCTTGATAACTCCAGTAGAATCAACTTTGGTCCAGCATACCTTGGTAGCCTGGTTGGCTCTCCCAAAAAGTTGACAGCCCTTAGATAGGTGAACGTGGGAAATTGGGTGAACAAGGCTCCCCATTTCTCTGTGACTGCCACTATGTTTTTGGTTGTCCGGCTATGAGTCAAATTTGGCACTCAATACGCATGCACATGATGTGGTAGAAGAAAACGTCATTGATTTTAGCAAATGGAGGGATACTATTCTCCACCTCGGCTCGGGTAGTAATCAAATATCTTGGCACGAGGCCATACTCCACTTCGGTTGAGCCTGGGTAATCCCTTGCCGTCTTTGCAGTGTAGACTACATAGGAGTTCATATGGAACACTCCGGTTGTGGCAAGGCTGTTGTAGGCTGCTTTCGAGAGATGGTGCTTTGCTTATTATTTCCCCCAGTAAAGCGATCGGGCAAATTCTTATTCATTGTCTCCAGTACGCAAAGATCCACTTATGGAAATAGTGGGCATCTGAAAGCCCAAGACTCTGCTCGGAAGGTGATCGTATCACCGAGTTCCTCCGAAATCACTTCGGTGGATAGTTTGAGGCCACCGGTCACCACGTTCTTGTTCTTTAGGTAGACCTCATTCATCAACCGCATGCACTTTGGTCCTCGTTGTCTTCCCGGCCTTGATGCATTCTTGGCTGCTATGACCACGTAGTTCCGGTGGTGAGGGATGCCAAGCATTAACTCAAAATGACGGGAAGTGAGGTTTATGACTACCTCGCCCTTACTGTTCTCGACACATCTTGTGTCTTTGTTGTAACATTCGGCAACCACCATCATGAATTCATTGTTCACAGCGCTGACAGGGATTCCTCCGGCAAAGTGCAGGGCATTACCTATTAACTTGTCCATCCATGGACTTCTTGTAACTCTTTTGAGTTCTAACCTAGAACTCATCCATGTCGATGTGACCCAATTCGAGTCTCGACATCCATCTGCGCACTCGGCTGTGATTCGGGCATCCCCGACCCTCGATATTTGTATTTCATTTCTTCTTCTGTTAGCTTAGCCTTTCCTCTTGGTTTGGTGGGTTTCTTGCTTGACGTAGACATGTGTTCTTTCGAACTCAGTTGCTGATCTGCATGAAGAAGAAGTGAGACCCAATCCAAAAAGGTTGAATTAGTCATTTGATCTTCCATTGGAAAGCTAGCAGAAGGAGAGAGTTAGAGATTATAAGGCTCAGGGCACATGAAAATGTATGTTACAGGGCCAAATAGATAAGGCGCACAGAAAAGGAATGTCGAAAGGTTAAATCGCTCGCCAAGGCGCATGGCGCATGGATGAAGCGGTTGCATTTTATAGCGGGGCGCATGACGAAATGCGTGTTACAATGGGGTTTGGTGCGCCCTTTGGCGCATGGATGGATTGTGTAACATGGATAAATGATGCGCCAAAGGAATATGGCGCGGCGCATGGAGGGTTTACACAACATCATGTTACTGCAATGGAGGGTGCGCCCGCGCCTTTGTAATCTTTATACTTGCGCGCAGAAGGCTTGTGTTGCATGAAAGCTGAGTGCGCCCTTTGGCGCATGAAAACATTATGTAGCATGGAGAATAGGTGCGCCAAAGGTTTAAAGGAGGCGCAGGTTTTAAGCTTGTAACAGGCAAAAAGGGTGCGCTTAGGGGCGCATGAATTTCAACTGCAGCAGGATGGAAAGGTGCGCCATTTGGCGCGGATCTTGAGTATGTTGCATGGCGGGTAGATGCGCCAAAGGGCGCGATTGCATTAAGTGCAACATGACGCGCCAGTGCGCCATGGAAAATACACTTGATCACTCAATATAACTGATTCTTATTTCCTTCAAAGGATGCTTGGTGCAACAGGGTTTTTATAAAAGATCCAGCAGACCAAGAAATTACAAAACAGCCCCCCTTTTTTCCAACAAATCCGGAAAGAGGGAGAGGAAGGGGGAGGAAAAGAAGAAAGGGAGACGGGAAACCAGGCAGCACAGGGGGGAAGCTAGCCTAAACATAAACATACTTCGATGAAAACCGTCCAGCAAGCAAGCGCACAACAAAACCGGACAAAAACAAGCTCAAAGAATGAAAAACATAAAACAGGAAAGGGGAAGAACCTCTTACCTTAAAATTATAGCGAAAATTCCTTGAGCGGGTCCACAACACGATGAAAGTGACAGAGCAGGGGCTGACAAGTCCAGAAATATCACGTGCTTCGAAAATAGGAATGAAAATGACATGGGCGCGCACTGATATTTATAGGAAAACCTGTCATTAATGCGCCACCAACCTTTGAAA
Source organism: Taxus wallichiana var. yunnanensis (assembly GCA_018340775.1). NCBI lineage: Eukaryota > Viridiplantae > Streptophyta > Pinopsida > Cupressales > Taxaceae > Taxus > Taxus wallichiana. The sequence goes on along the minus strand of CM031235.1, from coordinate 68,354,574 downwards.
TGGCGCATGAAAACTGCTGTCGACAGAGGAAAGCGTGCGCCCTTTGGCGCATGGAAGTATCTGACGAGAGGAGAAAGGTGCCTTTTGGCGCATGAAATACGTTGTCGGTCATGAATTTATGTGCGCCTTTGTGCACCAAAACTTGGTGTAACATAGAGATTACGTGCGCCCTATGGCGCACCAAAAATGACTCAACATCCTTTGGCACACCGAAAGGAGTGACAACATGGAAAACCATGCGCCAAAGGCTTTTAAGGGCACATCAAAACTTGATGTTGCAATGCAAAACCATGCCTTGACCAAAAAAAGGCTCAAAAAGTCTAAGTTCAAAAACTAGATTTCAGGAGGGATTTTGCAACGTTTGAGCGTGAGGATCCCTAACGAGGATCGAAACAAAATTTTCGGTATGGTTATCGGTAAATTGCCCTTGTCAATTTTACGAGATAACAAATGCTCTTTCTGGGGACTATCCCTGAGCAAACTCGGGGGTAGAGAATCCCAGATCACATGTGCCTATCCATTGGGTACGGAGTCAAAAACAAGGGGGACCGGAGGGAGAACAAAGGAAACACACAACAAACTGAAAGCAAACACACGACAAAAGCAAACACACAACTAAAATAAATCGTGAAAGAAGAGAAGAGAGCAAGCTCTACTTCCTGAAGATCTTGAGATGTTGCCCGCTATAGGGAAGCGGGAGCTCAGCTCCATCTAGATATGAGAGATAGAAACTATTCTCTCCATTGAGTCGCTTGATTTTGAAGGGCCCTCTCCATAGGGAATCAAATTTTCCGTGCATGCCCTTCGGTTCTCTTCGCTTGTCCCAAAGAAGGACGAGATCTCCCACTTGAAAATCTCTCTGCTTGGCTTTCTTATCAAAAAGCCTCTTTACTTGATTCTGATGTTCAGTGATTCTATCGACCACCTTTACTCTCTTTTCTTCAAGTTCTGCCAAATACATGATTCTCTTTTCTAGAGAACTCTGAAAAGTTTCATCTTCGATTGCTCGTGCCAAGCGTAGAGCAGGAAGTTCGGCAGAAATGGGAAGTTCGGCATCAGTGCCATATAACACTTGAAAAGGTGACATGCCGAGAGATCTCTTGGGGTAATGCGGTCCGCCCACAAAGCATCGTACAAAGACTTGTGCCACATGCGCTGATTTTCATCTACTAATTTCCGTATGATGGTCACCAAGTTCTTATTACTGGATTCTGCCTGACCATTTCCCTGAGGGTAATAATCCGAGGCATGTGCTAAAGTTATTCCATATTCATAGCAAAAACTAATAACTTCCCGCGAGGAGAAGTTAGAAGCATTATCAGCAACGATCTTGTTTGGAACACCGAACCTGACAATGATATTCTCTTTGATAAAACTGCAAACCACCTCAGAAGTGGCGTGCTTGACAGGTATGGCTTCCACCCACTTAGTGAAGTAATCCGTTGCTGTGAGGACATAGCTATGTCCGGCACTCGATTGAGGATTGAGTGCTCCAATAAAATCAATTCCCCATTGCCTGAATGGTTCATTGATAATGACCGGCCTAAGGGGAAGGGCAGCCAATTTGGGCTTGCCGACGAATTGTTGAGCAGGTTCACACTTTGCCACCCAGGTAGCAGCGTCTTGAAAAAGCGTTGGCCAATAGTACTGCTCTCGATGATCTTGTGTCTTTATCACGGAAGAAGAAAAATGACCTCCACAGTGAATTGTGAAAACTTTCCAGCAGTTTTACTTGCTGGGGCTTGTCAACACATCGCAGAAAGACACCGTCTATCCCGCGCTTATATAAACCACCATCCCAGATGACATATATGGCCGCTCTGAGCTTTATAGTACGCTTCTCCTTTGCAGTTAGGTGCATTGGGCATTCGCCGTAGGTAAGGAAGAAAGCAATGTCGGAGTACCACTCGTCGCTAGTTGCAATAAATAAAACCAGAGGCAGAGAATCAGGTTCCTCCTGAGGGCTTTGCTCTTTGTCGGTACAGTTCTCTCTTTCATCAGGATCTTCTGAATCCTTGTTCTCAGCCATTAGCTGACACAGGCCTTTGCCCCTTACCAGCTTGGTTGGTTTAATATCCAGGTCATATTCCTGGACCTTTGCGATCCAATTCCCTCTCAAGCTTCCTAACTCCTGCTGAGTTAGAATTGATTTCACCGCGGTGTCGGGAACCAGCACCACCGTATGCGAGTTCAGAATGTAATACCTGAAATTCTTCACCGCTTTGACAACGGCAAAGGCATGCTTTTCCAATTGAGTCATTTTCAGTTCGTGAGGCTTGAGAGGAGAACTCATGAACGCGATTGGAGATTCAATATCCTCCGAGTTCTTTTGCATTAGGATTGCAGACACAGTATGTTCGGAGGCGTAACTATACATAATGAAGTCTTTGGAGAAATCTGGACATACCAGGACCGGTGCATGAGCAACAGAAGTTTTTATCTCCTCAAACGACCTTTTCCCCTCTTCACTCCATCTGAAAGTGGGTGACCCTTTCATCATGTTCAGTATGTGGCGGGTCTTCTCAGCAAAATCAGGAACAAAACGCCTGAGAAAGTTCACCTTTCCGAAGAAAGAATGAACACCATTCTTGCTTGTAGGCAGAGTAAGGCTTTGGATAGCCTTAACTCTTTCGGCATCAATCTTCGTTCCTTCTTTGCTAACCACATGGCCTAGCAATTTCCCTTCCGTAACCCCAAAAATAGACTTTTTTGGGTTAAGGGAAATTCCATGTTCTCGGCACCTGGCCAATACTTGCTCCAAATGATCACAATGATCACTTCGTTGTTTAGAGAACACGGTTAAGTCATCTAGATAAACTACAATGACTTTTCCCATCATGCCTTTAAATGCGAAATCCATGGCCCGCTGAAAAGTGGCACCAGCGTTAGTTAGGCCGAAAGGCATTACATTGTAGAGCAAACGTACCCCGAGGGAGTAGTGAATGCTGTTTTGAATTGATCTTGAGCGAGACTTCAATCTGATTATAGCACGAAAAACCATCGAGAGCATGGACAACATCTCTGATCCGATTCATCGCTTGCGAACTTGATCCATTATCGGAAGAGGGTAGTTGTCTTTCAAATGAAGCTTGATTCAGATTTCGGAAGTCTACGCATATGCGTATTTCACCGTTTTTCTTGCGCCGGCACAATATTGGCTACCCAAGTCTTTGTGATGGATAGGTAAGATGATTCTTGCGTCCGATCTTCTCGAATTTCGGCCTGAATGGTGCCCGAAATCTTGGGATTATAGTGTCTCTGCTTCTGACGGAAAGCTTTGACATCGTCTTTCAAGGGAATATCGTGCTGAACGTCCTTTGGCTTGAAGGACTTTAAATCGGCGTAGGACCATGCCAATACATCCATATATTTTTTCAGCAACTTGACAAATTTCCGCTTTTCTTCTGGCGTGCAACATTTCCCGATGTTCACGAATTACGGATGTGCCTCAAAACCTATATTGACTGGTTCTGTCTCTGGGGATGAGCAAGGATTGTCCCGCTTCTTCTTTTTCATAAAACGGTCGTGCCTATCAAACAAGCGCTCCAGAGAAACCAGGCCCTTCGGAATTTTATTTCCTTTGAGCTGACATATGCCGTCTTTCTCCTCGATTCATGGTTTTGATTTGTTGATTGATTCACGGCATGTAGAGGTGGATCCTTCAAAATACAACTCATCAAAATTTTCTGATTTTTCTAGAAAGGCAATGAGGTGATTATCATCGTTGAATACCTGCCAATGCTGAGAGTTGTCTGGCACGCTCGGGCGGAAAACCACTTCAATGGTGTATTTGTTTGTTTTCAAACCCGGGTGCGGGAGCATGAGAGATGCTGAAACGGCCAATGAATCAGCCATATCATTTTGAGCTCTTGGAATTGCCTCTATTGAAAAAGCGTCAAACTCCTCAATGCTGTCCCATACTGCATTACGGTAGTGCCTGAGCCTTTCATTTTCTACTTGGTAAATCCTTTTGACCTGATTTACAACCAGCTCGGCATCACCTTGAACTTTTAGATTTTTAATTCCTCTTTCCTTTGCAGCTTGCATACCGAGTAACAGAGACTCATACTCAGCAGTATTGTTAGTGTTGAAAAACTGCAATTTGAAAGAAAGAGGAATGACTTCTTCCTCAGGAGATATCAGCACAACCCCAGCGCCACATCCACTAGTTGCGCAACTGCCATCAAATTGCAAGGTCCAGATCTTATTGAGATCCTTTTCTTGAACGAAAACGTCCTTTGTATCCGCCTTGGTGGACAAGAAGTAGTTCCCCATCCCTGATGATTCAAAAAGGATTTGGGCTTTGGGATCTTCGGAGCTAGTGACCAAGTACTTCTTTTGGGATTCCGGTTCTAAAGTTTGCATTACGCCTTTGACCGGAATTCTAGCTTTAGACCAGTCCATGTGAATTTCTCCACCAACTTCGCTGCAAAAGCTCCTTCCTAGCAGAATTCCATAGGCTCTTTGGAATGTCGGCAAGGACGGTCGATTTTACTCTTTTATCCGGGAAGGCTGCAAACGCAAATTGCGCGTCTTTGATTTGGCCAATCAACGGCACTTGCTTGGTCTCCAATGAGTAACATCTGCCGAAAGGTTTGGTAAGAGTGAGGCCCAAAGCATGGGTGAATTTCACCGGCATAACGTTGTCAGAAGCTCCGGAATCAATTATACAGTTGCTCAACTTATGACCGTTGATTAGGAGAGAGAGATAGAAAGGTTCTATCTTGCCTGATGCGAGATGTTGAAGCAACATTTATGTGGGATTCAGGGGGAGTGGAAAGGATTCCTTTTGGGGAAGCCTGATTAGATATAACAGCTTGACTTTGGATATACTTAGTCAATCTTATAAGCTGTTCGGGGTTTGACTGAAGATACTCAGCTTCAGACATCTGGATCTTGGTCTTTTTTGCATGATCTATTATATCGAATGCGGCCAAGGGTTGCGTTGGTAAAGGAATGAGTCCTTCACTTCGCGGTTGCGGAACAGGGTTACTAATCTTGATAGGAACATGAGGGGGCTGATTCGGAGGAGAGATGGGTGGAAAAGACTTCTTTGCAAAAGTTTTAACAGGGAGTTGAGTAGGAAGAGGATTACCTCTTTTAACAATGGTTGGAGGCACGTTTGACACGACCTTCTCTTTCTGCACATGGGCAGCAACTTCCACTTCTTTTCCTTGCGAGCGGGTGAAAACAGCATATGATTGTCCGCTTGCATAGCCTTGAGTACTCTCTTCTTCATCAGATTCATCCTCATCAAATTCCATGTATCCAATAGTAGAGTCGCCAGTCGGCTCACCGACATCTTGATCATCTTCGTCTTGAGGCGAAGGTTCTTCATAGTACTGCTCTTCTTCTTCAATTTCGGCCAAAGCATTGACCGGAGGAGCCTCAAGCGCCAACCGTGGAGCAGTCGCAGGTAGACGCGGCCTTTGTGAAGCATGGTTAGGAACAAAACTCCTTCTTGGAACATCCCGGTATGAGGAACTAGGAGCCTGGGCCAACTGCTTCTTCAATGCGAGCAAATCATTCGCCATTTTTTGGAATCTTTGGATCGAGCAAGTAGTAGGCGAGGATCGAAGATTTGGACTTTGATGATTCCTTTCTCAACTCGCTTTGATATTATCAAATTGTCTTCTATCCGGATGGCAGCGGCGACGAGAGCGAGTAGCTACTCGCTCTTGAAGGAGCAAGAAACCGACTTTTGAGCTCATGGCGTTCACGAAGAAACACTTCGATTCTCTGGTGTTGGAAGCATGGCGAGGGGACACGGTTGATTAATGCATTGAACCGGTGACAAAATCGTGCATAGTCTCATTTGCCTCCTTCTTGGTGAGTGATCCGTGATAACAATGCAAATGCATCCTCCGAAGGCTTGTATCTGTCTTGAAAGCATCCTGCAAGGTAGCCCAACCCAGTGATAGATCCGGCCGGCAAATGCTGAAACCATTCAGCTGCAGGCCCTTGTAGGGTTTCCAGAAAAAGGCGAACCGACACATCTTCGTGAGTCACGTCAAAATACTGCATGACATAATGAAAGCAGATATGTGGGAATCCGTGCTTTGATTTCCACTCCCGTCGAATTTGGGAAAATTCTTTCTATTTCCGTGAGGGAGCGCGTGAACTGGATGTGGTAATGCGAGAGGACCCATAGCATTTCCCCATGGTACCGCCATTTGAAAGGCTAGAAAAAGCACACGAGATGGGAGGGTGGTTCCACTGAGTAGCAAGGCACTACAGAGGGACGTGGATGTTCTTTGTAAAAGACTTTTTCTTCGTGAAGGTGAGACACTCCTGGATGACCGGCTAGCCGAGCTTAGCGCTGAAAAACGCGCCGGTGTCACGCTGAAATTGTGCCTCTGAAGCAGATCGAAAGTAGGATCAGCTTCTCCACGGGCTCTCCTGCTGCGCGTAAAAGGTTCACTCGCCAGTGTACCTTCCAGATCTGCAATATTACGGCGCAGATTTAAACTTTATTTTTGGGTGTACTTGCTGATTTTCTGGTTTTTCTGTCAAAAACCAGCAGCAAATACTTTTCTGAATATTTAAAAAATATCCTCCTCGAAAAACCGATTGCGGTTAATGACAAATAACAGCGAGGATAAGATGGCAGGGAAGAATAGTAGGCTGATTTTCAGATCTGATCTTTACTTTTTCAAAGGGTTTTAAACTTTTTGGAAAATAGTCAAAAATCCAGATCTACGGAAAAATAATGATTTTGATAAAAACTCAGCGAACTAAAGATCTGTAACTAGGCCCGATCTATGACTCTCAGAAGGAAATTTTTCGATTTGAGCACTTTTGCAAATTTTTCGGATTTTTATAAAAATTCAGGTTTGCAAACAGGCAGCAATCTTTTGATTTTTCTGATTTTTAATATCTTACCACCAGCACAGATCTGTCAGATCTATCCGTTCCCCAGCGGAGTCGCCAAAAACTGTTGGTCCGAAAATCATCAGCGCGGACGATCTATGGATAGGCAGCCAACAGTGTGCGGGGCTTAGCCCCTCTTTGAGACAAAGCAAAGCAAAGCAAAGCTGGTTTATTGCTATTTCTACTAGCGGAACCTATGCAAGTCTCACAGTTCTGCCTTCGGTTGGGATCTCATCCCGTAGAGTATTCCAGTGCTGCGAAAAGAAAGGAATGAAAGAGGGAGAAGAGAAAGAACAGATCCGAAGGAGAAAAGAAATGAATTCCAAAGCGAAAAGGTCGGAAGATTTATGTTTTTAGTTTGGTAGTAAATGAGCCAAACCTACTTGCATAAATAAACAAAGCAATACTTGATAAACAAATGATGGAAAAGTAGATATGAATCTAACAGATTAAACACATACAGATCTAACATAAGAAAGATCTAATGTATAACACAGCTATTGAGCACAAAGTTTGAATAATTGTATTACTGTTCTTTTCTGTTACAAGAAAGCTCAAAGTCTTTCTCTCCTCACTTCTATTTCTATTTGAAAAATGTTCACCCTTGAGTACAACAAGTATTCCAGTATTTTTAGAATATGAGGGAGAGAGAAGACAAAATGGAGCCAACCACTTATTTACAAAGATATTTACAAAATATCTAAAAGTCATGTTGACTTTGACAACTTTGATGGATGACATCATCCCATGATGCAACATGGATGATGTCATCATTTGTGCCAACACATTTTTAGACATTTCAAAAAGAAAGTCGGAGAATAGAGAGAAGAAGAAGAAGAAGAAGAAGAAGAAGCTACTCATCATCATCATCCTGCGGCCGAAAAGGGGTTGCCTGTTTCTGATGCTGCTCAGGTGATGATATGTGGAACTGAGCGCGGTATTCCAAAAACTTGCTGATCATTGGCCCAAATTGATCCTGTGATGGATCCTTGTGCCGTTCACTGATTGCTTCGCAAGTCTCCCGCTCGTCTATGAGCTTTTCCGGGAGTTTGGAATAATCTTTCTCCGCCTCGATAAGGAACCCGATGAAGTCCCTACAGGCCAGGAGGTTGTTGATAGATTCAGTGTCGAATGTGACCTCTGGCCCTGTCCCTTGAGAGGCTATCTCCTTGAAAATCCGGATAGTGTCATCAGCTGATCTCAAGGTAAGGGAAGGAGTGAGCAACCCTGGAGTCATGGCGAGGACAATTTTCTCCATTTGATGCATTGCATCCAGGGCCTCTTCCTTTACCTTGTCTATCTTTTCTAAAACAAATTCCAGCTGATCTATCCGATAGTCCAAAGTGGACATAGTTTTGTTGAGGGCCCTTGGATGGCCGAATACTCCGAACTTGACCAGATCTTCGACTGAACAGTCGAACATTTGTTGGAAGGTCTCGTGCTGGAGTCTAGCATGTTCTAACTCTTCTGATATTGGGCCTGCTAATGTTTGGAGTTCCTTGTTCGCCTTCTCGATGTTCAGGTATAAACTGATATACTCGGCGATTACTTTTTCACTATCTTTGATGATCTGGCTCCTCCAAGCAGAAACAACCATACCTTGCTCGCCGATCTTAGAATACTCATTGATCTTCTCCTGACTGAGCAGCTCAGGAGTCTCGGCGGCAGTTGTGGGAGGTGCATTTCCCATCTTCTGTAAGGCCTGAAGCAGATATTTATTCTGCTCCTTCAGTAGCCTTTTCTCCTCTTTCGTTTCTTGAAGCTTTTTGCAGAGTGCATCCACTGCGGAAAGAGCTTCCCCCTGGAGACTTTCTGAGGATGTCCCCATTGTGACTTGGGTCACGGTGAAATCTGTTGGAGACAGATCTTCTTTTTCTTTGAGGGGGTTGGGGTATGCTATTTCCATGACTCTCTCACCTGCAGCGCTCTTTGAGAAGCGTGTAACCGGCTTGTGCTTCTTTACTCCTTTAGCCGGAATGACCGAAAAGTCCATCGGAGCGATGGGAACTTTCCTCTTTTGTTGGCTCAGCTGCTGAGAGATCCAAGCTGGTCCTATAGAAGAAGGACCAGAGACAGAGGGGGAAGGAAGCGACAATGGTAGAAGAGGGAAAACGTGGAGACACGCGCGGCGGCATTGAAAGAACAAAGAAGAAATGTCCACGGGAGGGAGGGAACCGCATGACTACGAGAAGAGATAGGAAGGGAAGGGAGTTCGGAGATGAGGAAGAAATAGAGGAAGACAAATCAGCGAGGAGGAGAAGATAGATGAAGAGGTGGGGGAAAGAGTAGAAGAAGGGGCAGAGGACACAACCAAAGGAGTGGTTGCTTGAGTCACTCGAGGAGGGGATGGAAGAGAAGAAGAAGGGATAGAAGGGACCTCTGAAGTTGTAGCGACGCCGACATCCTAGGTGGATGGGCGTATAGGACTATCCTCTGTCAATTCTTTCTCTGGCGAATCCAGAGTTATTACTTGTTCAGGCTATGAAGGAAGAGGACTTTCAGGGGCTTCCTCCCGAATGGTGCTAGGTTCACCTTCTCGCACCTTTGCCTTTGTTCAAATGCTTCTTTGACCTTGAGTGCGTTTCCCAAAGGGGAAGTTGTGAAATCTACCCCGAGGTAGATTAGTCCGTTCATGCGGCACCAATGCTCTGTTCTCCGCATAGTCTCTTTGACCCTCTCCTCAATTGTTTGAGGAGCCTTGCTTCTGTCAATGTCCGGGAAGGGCCAATCATCCCCTTCTGTCATTATACACCTTGTCCACTTCATCTTCCGCAGTTTGGAAGCCTTTGGGGACAATGGCCACTCCGTATTGGATGATTTCCGTTAATGCCAAGCGCGAGTGATCCTTTCTTCTGAGTTCCACCTCATGGAGAACATCAATGTAAATATCCTCAATTTGAGGGACATGGATCGGATCCAGCTTAGCCCTTGGTAGACAGGCCCTAGGATCGAAGGTAGGCCTGGCTGGGAAGTCATGTTTCAAATTTAGTAACTCCAGCTCTGTGAACATTTCCTTCGCCTTGTGATAGGAGGAGCATGTGTACCGACCCACTGTGAGGGGGAACGGAGTTCCACCCTTCTTTCTTTTGAGGCACTTTTCATGGTATGTGACCAGCTGCCTTGATAACTCCAGTAGAATCAACTTTGGTCCAGCATACCTTGGTAGCCTAGTTGGCTTTCCCAAAAAGTTGACAGCCCTTAGATAGGTGAACGTGGGAAATTGGGTGAACAAGGCTCCCCATTTCTCTGTGACTGCCACTATGTTTTTGGTTGTCCGGCTATGAGTCAAATTTGGCCGCAACATGCACATGATGTGGTAGAAGAAAACATCATTGATTTTAGCAAATGGAGGGATACTATTCTCCAGCCTCAGCTCTGGGTAGTAATCAAATATCTTGGCCTGAGGCCATACTCCACTCGGTTAAGCCACAGGTAATCCCTTGCGTCTTTGCGGCGTAGACTACATAGGAGTTCATATGGAACACTCCTGTTGTGGCAAGCTATTGTAGCTGCTCAGAGATGGTGCTGCTTATTATTTCCCCCCAGCAGAAGCGCTGATCGGGAAAATTCTTATTCATTGTCTCCAGGTACCGCAGCATCCACTTATGGAAATAGTGGGCATCTGAAAGCCCGAAGACTCTGCTCAGGAAGGTGATCGTATCACTGAGTTCCTCTGAGAAATCACTTCGGTGGATAGTTTGAGGCCACCGGGTCACCACCTTCTTGTTCTTTAGGTAGACCTCATTCATCAACTGCATGCACTGGTCCTCGTTGTCTTCCCAGGCCTTGATGCATTCTTGCTGGCTAACAGCCACGTAGTTCCGGTGGTGAGGGATGCCAAGCATTAACTCAAAATGACGGGCAGTGAGGTTTATGACTACCTCGCCCTTACTGTTCTCGACACATCTTGTGTCTTTGTTGTAACATTGGGCAACCACCATCATGAATTCGTTGTTTACAGCGCTGACTGGGATTCCTCCGGCGAAATGCAGAGCACTGCCTATTAACTTGTCCATCCATGGACTTCTTGTAACTTTTTGAGTTCTAACCCAGAACTCATCCATGTCGATGTGACCCAATTCAGAGTCTCTGACATCCATACTGCACTCAGCCTGTGATTCGGGCATCCTGACCCTCTGATATTTGTATTTCATTTCTTCTTCTGTTAGCTTAGCCTTTCCTCTTGGTTTGGTAGGTTTCTTGCTTGACGTAGACATGTGTTCTTTCGAACTCAGTTGCTGATCTGCATGAAGAAGAAGTGAGACCCAATCCAAAAAGGTTGAATTAGTCATTTGATCTTCCATTGGAAAGCTAGCAGAAGGAGAGAGTTAGAGATTATAAGGCTCAGGGCGCATGAAAAATGTATGTTACAGGCCAAATAGATAAGGCGCACAGAAAAGGAATGTCGCAGAGGTTAAACTGGCGCCAAAGGCGCATGGCGCATGGATGAAGCAGGTTGCATTTTATAGCAGGGCGCACAGGAAATGCGTGTTACATTGGGGTTCGGTGCGCCCTTTGGCGCATGGATGGATTGTGTAACATGGATAAATGATGCGCCAAAGGAATATGGCGCGGCGCATGGAGGGTTTACACAACATTATGATACTGCAATGGAGGGTGCGCCCGCGCCTTTGTAATCTTTATACTTGCGCGCAGAAGGCTTGTGTTGCATGAAAGCTGAGTGCGCCCTTTGGCGCATGAAAACATTATGTAGCATGGAGAATAGGTGCGCCAAAGGTTTAAAGGAGGCGCAGGTTTTAAGCTTGTAACAGGCAAAAAGGGTGCGCTTAGGGGCGCATGAATTTCAACTACAGCAGGATGGAAAGGTGCGCCATTTGGCGCGGATCTTGAGTATGTTGCATGGCGGGTAGATGCGCCAAAGGGCGCGATTGCATTAAGTGCAACATGACGCGCCAGTGCGCCATGGAAAATACACTTGATCACTCAATATAACTGATTCTTATTTCCTTCAAAGGATGCTTGGTGCAACAGGGTTTTTATAAAAGATCCAGCAGACCAAGAAATTACAAAACAGCCCCCCTTTTTTCCAACAAATCCGGAAAGAGGGAGAGGAAGGGGGGAGGAAAAGAAGAAAGGGAGACGGGAAACCAGGCAACACAGGGGGGAAGCTAGCCTAAACATAAACATACTTCGATGAAAACCGTCCAGCAAGCAAGCGCACAACAAAACCGGACAAAAAACAAGCTCAAAGAACAGAAAACATAAAACAGGGAAGGGGAAGAACCTCTTACCTTAAAATTATAGCGAAAATTCCTTGAGCGGGTCCACAACACGATGAAAGTGACAGAGCAGGGGCTGACAAGTCCAGAAATATCACGTGCTTCGAAAATAGGAATGAAAATGACATGGGCGCGCACTGATATTTATAGGAAAACCTGTCATTAATGCGCCACCAACCTTTGAAATGGCGCATGAAAACTGCTGTCGACAGAGGAAAGCGTGCGCCCTTTGGCGCATGGAAGTATCTGACGACAGGAGAAAGGGTGCGCCTTTTGGCGCATGAAATACGTTGTCGGTCATGAATTTATGTGCGCCCTTTGGCGCACCAAAACTTGGTGTAACATAGAGATTACGTGCGCCCTATGGCGCACCAAAAACTGACTCAACATCCTTTGGCGCACCGAAAGGAGTGACAACATGGAAAACCATGCGCCAAAGGCTTTTAAGGGGGCGCATCAAAACTTGATGTTGCAAGGCAAAACCATGCGCCCACCAAAAAGGCTCAAAAAGACTAAGTTCAAAAACTAGATTTCCCGGGGAGGGATTTTGCAACGTTTCGAACGCGAGGGATCCCTAACGAGGGATCGAAACAAAATTTTCGGTATGGTTATCGGTAAAATTGCCCTTGTCAATTTTACGGGATAACAAATAGCCTCCACCCATTTTGTGTAATATTCGGTCGCTGTGATTATCCAACGGTGACGTTGTGAAGAGGTTGGGTGAATCTCACCAATAAGGTCTAAACCCCATTGTGAGAAGGGCCAAAGATCTCGAGCGATCTGGAGCGGGTGGCTAGGAGTATGTTGAAGGTTGGCATGTTGCTGACACATAACACAACGCTTAACATATTCGTAGCAGTCGTTATTGAGAGTAGGCCAATAATAACCAAGGCGAAGGATTCGTTTGGCCACGGCAAGGCCGCTAAAATGTCCACCACAAATACCGTCATGGACCTGTTGGATGGTATGAGTGGCCTCCGCGCTAGTTAGACAGCGAAGGAGGATGCCATCAAAGCCACGTTTATAGAGGAGTCCCCCCATGACAACATAACACGAAACACTTTTAAGAAAAGCACGTTTTCCGTTACTAGTAAGGTCAGGTGGGAGGACAAAGATTGTAAGGTAGTCGTGAAATTGGTGGTACCGGTATCCTGTGAATTAGTAGACACGGTATTTATCATACAAACTACTCGGGGTTGAATAGGATGGGGCAAAAGTTGTTGGACCACGACGAATAATTGAGAGTCAACAAGCGGCGGGAATTTGCGAGGCTAAGTAGCCATAGTATCCACAAATTTGTTAGTGGAGCGGGAATGGTTTGTATAGAATAGTGGGTAAATAAGGCTAGAAGTGAATCCACGTAGTGTTTGTATTTTGAAGTTCCTTGTTTTTGCATTGGTAGACGCCCATAACTTGATTGACTACCAATTGAGAGTCGCAAAAATGTTGATAGATTTGATACCTAAGTGTAACGCAACTTGGAGACCAGACAAGGGCCTCGTATTCCATTTGTATTATTAGTGCAAGGAAATCAAGTCGAATGAAAGAGGCATAGGTTCAGCATTGAGAGGAATGAGAACAACGCCGGCTCCTCCGCCGTGCTGGCATTTAGATCCATCGAAGAAGAGGGTCATTGGGTACGACTCCTCCGTGAGGGAAAGAGTAGTGATGAGTTCGTCGGGAAATGTGAAATTGGTAAATTGTTCCCCAGGTAAAGGAGCTTCCGCAAGTTGGTCTGCGATGGTTTGTCCTTTGATTGATTTCTGGTGGACAAACTCAAGGTCGAGGTCAGCGAGAAGCATGAGCCATCTAGCAATGCGTTGGTTCAGATGAGGTTTGGCATACATGTAATGGATGGGGTCTATATTGTGATGACGAAAGTCTTGTGATTTAGAAGGTAGTGTCGGAGTTTGGTGGCCACGAATGATAGGGCAAGGCACAATTTTTCTACATGTGTGTACCTAGTCTCATAGTCCACCAAAGTACGACTTATATAATAAATGGCTTGTTCACGATTCTCAGAGTCACGATGTGCAAGCATGGCTCCTACAGCGTGGTCGGTGGCGGAAAGGTAAAGGTAGAAAGGGCGGTCGTCTTGGGGTGGGATAAGCACGGGTGGCTGCAAGAGATAGGATTTGAGAGCTTCGAAGGCTTGGTGACATTCTTCGCTCCATTGGAATGCAATATCCTTTTTAAGGAGGTGATGGAAAGGTTGACACCGATCCGAGAGTTGGGAGATGAAACGTCGGATAGATTGAAGCTTACCTTGTAAACTACGCAATTGTTTGAGATTTTTGGGTGGGGGCATTTCTAGGATAGCTTTGACTTTAGATGGATCGACCTCAATGCCACGCAAAGAGACGATAAAGCCAAGAAGTTTTCCCGAAAGAACACCAAAGACACATTTCTTCGGTTGAAGGTGGACAGAATATTGTAACAGGCGATCAAAAATAATGGTTAAAACATCGAGATGTTCACTACGATGTTTAGACTTGCCGAGAAGATCGTCGACATAGTCTTCAAGGATAGTGTGCATAATGTCATGAAAAATGTAGGTCATAGCCCGCTGATAGGTAGCACCAGCATTCTTAAGGCCAAATGGCATGACACGATAACAGAAGGTTCCCCAAGGAGTTATGAAGGCAGTTTTGTGTTGATCGGCAGGGGCAACCAAAATTTGGTTGTATCCTGAAAATCCATCCATGAGAGAGAGCATCTCATGACCTGCAGTTAGATCAAAAGTTGGTCAATGCTAGGTAAGGGGAAGTCATCCTTAGGGCAAGTGAGGTTAAGATCCCGAAATCTGCATGCATATCCAAAGTCCCCTGTCGCTTTAGTAGCGAGTGCGATGTTAGAAATCCATTGAGGATAGTCAATAGGCAAGATGAAGGAAATAGAAAGGAGTCATTGGAGCTCCTCTTTGACCAAGAGAGCAATGCGTGGATGCATTTTCTCAATTTCTGTTTGACTGGTTTGGAATCGGGGTTTAGGGTGATGTTATGTATGGCGATGGTAGGATCAATTCCTGGCATGTGAGCGTAAGACCATGTGAAATCTTGGTTGCGAGCATGGAGAAAGGTAGTAAAGGCGGCTTGTTCTGATGTGTTAAGGGATTGTCCAATCTTCACAATGTGAGGATCCTCCTCCGTGTGGATATTGATTTCTATGGTAGATTCGTTCAGCATAGTTTGGGTTTCAGATGGTAAGGCTCGTTGAATATAAGAATCATCCGCGCCAAGGTAAGTGAGGATGGAGTCGTCATCCTGGCATTCAACAACATTAATCAAAGGCGAATCCTCTTCGATCATGTCTGGATAAAGAAGGGGCAAAGAAGATGGGTCGTCATTATCGCGTTGATAAGTGAGAGGACCTATGAAGATAGCATTTATGAAAAAAAAAAGTTAGGAGGGATGGATTCAGGGTCTATAGATTCTGCGGGTGATGATGGCAAAGTGGGTGATGATGGTTTGGTAGGGGCGACGTCTTCTTCTTCCAGGATACAGCTGACAGGAGGTGTCTCCTGTGTAGGTGTTTCGGGAAAACTGAGACCACTGTGATCATTGTGTTTACGGGTAGTCACGGGAATGAGTGTATGTCGGCCTTGTTCGTAAAGACCAAAACCAAAGCCTTTCCAAGCACAACGAGTCAAGAAGGTGAGGGTGAAACGACGATTTGTCAAGTATTGAAAATCGGATTGGAAAGGAACCACACCAAGAGGAGGTTCAGGGGTAATGGAGGATGCATCAACACCCCCATACATTAGGTTAGTGCGGCAATGGGGTGGTCCGTAAGATATTATCTCCCCCACGCGACGGTCGTAGGTGGGATGTGCATGTAATTGTCCATACTCCTGCGGGGTAGGGAAAGAACTAACGTTATATAGGTGGTACTCCCCCAGCGTAAGGCGCTGAAAAATATCTACTAAGGGGTCGGAGGTTGGAATGTTAGCTGCGGGAAGGGAAGTGGTTTTTGCGATGGTGGTTTCATCAATTGAAGGCGTAGGCGCGGTTGAGGTGGATGGTTGAGGTACATTTGAGGAGGATGGTTGGGTTGAATGTATGGGTGTCTTGATTGGTATAAGCACATCGTTAGGGCGGTATAACATATTACAGGTTTTAAAGGGGGGAGGGTCAGCTTTTATGGTGTAAGACTTCCCCTCGTACTCAAATTTTATGCATCTATGTAATGTTGAGGGAATGCATCCCATGGCTCGGATCCAAGGACGACCCAGCAATATATTATATTGGAAATCTCCCTCCAAGACATAGAAGAGTTCGGGTAAAGTACGTGGTCCTACGCGAATGTTGAGGATCACGATGCCTAAGGTAGAAATGCGGCGTCATTGAATGACCGCAACATGATGGGGTTGGCACACATGCAACTAGAAGGGATGTTCATCTGTTGGAAGGCTTTTGAAGAGATGATGTTTAGGCTAGCGCCCCCGTCAATCATAACCCGACGTACTCGAATATCCCGGATGTAAGCGGAGATGAAAAGGGTAGGGTCAGGGTCTTCTGTACCAAAGTCGACAATTTCATCTTCAGAGAAACTGACTGCAGCAGCTTGTTGTACAGAGACAGAAGTGGTTGGGGCAGTGGGTTGTTTGGTGAGAGAAGCAACGTGATTGGGTGTTAGAATGGAGGCGACAGGTAGGGTTTCATTAGGTAAAACCTCTATCCCTTGAAGGATCTCAACGAGAGCTTGTCGATGAGATTCAGAAGTCTGAATGAGATCATACAGTGTCATTTTTACGGGTGATTGGTGAAGCTGTTTAATCATATTTCGGTGGGCAATGCCATTAGAGACGGGATAGGCGGGTCCGCGAATGACCACTTTAGGTGGTGGTGCAATCGGGATGTTTGACGGAGAAAGAGATGCCGCAGGTGTGTTTTCTTTTGCTTTCCCATTGTTTTTCTGCCCTCGAGTAGCGACACTAATCATATTAATCTCGTAGACCTGAGATGAGGAAGATGGTTGGGATAACTCATGGTCTTCAAGAGGTGGGGTTGTAATAATGATAGATCTTGGTGAGGCAGGGACAGATGGTATAGGAGAGGGAATGGAAACTAAAGGTCTCTCCCTTCGTAAGTTATCTTTCTTAATCTTTCTATTCGGGAGAGGTGACCGACGAAGGATGGTTTTAGAGCTTTGCATCCCTCCACATCATGTCCTGGTGTGCGGTGATAAGCGCAGATTTTAGACTCATCGTAACCCATAGGTCGGGGTTTAGACGGGTCATAAGGTCTAAGTGGAGGTAGGGAAATGGTCGCATTCTCCACCAACATAGCAAGGATTTTGGCGTAAGATCCTTTGAGTGGGTCAAAATCGGAAGAGGATGATGGTATTGGTTGTGTGGCTTTTGGTAATGTTTGGGCATGATTGGTTCGTGGTGGTTTAGCCGAGGGGTGTTGATACATGGTTTTTACTAAACGTGATTTCTTTGGCACAGAAGCTATGTTGGATGATGAGGCCGTAGATGATGTGGTATCAGAAAACAACCATGGGGAAATAGGAGTGACTAAAAACAAATCTTTTGATGATGGAATTTGTTTAGGGTTGATAGGTGGACAGGATACGCGGAGTGACGGTGTTGCTATACCCTGGAATTTCTGTATAGGTGCGGAAGGCGTAGGTTGTTTTGAAGAAAACGTAGGAGGTATGATATATTGATGTAAGGTAGAGGGATGGGGTCCCAATATGGAAGGTAGGTATGACGATGATGGTTTTGATTGTGATAGGGGCATGGATTGAGTTTGTCTCCTAGGTGGCGGAGCGGATTTATTTTTGGATAGATCGAGTCACTTAGGCGGGTGCGTTAGACTGGGCATTGGTGAGGTCCCAAGCATAGGGGAAGATCTGGTTAAGTTGATAGAAGTGGACGGGGCATTTGGTAGAGGTGAGGGGGGTGAAGGTGAGAACAGGGGCATTTTAAGCTTCTGTAAGCACTTCGGGTATATGGTGGAGACATCAGGATCAGTCATTTGCATTTGAGTAGAAAAAGGGGTACTCAAACGTTCCCATAGGGCCTGTCTATCTTCTGTGGAATGACAGTCTCCAGGTGTGATTTGTAATTTTTGTACGGAAGAAAGGTGGGTTGTAATTCCAGTCCACTGCGGGTGTGACACAGGAGGTAGATGAGGCACTGTATCAATAGATGTTAAGAGGTCAACCGGTCGTTGAAAAGATTTAGGCGATGAGGGACTAATAGGTAGGAGGGCGTGTTCGAGGGGATCTGTCACGTTTAAAGAATGTGGTGATGTTAGTGTAAGAGATTTCTCGTCTAAGGATGTCAAAAGGAGTGGCGAGCCTTCCTCTTGTGTAGCAAGAGTGGTAGAAGGGGACGTTTGGGAAATAGATAAATTAGATAGCATCCGCTCACAGTCTTGTAGGGATGTGGTGTAAGAAGACTTGTCGATGAGAAGAGAAGTCCAGGCAGTTAACTCTTCTATGGGTAAAGGAATGATTTCACTTTGGCTTGATGGTGGTGAAGGAGGTTCAAACTCCTGTGTTGGTGGAGAGGCTTGATTTAAAAAAATTTCAATAGAGGCTTTTGGCTGAGAATCGAAGACTGCATGGATCTCATGAACACTCTCCTCGGCTAAGATATCTTGGTTCACGTTACTGTTGGATGAGTGATTCGGGAATGGCTTGTTGAAAATTTTCAGATTTCGGTTAGCAGGGGCGTTAGGATTATCGAGGGTTATATCCCCTGCGTCAACCATTTCCTGCACTATGTTTTTCAACATCTTGCAGTTTTCATGACTATGTCCTTTTACGTGGTGAAAGTTACAAAAGTCATTTTCTTTGTACCAGGAAGGTATTGCGCGGGTGGAGTCAAACCCAGAGTGAGGTTTAACAGGGGGCAAGGTGATAGCCCCAGCTTTGAGCAATTTCTCCAGGATGACGCCATAAGTTTCTCCCAAGGGAGTGTAATTGGTGGGCTCAGCTTTGTACTTATAAGTGGTTTTTGGCGAGTATTGGACGGTGTTTGAGATTTGACCATTACCACGTGGACAGCTCCTTTTGATTTAGAAGAAGTGGATGCGTGAGGAGTGGTGGTGTTTGGCTTGTTGGTAGAATCGGGAGTTCGGAATTGGGGTTTTTGTTACGCAACCGCAATTTCTCTCTTCTAAGGCTCGAATTTCAAGTTTCCAAGCCATGGTAAAGGCCTCGTCGAATGTGCGGAAAGTTTGAATTTGGAGGGTAGGGGAGATGTGCTTAGCGCAGCCCATGTAAATAGTTCGATGAGTTCATTTGAGGCAAGGCATAAGTAAGTTGGTTGATAAGGCCCCGCCATCATCCAACAAAATCTGCGATAGATTCGTCTTCAAATTGTCGGATGGCATAGAGGTCAGTGATAGATACTTTCTTGGCAATGTTAATGGAGAAATGATCCAAGAAAGATTGGGCTAGTTGGTTAAAAGAGAAGATCGAGTCTTTGGTTAAAGCACTTTGTACCACTCAAGGCGGGTCCTGATAAGGACATGGGGAAGGTGCGGAGTAACAAGGCGTCATCATGGGCAATCAAATAACAAGCATGTCTAAATGATCGCAAGTGTTGTTGAGGATCCTCTTTACTGTTAAAATGAGTAAACTTTGGCAACTCCCATTGAGGAGGATATGAATGAAGGGGGACAGAAGGGTGAATGGGCTCCCAACAAACTTGCTCGTATGTCAAGGCGCTACGACTTCCTGAAACGGAAGCCTCCAGGTTTTGCATTTTGTCCATCATTTGTTTGATGAAATCTGTGGTTGGATGAGATGATGGTGCCACAGAATAGGGATGTCCCATATAAGGTGTTGAGGTTACTGGATACGTGTATGGGAATGAAAAGGTAGGCGGAGCTTGAGAAGGAAAGCTCGTGTGAATAGGTGGCAGAGAGTAAGTCATGAATGGAGTGGTCTGAAAGAGAGATGAGATAGGGGCAGTTGGTGGTAACGATACGTGGGGTCCAAGGTTAACCAAAGGAAAGCTAATCGGGGTCGTATGAACCTCTGAAGCTGTCGGATTGGGAGACGGGGCTAGAGATGTAGGAAGTAAGGCAGTGTTATCAGGAGGAGTGGGAGCTAAATGAGCAGCTATACTAATAGGCATGCCAATAAGGAGCTGACCATCAGGCGTACGGTCGGGGGCATGAGACAAATAGTATTGTACAGTGCTGGGATTAGCATCCAGAAATTTGGCAAAGTCCTTGTCTCCTACAGGAATTTGGGGGATCTCACTGGTGTCCATAGGGTTCCCTATAGAATGTGAAGGGGGTGATTCAAGCAAAGACACAGAGCAGGCATGTGAAACCATGGCGGCGGCTTGCTTCCGAGTGATGACAACCATAGAAAAGAACACACAGGAAAGTTTCAATCTATCAAGAATAAAAACAACCTCAGAATGATGAATTTGGCAAGTTCTGGTTTGTCAGGGGCTGATGAAGACAATAACCGATATCGGTTTAGTAACCGGTGTCGGTCGTAGAGCAAACGACGTCGGTCCCTTAACCGATGCCGGTGTCAAAAGTCTAGGATAAGAAGATATAAAAGGCTGCTAATTTGATTTTTAGCAACGTTGAGTATATTTATCAACTTATTGATCACAGAAGACAAAGTATGACAGAGAAAACAGAATTTGAAAACAAGCAAGAGGCACACACAAATCTAGAGACTAATCCTAGGGTTAATTTTAGTTATCGTGGGCTTATGCCTTTAGACGTAAGATGATGTCAGAATCCTAAACAACAAGACCTAGGGGAAATGTCAAGTTTGTTTTGGCTTATAAGGTTACCTCAATCAGGCGGAGGAATACCGCGGAAAAGGGGGGATGTTTGAGCTGTTGTGTTAATTGTGAAGTGATTCGGTATGTGTTGTGCAGTGAAACTAAGGTTAATTTCCTGTCAATACCGTGGATATCACCCCCACGTGTACGACCTGTTACTTAATCTATGTTCACTAGAATTGAAGAACAACAAGCAGGAATGCAATGCACGTGTTTTAAACCCAAATCAAAAATTATATTCGATGAAGCAAGAGAGATGACTTTCACTAATGCGAAACTAGGAAAGCAAGACAAATTCTTTACGAAATATATAACAAAAGCAGCAACAGCAAATATGCTTCCTAAAATGAAAATAAGCAAGAGAAAGAAACCCAAAATGGGTCCCACCGGGCGTGCCAAAATGTTTCGCTCGGAATGTTTCAGCTTCTGGGAATAGAGTTGCTTCTATCCTTTCATTCCTTTTAGAAACAGATGAGGTTAGGGTTAGGAGGAATACCTGTTGAATGTCGAGATGGTGTGCGCGTACCGTAGAGAAAGATCAGGCTGACTGCGGAGAACTCCTTTTTGTCTTGGAAGGACTACCTGCAAATAAGAACACAAGACCACAAGATTTTGATTAAACAATAAATGAGGAAACTGCCTTGGGCCCAGGAAATATAAAACTTCCTTTCGAAGGTGGTCAGTTCCCCTGCTAATATGAATTAACACAAAAGACTGCAAAATATCAATTAAATTGTTTCGTTAAACTGGGTAGGGGAAAGGCTGGTTTTCTGGTTTTGATGACAGGAACCGATGCCGGTTACTGATAACCGATGCCGGTTACTAATAACCGATACCGGTAGGTTCTGGGATCTTCTTGGTAGCTATGGTGTTTTGTAAGGCTGGTTTATGGATGATATTAGGAAATGGGATGATTAGAAGTGAAAGAATGACAGTTAGATGCAATGGCACGTTGGGTAGTGGATTCAGAAATGGATTTAGGAGGACTGAGATTCAAGAAGCATAAGAAATGTTATAACAAAGGACATGCAAGATGTGACTTACTGGTTTTGACCAAGATGCAAGTTGATCTCCTTGATTGTAAACACTTCTGGTTTCTTTACTCGTCTCTGCTCTGTCAAGTGAAGATCTGGACTCTGTTCCTCGCTCACAATGCTCTCTGTTGATCCAGAAATCCTTTGACTGATCTCCAAAATGAAATTCCGATTCGTTGTTTTGGTTTGGGGAGCCCATTTACAGGGAATCGATGGCGGTTGCGTAACCGACGGCGGTCGAGTAGGAACCGGCATCGGTAAGGAAAAAGTAGGCTATTTTTAGTAAAATAGCCCACCTTCCCTGCTTTTCTCCCAAGAGATTAGTTGCGGGCTTGGTCAAGTGGCTAGAAGGTCGGCTTTGGGTGTGAGTAAGGAGGCATTAGTTATGGATGTGAGTCTAGACCAAGTCATGGGTCTTAATTAGGTTAGTTTAGGGCTAGGTCATGATGAGGGGCAAAGTGAGGTGGCGGGTAAGGTGATGTGGATTTATCAATTACAAGGTAATAATAAATAATTGTGTAAAGTTTAGGTAATGAGGTTAGGTTGCGAAATGGGATGCGGGTCACAAGGGGTCGTAAGACACGAATTTGGTGTCTACGAGCTTTTGTAAAAGAAGGCATCATTCACCCTTCGAATTTGTCTTGAGACCCTTTTCTTGTCAATCGAGGAAAATAATGATAGACATGTTCCATCGACTGTTTCCCTTGGTATTCAACCTAGGATAGTTCCTCATACCGGCCGCTACATAGGTAACATATGAGGACATATAAAACCTTCCCGTAGACAAGGTTGTTGTCATTTGGGAATCTATCTCATTACTAATGAGAGTGCCCCAATCAATTCCTTGTTGATTCTTCTTGAAGGTGATCATGAATTGATACATCCACCCTTGGAAAACATTTGATTACTCGTAAACCAAAACTTGACTCAACAAAGTGATGATGTCATTGATTTCCTGAATGAAATCACTTCTAGGGACAAGTCTCGGGAATCTGGAAACAGCCGGTTTGGCTTTGATCAGGAACTTCTTATTTACATGCTTGATACAATCTTCCTGATCGTTATCCCAAGCTTTCTGAGCTGACTTGATATCTAACTCTCCATATTCTTCAAAATTGGGCAGCTTGAGGAGGTCATCAAAGTAACCTCCATCCAACTTGATCACAACTTCTCCCGCCTGGTTTCTCACAGAATGAGAAGCAGAGTCATAACTCGAAGCGCAGGCTAAGATGAATTCAGGGCACTGAGCGGACATAGGGAAACCCGCTGCAAGAGGTAAACCACTATCGGCTATCGATTTCATCCATGGAGTTTGGGAGGAGCTCTTTACCCTACTCCAGAAATCCTCCATATCTATATTTCCGAGCTCTGTATCTCGGATGTCATAATTGCAATCGATATAGGATGGAGACTCCACCTTTCTGAACTTGTATTTCATCCTTCCTGACTTTTCAGTCTTTTCTTGCGATGGACCAGGGTCCGACATGAGGGATTTCGAAGGAGGAGAGTTTCAGAGATCAGGAGATGTTGCACACTGTGAAAACCCCGACCCACTGAAGATGTCGGAAGGGTGGAAAGGCCCGACACACTGAGGAGGATGTCGGGGAGTCCAGAAAACCCGACACACTGAGGATGTCGAGACTTGAGAAAACCCGACACTTTGAAAATGTCGAGACTTGAGAAAACCGGCACTTTGAAGATGTCGAGATTTTAGAAAGCTCGGAACATCAAATTTTCTGATATCTCAAGGGTTTTTGATATCCGACAAAGACTGTGAAACCCGAGAAAAGGGAATAGGGTTTTTGTTGATTTTAAAACATGCAAGTTCTTTCTTCATCATTTATATCCCAAACATATTTTAATCACAACAACATTTCGGAAATAACACGAAGTGATAATTCCAAAGAGATGAACCCTAAAACATAAACCCAGGTTTAGAAAACAACCCCAAAAGGAAAAAGATAAAAACCCCACAAACTTGGTAAGAAAATGGGAAGAATTCCATACATAATTAATTCACAAAAACCAAGAACAAAGAATGAAGAGAAAAATACCTTCAACTAGGGCAAGGAAAGATCAAAAATGATTAACGCAATCGGGCACAGGTGAGTTTCGGGTTTCGAGGTTGGAGAAGCATGCGCGAAAATCCATGAGGTAAAAATACGTCTGGTAAAAATGACGTGGAAATCCGCATATATATATGAAAATTTACAATTAATACACTTCAGCTGGCACGTGCCAACCCACCCGACAACTCGGATTAACACCATGTTAGCATGCTCAGGAGATCCGAAAACCCGACACAAAGGTGTTGTGAGCAATTCAGGTTTCAGGTTGCGGGAAAAAATCGACATGAAGCATGATGCTTAGATGCTTCAAAGTTCCGAAAACCCGACATGAAGGACTTAGGCAATTCAGGTTTTGGGTTGCGGGAAACAATCGACATAAAGCATGATGCTTAGACGAAGGCATGCTCCGATGTTCGGAAGGTCCACAAACCCGACTCGCCTTAGTCGATGCGGGTTTCGGGTTTCGGGGAACACCAGACATGAAACATCTAAAACACATGTTATCCTGTCGGTGAAACCCGAAAACCCGATTATCTCTCATAAAGGCAATTTTGCAAAACCAGCTTAAAAATTTCGTAGGGTTATCTGATAGTTTTGGCGTAAACTCAAAAGCGAGATAACGGGGTGGGATCGATTTTGTTGGTGCGTGTTATTTTCCACATCATTAGGTGATTCATCTCACTTAGGTGAGATCGTAGGTCCATGTGTCATTTAGCGGTCATTATGAGATTCCTTTATGTGTCAATACATCGAAGTTGCATCATATACATCATTGGGAGTTACACTTATATTTTGGGAATGTAACTCCCCCTCTCTACTCGATTTGTCATGATTGCAGCATTGGGGGTTACTCAACACCTCCTCTATGTACACCCCATTTGATCTATGAGATAGAGGAGAGTTTTATGGCTTAACTGGGTTCTGCGCATGTTTCAAATATTTTCATGCACATTCGGTTGATGCTCGCTCCTCCCGAGATCTCTTCACATTTCTATTTGCACTTCCCTTGATGTGCATGTTGTCCCTCGTGATCCTTGCTTACAAGTTTTAAACCCTCTTTCATGGTATCGAGAGCAGATCGTTTGGATCCGTGCACGCATTAGCATTTCATTGCATGTTTTCTAGCATCCGGCATGATATATAGATTTTGTGCAAGTTTCGTAATGGTTATTCGACCGTGCTCTACTTGTACTAATTTCGGGGCATTTATACCTCTTTTTGGGTTTGGTTGTGTTCAAGTTTTTGGTGTTTTCAAAGTTTGATGTCTTCTCGAACTTGTCATTTCCTTGCTTGCATATGCTCATATTCACATTCTCTACATTTGGTTATGCTATGGAATCTTTGACAGTTCATTTTTTCAAGCTCCTCGGGCTTTGTCTATAATTTGGTGTTTGGTTTTGGCCTTTTCTTGGCCTCACTCCATCCATGTGCATCAATTTCACCATCGAAACTACTCTCTCTTTGCTTCGTGCACCCGGAGCTCGTACTCACCTGTCTTGTTCTCCATTCAACTCGGCATCCACTCTACCTTGTACATGCTCAAGTAATGTTCTATTTATATCTAGCATGTGTGGATGCCATTCCCTTTGGCATCAATGGTTTCTTTGTAGCCACTCTAGCATGTGAGTTTCATAATAGTCATCACTTGATCTGCGAGGTGGCTCTTGGAAGCTCGGCTATGGTCATCACTTGAATGGAGCCACCGGTTCACCGTGGTTCTCACATTGGTTTGAAATCTCCCTCCTTGCATGGAACACCAACAACACTACCTTCCACGTGGCTCGAACAAACTATGATTTTTTTGCATTGGAAAAAGCTTTTTTTGCTTTGGAAAAACTTTTTTTTGACTTGCCTAGGATCTTTAGGATGTGGATCACTACCCGCTCTAGTTCTGAACTCCACCCATAGCTCAAGCATGCAGCAAAATACCCCTCCACCAGCTATGTCTCGACCTTGGCATTTCAAACCTATGTGGAATCTAGTCTTCTCGCTTATTATTCAGTTTTTTTCTTGCTACAACACCTCCAATAACCGTTCCCAACTTGGCATGTGGATTTAACCAATTTCAACATGGGCCCCCTCCACCTTCTTTTCTTATGTTTTAAGGTGTTTAAAAATAAAATCATTATTCATGGCATGTAATTTTTTTGGGCTGCTGATTTTGTTTGTATTTAATACCTTCCTACCTGTGTCGAAGACGGAGGGCGAGGTCTGGAGTTGGCAGGAGGCTAATTCCCCCTCGTAGTCAAAACAAACCCCTACTAAAATTCCATGTCATTTCCAATGAGTAGTCACATGATACCCTTTACACTTGTTTTGAGAACTTTTTAATGTGTTTGTAGCATTTATTGGCATTTTCCATCACTTGTGGGAATCATATTTATGCTATAACTTTTGACTCGCTTCTCATTTTTGAGTGCTTCTTTAGTCAAAGTTGCATGATTTTTCACACATTACATGATGAAATTATTATTTTTGTAAATTCACTACTTTATAAAGTGCCACATTCTGGGGGTTGACTATACTCTTGGGCTTTCACACACAGATGCATTATTAGTTGAGTCCAACGTCTTGCTTTTGTGCATCTTGCATTTTGCATCATGGAGAGTGCTCTTTCTAGACTTGAGCATCATAGGATCACTTTACAACCTCCACCACTTCTCATTGGGAGAGG
Organism: Taxus wallichiana var. yunnanensis; assembly: GCA_018340775.1. Lineage (NCBI taxonomy): Eukaryota > Viridiplantae > Streptophyta > Pinopsida > Cupressales > Taxaceae > Taxus > Taxus wallichiana. The sequence goes on along the minus strand of CM031235.1, from coordinate 68,327,920 downwards.
GAACTATTTATCTTGGTGTGCTTCCATAGAACGTTACTTCACCCACGAGGGTCTTTTACCCTTCTTGCTTGGGCTAGTTCCTGCACCCACTAATCATCATCATCTGGAGGACTTCCTTGACACTTGTGACCATGTCTTTGGTCACATGATGATGCATGTCTCTCGATCTCTTTGGTTTCACATGGTAGACTTAGATCCACCTCACCGTGTCTGGAGCATTCTTCAGTCCCTCTATGGAGACCCTTCACATACTGCCACCATTGTTATTGTTGCTGATTCAGTTGTCTCCATTTCTTCATGTGATGATAGTTCCATTGACAAAGCTCACTTGGTTCTACTTCTGATGATGAGGATTATGCATCCAGTTCTGATGTAGAGATTACTATAGAGGACTATTCTCCTCTTTCTCTCACTATTCCAAAGAGTGTTGCCACATCCCACATCTCATTAGACATCAAGAATTCTCCTACTCAGTATCACACCTGTCATCACACCTGCCTCCTTTCCACTTCCAGTGTGTGAGGCCCACTTCACTCCTCTACCTTCATTGGATGACTCATACCTATCTGACATCACTCTTTTGTTTATTGAGCCTCCTCATTGGGATGAGTATTTACCTGACCTTAGTCATCTTTTTACAGAGTCCACTTGTGATGCTCTATAGGTCCCTCATCCATCTATAGGTGTTTCAAAGGAGTTCATCATCTCTATTGTTAGGAGTGCCCCTTCCGGGAATCATGTCACTTCCACATTTCTAGAGACCTTCAATGATCCACCCTCAGCATGTGAACCCTTTTCTGTTGTGGAGGATGTTTTATTCCCTTCACATCACTTGGAAATCCTTTCTACAGGTGTTCCTCTTTTTCACTTTGATAGTTCTACGCATGTGGCATTACCTTCGGTTCCTTGCACTCACTCGCTACACCTATGTCACACTTTCGTGGACCAAACTCAGAGTTCTTTGTGTTGCTGCCTTTAGTTTCCTTCGTGGAGTGGGTGGAATTCCAGCACGTCATTTCTATCCTTCCTAAGGGTAGGCACACTGTTTGATGTAGGTGGCTCTTCTTCAGTCCAGAGGCAAAGGATCTCATCATTGACATTCTTTTGGGAGACCTCCTAGAGCTGCAGAGTTTAGATCCATCCATGGCATCTTCTGCATTCCTCTTGTCTCCCTCTTCTTCTCTCTTCTTCTTCTTTTTGAGAGATTTCCTCTTTGTACATGGGTACCCTTTCAGGCTCATCTATGGCCGGGACCCATATTTGGCATCTTTCTTAGATTAGAGAGTGTTTTGTTCTCTTGTGGTGGATGTTTTTCCCACTGGGTTTTCATTCACTACTTGGGACTTCTTCTTATACGTGGGTACCTCATCAAGCTTTGTACTAGAACCCATTTCTCGTTTCTGACTTGCTGCCTCATCCTAAGTTACGATGAAGGGGGGTGTTGGTGTATGTTATTTTTCACATCATTAGGTGAGATCGTAGGTGCATGTGTCATTTAGGGGTCATTATGAGATTCCCTTACACATCAACGTGTCAGTGCATCAATGCATCATATGTGTCATTAGGAGTTACACTTCTATTTTGGGAATGTAACTCCCCCTCTCTACTCAAGTTGTCATGATTGCAGCACTAGGGGTTACTCAACACCTCCTATATGTACACCCCATTTGATCTATGAGATAGAGGAGAGTTTTATGGCTTAACCAGGTTTTGCCCATGTTTCAAATATTTGCATGCACATTTGGTTGATGCTCACTCCTCCCAAGATCTCTTCACACTACCATTCGCATGTCCGTTGATGTGCACATCATCCCTCGTGATCCTCGCTTGCAGGTTTTAAACCCTCTTTCATATTTGAGTTGATTGATTAGTTTGAGTGCAAGAGGGTCATTTGGTGATGGAAGAGGTAGGATAAGGATTGGGGGACCACCAATGTAGCGGTCAGAGGTGCCATCATGCATACGACAATGTGATGAGGTAGGATTCAATCCAACTCATTATTTTGTTTATTAGATTGAATTAGTGGGTGAAAATGGGTTTTTTTGTTTTTGGGGGAAATAAATTTTGAATTATGGGAGGGAAATCAAGTAAAATAGGAAATGGAGGGAGGGGATTGGGTGAAGAAGGGGAATTTGGGTAGGATTGGGTGGGTAGAAGGGAGTAAAAAGGGAATTTTGAGGAAAAATGGGGGTTGGGCACCATGGTTTTGCGGTGAACTGACCGGTGTCGGTTAAAGGTTAGCCGACGTTAGTGTTAGGGTGTCGGTATCAATCACAAAGCGGTGTGACCGATGCCGGTTGAAGGGGGGTCATGGTCGGTTAGGGGTAACTGGTATAGGTTGTAATTGGGGGAAAAGGGGCCAAAAGGTGTCCGAGGTTGGGTGGGTGAGGTAGATAGGGGTGAGAAAAGTGGCTTTGGTGAAAATCATAACATAGGTAAGGGTGGAGTTGTTAGGGAAAAATTTATAGATGTGTAGGAAAATGTAAGGTCAGGGAGTGGGTTAAAATGGAATTAGGTGAGGGCTCGGGGGTGTGGTTGAATAGGTGAGGTGATATTAGGTGGGTAGGATTAGGGTAGGTAGGTCGGTAGGATAGGGTTGGGTTGGGTAAGTATGGAGGTGTGGATTGGTTAGGGGTGAAGGGTAGGACATGGGATAAACAAGTAAGTAGTGAAGTAAAATAGGTAGGGTAATGGGAATTAGTATGGGTGAATGTAGATATAGTCATGTTTAAATAATGTGATTGTTTTATAAGATGTAGGTAAGAGATCAGTGAGGATACGAGACATGCTTGCCACCCCCGCTCGTGACGGTTCAAGGCGCGGCGGCGGCCGAGGAGTTGTAGCATGTTTAGGAGGTGGGCCTAATTGGGGTATGATGCTATTGGCATGTAGTCTGATAGCTGAGTTTGATGGTCACCCTCATCAATAGATGGGATTTGGTGACCAACACGTTCCACCTACCGACGGGTGAGATGATAGTCACCTTGGAGGACATGTACGAGATCCCGTGTTTATCTATATTAGGTACACGGGTATATCGTAGGGTGGGAGATTCCCACAATCACTGATGGGAGTGCTACATGACATGATGATGGAGAGGACCTGATTTTCTTGGGTACTAGCATTCCTAGTATAGCTATATAGAGAGCTATGGGTGTATGGGTGGCTCCACAGGTTCAATCTATCTTTGCACTTTTATTCTACACTGTTAGGCCTATGAGCACATTGTCTGTGTGTATCTAGTGGGTATGCCCCAAGCAAGATGCATTTGAGTTGGGTTTTGTGTGGGTGGGGTACAAGTAATGGGTTCCTGTTATTGGAGAGTGGTGATCAAATAGGGCTACACATGATGTAGCATACTACCGATGGCTATTGGAGGGATTATCTAGAGTAGACATTATATAGAGATCTGTATGTGGGTTATCCCTCATACAGACAGATGGATGATGAGTTATCGGCCTTGACTACTCGGATGGATAGAGGGCATTGTATAGGAGAGCATGAGATGATCCCCACATACAAGGTTTGACGATAATTTGGATTACTATAGTATATATCACCACCCTTCCCGAGTCCCGGAGGGATGATGTGGAGATACCACTACTATTTCCACACCTACACTACCTATTGGGTAGGAGGAGTAGGTCATGGACTCCACGAATTGATGATGAAAGTGTGATGGATAGGTATAGATAGTGGTGGGCTGCTAGCTACGAATAGTACCTCTCGGGCACCGGTAGCTAGATTTAGCCACCATCACTATGTAGAGAGATTCCCTACAGGGGTAGGTGGTAACCCTGATTACATAGTTGGGGATGGTACAAGGGTAGCTAGCAGGCATTGAAGGAAGAGGTGGCTACATTTCATGTGCGGGTGGCGAGCCTACAAGCCTAGATGGCCCAGGGTGGAGATGGAGAGGGTGATGAGGAGCAGGTAGCCACCCTACGAGCACAAGTTAGACATTTGCGGGGGCTAATTAGCAACTACGAGATATGTAGATTCAAGCACTATAGGCTCAATCATAGGCACGAGCACTAGGGCAGGGTCCCGATTCACGATTAGGCATGGGAAAGGGTCTCACAGATAGGTATAGGGGCCGAGGCCTATGGGACCACCACAGACCGTACCCATATCTAGGTTACATGATACTTTAGTGGAGGCTAGATATTAACAAGATCGATTGATAATGGGCTGTGATAGATTTTCTATCCTATGGAGAGTATAGGGCACAATAGGCCTTAAGTGAGAGGACTAGATCCTAGACTCATAGTGCATGGAGAGCACATGGGGCCATCAAGCCCGAGACATGATTAGGGTGAGGCCACCAACTCACGAAAGGTAGCTCCAGGTGATGTACCAGTAGGGGGCTCGAGAATGACCTATGGCGGGCATTGAGAGGTTATTAGGCCATCGGCCAAGAGCTGAGGAGGAGATAGGAAAGACTGAGATAGGGGATCTCTAGAAGGATGATGTTTGATGCACATCCCTCCATTTTTATGTATTTTGGTAATTTTTTCTATATACTAGCCTATATGTCGAAGAGAGTGAGGATGTATGAGATTTTTGCATATTTTTGAGCATATACCAGCCTGCATGCCAAAGATGGTGAGGATGTATGAGATTTTTGTATATTTTTGAGCATATACCGGCCTACGTGCCAAAGACATTTGATAGTTATGTATATGGATACACATGATTGGATATTTGTATTTATAGTGATGATGATGATTATGGTCATTATGTGTTTGTGTTGATAACATTTTATTATTATGCATAGATGGATTTAGGATAGGTGTGTTAGGCATGGATTGAGTCAGGTTATAGGCATGGATTGAGTTAGGTTGTAGGCATGGATAGAGTCAGGTCATAGGCATGGTTTAGTTAGGTCATAGGCATGGTGGAGTTAGGTCATAGGCATGGTTGAGTTAGGTCATAGGCATGGTTGAGTTTGTAATTTATTAATGTGTACAATTAATGATGAGATGGACCATGTTTAAGATGTTTTATAATACATGCATGATAATGGGAAAGAAATGGTAGACATAATGAATGGATGTTGGATGATGATAAAGGTGGAAAATAATTTGTTGTTTGTTGGTTTTTAATTTCTAATTATTGATGTAAAAATAAATTTAACAAGGGTAGATCATGATTTAGGAAAATGAAAGGTGAATTGGTTAGTGTTAGAGAGTGGCTGAGCTAACCTTCAAGGGCTCCATGCCCTCGAAGTTCTATCTACATAGTCCTAGTGAAAAGGGACCTCAGGCCGATGTAGTTCTCCCATAAGCTAGGGAAGAATGTAAGTAGGTATGAGTATGGGTGGGTATGTTATAGGCATGATTGAGTCTAGGTATGTTAGGTATGGGTGGATTGTGGGCACATTGGTATGGATGATTTTGAGTTGATAAAAAAGGAAAAGGTATCCAAAGATAAGCATCGAGAAGCTAATCCTGTATAAGGTAATCAATATGTAATGAAGTAGTTTAAAAAGATAAGAGGAGGCAAGAAAGCCACCTGATTGGTTAGAATCATAACGAGTAGGTCATACCTTAGATAGGTGGATGAACATAAGACCCTAAAGACATTACATGATTGATTATTCTAAAGGTGAAAAGTAGTTGCATGACCACCAAATGTCATGGTTCCACAAGGTCCCTTGAGGTGGTAGGAAATGAAATTGCAAATGGTAAGAGGGTGAAAGGTGGTTAGTTTTTATATGGTACTAGGTAGCATGCCTTTATGGCAAGAAATCCAAGGTCACAATGGGCAAGTGCATGACTAAAAGGATGTTTTTCTTAACGATGTTTGAGATAGACCGATCGATGCAAGAAGTCTATATAGGATGAGGAAATTAAATCCTTAATGTCTTAGTCAATTTGATCGATACAGGAAGCTTTAGATTCTCTCTCTCTCTCTCTCTCTCTCTCTCTCTCTCTCAAAGAGCTTTACATAATTGTCCTTTGAGGGAACAGTCTATTTATAGCACCGATTGTAGAGAGAAAGATGTCTTTTTAAGGGAGTCATCTTTTTATTAGAAGTTTGACTCAAGGATTTGAATCCCATGTGAGTTATTTTAAGTCATGGACAAGACCGAGGTGAAGAATAGGATTCTTGTTCGAAGCGAGGTGAAACAACCATGGGATCTCATCTAAAGGTAGATGAAAAGTATCCATAAGAATCATGTTATGTGCAACGTTGTGGTACACATATTCAAAAGAAGATAAAAAAATAGTGACGGGTATGCACATGATTCTTATTTAATCATTAGTGATGGCGTAGAAATGGATAGCGCTCAAGGGATGAGTATGGAAAGAGGTAGAAGGTAAGGTAGGACTGAAATTCAATAGTAGAATGGTCAAAGATGTAAGGCATTAAGGGGATCATGTTTGGGTTTACCATCTAATGAAGATAAATGATAAGCACTTGATCCATAAGTATGAGTCACAATGTATTGTCCAAGCCAATTACGAAAATTTACCTGTTTATTTTTTCTAATTTGGTTAGATGTTGATTTTCTTTTAGGACAAGGTCACCGACTTGGAAGGTTTTTCATGGACACGGTTGTCATGACACGTTTGATACATTTTGGTAAACTTGAATGTGGTCAAGAGCGTTAAGATGACATTCGTCTAGTAACTCAAGTTGTGCTAAACGGTCCCGATGAAAGTCATCATCATTGAGCATGTCGATGAGAGAAATGCAGAGTGAAGGAATCTAGAATTTGAGAGGTAGAACAACCTCTATATCGTAGACTAGAGAAAAGGGTGTGGTGGTAATGGAAGTATGGATACTAGTGTAGTATGCTCATAGGGTTAAAGGAATGTGCGTATACTAGTCCTTCCCAGTATTGTTAACCACTTTCATGAGAATTTTTTTAGGTTTTGTTGGTGGATTCAGCTTGGCCATTAGTCTATGGGTAATAAGGTGATGAGAAACTCAGCTGAATGCTAAAGGCATCGCAAATTTTTTGCAAGGTTTTATTTTTGAATTGTTTGCATGTTATTAGTGATGAGGCGATGTGGGACACCAAAGCGACAGATGATGTGATGATTGATGAACTCACATATTTTTTAAATTTCATGGAAATGAGAGGTATGGCTTCAACCCATTTTGTGTAGTATTCGGTAGCGGTGATGATCCATTGATGTTGTTGGGAAGAATGGGGATTGATCTCTCCGACAAGATCCAAACCCCATTGAGAGAAGGGCCAAAGGTCACATGTGACCTGTAAGGCATGACTAGGTGTATGATGAAGGTTGGCATGTTGTTGGAATTTTACACAATGCTTGACGTAGTCATAACAATCATGGTTAAGGGTCGCCAAGAATATCCTAGGAGAAGAATACACTTAGCAACAAAGAAGGCCACCGAAGTGACCTCCACATATGCCATCATGAACTTCCTTAATGGTATAAGGAATTTCAGAAATTGTAAGGTCTTGTAAGAGAATGCCACCAAATCCACATTTTTAGAGGAGGTCACCTATGGTGACGTAATGAGAGACTTTTTAAGAAAGGCTTATTGTCCATTATGAGTGAGGTCGGGAGCAAGATGGAATGGGAAAGGTAGTCCGAGTATTTTTATACCAAAGGTCACTTGGGTCGGGGGTAGTGGTTCCAATGGAGTAAACCTCACGAGGTAAATAAGAGGGTGATTGGAGTATTTTTACGGTGACAAAGATTTTAAAATTGGTGGGTGAAACGGGAATTTAAGAGGCTAAGTAGACCATGGTATATACAAATTTGTTGGTTGAACGTGGAACAGTTTGAAGGGCGTAACGATCGAAGGTGGTCAAAAGTATGTCTACGTGATGTTTATACTTTTGAAGTGTCTCATTACAAAATTGGTATATACCATTCACTTGTTTTAAGACCAATTAGGAATCACAAAATATGTCGATGGATTTTATATCCAAGGCATAGGTAGCTTGAGACCTAATACGAGTGCTTCGTATTCAAAAATATTGTTTGTACAATAAAAATTGAGTTTAAAAGACAAAGGCATGGGTTCACCATCAAGCGAATGAGGATAACACCTACCCCACCCCCACGCTAACACTTGGAACCATCGAAGAAGAGTTTCATTTGGTATGCGGGCTTGTCCAAGGAAAGGAAGTAATTGACTCATCTGGAAAGTCAAAATTAGAAGGTTGATCCCCAGAAATAGGTGCGTCGACCAATTGGTTAGTGATGGCTTGGCCCTTGATGGAATTTTGATGGATAAATTTGAGGTCGAGGTCAACCAAAAGCATGAGCCAGTGTGTGGCACGTTGATTTTGGTAAGGTTTGGCATACATGAAGTGTAAGGGGTCGGTGTTGGTCACAACATAAGTTTTGTGATTAAGTAGGTAATGGCAGAGTTTCATGGCAATGAAAACTAAGGCTAAGTAGATTTTTTGGCATGGGTGTATTAGGTTTTATAGTCTAAAAGAGTATGGCTTATGTAATAAACCACCTACTCCCTGTGTTGTTCATCATGATGAGCGAGCATGGCCCCAAGGAGTGATCGGTTAGCTGAGATGTATAGGTAGAAGGGTTGATCATATTTAGGTGGAATGAGTATGGGTGGTTAGAGAAGGTATTGTTTTAAGGCCTCAAAAGATTTGTGGTAGTCATTATCCCATTTAAAAGAGACATCCTTCTTGAGAAGATGATGAAATGGTTGACACCGATTAGACAATTGTGAAATGAAGTGGTGAATAGATTGCAACTTGCCCTGCAGGCTACGGAGTTGCCTAAGATTAGTGGGTGGAGGCATTTCAAGAATGGCCTTGACTTTAGTAGGGTCAACCTCTATACCACATAAGGAAATAATAAATCCCAGGATATTTTCTAAGAGAACCATGAAGACACACTTCTTGGGTTGAAGGTAAATGCAATATTTAATAAGGTGATCAAATATGGTTTTTAGGATGACAAGGTGCTTGGAGCGGCATTTAGATTTGGCCAGGAGATCATCCACATAATCTTCTAATATACAATGCATGATATCACGGAAGATATAATTCATATCCCACGATAGGTGGCCCCAACATTTTTAAGGCCAAAAGGAATGAATCAGTAGTAGAAGGTCCCCAAGGGGTGATGAATGCGGTTTGTGTTGATCCTTTGGGAAAACAAGATTTGGTTATAACACGAGAAACCATCCATGAGTGATAGCATTTCATGACAAGCGGTAAGGTCAACCATTGGTCAATACTAGAAGAGGGGAGTCATTTTTGGGCAAGCTAAGTTGATGTCATGGAAGTCCGTGCAAATCATGAAGTCCCCCTATCACCTTAGTGACAGGGAAAATGTTAGAAATCCACTAGGGATAATCAATAGGTAAGATGAAGGAAACCAAAAGGAGGCATTGAATTTCTTCTTTGACCAGAAGAGCAATGCGAGGGTGCATTTTCCTCAGCTTTTGTTTGATAGGTTTAGCACTGGGAATGATTATGATATTGTGTACCACTATAGTGGGGTCAATACCGAGCATATCTACGTAATACCAAGTGAAAACGTGGTTATGAATTTTGAGAAACGAAGTGATGGCTTCCTATTTAGCAGCATCTAAAGTGTCCTATCTTTAGAATGTGTGGGTCGTCCTAAGTATGAATGTTGATCTTGATATTCAATTCATTTAACATGGTTTATGTCTCAGAGGGTAACGATCGATGAATATATGAGTCTTTTGAACTAAGGTAGGTGAGTATAGATTCATCATCCTAACATTGAACAACGTTAATCAAAGGTGTATCGTTGTCAATCATTTTAGGATATAAGAAGGGAAGAGAGGAAGGAGCCTCGCCCTTACATTGATAAGTCAGAGGTCCCAAGGAGATGGTGTTTATGAAAATTTTTTTAGGAGGAATGGATTCTTGATCCATTGAATTCATCATTGAAGGTGGTGAAGAAGGTGCAGAAGGGATAATGTCCTTAATGAATTCAATGCATGCCTTCTTGGTAGGTGGTTCCGTAAAGCCGATACCACTATGGTCATTATGTTTGCAGGTAGTACATGGAATAATAATATGACGGCCTTTCTTGTAAAATCCAAAACCAAAACCTTTCCATGCACATTGGTGTAGGAAGGTGTGGGTGAAATGGCGATTGGTGAGTGATTGGAGGTTAGCGAAAATGGGTGGGTTTGTGATGGTGGTTTAGGTGTGTAAGTGGTAGTATCAAGTCCCCCATAGGTGAGACTGGTACAAAGGTGGGGAGGACCATAAAGGAGGTGCTCTCCTATACGGTGATCATAATGAGGGTGTTGGTGAAGACTTTCGTACTCTTGTGGAGTAAGGAATGTGTTGACACTATATAGGTGATACTCCCCCAGAGTGAGGTGTTGAAAAATTCCTTCCAAGGGATTGGTGGTTGGTATGTGGGTAGCTGGAATAGATGATGTGTTGGAGGTTGGCTTGGAGGTGGAGCTAATGGATTGGGAGGCCGATGGTTCAGCTATGGAGGTTGTGGCAGTGGTGGGAATGGAGGATGTAGGTGTGATTGAAGTAGTGGCTGCACTAGTGGGTGGAGGTGTAGGTGAAGAGGTAGTGGTCATGGAGGTAGATGCTTTAATAGGTATAAGCACATCATTGGGTAAGTAAATCATGTTGCAAGTTTTTAAAGGAATGAATCGACGGAATGGTATAGGTGTGTCCTTCATGCTCAAACTTTACACAATGATGCAAAGTGGAAGGAACACAACCCATGACATGAATCCAGGTCTACCAAGCAACAATTTATATTGAAATTCCCCCTCCAATACATAAAATAACTCTAGAACAATGCGGGGCCGCAAATGTGGAGGATGATGGTGCCAAGTGTAGAGGTGATAACGTCGTTGAATGAACGCAACATAACCAGAGAGGTTTATGCATGCAATTGTCAGGTATGTGCATTTGAGTGAATGCATGGGAGGAAATGATATTAATGCTAGCGCCCCCATCAATCATAACATGTCGTACACGTATATCATCGATGTGGATAGAGATGAAGAGAGTTGGGTCTGGGTCATCAGTTTGGTGTGGTGTGATCTCTTCCTTTGAGAAGCTAAGGGAGGCTACTTGGTGAGTAGGTGGAGGTGTGGATAAAGGTGGTAATTTGGTGAGAGAGGCTACATGATGGGGCATAATAATGGAGGCTACGGGTATAGGGCCATTAGCTAAAACCTCAATAGATTGTAGGACCTCCATGAGATCTTGACGATGGGATTCTAAGGTTTGGATGAGGTCATACAGAGACATTTTGAGGGGGGATTGGTGTAACTGTTTGAGCATGGCGCAATGTGTAACCCCATTAGAAATAGGATATGTGGGGCCGTAGATAGTGATTTTAGGTGTAGGTGTAGATGGTATGTTGGGTATAGAGTTAGTCGGTGGGTCGGTTTCCTTTTCCTTGCCTTTTTCCTTTTGAGCATAGGTAGCAATGTGGATCATGTTAATCGAGGTAGGGGCGGTAGGTGAGGTAGGTGAGCCATGAAAGGTATAATGACATAAAGGGAAAAATCCTAGCAAGTGAAGAAACCTTATGAGATGAATTGAGCACACCAACATTTGGGTGGAGGTTTGGCGAGTTCTCTGATGTAAACCATGTTAATTTCGAATCTTGGGGTGGCTCTAGGAGTTATGGGGGTGAAGGTCTAGGTTGTTGAGTAGGCAATGAGGGAAGAGCTGTGGGAATGGGTGTTGGTGAAATGGGGTCCTCATCGAGAAGGTCATCATTGTCAAAGTTTTCTTCGGGAGGACACAACTGGATAAGAACAATTTTTAAAGCTTTACAGATTTTCTACATCATGCCCTGGCACACGATGGTAGGCACAAATTTTGGTGTCGTAAAACCCTTTTGTTTTGGTTTTGAGAGGGTCATAAGGTCTAAGCGGCAGTAACGTGATGATAGAATTTTCAAGGAGGTTGGTTAAAATTTTGGCATAGGATCCCGCTAGTGGATCGAATGGGAAGTGAAAGTGAGTTTGGGTATAGATGTGGTTGATTATAGAGGAAGGGTGTTTTCATGAGGGGGAGTGGGTCAGTTTGTGGTTTTAGGTGTTGGTGTGATCTTGGATGCTGGTCATATTTTCTTGGGTAGGGGTATGGTAGATGAACTTCTAGGAGAGTGTGGTTTTTTTGACTACCTTATTGGAGGGCGGTGGATTTTTATCTTTAGGTTGCACCTTATTGGAGGGTAGTGGATTTTTATCTTTAGGTTGCACCTTCTTGGGTAAAGGTGATACGGGCACATGATCTCTAGAGGGAAAGGCAGATGGTGGAAGGGGGTGTGTTACTCAAGGGGATAATAGAGGTTTTGTGAAGGTGTATGGCACGGGTCATGAAGGATGTGTGAGGGAAAGAGATTGAAATGTTGGGGGTAATGCAGAAGCTATCAATAGTATTAGAGATATGGGTGGTAAAGATGTTGCAGGTGTGGGTGTAAGTCATATCAAGTGCTTGGGTATGGTAGAGGTTTGAGAGGGTAGAATGGGTTTCTATGTTTTTATTTTACCAGTGGGTGGAGGTTTCTTAACCGTGTTGGAGGGGCAAGGTCCTAGGATAGACGGAAAGGGTGAAGGTGATGAAGGTGTGATTAGTGAGGTTGGAGTATGAGATTTATGGGATTGGTTCTTCTGTTTGGGGGCTAGAGTAGGTTTGGTGTTGGCTTTGGAGGATGTAGATAAATCTAATTTGATGGGTGGATGAGTAAGGCTGATGATTGGGATGACCCCTAAGGTAGTAATAGGTTTAGGAAAGGAATTTGATGTAGGTGTGGGCTTGGATGTAGATGTGTGTAGGGGTAGGGGGTGTGAGTTGAGCCATGAGGGTATCGTGGTGGAATTTTTGATAGTTGTGGTTGTGTTTGGTTTGATTGGCCAAAATATTTTTGGGTAGATAGTGGAAGTGTCAGCAAGTGACATCTACATTTGTGTTGAGACAGAAGTAGAAGACACTCTGCCAAATTAAGGCTCTATCCACATAATCTAGGCGATCAGCTAAACGTGAGAAAGGCACTGTTGTAGGTGAGGTTGATGAGGATCCAATGGTGATTCCCGTAAAATGTGTCTTAGAGATAGGGAATTTTCTAGCTTCAGCTTCCATGGGTAAGAGAGCCAAAAGTAAGTCTGCTAGATCTTGGGTAATCGATGGATAATGGGGTAAAGGTATCTCTACTAGATCCTTGATAGGTGGAGGAGAAAATGGGTGCTCCTCTATGGGTGGAGGAGATAATGGGTGCTCCTCTATGGGTGGAGGAGCTGATGGGTGCTCCTCTGTAGGTGGAGGAGATGATGGGTGCTCCTCTGTGGATGGAGGAGATAAAAAAGTATCTTCCATGGATTGGAGAAGTACTATGGGTGAAAAATCTCTAGGTGGAGAAGTCAAAGGTGAAATAGTCTTGATGTTAATAGGAGGCTCCTTCATGGGTGAGGAAGGAGGTGAAGGGTGTTCCTCTGTGGGTGGAGGAATAGGTGAGGTGGGTTCAAGTGCAGGTGGAGGACTTTGAGCTAGGATTTCCTCAATGGAAGGAATATGAGGTAATTTAGCAGCAATAGGTGTATCACTGAAAATAGCATGGACGTCGCGGGTATGGCTATCATGAGTTGAGGTATCTCTGGTTTGATCAGAAGAAGGGGCATGATTAGGAAATGGTTTCTTGAAGATATGTAGGTTTTGATTAGTAGGTGCATTAGGATTATCCAAGGTTAACTCACCTTTTTTGAGCATTTCTTGGACAATGTTTTTGAAAGTGATGCAATTTCCGTCACTATGACTTTTTACTTGATGATAGTTGCAGAAGTTATGCTCTTTATGCCATCCAGGTGTGGGGTGAGCAAGGTCAAAACCAGTGTGTGGTTTCATAGGAGGAAGGGTGATGGATCCAAATTTAATGAGCTTTCTAAGACAAAAGAATAAGTCTCCCCAATTGGGGTGTATTTTTGTTGTTCCTGCCTAAATTGAAAAGTCTAGATAGAAGAAAGATTAGATGAGGGACTAACCTGATTTGATGGATGAGATGGGCCGGCCTTGAGTACCACTACGTTAGTGGTTCCCTTAGCTTTGGAATAATTTTTCTATGGTTTAGAAGAAGAAAAGGTATCATTTTATTTGAATGCAAAATTCTTATTACGTAGTTGGATTTTCTTCTCTTCGATGTTCTCGAATCTCTAGCTTTCATGCCATGGTGAATGCCTCATCGAAGATTCAGAAATTCTGGACCTATAGGGTTGGTGAGATATGTCTAGTACATGCCTACGTGAAGGTTTTGATGAGCTCGGTTTGTGGTAGTCGGAATGTGAGCTGATTGATCGAAGCTATGCCAACGAGAAACAAAATTTGTGATAGATTTTTTTTCATATTGACGTGTATAGTAGAGGTCATTCACAGTAAATTTCTTAACAATTTTAATGGAGAAGTGATCTAAGAAGGCTTGGGCTACCTGATTAAATGAGAATATAGATTTTCTAGGTAACCCATTATACCAATCTAATGAGGGCTTGGTCATAGACATGGGAAAGGTCCTCGGAGCAAAGCACCATCATGGGCAATAAGATAACATCCGTGTTTGAAAGACTACAAATGTTGTTGCTGGTCCTCTTTGCTATTAAAGTGATTAAATTTAGGAAGTTCCCAATGCATGGGATATGTGTGGATTGTAGTGCCCACTTCCCTTTGACACATTTAGATACTGATTTTGATACTTTTGATCATATTATGGACATTATTATGTTTTGTTTTAGTATGATGGTTAGACGTTAGATCATGGATTATTATTGATCTGGATTCAATTATTATACATGATGATTACTAGAGACATTTTCTATATGTGGTTGATGATATACTTGTTTAACAAGAACATATTATGGATATTGATTTGGACTTGTGACACTTGATATTTGGAGTAGACCTAGTATGGTAGATTCTTGATGATGATATAGTTGATTTATGAATTAAAAATGATAATGTTGAATTCTTGATATTGTTGTGATTCATGTGTTTAGATGATCTTGAAATGTTGTTTATATCATTTTGGATGTTTTGATATGGCCACAAGGCCGAAGGAGGTATTTTCATTTTGCAGGTTAAAAATCACAACAATGTTGGGGGACTAGAGACTAACCATATTAAAATTCCTGTGAATTCAACAAGGTCACCATGGCAACTGTGTTGTGTGTTGTGTTTTGCTAGGAATTCCATGATGGGGGATTTCCATTATATGTGACCATGGGATATGTGTTTTATTTATGTGTTCCTTTTTAATTATTGTTGTATGTATTTTATTTGTAATGTGTTCCTTCTTTTAATTAATTTAAATGTGGTAGATTAATGTGAGAGATCATATAGTTAAATTTTATTTAAATTAAATTGGGATGTGGAATGTAATTAATAAAGTTATTGTTTTTAGATATTAATGTTGTAAGGATGTGTAAGAAACATGTAAGAGTATGTAAGGTAGATTTTGAAGGTTTGTCACTTCATCTCCTTAGGAATTCGAATTTGTCCTTTGAGGCCAAATTTGGAGGCTTGTGGGACAAGTTAAACTTGTCCCACACCTCTTAAAATCATCCACCAACCATGCCTATGGTTTAGAGGTAAAATTTAGGTATTTTTATTACATTTTGAAGTGACAATTTGTAAGCCCCTTGCTTGTTTATGGTTGTTGAAACTTTGTTCATTCCTCTTGGGGGTGCATTTTGCTTGCTATTTTTGGAGCTTGTTGTGGAAGAAGCTAGAGTCCTTTTTGCATGCTTGAACCTTGCTAAGTTTGGACTGTATTTGGCATCTTGGAAAACTTATGAGCTTGGAACAAACTCTAGTATGGAGAGGTAGGATCTTGAGCTATGTTTTAATTGTTTTTCCTTCTCTTGCATACATGTTTAAATGGTGTTTGTGTTTGTGATCTTGGCTGGTTGGGTAGACTGCTTAGGACAAGGTGTAGGAGAAGGCTATGGAGATTTCATATGGGGGGCATAAGGGATTTCAAATGGCACAAGTTCTATTGTGAAGGGAGTTTTGGATTGGGATCCACCTTGGAAAAGAATCTGCTTGCATTTCTTACTCTTGGGGGCATAAGGAGGGGTTGGGAGATATAAGGTTTATGGGATTTGATGTGTTTAATGGTGGTATGATTTTGGTGGATGCCTAATTCCAAATTAGGAGGCATAAGTAGCTCCCCATAGTTCTTGCTCTTGTTGGCTTGCTTGATCAAACCTATGTGTTGTGTGAATGATTTCAAATACAGTTGGGAACTGATTTATTTTCTTGGATTGTATTATTTTTCTTATTGTTGTATGCATGTGAAAAGAATGCTGCTTGTTTTTGTAGAAGCCATTATTGCCATGAGTTTATTTTCATTATCTATTTCAATATGGTTAGGGCTTTGAGGCCAATGAGGAAGGATGGCTTCTCCCTTCTCATTGGATGTCTTGGTTGGTTGGAGAGTGTTGCCTTTCCCCCTCCATTGTTGTGATCAAAGATAAATGGTGGAGAAACTAGCATGTTGTTGTTTGAAGAAAGAAGAATATAGTTTGACAGTCCCATTCTTTTGAGCAAATTCAATGTAACCTTTCCCACCTTGAGTGGATGAGATGTATAGTAATTATGATGTGAAGTTGTTGTTATGTAGATGGGAGAATAAATTTGAATTGAGAAATGTAAAGGAGATTTATATGTGTTCTTGATTTTGGAAAAGAAATGTAAATGATATTACATGCATTGTGTGATGTATTTTGTAAACTGTATTTTGGAAACCAAATGAAAATGGAAAGTTGTAAAATTGTATTGATGATCAATGAAGGATTGCATTCCTTTCTCAAAAGTGTATTGTGTATTAAATTTGAATTATTATTGAAGTTGAAATTGTTGTTAAAGATTGTAAATTGCTGTTTGGAAAGGAAGCATGCGTATGGAATGAAAGACAATGTTATTTTCCTTGCAAAATGTATATTAAAACTGAAATCAGAAATGTAGTTTCATTTAGAATTGGATGGATGATTTAATAAGAAATGTATTGGACTAAGTTAGGAATCATATGCACATTTAAATGACAAAATGGAGATTCCAATTAAAAGAAACAGTTCACTGTAAAATACTTCATCCTGGCAATTCATATTTTAATAAAAATGAACAGTTCATATTTGCACTAAACAATAAGTTATGAAACATTGAAATTTAGACTTATTAATACCTAAGGAACTCAAATTCACTACAACAGTCAAGAATGAATCTCCAAAACTTAATGAATTCCAATTCGGAGCTTGCACAATCGTTTTTCTATCTATTGCTGGAAAAATGCAACCTTGAACAAATTGGATAAATTGACTTCCCTAAAACACTCTAAACCCTCCCTAGATTGATCCTCCATGTCTGTTTGACATGTTGAGCAAAGGAGGAGTTCTAATTTTATCAAAATTATAAGTTGGAAATTGCCAGTTTGTCAAATAAAGGAATGTAGATCGTTTTTAAAAATTGACCCTTAAAAATTCATCAAAATGAAAATTTGATATTCCTTATATAAAGAGGGAATCGAGTGCTTTCTGAAAATTCCTTGTTTTCCCAAAACCAAGCTTTCTAGCTCAAGTTATGACACTTTGAAGTTTTTGTGCCTTGGCAGGAAAATTTGGAAAATTTTCCCTGGCGGGCCCGCAACCCAAAAATTTCCCATCAAAATTTCCCTTAGAAAATTTTCAAAATTTTGGGCTTGGGAAAATTTTCAATTTTATTTTCCACCAGCCCGCACCAATCAGAGGTTGCCATGTGTCCTCCAAGGGCTGTGGCGGAGGCACGGATAAATTTTACCCCTTAAACTTTTTGAATTGTTTTTGAAAATTTTCACTTTTCCTCCCGCCGCCCACAATCAATTTGAGGGTACCACGTGGCACCTTGGGGTGGCAGCAGAGGTTTGGGAGAAATTTTCTTTTTGGGCCTTTGGGAAAAATTCTAAAATTCCTCCCGCGGCTGCGCAACTTCACCTTCTCCCTCGGATTCCCTTCTTTCGTGTAGGCGCGCAAACCCGCGTGTCCTTTCTTTCCTTTTACCCCCTCGGGCGCTAGGTGCTAAATTATTCCGCCACCCCATCCATCCCTGGTCTTCTTCAGCTTTGAATCCATAGGTGCCACATGTTCCCTTGTGGCTACAGGTGGAGTCTTGGGACCCGCGCACTTCCTTCTCCCTTTTTTCCCTTCATTGGCGCAAAGTGCCAAATCGACTCGCCACTCCGCCTTTTCCCTTTTCCCTTCTCCACTTCACACCGGACCTGACATGTGTCTCCCGGGACCCGTAGGGGAGCTGAACACTTTGTGACTTTGAGCCATGCATTGGGAAAATTTCTCAATGCCGCCTCGTGACCCACCAACCTACCCAGGTGTAATCCCCCTCCTCTTGCCACGTGTCTTTTTGGGAAAATTTGATCCCAGAACTCTGCCCACTTATATCTTGAGTTCTATAAGGAGTTAGGAGGACTTCTTTATATCATTGGAAAGGTGAGAAAATTTCCTATCCATTGGGAATGGTTTATAGAAATTTTTGCAGTGTTTGGTAGGAGAAAAATCTAGTTGAATTTTTGAGCATGTTAGAGAGAAGGCATGGGGTAAGATTACTCCCTGAATGTAACCAAAACATGTAACCCTAATTTTGGAACCCTGTGAACTTGTGTATTAGTAAAAGGTTTGTTGTAGAACCTATTAGTGAAAAATGATGTCTTGTAATTTACTTGTAGACACTTTAAATAAATAAAAAATTATCCCATAATTTTCTAGCTAACCCTAGGTCATTTATTTGGTCTCAAGTGGTTGTTTAAAAGGGCACTACATGGATAGGAATGGATAGGTGTATAGGATCATTACAAATATCATCGTAGGTGAGAGAGTTACGTGTGCCAGAAACCAATGCCTCCAATGTCTACATCTTATCCATCATTAACTTGATTAGGTCATTGGTAGGTTGAGATTGGCTGGGTACCTCCTATAGCATAAGGAGGTTGGTGTTGGACATATGATGGAGGTGGCATTCTTGTATATGGTGATGCCATATAGGTAGATTGAGAAGGAGGAAGTGAAATAGGGGGTACGTACCTAGAATGAATGATAGATGAAATGGGAGGATGCTGATAGTATGTATATGGAGGTGGAAGGGTCATGGTGACCCTAGTGGCAATGGGGGCTAAGGATTGTGGAATAGAAAGAACAATGTTTTGAAAAGGGGTAGGGGTCACCAACACCGGGGTGGTTGTGTAGCTATGGGTATATATGAAACAATAGGTATGGATGAGATTATGTTCTGGGTGGTTGGTGAAGGTATAGTGGATGTGGCAGATGCAAAAGATGTGGCAGATGTGGCGGTCATAAAGAGGTTAGGGGCTTAGCTACAAAATTACGGGGAAAGGTAGGTGTGGGTAGCATGGAGCCAGAGGAGGTTGGAGTAGAAGTAGGAGCAAGTGTCGGGGGAATAGATATGGGCATGCCATATATCAACTAACTCGAGGCATCTCAAGTGGATGAGTGGGAAAGATTAAAATATAAGGCAGTAGGGTTCTAGTCAAGGAGTTGTGTAAACTCCTTGTCTCTGTGTGCAATAATTATAGGTTGGGTAGGATCCATGGGTGATAAAATAGAAGGTGGTGAAGGACTAGGTGGGAGTGGTTGATGACTGGCATGGAATATGAGGGTGTTTTCTTGGCTTCGGGTCAACACCATGTGAATAAGCACCGACGCGTGGCGGGACCGCTTTCTCTAAATGACACGAAATATAACAAAGACTGGATAAATGGGTTGTGGTAGGTGAATTGGGGTTAAAATGTCAGTTAGAAAATTACATCGGCTAACTAGTTTCGATTATAGTAAACCAATGCCGATCCACGAGGTAACCACGGTCGGTCACTGTGGAAAGTGGATAGTTGGTCAAAAACAAGGTAAAGGCCAATACTTTGCCAAGTATGCAAGATGTTGATGGAATTACCAGGTCAATGAATATGATAAGAGTGATAGAGACTCTGAACAGTCAAAGAAGGTGAATAGGTGTCCTTTTGGGTAGGTTAACCAAAAGAACAATAAACGATGCTTGTTGAGTGAAACGATGACGGTCACTAGAGCGACATCGATTCTTGTGAAATGAAACAATGATGAAGAAATGTGGTTGTGAGTTAAAATAAAATGTGGAATCAAACCCAAAATTATGAGAATAATGGGAATATGGTCCAAGCACATTAAGATGAAACTAGAATACACCAACTATGATGAGGAGTGTGCAAGGAGAAATAAGAAAATCAAGAACGTGACCTCTCACCTCAAAGCACAAGCTAAGTAGAAACACTAAGAAAGAAACAATCTTAAGAGTTCTCTTTCTATTATGTTTGTTTAGCTTATGGTATTTAAGGACTGACTCACAAACTTTAGAATATAATTTTTGTGGTGAGCATAGCTTCCTACAAAGAATTAGATCTACAAGGAAAGGTTTGGTATGTTATGGTGGGGGTGGGCCATCCTCGATGGGTTACTAAACAAAGATAACTAGTGGGGTGCCCACTATGTCGTGATCATATGATAACCTATAGATTTTTCTGGGTGAGATGTTGTTTAAGAATGTGTATATATTTCTAATTTTGTGATGTTTGGTAAGACTCAGAGAGAGAAAAATAAAGGAAGTGCTTTTCTATGATTTGTTTTTCAACCATCAGCTGGGCATGACTTCCAACATATAGGTTTCCCTCAATTAATGTGAGCTAATGCAGAGAAGTAGAATGAAATGAAATGATTTTTAAACCCAAATTGAAATGTTGAATTTGATGACACAAAAAGATGAACAGGAGAAGGGATGCTCTTTCACTAATGTGATACTAATGAAAGGGAAGAAGTTTTCTTTTTAAAGCACCAAAATATGATTTCTTTTAGACAATAGAAGAAGAGAAGGTTCTAGGGGAGAAAATTTAATGTAAGAAATTTTAGAAAAGAAACAAACATACAAATTTTTCACCTAGAAATGAAAGAATGCAAAGAACCCCGAATGGGTCCCACCGAGCATGCCAAAATGTTTCACCTGATTCTAGAGTGTTTCTTTGAATGTTGACAAAATAGATAAGGGTAAAGGGCTAGGAGGAATACCTATTAAGATGTTGGTTGTAGGTTGTTGCGCGCGTATGACTTCTAGATCCACAACTAATTGTGAGAGCTTCCTTTTTTCTTGGAGGAACTACCTAAAATGGAAAACAAGACCACCAAATAAAATTTAAACAATATATGCAGTGGACTGCCTAGCGTGTGCTAGATCCAGGAAGTGTGATACTTCCTGACAAATTTGTCAATCCACTATTTAAAACAACTTAATACTAAAAATAAAGGAAATCCTACTGTAGTTAAAATGATTTAGGTATCTCATTCATCTACAATAAGAAAATTCATTCACAACAGGCTAAGCTATGATTGAATCTGAAGGTCAAGGTCTCTATCAAAGTGTAGGTATTTGGTTAGGGTTAGGTTCTGGGCTTGTTTTGGGTATTGGGTAGAGAATGGAAGCTCTGTTCTTGGTTTATAGTTAAGAACATAGAGACGATGTCGATGCAAATACGACCGATGTCGGTTTAGGTTAATCAACAAATAAGGTGTTACACATAGAGAAATCTAATTTTTTTCTAATGTATTTATTCCTTCAAGTGCTACTCCTATGTACAAAAACATGTCTATATCTTCTAAATATGCGGAGCGCATGGTACAACCTAAAAAGCTATTCATCGGGCATAGTTACTTCCATGCTCTATGCATCCTTACCATAATTGATCCTTAATAGATGGTTAGGCCCTAAATTTCTCTTTGTTAGCTTCACAACTACTGTGAAATCAAACTCGTGAAATATAATTATCCACTTGTAGATGTGTCCTTACAAAACAATATTGTTTACCAAGTACTTTAGCACCATGCAATATGTATAGAAGATAAACAGAGTAGCCAACAAGTATTGATGAAACATGTGAAACATGTAGATCATGGACAAGTCCTTGCGTTGAATGGTAGTATAATTTTTCTCTAATGATGTCAAATTCTTGCTTGCAAAGCATATAGGATGATCCAAAATTACTTCCCAGACTCTGCCAAAACTATGCTTATGGTACTATTTAGAGGCATTGACGTGAACATGAAAGGGTTTGGTCTAAGAAGGAAGAAAAAAAAAAAGGTGCAATGGTTAATCTTTCCTTCAAAGTTTTAAACACCTACTACACATCACCCCAAGAAAAATTTCCTTTCGGTTTGAGAAAATCTCCCAAGCGCATGAAAATCTTTACATATCCCTTGATAAATTTTATATAATAACTAGTATGCCCTAAAAAACAATGCACTTCACTTTGATTGGTAGGTTATTCTAGACCCAATATCAAAACTATCTAGGATGGGTCTACCAATAATCCTTCCTTACATATGATGTGCTCAAGTAGAGTTCCAAAGGGTGTAGCAAAGATACACTTCTTAATGTTGAGAGAAATTTTCAACTGCCTGCATCTCTCAAACATGAGCCTTAAATTATCATAATGATCCTTAACCAAATGATAGATAATCAATTCATCTAAATATACCTATAATAACTTGTGAATAAAATCCTAAAATTCCTGTAGAACAATGCGTGAGAAAACAATCATCGTATTCTTCAATCCAAAAGGCATAAATGTATATGTAAAGCTTCCCCACTTAGTAGTAAAAGTGGTATTTTCTTGGTCTTCAGGGCACAATTCAAACATGATGATAGCTTGAAAATCCATCGGAAAATATTATATCTCATGCCCTATGACTCCCTCAAGGATCTCTTTGGTGAATGGGGTGGGAAAAGGATCTATAACACATACAAAATTGAGTTCTCTATAATCCACACAAATCTTAATTCTCCTATCCTTCTTTATACTTATAAACATAGGGATAACCCACTTAGAATCCTCAAAAGGCTCAATAATTCCATATTTAAGCATTTTATCGATATCCTCCTTCATTTTCACGTGCGGGTTAGGATTAATCCTATAAGGCCTCTTACTAACCGGATGTGTGCCCTCTTTCAACTTGATCTTAATTTCTCCTAACGAGGGGTGGATTCCTTCAAATCATAATAGTATCATGGAAATAAATCTTGGGAGTCATGTAAAATCTCGATGACCTTTATGACCTCTTGTTATGACCAATAATATTAGTGGCAATGTTTACCTTCTTTATTCTAATAGGTGCATGGTAAGCACAAGCCTTCTCATATACTATGTCCATCACTTCACGTGCACCTTTTGTATGAATTTAGATCCATATTCTCAACCTCTTCATCATCAATGAGGTACACCATTTTACCCTTTTCTTTCTCCTTCCAGTGCGACCCAATTGTACTTTTCTATTTCCTTAGTATCTAGGTGTGCCTCGACATCGGTTCACCAATCAACTCAAGCATGAACTCTTTGTAATTTCCTTCTTTCTCAAATAATTTTATTGAATATTTTTTTCCCTTTTTGTCTACCGGACAAACAAAGGGTGAGTTCAAGGGTGACTTAGGTTTATTAATTTTATCATATTGTTCTTAAAATAAAATAAATTATCACTAAAGCACATATAATGAATTAATAGACTTAATAAGTGACTTCAACTTAGGAAAGTACATGGGAATAAATTAATAAATTATTTAATATGATTTCCTAGGAGAAAATTATGACTTACCTTGGGAATAGAGAAAATTAATTTAAAATAAATTATATTCCTTGGGAAAAGTGTGACTTGCATTTTGGAAGGGTTTTTGGCTTATAAGGGAAAAGTCTCACATGTGTTGGCATTAATTTGGATTATTATTGTTTTCTTTCTTAGCGATTAGAGCTTGGAGCTTTCCAAAACTCCAAGGATGAAAACCCTATGGATTTTTCCTCTTGTGGAAGAAAACCCCAAGAAAGCGAGAGGGGTTCCTATTCGGGGGAGCTTCATTGTATTCTCATGTTTTGTTTATCATTCCAGCAGTATCAAAAAGATAAATAAATTGTAGAAGTGAGCATTCGAGAAAACTTTGAGAGTGGGGTGATTTATTCTATAGTTGTTTTATGTAGTATCTGAGCATAGATCCAATCTAGAGTGTTATATATATATATATATATCAAGAAACAAGGTTTGGGATCTTCTAGTGGTATCGAGTAAGTAGTGCATTATCCCATCCTATGTGGGAAGGTACCTGAGTTTTTATTTAAAAAAAATAGTATTGAATGTAACCAAGAAAGGTTAGACCACACAAATATTACACATAGAGATGAACATGACTTAAGGTTGATTTTAAAACAGGTGTTAGGGTTGAAATTATAGGTGATAAATAGGAGAGTCCTCCACAAGATGAGTATGAAGATATAGATAGATAATTTATTGAGATTGTGGTAGCCACTTAGCGAGTAGTTGATTCGGTGCATGGAGTGTATTAGTTATTCTATAGATAAGTTGGTCTTGGATAGGCCAAGGGATAGACATGATAAGAGAGACAAGTTCGTATCGGTTCCGGTAGTCACAAGGGAAAAAATATCACCTTCGGAGATTGGTAATATGAGGGGATTACCTTGCCATGAGAGGAGGAACACTCATACATATGAGAGGAGGCCTACCTAGACAACAAATAGGTCTATGTAGCCTAGGTTTTTGCCTAGAGAAGATCCACCGAGAGATTGACATTCCTCATGAGGAAGTAACCTTATAAGATAATGTTATGGTATCCAATGATGAGTTGAGGAGTTTACCACAGCATGTGAGGGATTTTTTCTACTTCTACATTATTATTCTCAGAGGAGGGATAACTTGAGGGCTAGATAGGATAGGAGGCCTAGATTACGTGTAGAATACAGAGTGAAGTATGTTATCAATAAGGTGACTCTTTCCATTTTTTTGTAACAAAAATATAAGTGCCAGGGATTGGATTCTTGAGCATGACACATATCTTACCCTCAATTTCATGTAGGAATAATAGGCTATACAATTTTCTACTCTACACCTTAAGGGTGTAGCTTATGATTGGTGGCATCATGGGTTGATTACATATAACCATAATATTCTACAATTTTACAAAGAGTTCAGTGAGAGACTGATAGTGAGATTTGATTGCAAGGATGTGGAGTTGTACTACAGGGACTTGGCTCAGCTCCACTAGATGGGACATGTTGATTCATACATCAATGAGTTCCAACGCATAGCAGTGATGGTTCCAGAGATGCCGGAAAAGTGTGTGGTGATGCTCTTTATAGAGGGACTACATGATAGATTGAGGGGTTTTGTCAAGGCTCTTAAGCCTAGAACTTTGCATGAGGCCATTCAGACAACATTGGACTTAGACACTACTCCTCCATTTCAGCCCCAAAAGAAAAATGTCAAGAATGAAAAATCAGAACAACATGAAAGTGAGCAGCCCACTTCTTCAAAGGTTGAATCTACACCAAAGATGGACCTTGAAACGAAGAATGACCTTCGTAGAAAAAACTTATGTTTTCATTGCAAAGATCCTTGGGGATGGGTCATAGGTGTCTTGGAAAGGGTAAGATACATCTCATTGAGGTTGTTTCAGATGTGGATGATGATACTAATTCAGAAAATGAACAGGGGAAACCAACACCAAACATTGAAAATGATGGTAGACTCACTTATCTTTCAGGAGCACCAAGGTATAATCCATTCATGTTTGAAGGTACAATGTTCGGGTGTAAGGTCATGGCACTTCTTGATAGTGGATCTACACATAATTTCATAGATGAAGGTTTGGTGATCAAAAGAGGTTTGCATTGTTATAATTTTGAAGGCTTTGATGTGACTACAGTAGGTGGTCTCACTATTCCTTGCAAGAAGAAAGTAAACCAAGTTAGCATTCTATTTGGTGGGTATACACTTTGTGATGAATTCTATGTTATTGAATTGAAGGATAAAAATGTTGTGTTTGGATTTCAATGGCTACATTCACTAGGAAAATTCACCCATGATTTGCAAGCTATGGATTTGAGTTTCCATCATGAAGTGGAGAAAATCACCATGAGAGTAGACAAATACACGTTGCCCCATCAAATGAAAACCAAGTCTATTATAATTATGGACACAAAATCATCTTGTGAAGATATCTATGAGTTTTTTTGCTACATATTAGTATGGGTCAGTAATAACATGGTGAATATTATGGAAAATTAGAGGCATACTTAAGGAGGATTGTGGCACTTTTTATGAGTATGTTTCACAAGTTCTATTTTGCAAACTTTGAGCAATTTATCATAGTGCATATGAAGTCATTAAAAAATATTAGGTTGATTTGGGATCTGAGACTTGATTGATTTGTAGATCTGAT
Source organism: Taxus wallichiana var. yunnanensis (assembly GCA_018340775.1). NCBI lineage: Eukaryota > Viridiplantae > Streptophyta > Pinopsida > Cupressales > Taxaceae > Taxus > Taxus wallichiana. The sequence continues at coordinate 68,301,651 of CM031235.1, read as the reverse complement.
TTTTCTTGTGGGAAAGCAATCTCGGGAAGGGAGGACTGTAATGTCCTTTTTTCTCAAATAATTTTATAAAAGACCTTTGGCTCTTTTTGTCTGCCCGATGGCCAAAGGGTGAGTTTAAGGGTGGCTTAGGTTTATTAATTTAATTATATTGTGCTTAAAATATAATAAATTATCACTAAAGGACATATAATGAATTAATATACTTAATAAGTGACTTTGACTTAGGAAAGTACATGGGAACAAATTAATAAATTATTTAATATGCTTTCTAGGAGAAAAGTGCAACTTTCCTTAGATGTGTTTAAATAAGCCAAAAAGTATGACTTACCTTGGGAATGGAGAAAATTAATTCAAAATAAATTATATTCCTTGGGAAATGTGTGACTTGCATTTCTAAATGGTTTTTAGCTTATAAGGGAAAAGTGTGACTTGTGCGATTCATTCGATTATTATTATTTTTTCTTTCTAGATAGTTGGAGCTTGCAACTTTCTAGAAAAATCGAGACAAAAAACCTTTGGATTAATCCTTTTGTGGATGAAAACCACGGGAGAAGTGAAAGGGGTTACTATTTAGGGATCTTGATTATATTAATTGGTTTTGTTTATAATTGCAGTAGTATCGAAAGATAAATGAACTACGGTAGTGAGCATTTAGACAACTTCCAGAGTGGGGCAACTTATTCTATAGTTGTTTTATACAATATATGAGCATAGATCCAAGAAAGAGTGTTCTATATATAAAAGTAATTAGGCAACAAGTTTTGGATCTTTCACTCTTTTGCCTTTGCACCATCTCAAACACCCAAAATTGGGTCACAACCCTCTAAACCCCCTTCGATTAATTAATTCCCCCATCATGCCCACTTGCACACATTTTAATTAATTTAATTACAAAAATTAAGTTAATTATCTACCTCACCTCTCCACCTCATCCTAGACCTATTCCAACCCTATTCATTACCTAATACTAAGTCCCCACTTCCCTTAACCAACTAGGACTTATTCTAACCATAATATTAATGACCTATTATCCATCTAACTACTCTCCCACTCCATTTAGCATGATTCCACACTTTTGATGCGAAACCAAAATAAAAATCATGCCAAATATAGTAAGGATCAGGTTATTTTTAGCAACTATGACCTATTCTCCTTAATCGGTGCGGTTATCCCTCAACCAAATGTCGGTCACCTAATCATTTGTCAATTACCTTAAACAAGAGTTTGTAACTCTTTGTTCAAGTTCTAAATCTAGTTTTATAGCTCTTGCGAATGTGCATACTAACTCTTAAGATTTTCAATGATCTTGAAACATACCGACACACTTATAGTGTTCAAATATGACAGAGTTCATCATGAGATTGATCCAGAGCTCCAGTGCACTCATAAGGAATCATCATGTCCTCCTACCACTAATGCATTTGTTCCGGATCACAGTCTCCTACAACTATCACCACCACATGCTTTCTACCTACATTCCACAAGTAAGTATTATTTCTTCTTTGTCATTAGTTTCATTAGATTATCTATTTACTAGTTATCTATTTCATTTTGCCACCTCCCATACCTAGATCTCTCCTACAACACCTTCATCTAACCATTTTCCCACATAACCTCCATATCTTTCCCAAATACCATTCTTATGATCTCTAAGTCTTTATAGTAATCCCAAAACCTCACCCAAACCTTCCCAACTCTCTGTGAAATCATAGAGAGCTCACAAAACCTTATTTTTAATATTCTTACTTGACTGCCCCTATCGAGACCGGTTACCCAATCGATGTCGTTTCATTACGATCTTGGAATTGGTCACCCAATTGATACCAAGATGTCTGTGGATCGTGTAATATTTCCAAACTAGAAATCTCATATCTCTTTCCAAAAAACCCATAACCTAACCAAATCTTCTCCATACCTCATTTACAACCTCTTTCACACATGCAGACCTTCAACCACCTACCACCCTTAGTGGATTTAGTCTTGCATGCATTTACTTTACTAGATTTGAATTATTGTGCTTGTGTAGGATACCCGAACTATACAAATCTAGTATGCCTATTTATTTCTTATTATTATTAGCATCTAAATTATTTTAAAAGTAGATTCACGACCTTCTAGAAGCACCCCGCTTCAAGATCTAGCTTTTGTTAAGCAATCCACCAATTGTTGTTTTAATCCTATTTTGTGGTCTTGCTTTCTATTTCAAGTCATTCCTTCTAGCCAAAGGGAATCTCTCACAATCATCTTGGTCAACATTCTACATGCACACACTATCTACATAATCACAAGTATTCCTCCTCGACCTTACCCTTATCTATTTTATCTCTACATTTGCACTCAAACAATTTGGCACATCTGGTAGGACCCTATCTTTTGGGTTCTTTGCCTTTTCATTTTAGGGAATCTCTGTGTGTTTCTTTATTTCCATAAAAGTTCACATTAAATTTCTCCTTGGAAACCTTCTCTTCTTTCTATTTGTCTAAACAAAATTCATTCTTTAGTGCTTAAAAATAACATTTCTTCTTCTTTTCTTCTCAGATTGCATCTAGTGAAAGAGACTTTCTCTTTCTATTCTCCATTTTCTACATCGAATTTCATTATCAATTTGGGTTTTATAAATCATGCATTTCATCCTTATGATTGTTGCATTAGATCACCTAATTTTTTTTGCAATCTATATACTAGAGGTCATGACCAATTGATGATTGGTGGGAATTAATCATAGTTCACACTTCGTGCACACACACACCCCTATACAAATCACTCTAACAATTTACTCATTTCTCAAACATCTTTCTTCCTAGTAGTTATCATCAAAGATTAATAACTTTGTTGAGGGTGGATCGAGTTGGTGTTACGGTCAATCATCATATCGAGTTTGGACCTTACGTCTTCGAGAAGTATATATTGGAGAAAATTTGACCAAAAAAACTTGATAACTACCATAAACGCTTATAGGGCATCTTTCTTCACCCAAAACTCTACTCTTTTCACAATCAGTTTAAAAAGGCATAAGCCATACAACATAAAAAATATGGTGCTTAGGATTTACATGTTTTCTAGTTTTTACCTAATTTGCATTTTGAGTTGTAAGAATGATTCTTCTCTTTTTATTTTCTTTCACACTCCACAAACATGTTTGGAACATAATGGTTAAGTGGTCTGCCAACCCTTAACATATATGGATCCATCACTAATATATAGGTTAATATTTAATAATATGAAATATTTATATTTCTATTATTAAATATGCTAACCTAGGTTTATACTTTAGGTAACATATTTAATATCATGAAATGATTATATTTATAATATTAAATATTATAAACCTAGGTGTATGTGTCAACCATTTTAGGTTGAAAAGGTGGGTTGAGAGATATACCCGATCACCTTATATGAAAAGGACTTTAGGTCCTCATTTGATATTTTTGAGAAATATATCAAAGGTGTGAAAATCAAGTGATTTAGTTTTACCCTTGGTAAATAGGGTTTTAAAGGAGGAGGTGATCTTACTGGATGTAAAATAAGTTCTCTGAAGTAAAAATTTATTTTCAAAGTGGTTTTTACCCTATTGGGGTTTTCTACTATAAATACTATGTCACCTGTGTTATTTATTTCCTGTAAGTATTTCTTTATTTACTTATGTTATGATGTAATGTTTATTTAAATATTTATTGTAACATTATATAATATGTAAGTTGATTAAATCTGTATTTATTAGAATCCTCAAATTCTAACATGGTAATAGAGTGAGGTAAATTAAATAAATTAAGATCAAATGTTGTGTATTTTATTTATTTAATTTGTATAGATTTTTTTCAACCAACCTAGAAGGGTATTTAAAATAACTGGCCCCTTCTTTCCATTGTGCAACCTAAAAGTTTTTTTGTGAAGAATCAAGGTGAATTCACAAGTGGAAAATTTAGAAATTTCTTACCTTTCGTGAAAACTTGTGTACAAGTAAGGGTAAAATATTTGAAATATTTTTTCTATAGTTTTAATATGTGTAGGTTAAAAATATATTCAAAATAAAAACACAAAGTTAAATACAAGAAAAAGGAGACAAGCTCCATAGAAATAGGATTTTCAATTTATTTCATTGGTAGGGTGAAAGTAATTCTCCCCTCTATAAATCTTTAGGTTAACTTGTATTTTTTTTCATGTGGAATCATGCCCCTTGGTAAAATTTATTTACTATTTTAACCTTATTGTGTTTTCAAAAGTAATCTATGTGTGTCATTTGGACTCCTTTAATAAGATTTGATTTGAAAAACTATAGTTTATAGTTAATCTATAACTATATCCTATATAATTTGAAAACTATATTATTATTTTTAAATAAAAATATATATAATACAGAATAAGGTTTATAATAATTTATATAAACATCATATTAACTTTTGATATAGTTTTGAAAAAAACTATATATTAAAAGCCTTAAACCATATTAAAATTACATGGGATTGGGGGAGAGTCAACAAACCATATTCTAAGCCTAAGTTTAAATGATATTCAAACTTAACTTATAAATCTAGGCATATATAGTTTTTAAAAAAGGAAAAGAACCTAAGTTTGAATCATATTTTATATATATATGTTAGTTTAAACCTCTTAAAATATAAATTTTATTAGATTTGGTCTATATATGTTTAAAAAAAAAAACCTACATGCTTACTTTTTTTAGTAAGGGGGCCTATGTTTATTGCTTGGCCATGAAGGGGTTATTTTTAAATATTAATACTTATTAAATAAAACCTAAATATGTATCCCTAACCATTTATATTATCTATGTAAGGGGCCCTATTCAATTATATTTTATAGTTTATAAAAACTATATAAATAAACCTATTTAAAGGTTTTTTTATAAAAGAGTGGGAGTGGAGAATAAAATGAGATAATATTTCAGGTATAGATGTAGAATTTTCAAAGTATAAATGAAGAATTATTTTTTTAAAATCTTGTTTTTGGTGGCCCACGTGAAGTGTGACAAATATTTATTAAAATATTTGTAGTTATAGCCACATAAAAGTTTCAAATTTTTAGCTTGTAGGAATTATATAAAATATTTTACAATCTTTCCATAGTTTTAAATGTGTGCAAGGTTAAATTAAGAGTAAATGAAGGGAGGATACAAGATTCATGAAAATAAGAATTTCAATTTATTTCATTGGCGAGGTGAATTTACTTGTCCCCTCTCAAAATTATGCAGTCAATCTATACTCTCATAAACATACTTGCTCTTGGTAAAAAAATTTTTAACCTAGTCTATGTCCTTTAAATCCCTTTAATAAGAGTTATGCATTTTTTATAAAAAAATATTATAGTTTATAATTTTTATGAATTATATATTATTTTTATTTCCATTCTATAAACTATATACCTTTTTAAAAATAATTGTATATATTTTTACATTATAAATTATAATAGGTTATTATAATGTATTAAAATATAACCTCCCTAATATTATATAGAAGAAGAAATTCTAGAATTTCACATTCTAGAAATACACAACAAGTTTTGGCTTCATTAAATTTGATAGTCAAATGACCATCACAATAGACCAAACATAAGACAGTATGACGGTCATTTAGACATCAAATTTAAGCTCATAGGTTCCAAGAAACTTTCATTGTGTTAAAATTTACGGTCAAATGACCATCATGACAGACCAAAAAATAAACCATTATGATGGTCATTTAGATGTCAAATTTAAGTTGGTTGGATCTTCTTCGATATTTATTTTTTTCAAAAATTTGATGTTGTTATGCATTCTTAGGGGTCTTTTCTTCACTTCTATATGGTCAAAAATATTTTTAAAATAAATATGAGGTATAATGCAAAGCCCTTTGTATTTGGGGTTATTATTTTTATCATGGGAGGTTAATTATTATGCATTGTAATGACATAATTAGTTATGATCAAATAGTTTCTTTAGATCTATAAAATTTAGATCTGATTCTATTAAAAGTGTTGTCTTCTTCTCTTGAAGTTACTTCATTAAATGCTTCTAAATGATGGTTTTGATTCTAATTTAGTAAATGGTCATGATGATGTTTTGATGTTATAGATGTTTTTGAAACTCTTATATTCCTAGATAAGAAATTAAATTGGGCTCAATCTATGTTAGAAAGTTCAAATCCTATTAACCTTAGGAAAATGACTAGAAGCCATCATATGTACCATGCATTAATTACCTTGTATGAACTTGAGCCACGAAGTATTATAGGGTCTAGGTGGATATATAAAGTAAAATATAATGATGATGTTAGTATTAAATAAAATCTAAACTTGTTGCTAGAGGTTTCACTTAGAAAGCTCTATTGATTATGTTGAGACATTTTCCCCTGTAGCTAAAATGAGTATTGTTAGGGTCTTATTTACAATTTTCACTCAATTTGGATGGGAAATCCACTAAATGGATAAGAAAAATAATTTTTTGAATTGAGATTTAAAATAAGAACTTTACATGTTTCAACCTAAAGTATTTGAAGAAATTAGTAAAGAAAACTATGTTTGTAAGTTGAGAAATCCTTGTATGGTTTAAAAAGAGCTCTTAGAGCTTGGTATGTGAAAAGTGGTTTCTTCTTTAAAGTGTTAGGTTTTGTTAATTACTCATCTCATAATAATATATTCATTAAGTAATAAGACTCACATATTATCATTATATGTACATAGGTTGATAATTTTCTTATGTCTCGTAACAATCATGATGTAATTCATAGGATTAAAGAGAAATTGCAGTAGTACTTTGAAATGAATGAGTTAGGTTTCTCACATCATGTTCTTTGTATGATCAGTATTTCATTTTATTATTATTTAAAAATAATAATAAACAACCATTGTATTGAAAAAGTATCTTGTGATTGATTGTAAACTATTTTCTACTTGAATGGAAGTTGGAGTAAATATTGATCCTAAATCTATATGAAAAAGGCTGATCTTATTTTACATATGTTGTTAGTTGATAGTTTGATATATATAACTATAACTAGATTAAATATTTCTAATACATAATGAATTAATTCAAGGTTTATGTACGAACCTTTTTAGTGATCATAAAAATATTATAAAAATATTTTTAGACATATTAAAGGAAAAATCAATTATGGGTTGGATTATACTAAGAATGAAAATGCTATCTTATATGGATTTTGTGAATCTAACCATATACTGATGTTGTGTTATAAAATATATTGGATACATGTTCAAGTTTTTTTGGTGTAGGAACCATTACTTGGAACAACAAATGCAATCAATAGTCTCCATTTATTCTACTGAGGTAGAGAAGTACAATGGAAGAAGTAAAGAAGTCATGTGGCTGCAATGGCTATTGGTAGAGATACACATGGAAGATAAAGGAAGTATTCCTCTTCTATGTGGTGGTCGAGTTGTTTTACCCTTGATTAAGAATATAGTTCAACATTAGAAGATGAAGCACATTGAGATACATATATGCTTCACCCGCGAGAAGGTGCTAAGTGATGAGATAAATCTCAAGTTTGTGTTGAATGAAGAGTAGGTTGCTGACATCTTCACAAAGTCCCTGAGTACTGCAAAGTTTTGTCACTTTCATGAAAATCTTGGATTGTCGAGTTTCCATTGAGGGGGAGTGTGCATGAAAATGTCACCTCCCATTGGAGCTCGGTTTTTGTAAAAAGACATTTGGGAATTTATAAAAGACCTTTGGGAAAGTGTAAAAAAACCTTTAGGCATGTATACCTCCTCATATTATTTTTAGAAATAAGTGTAGAAAGATCTTAAAAGAGGTCTTCATTAAACTCTTTAGTGTTATTAAGTTTACTTGGTAAATATCTAGTATGAGCATATTGTGAAGGAGGTCCTTGGTTGTAAAAGGCTCCTATATGTCTAGGTTCAATAACCTTTATGAGAACCTATGAGAACATGTAAAAATCACAAATCACACTTAGCCATTGATCATGGATGATCTTTGGGATTCCAAATCTTTTTTTACCAAAAGTAAATTGAGTATGATAAGGTGTTATAATTCCTTCAAACCAAATGCTATCCTAAAACCTTTATGGTTTAAGGATTGTAAATTATGTAGTTTACCATGGGAAGGTAATCTATCAACATATGTTATGTTATCCCGCTTAACATTAAGGGGAGTGTTGGAACATAATGATTAAGTGGTCCGCTAACCCTTAATGTATATGGGTCCATGACTAATATATAGATTAATATTTATTAATATGAAATATTCATATTTCTATTATTAAATATGATTCGCTAGGTATATACTTTAGTTTAAATATTTAATATCATGAAATGATTATATTTATAATATTAAATGTTATAAACCTAGGTGTATGTGTCAACCATTTTAGGTTAAAAGGTGGGTTGGGAAACATACTGATCACCTTATATGAAAAGGATTTAAGGTACTCATTTGATATTTTTGTAAAATATATCAAAGGTGTGCAAATAAAGTGATTTGGTGTTACCCTTGGTAAATCAAGTTTTAAAGGAGGAGGTGATCTTCTTGGATGTAAAATAAGTTCTCTAAAGTAAAAGGTTATTTTCAAAGTGGGTTTTACCCTCTTGGGGTTTTCCACTATAAATATTGTGTCACCTGTGTTATTTATTTTTTGTAAATATTTATTTATTGACTTATGTTATGATGTAATGTTTATTTAAATATTTATCATAACATTATATAATATGTAAGTTGATTAAATCAGTATTTATTAGAATCCTCAAATTCTAACAAACCATAGTTGGTATACTTTGACTTTTTCCCGAGTGTGATAGGACATAATTTTTTCATACTCAACTTTTGGGTTGGCTTTTATTTGACTTAATTCACTCCAAATTTCAAAATTTCTTTAGTTTCTAAAATTTCTCGGTGATCAAAGATCGATCCAAGCAATTGGAGTCAGTTCCATTATCATACCATCACTGATTAGGCGACCGACATTGGTCTCTCGTGTGTTTTTATTATCCTATCAAAAATAGCTTCCATCCGAAATTTACGTTTTTATCACTTCCTTTGTTCTTGTTTCTTTTGACACACTCATTTATGAGTCTCTATCACCACTTATAGAACCTTGTTTGACCTGTTTGTACCTTTCTTATCTAGATTTTAAAATTATTTATATCCACAATGATAACTATCATCCCGTCTTACCACCATTGGTTCATCTTCCCAACCGGCACTAGTTACTCGGTGATGTTAGTTTTTGTGTTTTGATTTTCCTATCAAAACAATAACTTATCATCATTTTCTAGATTCTTCTTACTTCCTGTTTCTATTTTTTTGTAGATTTTTCAAAGCCCATACTACATATTATTTCATTATTCACATGGTTCTAACTTGTTGGCAAGCCAACGCCCTAGTCTTTCACACCAATCATCAACCGTTACCTCCTAGCCCATCATCACCATCTATTTCATCACCAATGGACCCTAATGTTCCTTCCATGGTACCCATAGGTGATGAGGAATTCACGAAATTCCTTGATCATAATACCACAGCCTTGTAGTATTACCTTTCCCATTCTTCTACTCATGACTCATCAGGTCAACCTTTATTTGGGATGCCTACCTCCATGTCTCCCTCTCTCATCCCCACTTCCATATCAGCAAAAACTAGTGTAGTGTTACCTGCTTCCACCAAACCACCTGTTGTTTCTCAAATCATCCCTACATATTGGATATCTTTCACACCTACTACATCTATCACACCTTTGACGTCTGTCACTCCTTTGACTTTCACCCCACCATCATCTACGTCTCTTAGTATAGGTATTCCCACATCATCAGTCGGTATTACCTCACAACCTCCAAATGTGTCAACCCCTTTTCAAAGTTTAGTCATGTCTATACCTACTACTCTGCCACCTATCACTACGAGGGTCTCTATGTAGGTCCCTCCCACCTATACCTTATCTCAACCACCACCTGTCACCTACACATACCATTCAAGGTATATACCATCATCATGTTCTGCTACTTATATTCACCCTTTTCATTTTTCTTACTTGGAACCTCCATACACTTTGGTTTTCCTTTTACATCTTACTCACCATATCCACATGTTTATATTGCAGGAGGTGATCCTCAATCTAATCCGACCAAAAATCTGATCAAAATGATGATGGACAAGATTCGGACCCTCAAAACATCTATTTCCAACTCTCAATACATTTAATTATGTTAAAATCTATAATGAGCCTATTCATCCTTCCATACCCATTCATCCTTATCCCGCACATTAGGAAATGCCTAAGTTTAATCCATTTAATAACAAGGAAGATCCACTAAAACATTTGCAATCATTCAAACATGTATGTTATCTAATGTCCCATAATGACACCTTGCTTCTTAGGACCTTCCCCATGTCCTTGTTAGGACATTCCCTCAATTATTATAGTGATTTACCTAAGAACTCAACCTTTTCCTTAAATTAGTTGGCCTAGACCTTCCTAGACCACTTATTAATTAACATCACTAAGAAAGTCACCATGACTGATCTTTATTTTGTCTCGCCAATATGAAGATGAATTTATCATAGATTTTGTCACCCATTAGTGTGGCCTTATTAATCAAATCACCTTCCAACTTCCACAAACCGAACTGATAGAGTTGTTCACTAGGGCTTGTGCAAGGACATCTCACCAACTCTTCAGGTACAGACATTCTGAACATTTGACGAGGCATTCACCATGGCTCAAAAACTAGATATCTATTTCTTAAAAGAGAATAAACTTTAGCTACGAAACAAGAGTGCTCCTTTTAAATCAAATGACACCCATTTTTCTTCTAAACCACAAAAAAAAATTCTAGGGAAAAAGGATCTACCAACGTGGTGGTTCTCAAGTATATGGTCCTTCCCATCATCAAAACAAAATGAAACCCGCTTCTAATCTATCCCTTATTCATAATTTCTAGTATAAGTACAAAGAAAGATGTTATGCCCCCATAGGAGAACCTTACTCCAATGTATTGGAAAATTTGTTAAAAGAGGGTGCTATCACCCTTCCACCCATTAAACCACATAATGGTTTTGACCCTTTACGCCTTATACTAACATGGTATAAGGAGAATGAATACTACAACTATCACCGCGTTAGGGGCCATAGTGATGGAAACTACAAAAATTTTAAGAACATCATCCAAGAAATGCTAGATAATGGAGATCTCATCCTGGATAACCCCAACATGCCAACAAATCAAAACCTGCATATCTTTAAGAAACCTTTTCCAAACCATACCCATTCATCAAACTAGATGAGTGAAACCTCTCGACAACAATGTTCTAGAGGTTTACGCCGTCTTGATACCATACCTTCCTCTTCTGATTAGTTACCACCCATCTCATCTATTGAAAAAATTCTTGCACGTGCTCATTTACCCACAGAGGATCCTATTCTACCTACTCCCCTACCAATGGAGGAGCTTACTTTTCCTACTCTTATACTCACGGAATATCCATGATTCTACCCATTGAAGGACCTATTTCATCTTCTTCTCCACCTAATAAAGAGCCTACAATACCTACCTTGCTCCCTCCTCGACCCATAGAGGAGCCACTTTTATACTCTCCACCTTTTAGTGAAACATATCCTAGGGTCTACCAAGATCCTATTAATCTTATTGCATCACTTTTACCTATAGATTCGAAAGCAAAAACTTCCCTTCCTCATAGACATCTAAATTTTTCATAGGGATTAACACTAAGTCATCACCATCCTCCTTTACCTCTACCATAATCTCTTGTTTGGATGATCATTTAGAGTATGTGGACTACACCACACTCTAGGGACACCCGCATCTCTCCATACCTACATAAATAAAAATGTTGACCCCGACACCTCTACCATCTATAAAAATTATATTCCAAACAATTAAGACCACAATGCCCAAACCAGGTCATATCAAAATCTTTTCATTAGCCTCGCCTTCACATCAACCTTCACTTGCACCTAAACTTAACGCTATATTAGGGGTCTATCCTATGCCTAGTCTATTGTATCCCATAGTCAAATGAGACCTGAATACTAAACAACCACCCATCACAAAGTCAATTCCCACGCCTAAGACGAAAAAAAAATCTCCTAGGATTTACTCACCCCCACCTCTTCCATTGATCTTAGGCCCACATCCATCAACCTTGGTCAAGAAACCGCTTCACCAAGGTGAGTTCAAGGTATGAAAACCCACATATGCACATTCATCACCTCATTTTCCCACACCTTTACCTTCACCACCTGTATTGGTGACATCTTATCTGTTACCTACCTCCATATCACTGGCAACACCACCACTTTCACCTAGGATATTTAGATTTCCCTCATCTTCTGCGTTTCATTCTACCTCACATATCCTACCTAAAACTTTACCAAAGAAGGTGAAACCTAAACCAAAAACAAAAAAAAACTTCATTACCTACCAGAAAGGTAGCCCCACATATGCCACCTCTAACAACATCTCTTCCAAAAATCACATATGCCTTCACCAAAACCCACTTTGACTTCACATTTTGATCCATTGGTAGGATCCTATTCCAATGTCCTTGCTAGGTTACTAGAAACCTCTACTATCACATTAACACCCATCAAGCCTTATGACCCACTCAAACCTAACCCGGAAGGGTTTGAAAATACTAAGATTTGTGCATATCATCACTCTCTAAGGCATGATATCAAGGATTGTAAGGCGCTTAGAAACATTCTCCTTCAACTTTGTAATTCAGAAAGCCCCTTGGAAGAAGATGACCAACTAGAGGTGAATTTAATTACCCATTCACCGGTCGTCACATGACCCAATCCTATATATGTTTATCAATCATTACCTCCATATAGACAACCATCTTTTCCACCTCTGGTATTTGAAATCGATATGGTTTAATTAACCACTCGATCACAAAAGGAAAAAGGAAAAGGGAAAGAAAACGACACAAATAATGCGCTTACACCTAAAATGCCATATGTACCTACCCTTAAGGTAACCATATGTGGTCCAAATTTATCCAATTTCTGATGGTGTCAAACATCATATCATGATCAAACAACTGTATTAATCTCTTCTGAAAATGTCTTTGTGTGACCTCATCCAAACCTCTAAGTCTCATCATCAATCCCTCCTCAAGATCTTGTAAACTATTAAGGTTCTACCAAATGACCCTATGCCTATTGATGCCATATTAAACCCCTCATCATGTGGCTCCTTTAGGTGATTCACCTAAAATTTCTATTCTTCCTTCCACTCACCAAGTTTCTATCATCATTTTCTCTGACTCAGAGATTTCTCCTCACCATTTAGAGGATCCTGATCCCGCCCTCTTCATCTTCATCTACATCGAGGATACTCACGTCCAATGCATTATGATCGATGGAGGTGTGAGAATTAATATTATCTCTTCCCATGTGTATGAAAAATGTTCATACCTTCAAATTTCATGCACAATAACCTAGTTATGATACATTCTTTAAATCATGCTTTGAATTTTACTCTCGCATCGTCATCCTCCACATCCACGTGGGTCCCTACACCATTCCTAAATTGTTCTATGTTCTCGAAGGGGAATTCCAATACAACATGTTGTTGGTCCGACCTTAAATTCATCTCATGGGGTGTGTACCTTTGACCCTTCACCACTACATCAATTTCAAATATGAAGGACACCCTTACACTATTTATGTATATTCTTCACCTTTCAAAAACTGTAACATGTTGTATTGACCCAACGATGTCCTTATTCCATTTTAGGCATCTACTACTACTACTACCTTATCTACTACAACATTCATCTCAATTACTAACATTGTCACTTCATCTTCTATAGTTGTTTCATCTACCACTTCTGCTACTACATCTTCCTCAACCAACCCATCTATCCCCACTATTGCTGCAACTTCCAAACTTATCCCATCTACCAACCCTTCTTCTCAAACTTCAAATAGCTCATCCATTCCTTCCACACAAGTTCCAACTTTTGACACTTTAGCAAGTGTTTTTAATTCCTTACCATGGGGGAATATCACATATACAACATCGAAACTTTTTAAACACCTCGGGATTATGGAAACCTTCATCACCACCCACATTATGACCGTCGTATTGGAAAAGTTTTTCTGTATGGTCCTCCACACCTTTTCACTAACTTGACATTTAAGGGCGTTGATACTTCTTCTTATTCTCCTAAACCACCTACTCAAACATAACCTTTTTCCTCTGAATTCAATTACCTCACCAACCACCACTTCACCTACACCTTTCTTCATCACTATGCTTGGAAGGGTTTTGTCTTTGGTATTTACAAACAAGGTTGTCACATAATTCTTCCTTTCATTACCCATAAACATAAGGACCACTGTGGTATGGATTTGCTGAGCCACCTAATCCTAAGAGGGAAATAATTAACCTTGTTGAGGAAGATCAACCTTCTTCACCTTCTTCATCCTCTTCACTTATTGTACCACCTTCACCTACGAAGTCCATGGATTCAAAATCCATCCCTCCTAACTTTTTTTTCATGAACACCATTTCTTTAGGGCCTCGGATCTATCATTGTGATGGTGAGGTGAAATCTTCCCTTCATATTATTTATCCCGACATTGTGAAAGAATAAACACCTTCTATCAACATCATTCAATGTCAAGATAACGATTCCATTCTCACCTATTTAGGTGCAGAAGATTCTTACATTCACCAGTCATTACCTTCTAAGACACAATCCATGTTAAATGAATAGACCATAGAGATCAACATTCCCACTGAGGATGACCCTCGCATTCTAAATATAGGCCAATATTTAGATTCTACTAAATAGTAAGCCTTCACCTCTTTCCTTTGAGATGATAGTAATGCTTTTTCTTGGTCTGACACTGATATGCCCAGTATTGAACCGAATATCATGGTGCATAATATTGTTACTATCCATAATTCTAAACCTATGAAACATATGCTATGAAAAATGCATCCACATATTTCCCTTCTTGTCAATGAAGAAATCCAGTGCCTTCTTTTTGTTTCTTTCATTCTACCTATCGACTATCTGTAATGTATTTATAACATTGTTCCCGCACTAAGGTGATAGAGGGACTTTGCATCTGCATGGAATTTCATGACCTTAACCTCACCTACACTAAACATGAATTTCCTTTTCTTATCATCGACCAACTTGTTGATTTTACAGCCTCCATGATATGTTATCTGTTACGGACCAGTTCTGGGTTATAATAAAATATTATTTCCACCGAAGGATCAACACAAAACTACCTTCATCACCCCTTGGGGGACCTTTTGTTATCGCGTCATGCCATTTGGATTAAAAACACTGTTTTCACTTATCATCGCACTATGACTTATAAATTCCATGAAATCATGCATGACATACTAGAAGATTACATATATGACCTTCTCGATAAGTCCAAAAGTCATACCAAACACCTCCTAGTTCTCAAAATCATCTTTGAATGTCTCATCAAATACTACATTCACCTTCAACCAAAGAAGTGTGTCTTTACATTTCTCTCTAGACAACTCCTTGGTATCATCATCTCCTTGCGGGGCATTAAAGTCAATCTGTAAAAATCAAGGCTATTCTTGAGATGCCCCATCTACTAACCTTCGACAACTTCGTAGTTTGTAAGGAAAATTGCAATCCTAGTGATTATTTTCTTCCCAGTGCATGGGCCAACCAACTACCCCATCTATCCACAACCATCTATATCTATCCAATCTAGCTTTGCGAAGCGGATCTTATTCACTAGTCACCCATCCAACCACCCGCCCGATGCCCGAGGTGAGGTGATATATAGAGCCGTGATACCCGCCCTCTCGATCGGGGGGCGGGTGGCTATTCTAGATACCCCACCCTATAGCTATTTAAATATATATATTCTATTAATAACTTATATTAAGTTATGGTTTGATATAGTATTTCCCAACTTTCCAACCAATGTCACCGTTATCTTAAATTTATCCTGGGTTAATTTGGATAAATCATCATAGATGGATTTAGCCATTATATTCTTGGATGTGCGAACAAACATCAAAGTTTAACACCATTAGAAGAGAAATTCATCCCACGCTTTGGATCGCTACTTTGGTATTTACTCATGGTGAGTCCGGCAAGCCGCGGAGAGTGTTTGAGTGGTTGGTCGGTTGGGTTGGTCGGGTAGGTTGGTCGAATGGGTTGATTAGGTAGGTTGTTCACCGGGTTGGTCAAACAGGTTAGTCACCGGGTTGGTCGAGACGGGTTAGTCGGCTTGGCTGGTTGGAAAGGTTGGTTGGATGGGTTAGTCGAGACGGGTTGGTCACCAGGTTGGTCGAGTCACTAATTTGGTCAATTCACCGGGTTGGTTGGGTCACCGGGTTGGTTTTCCGGTTGAGTGGATGGGTCACCGGTGAAACATCATACGAATGAAGGATGGATTGTCAAATTAGTCACCGGGTTGGGTTGGTCGGGTCACCTAGTTGGACATGTAATGAAGCATACGGGCAACACGCCGGGTTAGTCGGGTTACCGGGTTAGATTGTCCAACCCCGTGGTTGGATGGTCAAATTCAGGTGACACATGGCTAGATGGGTAATGAGGTTGGACACCTGGGTGGTGGTACGACACGGTTGGATGGGTTACATGGTTGGGCAGCCCACGAGTCCTAGGAAAGTGAAGGTAGGTGAATGAATGACAACCCAACAACCATATTTAATGCAGTATAGCACCCATGTCTTTTTCTCAAAAAATTATCCTTGAGAAGTGAATTTTTATGGGTGCCAATACCTCTTTAATTAGGGTGGGTAAAAATGGCTATATAATGCAATCAAACCCCTCATTTTTAAAAAGAGACATTCTGGGAGTTGGGGAAACTCTTGCAAAATTTTCCCTCAACTCCATTCTAGTTGTGAGCCTTCTCTTGGGCCTGAAAATGTAATTATGCCTTTGTGCATCAAATATGATGGTTTGTGCATACTTTGAAGCAATAAAAATTGTATTTTGTGGTGTTTCTTCAACCCTAGGTCATTTTTATTGTATTTTCTTTCCTCTCCATTATTATTGTTGTATTTTGTGCATGTTCTTTCACTTGCAAGTTTATGATGTTGTGTTCCATGGAGTTTTGATGGTGGATTAGGATATGGGTCTATATCACATTTATCCGACCTCCCTCACCCTCTTTTTCTTGTTTCATCCTCCCTCAATAGAGTATCCTATCCCTTTTTTAGGTGATATCACCCCATTAGCATAGGATTTCCCTCTTCATGCACTTTCTATATCTCTTTCTCCTTGACATTGTTAGGATAGCTATCATTAGACGTATTTTTTGCAATAGGAGTAGTTTAGGATTAGGATTAGGTAGAGGAAGTTGGACTTCTCTAGAGGTCCATCTCAATTTTTCTAGTCCCAAAACTTGAGAGATGGACCCATGTTATGTATATTACACCAAATTCTCCATTCACTCATGGGCCATCGATGGGTGTTGTAATTTTGATATAATAGTTACCCCTTTCATCATCTTCTTAAAAAGGATGTCTCCTTCAATTAGAATGATGAGTACCACAAAGTCTTTGAAGCGTTGAAGAAATACCTTCTTCAACCGCATGTGCTTATCTCACCTAAAGATGACAAACCTTTCTACCTATACATTTCTGCCACTGACCATTTCTTGGGTGCCATGCTCACTCATCGCAACGATCAACACAAGAACCAAGTGGTTTATTACATAATTTTTATTCTTTTAGACTATGAGATGAGATATAACCATACTAAAAATATTTTCCTAGCCTTAGTCTTCATAGCCATCAAACTTTTCCACTACTTACTTAACCATAAAATCTTCCCTATCACTAACACCGACCCTCTACATTACATATATGCAAAAGCTTACCAACATCAACATACCTCACCTTGGATTATGCTCTTTTCTAACCTAGACCTTGAATTATTTCATCAAAAGTCTATCAAGGTCCAAACCATTGCACATCAACTTGTAGACACTCCATTTATTGGACATCAATATTTTAATTTAAAATTTCGGATGAATCTATCGCTACCCTTTCCCTCTATGATTTTCCTAATGAATCTACAATCTACCAAATGATGTTATTCTTTGTGACAGCTATAAATGTCAATGAGGGGGTGGTGCAGGGGTCATCCTCATTCCTCTTAATGGTGAGCCTATGCCTTTATCCTTCAAATTAGACTTTGAATGTAGTAATAACATCGCCAAGCATGAAGTACTTGTCTTGGGCCTTCAAAATTCCATAGCCTTAGATGTTAAAACCATTAATATCTTTGGTGATTCTCAAATTGTTGTGAACTAAGTCGAAAATTTATAATAGTTTTATAATGGCATCCTTCAAAATTATAAGTTCCATGTTGACTTAATTTTGACCATCTTTGACCATTACCTCATTTAAACTACTCTATGATCCACTAAAAATTCACGATACTTGCCTCACCTTTTGACTCAAAAATATTTTTCACTATACAATAGTTACAATCACCTTCTTAGATCATTCTTGACATTAATTTTGTGGGACGTATCAAAACCGACCCATGAGACATTTGGTATAAGAAATTCGTTGATTACCTTTCCCTTTCAATTATGACTTTAGATCTCACTCGCAATGGTTAATGAGCCTTCCACCAAAAGGTATCCCACTACATCATCATGGGTGGTATTCTCTATAAATGTGGCTTTGATGGTATCCTACTCAGTGCCTCACTAGTTCTAAAATTCCATACACCATTAAAGAAATCCATGATGGGATTTGTGGTGGACATTTTAGTGGCCACGTTGTTGCCAAGTGCATCCTCTGTATTAGATATTACTGGCTAACCCTTAACCAATATTTTTTGAATATCTCAAACATTTATTGAAATTTCAACATCATCCTAACCTTCACCATACTCTTAGTCATGCCTTACATGTTGCTAGGGAATTTTGGCCCTTCTCTCAATGGGGTTTGGATCTTGTTAGAGAAATTAACCCTCATTCTTATCAAATTCATCAATGGATCATCACTGCAACTCGAATATTACACTAAATGGGTAGAATTCATCCCTCTCATTTCTACTAAGGCTAAGATAATATGTGAGTTCATCAACTACCACATCATTTTTGTATTTTTGTTCATCATTACCTCATCACTAACAATGGAAAAAAATTTTAAAAAAAAAAAAAACCGTACGTAAAATGTTTGATAAATTTGGCATTCAACTAAGTTTCTCATCAACCTATTACCCAAAGACCAATGGCCAAGCCAAATCTTCCAATAAAACCCTAAAAAAATCTTTTGAAATTTGTTGACGATATCTTGAATTGGATTGGCATATGCACATTCCTTTCACCTTATGGGTTTACTGTACTAGCATTCATACCTCCACCAATAATACACCTTTTTATTTGTTCTATGGTAGAGAGGCCATATTGCATATCGAAGTCAAATTTCCCTCTCTTCTTATTTCACTTAAATATATGTTGTCGATGACGAGATTCACCAAGAATTTTTGGCACAACTTGATCTCTTAGATGAACGCCACTTAAATGCTCTAGACCATCCTCAAATATACCAAAAATGCATCAAAAGTTCCTATGAGAAACATATTCATGAGAAACCTTTCAAGATTGGCGATCTCATCCTAAAGGAAAATCAACATGTAACCAAAGAAGAGAAAATCAAATAGGGAAAGTTTGTTTCTAATTGGCTAGGACCCCATATTGTCACCCATACCTATGGATCGTGTGCTTATCATTTATCTTATTTTGGAGGTAAACTTGAACTTAAGCCCCTAAATACTTTGCATATTTGATTGTTCTACTATTGAATAAAGTAATTCATCACTTTATGTTGCTTATATGCTCATCCCTTGAGATAACCTTTCCTTCCACCTACCTCTTGTAAGGAAAATGAATGAATAAGAATTGTGTGATTATCCATCACCATTTAACCTTGTCTTCAATATGAGTACCATAGCTCTACTCATGGCATGATTCTCATGGATACTTTTCATATTTTTAGGATGGAATCCCATGGTTGTTCGTCACTTAAAAACACCTCTTTCATAGCTAAAATTTTTTTGCTATGGTCTTGCCTTCATAAAAGAGGCCTATACTCCTTTATAGTCTTGTCCATGACTTCAAGTTCAAAAATAAAAAGCAAAAATATACATGGGATAACCAAAAACTCTAGTCCTTGATTCAAACTTCTTGCAAATAGATGAATCCCTCAAAAGGACATCTACCTCTCTTTCTTCTTTGTTATAAGTAGACTAATCCCTTGAAGGAAAGCTATAAAGCCAATCACTTATTATAATTAGTCTATCCAAAAATAATAGTAATCTCTATCTCTCAAATAAAAATAATTCTGGAGCTTCCCGCATCGATCAGCTCCATGAAGACCTCAAGGAGAACCTATTTATCCCAATATAGACTTCCCACATCAATCATTCTATACAAAAAAATCAAAAGTCAAGAAAAATATTAAATTTTCGTCATGGAATTTCATATTATAGTTTTGGGTATCTTGCAGAAGGGGCATGCTATCTCACAACAAGGTTACGCTAAACAAACTCTTCCACCTTACCATTTGTTTATTATCTTCTAACTCAACTTAAGGGACGAAGCGTGTATTTTACACATTGTGATCACACAAATTCTTTCAATTCTATACCTATCCATCATGCAACGTATCTAGGGATTTAAGTTCAATAAGTCTAAAGGGTATAACACTTATGGTCTTTGCCAACTTGGAGCATTTTTCTTCTTTTCAATTCACCTCTGCCTATCTTGATTATTTCTTCAACAAGAAAAGATCATCAAAATTTCTTTAACCATGACACCTTCATCTATGCCTATGCCTAATTCACCTTGCCTATTACCTATTCAACATTCAACCTTGCCTATTGTTAAACATTCCTTACCCAACCAACCTACCTATATAACCTACCTATTCATCTTACCTAACTCAATCACATTCTTCCCTGGTTTATGGGAGAACTACATCGACCTGAGGCCCCTTTCATAAGGGCTATGTAGGCAACACTTTGAGGGCATGGGGACCTTAAAGGTTATCTTGGACACTCTTTTCTCCCTCATTATTTCCTCCATTGAACAAAAAATTAGTTAGTTTCCATCAAAACAATAACTTGGACATTAACTCAAAAATAAAATCATACATCATTCATATACATCATAATTTATTTCCCATAACACAAATAACTTGGAAATTAAATCAAAACAAACATAACTCAATCATGCCTACATTTAGTTTTGATCAGGGATCATTTCTGAAAGTTCCCTAAAAATCTCTAAATGGTTTCAGTGTAGAAGATCATCTCGAGAGCTTTCCAACGATCTGTGAGAACGCGACAAACGGACATCGGGAGCTCTAGATATGTTCGGTCAAAGTTCGGTCAATGGGAAAGTCAACTCTGGTCAACTAGTCAATATTTGGACCAATCGCACTGTGACACGTGGCTTGCCACCACTCGTCGATTTTTCTCGATTTTCCTATCGGGAGACGACAAGTGGACTACAGGATTATTTCTATTCCACATTGTATGGGTCGAAATAATATTATTTTGTAAGGCCACTTTCCAAAAGCCACATGTATATATTAATGTGTATACATTAATATTAACTCCTACACAGCTGCCAAACATATGTCCACGTGGTAAAGGCATGCATTGTCATGCGTGGAAGATTCCACGTGAGGAGAGGGAGGTGAAGCGGTGGTAGGGGGGGGTTATAAGCCCAACGTGGTCTTTGACCACTATGCGCGTGGAAAGGCTTAATAAAGCCTAAACTATTATCAAAAGCACCGTTTATGGGATTTTCAACCCATTTAACATGTAATCCATGCCAAACTTGGGAATTTAATCCCTTTTTAAAATGCATCCGCCCATTATTGGGAATTTTTATCCCAATTTCTATGTACGGGATTAGGCTAATATTAGCCTATGGATAATATGCAAGTGCATTATTTTTGGGCCCTAATTTTGTATAAATAGGGAACCCATTCTATTGTAATGGACACACTGGTGACACACATTACACAACACGAGCTTATTATTTGTTAAGCTTGTTGTGGACACACATTGTAGACACACTGGTGCAATGGAGAAGCTCATTGCTAGAGCATGGAACAGTGGACACCGGTGCAACGGAGACACCGATCCCGAGCTTATTATTTGTTAAGCTTATTTGTGGGATGTGTCACAGGTATTGTCTATTGGCCTATTATTTTAGGCAATATTAGATGGAATATTTGTGATTGGAAGTGAAATGTAAACTACCTAATAGGCCCATTGAGCCACACCAAGTACTTGTAAATCCTGGATTGTCGACCGGAGTGCTAGCTTCACATTGTTTGCAGACGGGAAGGCCAATCACACCAAGGAGATTGTGCATCAAGAAGGTGGAAGTCAGTGCTATTTCTCACCATTTTCATCCAAAGGTTTGGTGTACTGATAGGCAAGTAAAATTCCATTAGGTTTTCTTGTGAAAGTACTATTGTAACTTACAAGTTTTGACTAGTGGAACGGTTCGATCATGAACCCGGAGACGTAGGGAATTGCCGAACTCTGTAATCAATCTGTGTGCAATTGTCGTTATTGTCTTGCATTATTTTAAATTGATTACTTAAAAGGAGTAAATTATCGGCAAATAATTAAAGCCTATAAGGGTCCGAGATCAGGTCGTAATAATCTGATTATTTTCGGATCATGTTTGGTATCAGAGCTGGTAATCGACACCTGCAAACTTACTAATCTCCGAAGCAAGTTGGTATGGAGCAGGTTAATCAGTACAGGTTGCTTTGACAGGGATGGCATTGGCTTGTACTTCTGGATTTCCAGATTGGTGGGATAGACTGAGAGACAGGTTTAACATACTCAGTAATTTTCTCATTTCTATTTGGATGAATCCATTGTATCTCATATGCAGATAAAACCATAAACTATTGTGTTAGGTAGAATGTATTGGTAAGACCCCTTTGAGGGCAATGTTTGTATACATCTAACCAGACATGGCACATTAGTTAAAGACCCAATTTTGGGCAATGTTTGTACTCTGTTATACTTGCATTAGTAAGACCCCTGAGGGCAATTATTTTGGTGATTTTGCTAACACCATAAAATGCAGTATATTTTCCTTGTTTAGTCATTGTTCTGGCAGGGAGGAGACAAATGAAGTCAATCCACATTGCAATGCAGTGGAGAAAGACCAATCTCATCATGCAGAGTTGAGAAATGGCAAAAAGAGTTCCTCATCCTAGAAAAAGGAGATTAAGAGGAATTTTTGTGCTCATTGCCAAAGGAATGGGCATCGGGTGGAAAATTGCTGGAAACTGCATCCATCTCGCCATTAGAGTAATGGCAAGCCAAAGATGGAATGGAGGCCTATTGCAAAGGCAGAAGAGGTTTCTACGTCACCACCAGTTGACAATTCAACCCAGGACCAGGTAATACCTGAAAGTGAAAGTCCTTTAAAATGGGTAAGTCAACAATTTTTCAATTATATATTGCATAATTCAGATTGATGAATCGTATGCAGTATTAAGTTTGGAGATCGATTCTGTGAGGAAATGCTGAGAGAAAGGTTTACAATACTTAGTGGATTTTCTTACTTAGAAAATTTGATTAATGCTCCAAATATATCTCCTAATCAGCAGTGTGAGTACCTGTTACAGCTTGGATATAGGATTTGACTCATATAAAGCTTGGAGATTGATCTGCCATTTGTGCAGACATTAGAGTTCATAGAGATCAGCTCGGAACTTCATTCTGTGTAGAGGCATTGTGACCATGTAGTAGAATGGTAGCTGAATCACCGTTGGCATTGACGTCGGGTCGAAACTTCATTCTGTGTAGAGGCATTGCGACCGTGCAGCAGAATGGTACCTGATATTAGTATGTCAACAAGAACGAGCTCTCAAAGTATCAGCTCGGAATGTCATTCGGTGTCAAGGCATTGCGACCACACATACGAATGGTAGCTGATCAACAGACTTAGCATCATACATCGGAGGCTCGAGGTCTTGAAAAAGGCTTAGCATCATGTATCGGAGGCGTTGAGGTCTACAGAGACTTAGCATCATACATCGGAGGCTCGAGGTCTTGAAAAAGGCTTAGCATCATGTATCGGAGGAGTTGAGGTCTACAGAGACTTAGCATCATGCATTGGAGGCTTGAGGTCTTGAAAGAGGCTTAGCATCATGCATCGGAGGCATTGAGGTCTGTAAAGGGACAAGGCATTGTCCATCATTGACATCGGATCAATCAAAGCTCTACGTAACATGGAGTTCCTTCAAACCAGTTTAGATTCTGTGGAATCAACTCGAGCCGTGGAGTCGTGTTATAGAGTAAAATAAGATCCTTGTTGTCGATATCAATAATCTTAGCACCGCACAAAAGGAGTGTTGAGGTTTCACTCAGAAACTTAGCACCAAAAAGTGGAGGCGTGAAGGTCTTCTTCGGATATCAAAGTGGCGCAGCAGAAGCATCGTGGACCCATAACCCACGAGTCCCGTGGATCGGAGCAGAGTTGTCAAAGTGAGAAGGTTGGAGGAGCAAACCAAAGGGTCTACTACAACAGCACTTCCGAGGAGGCAACAGAGTTTTTCAGATTCAGACAAGATGGAACCTTTTTGGGACAAAAAGATTTTCTCGGGGGGAGGTGTGATCAAGGGATCAATTCTGAAAGTTTCCTAAACATCTCTAAATGGTATCAGTGTAGAAGATCATCTCGAGAGCTTTCTAACAACTGTAAGAACGCGACAAACGGACATCGGGAGCTCTAGATATGTTCGGTCAAAGTTCGGCATAAATGGAAAAGTCAACTTTGGTCAACTAGTCAATATTTGGACCAATCGCATGCTTTGTGACACGGGCTTGCCACCACTCGTCGATTTTTCTCGATTTTCCTATGGGGAGACAACAAGTGGACTACAGATTATTTCTATTCCACATTGTAGGGTCGAAATAATATTATTTTGTAAGGCCACTTTCCAAAAGCCACATGTATATATTAATGTGTATACATTAATATTAACTCCTACACAGCCGCCAAACATATGTCCACGTGGTAAAGGCATGCATTGTCATGTGTGGAAGATTCCACATGAGGAGAGGGAGGTGAAGCGGTGGTAGGGGGGGCTTATAAGCCCAATGTGGTCTTTGACCGCTATGCGCGTGGAAAGGCTTAATAAAGCCTAAACTATTATCAAAAGCACCGTTTATGGGATTTTCAACCCATTTAACATGTAATCCGCGCCAAACTTGGGAATTTAATCCCTTTTTAAAATGCATCCGCCCATTATTGGGAATTTTTATCCCAATTTCTATGTATGAGATTAGGCTAATATTAGCCTATGGATAATATGCAAGTGCATTATTTTTGGGCCTAATTTTTGTATAAATAGGGAACCCATTATATTGCAATGGACACACTGGTGACACACATTACACAACATGAGCTTATTATTTGTTAAGATTTTTGTGAACACACATTGTAGACACACCGATGCAATGGAGAAGCTCATTGCTAGAGCACGGAACAATGGACACCGGTGCAACGGAGACACCGATCCCGAGCTTATTATTTGTTAAGCTTATTTGTGGGATGTGTCGACAGGTATTATCTATTGGCCTATTATTTTAGGCAATATTAGACAGAATATTTGTGATTGTTAGTGAAATGTAAACTACCCAATAGGCCCATTGAGCCACACCAAGTACTTGTAAATCCTGGATTATCGACCGGAGTGCTAGCTTTGCATTGTTTGCGTCGGGAAGGCCGATCACAGCCGAAGGAGATTGTGCATCAAGAAGGTGGAAGTCGGGTGCTATTTCTCACCCTTGTCATCCGAAGGTTTTGTGTACTGATAGGCAAGTAAAATTCCATTAGGTTTTCTTGTGAAAGTACTATTGTAACTTACAAGTTTTGACTAGTGGAACGGTTCGATCACGAACCCGGAGACGTAGGAAATTTCCGAACTCCGTAATCAATCTGTGTGCAATTGTCATTATTGTCTTGCAGTATTTTAAATTGATTACTTAAAAGGATTAAATTATCAACAAATATTTTAAGCCTATAAGGGTCCGAGATTAGGTCGTAATAATCGATTATTTTGGATCAACTTTCCATAACATCAATGAACTGCAATTCACATCAAAGTCAACCATGGCTACATACCTAGTTTCCATGAGAACAATAACTTGGAAATAAAACTAACATCATCTCATTTTCATCACAAATATCAACTCAATCATGCCTAA
This sequence comes from Taxus wallichiana var. yunnanensis, assembly GCA_018340775.1. Taxonomy (NCBI): domain Eukaryota; kingdom Viridiplantae; phylum Streptophyta; class Pinopsida; order Cupressales; family Taxaceae; genus Taxus; species Taxus wallichiana. Next base: position 68,275,409 of record CM031235.1, on the reverse strand, counting down.
TCATCTAGTTTCCATGACATCAATATAATGGAAATTCAACCTATCATTCACAACCTAAATCAACCAAACCATGCCTAACACATCTAAGTTTCCATAATATCAATAACTTGGAAATTAAACCAAACCATGCCTAATCATCTAAGTTTCCATGACATCAATAAAATGGAAATGAAATTAAAACATACATCATCACTCAAACCATGCCTACATGTCTACATTTCCATCAAAACAATAACTTGGAAGCTAACACAAAAACAAACCATAACATCAACCATTTTTAAACCATCCCTATAGACCACCTCTAGCTTCACCACCTCACCAACTCCCTACAGATACTTAGGGGCACATTTTAGCCTAAACCTTGGCCTTATCCACAACCTTACCTATACAACCATCCTGACATCACCCATTTGACACTCGAATTTGCTTACTCATTGTACCTTACAACAATGTTACTCATGGTTTTTAGCCTACCAACCTTTCCTTTCCTCATGATGTGATGTTTATGTTGACCAGACCAAACCTATCGGTGCTTTGGAACACACCTAATCCTCATTCTAAAACCTAGCCTTGTTGTGCTTCCAAGATCGTATCCTATACCTTGGATACCTGGACCACATCAACCTTGTTTGGATAAACTATCAACCTTTGTGATGTAGAGTTTGTGCACTCTTCGGTCCTCGTTCCTTGTTGCATTCGCACATGTGTGTACATTTTAATGCCAATGACTATTACCCATAACCATATTACCATCACTTATACCCACATATTACCTCCTTTTTCATCACCTACCACTTTATCAAACCCATCATCGATTCATAATCTCACTTCATCACTTCATGGTTTGAGGGGATCACCTCAACCCATGCTTATGGAAACTTAATCTCAACCCATACGTGGGAAACCACTCCTTTTTTTGTCAATGTCTCTTATCAATACAAGCTACATGACAAAAAGGGGAAAATGTAGACACCCAAAATTTGGTCGCAACCTCTAAACCCCTTCAATTAATTAATTCCCCATCATGCCCACTTACACACATTTTATTTAAATTAATTTACTAAAAATTAAGTTAATCATCTACTTCACCTGTCCACCTCATCCTAGACCTATTTCAACCCTATTCATTACCTAAGACTAAGTCCCAACTTCCCTTAACCAACTAGGACTTATTCTAACCCTAATCTTAATGGCCTATTATCCCTCTAATTCTTTCACACTCTATTTAGAGCTATTCCACACTCGTGACCTAGAACCAAACTCAAGATCACGCCAAATTTAGTAAGCATCTAGATATTTTAGTAATCGTGATTTATTCTTCTTAACCGGCACCGACTATCCCTCGCTGGTACCGGTCATCTAACCACCATTAGTTACCTTAAATAAGAGTTTATAACTCTTTTTTTAGGTTCTAAATATGGTTTTCTAGCTCTTGCAACCTTACATAATGACTATCAATATTTTTAATGATGTTGCAACATACTAGAGACCATTACAACATTTAGACACCACACAATTCATTAAGAGATTGATCCAGGGTCCAAGTGCACTCGCATGGAAGCACCGTGTCCTCCTCGCCGCTACTACATTCATTCAGATCACGGTCTCTTGAAATAATCACGAACACCTACTTTCTACCTACATTCCACAATTAAGTATTATTTCTTCTTTGTTATTAGTTTTAGTATCTTAGTTATTTACTAATTATCTATTTCATTCTACCACCTCCCATACCTAGATCTCTCCTACAACACCTTCTTCTAACCATTTGCCCACAAAACCTCCATATCTTGCCTGATTACCATTCTTATGATCTCCGAGTCTTTCCAAGAATCCCACAACCTCACCCAAACCTTCATAACTCTTTGTGAAATCACAGAGAGCTCCCAAAACCTTACTTTTAATATTCTTACCAAATTTACCCTAAGCAACACCTTACCCAACCAAAGATCGGTTCATTACCAAGATCGACATCGGTCACCTAACCAATACTTGGTCTCTGTGAATGGTAATATTTCCAAACTAGAAAACTCATATCTCTTTCCAAATAGCCCAAAAACTAACCAAATATTCTCTGGACCTCCTTTACAGCCTCTGTCACACCTGTAGACTTTCAACCACCTACCACCCTTCCAAGATTTAGTCTTGCATGAATTTAATAGACTATATTTGAATTATTGTGCTTTTGTAGGATAGCTAAACTATACAACTACAGTAGGCCTATTTATTTTCTATTCTTATCAACATCTAAATTGTTTTAAAATTTAATTGATAGCCTTCTAGGAGGCACCTTACTTCTTGGATCTAGATTTTACTAGGAAATCCACCAATTGTTGTTTTAATCCTATTTTGTGGTCTTACGTTCTATTTCATGTCATTCCTCCTATCCAAAGGGAAATGATCACATTTAGCTTGGTCAAAATTCTACAAGCGTAAACCATCTACATAAGCACAGTATTCCTCCTCGATAGTGAAACACCATACCCCAATGTGATGTGCTTCATAATATGCAATGCTTCATGTACTAGAGGTTTATTAGAAAAATAATCAAATGTATGGACCATACCTTTAGTCATATCTCACTAGCTTGCAGTCTCTTGTTTGAGCTCAACATGTACATACCATGCACGTGCACAACCTTGCAGAGTGGAATAGAACTTATGTACCCACAAATATGGTAGCAAGGTCTCTTAGCCTTGTGCCCATATTCTCTCAAAATTATGGATGTGTGCCAAAGCAAGAGTCTTCCCATGATATTCACATACATGCGTAGGAATATTTCTCCATGTGAACCTGGTTGAGAAGGCAATTCTCACCTCTCGCCATCCCAACAAGTTATCTATATGTGTCACCCACCCACACATTACTATATTGTGTAGAGTATAAACCAACATGTTTCATTAATCACCTTCATTATTCCAATGTTCCTCCATGACATGCAAGAAAGACTTAAGATTTTCTTCACCAATGAATCACGGTAAATAAATTTTTCCCATGCGCCTAACCATGTGTGGTCTAATCATTCTAGTTACTCTTCCTTCATCTCACATCTAACCATTTCATACATGTCATGGGCCCAGTTATCACAAACAACACTTGTGGTGTCACTAAATGATTGCACATCTCACTACTATAACATACCTTCCTTGAATGGTTCCATACTCTTAGAGTCATGACTTGTGTGTGTATAGATCCTATTTAGATTTTCTTCACTTAAAGGATCAACATATGGTGAAACATTTTATTTATTCATAGGTATAATTACACTCTCATTTATGATCTCAAAACTTATATATCCCTTATTGAAGTGCAAATTTGCATTATTTTCATAACACCATGGTCACCTAGGTAATGATGGGAATTTGTCTCGCTTAAGCTAATTCTAATACCTCAAAGTCTCTAGTAAACTTGGCTCCCTAAATTATAATAGAATCATCCTTCAACACCCCAATAGGCATAGCCCTTGTCTTATTCTTCATATACAAACATTCGAATACGAGATATAATGTAGGTCTCCTATCTCATTCCATGCATCTAGAGTGAGTACATTCACATCCCCTCTGTATCTATCAAGATATTACTTACCAACCATCCATCAATTACTACATCTAGAGTGATTTTCTTATCATACTCATGGTTATGAGGTGGTAAGTTTGCATGTAGTATCTGTCGCTCATGTTCAATGCCAAAGCATGTGGTATCTTATCACACATCCATTCCCCTAATACAAGAATGATATTCTATTGGCGTAACATCTTACATACCTCCTTAATATCATCCAATCCTTCCGTAGGAGCTAAACATGCTTTTTGTGTTCCCTCTTGCACTCCTAGTCCTTCAAACATTATACCTCTCCTTGTAAATCTCTAATTAATCCCATATTTTCTTGTATACTTACTTCGATGCAAGACATCTAGATACCTAGCATGCATGAATTCTTCTCACATGACGAGTGGTTTGGATTTGAGATGTCCGCACGTGTGTGCTGCCTCAACACGAGTGGTAACCAATAAGGGATGTAACTCAAGATCAATTTTCTTTGGTATCCATTGATCATCCTTCATGCGTTGTACCTTAATCATCTATGTGCCCTTTTCCTTGTTCATATTCTTTCTCATGTGCTCATACAGGTACAAAAATCCTCTAGCTTATGTTATTTCCCACTCCATAAATATACTATATTCTAGGGAAAATCATGTTGGTAATGATCTAGGGACCCACAAGTATAATAGGTCTTGCGTAGTAATATACTTCGACTCCACGACCTCTATTTATATATCCTCCATAGAATTCACATCTGCCATTAGTACATTCTTCATAAGTCTCGCACATTTTGATCTTGGGATTCACTTACCATCGTGGTATTCCTTAATCCAGTCTCACATGCCTCATGAATTTGATCTATCAACTGAAAATCCTTTGTATCATGAGTGTGCATGTTACAAATATTACAGTACATAGATTCACTCTTCATAGTTGTGTACTTCAAGAGAGGACAATTCCGGACATCATGGTCTAAGTGGAAAATATCACAATATTGTAATAACATGTGAAATGACCTACACAAGAAGCTATCCTCGTATGTCCCTCAACCTTATAATCAGTGCACCATATACCACTTTTAGTCTAATACACATAGTTTACACAGAGATTCTCAGTAACTCCTTAGCCATCATCGTTATATGTGCTTCTAAAAGATGAATAACTCATGTTTCCAAACTTATGACTACTTCAATGAATTCTAATGACTTTCATAGATTAGTATATGTCTTATGAGATAGATATCTATGAAATAGATTCAATAATCCTCTGATGAACCACTATACGTGCTAACTTTGATGAATTTCATAAGAGAACTTGGTGAATAGAGTCTAAAAACTAGTGTCATACCACCTTATGCTTTTAGATAACTTTTTCTTAATAACCTTGAGTTTTTTGATGCTCTCTTTGTTCAAACTTCAAACTTTGAAACTCAGCCAAAAATGTAGTACACAAAGAATCATAGTCTACCACCATTTGATATCGGTCATACCTCCTATACCAACTATGCATGCACCCTTGCAGTGTAGTAGTGAATTGAATTTCCTTCTTTATCTGAAGTTGTAATCCCATTTTTTCACCATAGTAACTCACACTTATGCACATGCTTTATTGCATCCTCTATTCCTCTATATTCTAGCAAGTGGAGTGACATCTCAAAGTAGACTTGAGGTGTCTACTATGGTTAGAGAGGTTGGTTTGGTAGAATCTACTAAGGATGATGTGGTGGTGGTTGTGGTCCCTATCCATTAGATCTAAATACTAAACCTCCATCGCTCCATGTGGTAGCTTAGCTTTGATCCTCCCGCACCCCTACGGTGGGTTGTAGTCTAGTAAATTAACTTCCATATGTCCCGGTTATAGTCATGTTGTCACCAAATCACTGCACCCTCCAAATGGATAGAATGTGAACATGATGTCCTGTGTGATTAGGAAACATGGGATCACCTCTCAAGCTATAGGACTTGGGCTCAAGGTGAACCTCCAGAGAAGGTTGAATTCCTCTTCTTAAATTAAGTGTTGTACTACTCCTAGTGTAATAAAATGGTTATATAAACCCATGCTAACATTTTCATGGGTTTTAGGGAAAGATATTTTCAAGAAATAAAACTATACTTAGGGATGGTGATGCATGAAATAAAGGGTATTGTTGGACTCAAGAAGGGTTAACTTGAAGAGGATGTTTTGCACTACAAGAAAACTTCACCTACTACAACTTAGAGAGGGTAAATGGTAGACCACAAACAACAAAGCATGCGTTCCCTTTGTTAAAATTCAATTAGATAACAGTCTTCTAGTGAATAAGGATGAAATTGAGAAGGGTTAACAAGCACCAAAACTCAATCGCATGTAATACTCCACCACTTGATAAGTATAGAACTCTAAGAACCTATAATAGAAACTTAAACTTGCATAGTGTACCTGCAAGCATGAGAAAGGCACAAAGAAGTATAGAAGGATGAAAGGACCAAGATTAGTCACAAAACACACACTTTTATTACTTCAACAACATGCATAATTCATCATACATTTAGAAGAGGCAATAGTTTCCAATACAATCTTGAAAGGAGGCTTGAAATTTCCCTCAACATACAAGAACAACTTGCGAAGAAGGAGAGTTCTTGGAAACTATACACTTGTCTCAAAATTCTAACTTGTCCAACCTGTTGGAATGAGCTTCCAACTTACATTTATAGAAGACTTTATCAGAGAGGAGAGAAGATGTCATAAATTCCCTTCCTAAATTGAAGGTACATGATGATTCATTTATTATAGTTGGTTGAACCTCTTGAGAAGGTTCCATCATGTGCCATCAATTTCCTATTGACCTAATCCTCTCAATTAATTAAAGGAATATTTAAATAAAATATTTTAATAATAATAATAAATATTATTATTAAAATATTTGAATAAAATATTAATTTAATTACAATATATAATGGGGCCCCAAAATATTAATTTGACTTGAATAAATTTAGGGGCCATAAAAATAGGGTCGCACATAGCCCAAATCGGTGGTTGGCTCACCGAGCCAACTCACCGAATTAGGATTGAGCTTTATCTCCTATGAGATTCGAATAAGCATCGAGATCCTTTGTTATGTCGCATTGACCAAGCTCAATGAAACTCGGACCACTCTCCCTATTTTCCCTGGCCAACTCACTTTACATATCTCCAACTTGATGAGATGAACCCCTTGTGCAAGCTCTCCGCTGATTCCAAACTAAGCAAGCTCGGTGAATCTACTCTTGCCAAGCCCTTATCATTACTTCCCTTCTTGTGCATCTATCTCCATTGAATGCCTCATGCATTGCATTGACCATCAAGTTATTGGTCATCAAGTCCACCGATGCATTTGAGCACAAAATTCAACTTGGGCTATCGAGATCTTCTATTTTCCACTACGTAGAACAAGCTACCAAACTTCTACAATATAATGATCCTTTCATGCATTGAGGGTCATTGACGACTAAGCTAACTCGGTCATCATGAAAATTTGGCTCACTTTGTGGAGCTCTTCATCGAGCACAACTCAACTCTTGCAGAGCTAGCTACCATGAACCACCTATCGCGACATCACTTGGTATGCAAAGTGTTGATGGGTTCCTATCCATACAAGTGTCAAGACCCAAGTCCACCAAGATGCAACCTACCACCCACATCTGTCTAGCATTAACTCTCATCATGCAAGATATTCTATATGAGCTCATTTTCACTACAACTACTTGAGAAAGATATTCTCAGATGAGGTCATGCATTGATTTACTAAATCAAAATTGATCCTCCTTGCACAAAGTGCCAAGACCCTTTGTACATCAAGATCCTTAGGTTATTTCTCATTTCTTGGCAATAGCCCTTCCACATGTGTTAAATCCTATCTATGCACTAAGTTTTGTGTGAGCTACCATATTGCAAGACACCAAGCTTCCTCTTCGAGCCATCAAGCTCCTTGTATTGCATCAAGCTCCATCGAGCATCACCTTGCATTGATATTTATGTTGAGCTCATTGATTCAAGCTCACGATATCCTCACTTTGCAACCACCGAGATCCATTACAATGATTATCTCTCCCATTGAGTGATTTTAACTCAAACATCACCAAACGTCCTCAATGAGCTCCACTCAAACGCCGCAACTAACCTCGACTCCATCCTAACTCATCGATTGATCTCTCTTGTTGAAATTGCTCCTATTTGATGTTGAACCGGTGTTGAGATCCCTTGCATATGCATTGAGCGAGTTCCTCTACCTTGTATCATTGGATGAGTGATTTCCTCTATGACTCGAGACCATCCTAATGCCATCAAATAAATCCATCCAACCTTCATGGATATTAGTGAGATCCTTTTGATTTTCGATTTTGTGAATCATTCTTCAACCATCACCAAGCTCCACCTATAGAAATGAAGTCCGATTCATCTCCAAGACCAAATTGTTTCTTCTTAAAGAGTTTTATGACTCATCCTTGCAAGAATCTCTCCTTACACTTGGTTGCCTAGCTCACCGCATTCTCCATATAAATTCTAGATCATCTAAGCTAGTAGAGGTGGTATTTCTCTACATGGTGATTATCTCATTGAGTTGATGCTTTGACATTTAATGCCTATGCCATGCCTTAATATGATTGATATCTAGATGAATTTTACTAAGATCCTTGCCTTAACAAGATTCCAAAATGAGCTCTTTATAGCTGACTTGTTCTACCAACATTGATCGAGTTATAATCACATGTGTCAAGCTACACCATTCACCGGACCATCAATGGATGGGTCAATCGGTGTAACAAATGAAAACCATTCGCAAGTAACTTGATTTCCATAAACTGAAACATGAGATGACTCGTCAACAATTACTTGGCAAAGGACTTGGAATCCTCGCGAATCGCCAAGATTCTTGGAAGTTAATTTGCTTTAACAAACTAGCCAGATGCTTAGGCATCAACCTTGTATTTCGGTTGGCATTCCATCGATGTTTTCCCCCACTTGGATATTTGATCAGATTCCTCCCATGCTCGGAAGTATCATGATGGTTTTCCAACATCCAAGTTTCACTTGGAAAATACTTTAGATCCCTCCCACTTGGTAACGTGGCCTTGGGAACCCAAAAGTATCTTTCCATCATGGCATGCCATGCTAACATCCCCACTTGGAAAAAGGGGGAAGTTTCTCCACCGAGATGCCAAGCTCCCATCAAGCTCCCTTTCTCCGCACATGGACTCACCCAACAATTCACTCCGTCAAGATATACATCATGATGGGTGTCATTATTCCCTTCATTTAATCAACTCTTGGTTGATGTCATATTCAAACCAAGGGTGTTTCGAAGCTATATGCAATAAGAAGAATCTTAGTGATCTAGTAATTGATTGTAGGTATTTATTATTTTCATTTTTAGGGGTTTTAAAGTGTCTTTAAGATTTCTGCCAAATCCTTATTAAAGCTAAACTATAAGAAACTTGCTGAAATAAACACTCATTTTTGAAATAAATAAATCTTCCAAAATTTAACGTGCTACTAGAAATAAACACACTCTTGCATAATGAAATAAATTGCTAGAAATAAACACACTTTTGTAGAATGAAACAAATTGCAGAAATAAATGTACGTTGCAGAATTAAACACACTACTTGGAAATAAACACACATTTGAAAATGTTGTTGAAAATGCTTGCAAAGAAATAAGAGTTTAATCTACAACACCTGTAGGGATGACTATGTAACAAATTTCAACTGAAGAATCAAAAGTACTTACAGAATTAATACTTAACAGATTTACATGAATTGCTTAAAAATATAAATACCAATAAAATAAAGGATCCTGTTTCTTGGAGGAGTGGATAAAGTATGATTCTATAAAAATGAAATGGCTATCTTATTATTGAAATGTTTTGTCTTACAAAACTTCATTGTATATCTATATCATATATATCATATATATTTAATCTATCTTCAAGTCTTTATATATTTCATCATCCGAAGATGCATTTACAATAATAAGTTCTCAATATTTGTCCATCCATCTATAGGTTCTAGTGAAAAAAATAGTGCTCAAAGTAGATGTGAAATTTAGAAACCTTGTTGGACATATAGTTGTTTGGTCCTACATAAGTATTTATGGAGTATGAAGAATCAAAAATCTATTGATCTGTTCCTAATTGGAGGGCCCATTAATTTCTCTATCACCATATTTTTTCAAAATAAATAGATTCCCATTGATTCTGGAACTTTGGAGAAGTTCCGGAACCAAAGGGAAACATTCAGAACTAACTGCGAAAGTTTCGGAGCTAAGCACAGGAGTTCCAGAACTAAGTATTGGAGTTCTAGAACTAAGCCCAAAGGTTCTAGAACCACGCAATAGAGTTCCTTAACTGAGTGATGGAGTTTTGGAACTAATCCTGAAGGTTTCGGAGCTAAGCCGCATTGAAGCCAATGTTCTAAAAAAGGTGTTGGTTTCTTCATACTTTGCTTATCTGACCGAATGTGACCTATTTTATTCCAAAAACTGAATTTCCACACACTTTGTTAGGAATTAAAAGTTTTTAGAATTTATAAATAAATCAAAAAATATATGGACAATTACATCGTAACCTATACTAGATCAAACAAAAGCCACAAAATGTAGTCAAACTTGATTAAAAGGAGAGTAAAATAAGATCATTTATTACACATTAATGAGGCATATTTTATCCTTAGTATCTCCCACACACTTAATTGTTTACAAGTCCTCTTACAAACTATACTCTTCAAAACTGGGATTGTGAATTCTACATTCTAATTGACTGCTAAGGTCAAATGGTTGAAACTAAATAGCCCAAGTGTTTCGATTGAAGTACTTTATCCTGATCCCTCCTCTATCTTTTTCTTCCACTCCTTAAAGTTATTGGGATCCTGAGGTTCTCTATTTTTCCATGGAGACATGGGAGTGAGAAGGAGAGGAGGCCTTGTTATCATTCCCATCCACATGCCCCTACATTTTTCACCAACTTGAGGGATTAGTGTACACAAAGCTCTAGCTCTTTCTAGACTCCATATTAAGTTCATGGGAGATATCACTTATCTTCTTCTTAATGAAATAGTGAGAAACTCCCATCTCTTCAGAATCCATCATAAATATCTTCAAATATTTTCTCCTCATAAGAGGTGAAGGCATCAATACTTTTCTGCAGACTGGCAATATAATGTGCCTTGAATCAATTATCAAAGGCATGGGATATGAAATGTATAGAAAAGGAAGATGGTTTTCCATAGTGAGCTCTCATGCAGAGGCCAGATGAACTAGCCTTTAATAAGTTTTTAGTATCCCTATCTTTCTAAGCTATCTGATTTTGGAGTACAAAAATAAATGCATTCAGCTGGCTTTCCCCTACATACAAATTGGTCATGAATCTCGTATTATTTCTAGCATAAAGTTGCAGAGATAGAATTCATAGAGAATAATTTTTGCTCTGCAAAGAATGAGGAATATGTTGTCATGAATTATGATTCATCCTTTATTTCATGTGGAATACCACATGCAATCCTTGATAGTTGCCAACGGATAAATTTCTCTTCTAGAAAAAAACTGTATGCAGGAGAAGGTCTCCTACATGTGAGTAATCTTTCACTCATTATACAGACCATTTGTATCTTTTCCAGACATTTAAATTTTTCTTCCTCCATTTTGTAGAATTTTTCTTCCCACTCTTTCCTTGCCTTCTTCTCCTCTTCCATCTTGCTTCTTAGTTCCTGATTTGATATTTTGAATTCATTAAGCTTTCTACAGGTATCATCCCATAGCTATTGTTGTATATATCTTTGCCCCTGGGTAGATATAGATAAGTAGAAGAATATAGAAATCAAAGAAGCTCAAATCCCTGACATTTATCCTAAGGTGCAAGAAAGTGGTGCACTAATGTAAATTGATGTCGACAGGGGTAAAGGATACGCCCTTGGTGCACGGAAATGGCGCACGGCTTTGACAATGAGTGTTAACACTAAAATGTATGCGCTAAGGCGCGAGGAAAGTGGCGCACGAAATGGATGTCAACAGGGTAAAGGATGCACCTTTGCACACGAAAATGGTGCACGACAATGAGTTTTGACACTAAAATGTATGCGCCAAGGCGCAGGAAAGTGGCGCATAGAAATGGATGTCGACAGGGTAAAGGATGCGCCCTTGGCGCACGGAAATGGCGCATGACAATGAGTGTTGACACTAAAATGTATGCACCAAGGCGCAGGAAAGTGGCACATAGAAATGGATGTCGACAGGGTAAAGGATGCACCCTTGGCGCACGGAAATGGTGCATGACAATGAGTGTTGACACTAAAATGTATGCGCCAAGGCGTAGGAAAGTGGCGCACAGAAATGGATGTCGACAGGGTAAAGGATGCGCCCTTGGCACACGGAAATGGTGCAAGAAGATGAGTGTTGACGAGGAAAAGTTGTGCCTTGGTGGATGTAAGAGGATGTTGACACACACACGGATGCACCTATGGCGCACCTTCGGGGCGCAACATTTTGAGCGCCGACAGAAGCGAGACCACTCCCGGCGCAGAGATATTCGATGGCCATAACTTTTGACCCAGAGGCTCAAATTCATGCAAGGTTGGACTTTTCGAGAAAGCTTATGAGGTCCTCTATCCAACCACGACTAGATATCTTTAATTGGGTGAGAAAAAATTCTTAAAAATGCAAAATATAGTTTGCCACTTTTGGGTTTGTTGGGGTTCTCACCTACCATCATAATGAGATGAATTAAATGCAACCTAGAGGTGGTTGGGGTAGTTTTGGAATTCCTCTCTCTTTTCTCTCTCATTCTTCCTATAAATTGTAAGGAGGGGCTTCTTTCTAAAGGTTGGACATTCTTGTTTTGCCCCTCCCTTCTTCTCTTCTAAGCAGGTGAACTTGTGGAGTTCAAACCTCCCATTTAAAACGTAATGCAACTCGCCTCTTAGCATTTTGCAGCAGGTGTCTTTGTATCAATCTTTGGAAAATTAATGCATGTCTGTGGATGATTCTCAACCCTCTCTGTATTCATTTGCATCCCCCTGATCTTTCACTGTGAATCTGGCTATCTGATGTATGATCTTGTATTGCATTTTAATGGTCTGTGTTTATTGGCAAGACAGGTGTTCTTCATTCCTCGGTGCATCACCTTTGTAGTTTAGGTTTTATTTTATGCATCTTCTTACCCTGTCTCCTTGACAAGTTAGTTTAGGTTTTGAGTAAACCCTCTGCATTTTTATGTGTGCATCTCGAACAGAGGAATAGGAGCTGGCCTTCATCCGAGAGCTTTTCCAATTCGTGAGGTCCCACACTTGGGAAAAGCTCCATGTTATGCAATCGCACCGAGAGTCTCAACCCATCGTGTTGCGAGTCCCGTGGGTGCTGCGATTCACCACCAATAGCTACTTAAGTGGCCAATAAGTTAGCTTAGTTTTTACAATTTGATCCATTGAAGATATCTTTTTCATAGCACTCTGTTTACTAGCCAATTGACATTATTTTTCTTTTTCCACCATTTGTTGTTTGACCAATGTCAATTCTTCATTCCTATCTGTGAGATGAGTTTTTAGTTGTTCAATGAGCATTTCCCTATGCTCCAATTTGTTTTTGAGGAAGTTTAATTCCTCATCCTTCTCCCTAATGATAAGTTCTGCTCTAGACAAGAATAGAGCCTGCCTAACTTGTTGTTTCTCCTCTTTTTCTGAAAGTTCCTTAGGGAATGAGCATTTCTCTTCCACCAAAGGGGATTTCCTTTTTGTTTCCAAGATGCCAATTCCTCTTCCTCATGTGACAACATTTTTGAGTCACCCATCTCCTGAAAATCCTTCTCTTTAAATATTTCATCTTCTTTCTCCAATTCCTCAATTTGACTTGGTAGAGGAGGAGACATTTTCATGTTGCCTAGAATATCAGTAGCTTCTTTCTCTAAACCATCCTATACTTCAATATCCACTAGAGTTTCCCTAGACTTCTTATGAACTCTTTTCCTTTGAGGAGATTCAAACTATCTTGAAGTGGACTTCCTCTTGATCTTCTTATGATTTTCACTTCACACCATCTTGGGTGAACTGTCACTATCAGAGATAGGTATTAGTTCTTCTGGTATTGTTGCAGAGGAAGGAGTTTCTTTTGAAGAAATGGTAGGTTTTGCATCTTTGATCATCCTTTCAGATCTCCTCCTCTTTGGCACTTTAACCCCACTTATTTCCTTATTTTTCTCTTTAGGGGGATCAATATCCAAGTTACTTTTAGGAGAGAAAGGGGTTGGTATTCCCTTTTGATAATATTAGGGCTTTGTCTAAACTTATTGAGGAATTTTTCCCATGCTTCTTCTCCATTTTTCTTTGAGAGAAAATGGTGCTAATAGACCAAATGGACTAATCCATGGTGTCTAATCATCCCAACTCCCTAAGAATACCTCTGAGCCATTGTCTAGATGGAGTCAAAGAGGAAACTAGGAAGGTTTACTATATACTCTTGTTTTGTAGCCCCATACCTAAGATATATTAGCATTTTAAGGACCTCTCTTCCCACAGTCCCATATTGGCCATCGCAAGTTAGGTACTTAACTACCCAAAATGCTACTTTGTCAAAGGGTTTGGGTAGGCTAGCTCTTCTGACCCCCTTGATGATTTTCTTAGTATTATAAATATATTGGGGTTCAGATTCACCCTCTTGTCTTAAGGTTTCCACTAGTTCTTTTAGGGTCCCCTTTACAGGATTTGGAACATGTACAATTGGTACCCTAGATACATTGCTCATTGTATTAATAGTAAAGGGAATTACAATGATTTTAACCTTAGTTATGGACTGCTCTAAATTTACAACAAATTCCCTTACCAGTTCATCATTGTACTTTGAGAATTTCTTTAGAAACTCCAGCCAACCTGCTTGTTCAAAAATGGTTGCTACTTCTCCATCTGCAAGAAGTTGCATATCATCTTCTGGATCTGACTTCTTTTTGATACCCATGACAAAGAGGATGATTCAAATTATTTATTCTTTCAAATCCTTACTCTTTCAGAGATAGCTGTAGAACTACTGGATTTAGCTATGGAACTATTAGATTTGGCTACAGAACTGCTAGATTTACTGTGGAATTCAAATATGATTCTATTGTTTCTTCCTTGAATTTTTCTACAACTACTCTTAATTTTCATTTATTCCACCCAAATGATAGCTCATTATTAATACACTACCACTTTTACTTATTTAGTCAACATCACCCTCATGATTACTTGCTTTTAATCATAATGTGCAATAAGTGACTCATTATACTACCTACTTAAATCAAGTCTAATCACACATGCAAACTTTTAATTTAACCTTTAATAAGATCAAGACATAATTATCATCCTTACTGATGTAATCCCTCCACCTTGATGACTCATCATTCCTAAAAAAAAGTGAAAAATAAAAATGGTTAGAAAAGACAATTGGAATTCCAAAGAAGTTCCTTTTATTTGAATTAGCCATTTATTGAGGAGACCAACCACCATTTCTAGTTTTTAATTGGTCTTTGAGAGAATTTATTTTTGGGGAAGAGAATGCCATTTACTGGTTTTCATTCCCTTCCCTTTTTTAAAAAAAAAAATATTTTAAATTTTTTTTTGGGAAGAGAACGTCATTTGCTGGTTTTCATTCCCTTCCCTTTATTTTGGATCCTTGCATCTGATTACTTGATCATTTTGGAAGAACTAGGTTCTTCCATATGATCAAATTCCTTTTCTACTTCAATTTTCTTCAAGAATTCATCCTTGGTAGGAGGCTTCCTATAAATTTTTAGCCTGTGTCCATTGACCAAAAGTGTCCTTCTACTACCATCAATGGGAAGTAGCTGAATAGAGCCATTGTCATATATCTTCTCAATCTGATAAGGTCCTAACCACCTGGTTCTCAAATTTCCTTTGAATTGTTTGTACTTGGAATCAAACAATAATGCCCAATCTCCTACCTTGAATTACCTTTCCTTGATATGTGTATCATGCCACTACTTCCTTTGGTCTTGGATTATCTTTTTCTATTGAAGTGCTTCCAATCTTAGCTCATCCAATTCATTGAGTTGTAGAATTATTTCCTTTTGTGTTGCATCCAATTCAATACCCAATTTAGTTGTTGTTCTCAATGTTTGTAGTTCAAATTCAATGGGTAATAAGGGATTTTTCCCATAGACTAACTCATATGGTGAGA
This sequence comes from Taxus wallichiana var. yunnanensis, assembly GCA_018340775.1. Lineage (NCBI taxonomy): Eukaryota > Viridiplantae > Streptophyta > Pinopsida > Cupressales > Taxaceae > Taxus > Taxus wallichiana. The sequence continues at coordinate 68,259,692 of CM031235.1, read as the reverse complement.
ACCCTATTTTAGTCTTCCAAGTTGTGTTATAAGCCCAAACAGCCTTAGGTAGCCTCTTCACCCAATCTCTTCTACTGTTTCAACTATTTTGGTGAGAATGTTTTCCAATTCCCTATTTGTCACTTCTACTTGCCCATTTGATTATGGGTGATAGGGAGATGACTTCCTATGATTGATCTAATAGTACATTGTGAAGGCATGGATCATATTGGACATGAACTATGGACCTTGGTCTGAAACTATACTTCTTGGTGCACCAAAATTCATCATAATTTTATGCCAAAGAAAATCAACAATTGCATCTTCATTAACATTTGTTAAAGCCTGCACCTCTTCCCACTTTGTCACATAATCAGTACATACAATAATGTTCTCTTTTCCTTGTGAAGGAGGACTAAAAGGGCCAACAAAATCCACCCCCACCTTTCAAATGGTTTAATCACTACTTGAGGTTGCAGAGGCATTTCACTGGTGAAAGTTGGTTGTCCCATCCTTTGACAAGGATCACACTACTTGATGTATTTCTTCACATCTTTATACAGAGATGGCCAATAATAGCCAGTGCCAAGTATTTTGTGGGTTGTTATTTTTACTAAAAAGTGTCCTCCACTTGGTTCATCATGACATGCCCTAAGTATGTCAAAGATTTCATCTTCTCTCACACACCTGTGTAAAACCAAATCAGGACCACATTTAAATAACATTCCATTTAACCATTTAAATTGTGCACTAGTTTTGATTAATCTTTTCATTTGTTTCTTAGTAAAAGAAGGGGGAAACTTCCCTATTGCAAGATAATTTTCCATATCAGCAAACCATGGTGTATCAACTGAAATAGCAAATAATTGTTCATCTGGAAAGTTGTCCTTAACTGGATCTTTCTCCCCTGTAGTGGTTAATCTTGACAATAAATCAGTTACCACATTAAATTTTCTTGGATTATCTGCAATGGTAATATCAAATTCATGAAAACCTAATAACCATCTAATTATCCTACCTCCAACCACAAGTTTATTCATTAAGTATCTAATTTTTGAGTGATTTGTATGTACAAATATTTTGTACCCTGTAATATAATGTATGAACTTATTAGTTGCATAAATCATAGCAAGAAATTATTTTTCAGTGGTGGTGTAATTTATTTCAATGGGAGTAAGATTTTTACTAAGGTAGTAAATAGCATACATTTTCATTCTTCATTTTTCTGTTCCAAACTTACACCAATTGAGTTATTTGAGGCATATATTTGAATGTGAAAAGGTTTCTCCCAATTGGGTCTTCTTAATATTGGGGAAGTGATTAATTTTTCTTTAATCTCCTCAAAAGCATATTGACACTTTTCATCCCAACACAATTCACAATCCTTGGTAAGAAAACCAAACATGGGGCAACAATTTTACTTAAATATTTGATAACACACCTATAGTATCTAGCATGTTGTAAGAATGACTTGATATCTATGGGGGTTTGAGGAACATGTAAGTCTGAAATAATCTTGATTTTGTTTTGGTTAACTTGAATTCCTCTTTTTGAAATGTGGTTTCCTAGTAAAATTCCCTCATCAACCATCATCAAAAATTTCTCATGACTAAGAGACAAATGGTGTTTCTCACATCTTGTTAATATTCTATCCAAATTTTTCAAGGCATCATCAAATGTTTATCCATGGATAGTAAAATTGTCCATCTATACTTCCACACAATCATTAGTTAGATCTACAAAAATTACTAGTATAACCCTTTGGAAGGTTGTTGGAGCATTACATAGTCCAAATGGAAATACCCTATAGGAAAATGTACCCCATGGTTAAGTAAAAGTAGTTTTGTCCTAATCCTCAGTAGCCACCCTGATTTGATTATATCCACTAAAACCATCCAGGAAGGAAAAGTACTGTTTACCTAAAAGGTTGTCTAAAACTTGATCTATGAATGGTAAGGGAAAATAATATCTAAGTGTAGCTTTGTTCAATTCCCTATAATCAACAAAAATTATCCATTTTCCATTCTTTTTAGGCACAATCACAAGAGGAGACACCCACTGACTATCTAAGATAGGGTAGATAAAGCCTACTTGCAATAGATTTTCAATTTCCTGCTTGACTATGTCCCTCAAGGCTGGGTTGATCCTTCTCTGAGGTTACCTAACTGGTTTAACATTTTCAATATAAATGTGATGGGTACAAATAATTGGATGGATTCCTTTCATGTCTTTATATTCCCAAGAAAAATCTCTAGTATGACCTTTCAAGATATCAAACAATTTAGCTTCTTGATCATTTTCCAACCAACTATTAATGTTCAAAATTTTACCTAGTTGAATCTCAATTTGTTTGGTTCCAGTGTGTGATGAGCTGATTTGTTGAAAAGGTTCTGTTAGGGTTTTAGTGGACATGAATGTGGTAACAACATATGATATGTAGAAATGTCTCTAAATTTCCCTTGAGAAAGAATACTAGACAAAGGATAGTAGGAAAAGTTATGATACTTATCTTGTCGTTGGTCAAACTCCTCATCATTGATACTTTCCAAACATTCCTCATTGTTCCTTGATATCTTTGAGACTAAAGATATTGATTCCGTAGCTATTTCTTCCCCTCTTGAAGAGAAATCACGTTCCTCGGAGAAAATTATTTACATCTGCATGGAATTGTTGTGGTTCCAGAACTAAGTCTGAAGGTTTTGGAACTATCCCTGATTGCTCCAAAGACAATTAGTGATCATTCAATGGATGGTTAATCATATTCTCTACTTCCCATACATGATCCTGCAATGTTATCATAGCCAAAGAAGAAAAAATTTATTTATTAGTATCAGGATCATCAACCCATAATTGTTCTTGATTATCAATAAAAGGTCATGTAGAAGGATATAAGGAATTTTCTTATAATTATTATGATTTAAGATAGTCATATTTCCTAATCTGTAATCAATTAAGGAAGAAACTATAGCTAACCATGGTCTACCCAAAATAACGGGATAACCAAGTATTTTACCTTTTGGCCGTAATTGAATGAAGTCCACTAGATACTCCCATGACTCCACCATAACTACCACATCTTCAATGATCCCTTCTAGTTTTTCTACCGAATGATCTGCCATCTGTAATATGGTGCTAGTAGGTTATATACCTATCAATGGTAATGTTTTCAAAGTGTCTATTGTCATCACATTTATAGCTTCTCCCAAATCAACCAAAACATTATGTATATGTTTATTTCCTATAGAGATAGAAATAACAGGGCTTTCTAGGATCCCCATATTTGGGAAGTAAGAGTTTTCCTACCAATAAATCAGCAAGTTTCCCATCTACCTTAATAGTCCTAGGGTACGCTTCTTCCTTCTAGGTCTTTTCAAACATAACATTTTGATTAATTTGTTTAATTTAGGAATGTCCTTGATTGCTTGCAACAATGGTATTTCAATATTTAGTTTCCTTAATTCTGCACTAATTTAGATTCCTTGGTCTCAATAACTTCCTTAAATCTTTCTAGAAATGGAGTTTTAGTAGAATTGTTATTTGGCTGCTTCTCTTTTTCTTTTTCATCCTCCTTAGGAATAGATGAACTAGGAGTTTCAGTTTCTTCTATCATTTCGATAATTATAACAGTGGACTATTAATTATTTTTCTAGATCTTGTTTGAATATCCTTACACGCTATGGCATTAAGACCAACTAGTTTTTCTTGCTCTATTCCATAGACAAGGATTTTTTTTTTTTTGGGATTATCCACTTGTTGTGCTGGTATTTTTGTTTGAACCACATTTTTAGTTTATGAACCTTGTGTTGGTTGGGATATGTTTTTCCTTGAGCATAGTTATTAGGGTTCCACCTAGGTTGTGACCAAGTATAAGGGTTACTTTGACCAAACCATGGTTTTTGGTGTCCTTGAGCATACCAAGCTTGTCCTTCCTAATCTTAGGGATTCCATGTTGGTTGAGGGGTTAAAGGTGGTTGTCCCCAATTTTTTGGTATTGTCTAAGCCACCCATAGAATCATCCAAGGGTTAGGAACAAATATTGGTATGAATTACCCATGGTTAGGTTGTCTCTAGACGAAGTTTTCTTCTTTTGTAGTGGATGAAGTGCTAGTTTGTTTAAGCTTATTTTTTATGAAAGGAAGAAGAGAACAACCATTAACTTCATGTTCCCTACATTCAAAAATAAGACACATTTCTATTTTATCCAAAGGAAATTATCTTATTACATTATTCTTTCTACATTTAGGATAGTACATAGCTAATGATTCAGTATTAGCATTCTCATTGGCTTACTGAATCAATCTATGGTGGAATTTAATTCAAATAGGATATCTATTTTAAAGTTTTTAAATTCATCCATAAGTTTGTTCATGTCTTGATTTGTACTTTTCATAGTTTTTCCTTTCCTAGGTCCACCCCTTATTCTTGAATAACTTCTACAAAGGTCTTTAATATCATTCATTCTCAATTGATTGATGTTTCCACCTCCCATTAAGTTAAGTGCTTCCCTAGATTCATCATCTAGACCTTTAAGAAAAATGGTTTTTCTTAGCTCTTCTTGAAGTACAAATCCACACCTTTTACTTACAAAGAGGAATCTATCTAAATAATCTTCCATATTTTCATCCTCTTCCTATTTGATCCTAAAAATTATTCCTTCTTGTTTCTCCCTCGACAGTAGTGTCTTAATATTTTCTAGGAAGAAAGTTTCCATTTGTGCCCAAGTTATAATAGAATTGTATGTTAATCCCATAAACCACCTCATTGTTGCATATTTCATAGTAGATGGTCTGACTACAATACTTTAAATTCAAACAGAAATTGGTCAAGGTCCTCAAATGACATCCCTCTAAATGTAGGCAAGTGTGCAGGTGAAATATTATTCATAGGTGTATCATCATCCTCTAATTGAATTGGATAGGTAAAGGTCCTATCAGGTTTTCTTTTAGCTTCTCATGCCATTTCTGCAATATCTTCTAGATCTTTTCCCAATCAATTTGGTATGTGATCCACTTTGGTGAAGGTGAAAATTCAAGAGTAGGAGGTTGAATACTTAATTGAGAATCAAAAATTTCTCTAAGTGAGTCTTGGGATATAATCCTTCTCCTAAAATTTCCACTTCCTTCTAGTGATTGATCCAAAAATTCCAAAGGTGGAAGTGTTGCTTCTTGTCTTGTTGGTACCCTAATTTGTTCTCCTTTTCAGTCTGAGCAACATCAAATATATGGCATGAAGCTTGAAGATATATGGATCATGGTGTGTATCTTTTTGTAGCTGGGGATATGATTTAATTGGTACTCAAATTTTTGGAGAGATGGATAACACTCAAATAGGAATTGATCTTGTCCTAAATGTTTTAGGTTGTGTATTTAAACTAAGGTAAGAGAACCTATTTTGTAACCCTCAAATGGTGAAGGAGATGAAGATATCCCTCAATTTGTGCAAATAGTATGTAAAGGGCCTTGGGAAAATATGATCAACACTCCAAATCTGGTATTCACAAGTTGTCACTTCCAGATTATGGAGATACTTTTAATGCAAGACAAAGGTTACTGAAGAAATTTTGAAATCCTGATCTGTTATACATACTTTAGCAAATGGATTTTGATCTTATGTGGGTATACAGGTCAAAAAAGGGGTAAAACAGGTAGGATTAGTTGTTTTGAATGATTTTTGGGTGGGAGTTTAGATAAGACAAACCAAGGTCCACCAGACTCTTTGAGGATTTCAGCAAAATATGGAGAAAATTAACAATAGAAAGTATCAAAATGGTTAATCATCCCTTCAACCAAGATATGTGCATCAAATGGAGGCCCAGATCTGCACTTTTCCACACAATCTTTGATCATCTATCATAAAATCTTTAGTTATAATGAACCAATGAAGTATTTAGCAATCACTATTTAATCATGACCTAAGGTGCACCCAAAGGTTTACAAACAATCTCTCAAGTCAAGGAAGGTAAAGTGATTTTAAATTTTTATCTCTCTATTAGATGAAAGCTCTTCTAAATGTGAGATTCCAAATGCCACTAAACTATCACAAGAAGTGAGACCATGTATGATCAAGAGAGATTTTAAACACAAGACTGCAACAGGAAACAAGAAACACAAATTTGAAATGCATTCTGAAATGTAAGCATCCGCAGATTTTTCCCAAGATAACACAAAATAACTCAAAAATGATAAGATTTATCGGCAAGGGAATGTTTTGAAAAACAATCTCAGAGCTTGCTAATGGCTATACATGTGCAACCAAATTAACATGATTTGAAATCTAATATAGAGAGAGTTACATGAGTTTCTCAAGTGGTCACCACGATAATGGGCTTCTTCCCACATTTTCTGTGAAATTTTTAGTTTTCCGTGCTTTTTTAAACTCTTCTAATCCTTTGCATGGAATATTCATGCAATATATAGCATTCAATCTCCTTCGATCCTTCTTTCCTAAGAAAATAATATGCCAAAGGATTAAATTTATTACAAAAATTCCTCGTGATTTGTAGACAAGGACGTTTAATAGAACACGTCCAAAAAGTTGTTAGTTGTCCCAAAAAGAGATGAATCATTGCAAAATTTGCATCATTGTCCATTTTGGAGGCATGTTTTTCATCTTCAAAGCATACATACCCCCTTCCCTTCATTATTTCATCCATTTCCCTCCAAAATTTGACTCTGCAACTTCTAGATTTGATATTTTACGTTTTTGGATAGGTTAGGGCAAAAATTCATTTCAAAAACATCTCTGATCTTCAAATTGATCCTCAAAACCAATTGCATTGGTCCTTGTAGGCACAAACAACATGAATTTGTCAAAAATTTGATGAAAATTGATGCAAAAATGCATCTCCAAACTTCTGGATCATTCTAGGGAAAAAAATGGTGGCAAAGCAAAAACGATGCACGATTACCATTGATTTGACATTCAACTTTTAATCTGAGCCCTCCACATGGAGAAAACCATTGGAGATAGGCTTTGGAGGTACCTTTTTCCTTTTAAATGTTTTGGGAAAAATTTAATTTTTTTGATATTTTTCCGCGCACCTCTCACTCTCATGAAAATGGGCCTAACACGTGTCCCAAAGTGGGCCCCATTGGAATTGCAAACCGGTTCTACACATTTCCACCATTTTTTGGAAAAAGGAAAATTTTCCAAATTATCTCCATAGGCCCATACCTCCGATTCTCTCCCAGACACGTGTCGGTCACTGATAAGCTATGGGCTTGTGCTCCTCCTTTTAATTTTATGCCTTTATGCCAAAAATGGAAAAAATATCAATTTTTCCCTGAGGCCCAAAGTTCCACCTCTCGACCCTACCTCGTGTCCCTCCGTGATTCATTCTAGGGTTTCAGCTCATTCCTACATTTTCGTATCTTTTTCTATAAAAGACACAATCTCCAAGTCTTCAACCAATCTGCATCCTCCTCCGCCTGAGCTTATTATCATGTGTCCACATGTGATTCAATGTGGAGTTCTAGATTGTTTTGTGACTTTAATATTTTAACCAAATAAAGTCAAAAACTTCAAAAGAACCCGACCACCTACAATTCCATCCCTAGCTCGAAGTTGCCACATGTTTCATTATGATTCATTGTGGGCCTAGGAATTTTCTTTTCACTTTAATTTTTTTCCAAAATGCCTTTAGGCACAAAAAGACCCACTACTTCCCATCCAATCAAAAGAGGACATGTCAAAGAACATTAGAACCAATCGAGTAAAGCGAGCCATGGGACCAAATTCACCCTTTTTCCAAAAAAGTAAAAAGTGATAAGTTAAAAAAAATTTCTACTATCCCTCGGCCAATTAGAACAAGCCACGTTGCCGATGAATTTTGAAGAAGAAATTGACAAGAAAATGATGCCTGTCGACCATCAAAACAAATAAAACACCAAGGATGCCCTAAAATTTAGTTTTTTCACTAAGGATGACAAATTTCTTGAAATTGAACCAACTAAAAAAAAAATTCAAAGAATTTTTATCATGGAATTGGATTTTCAATGGTATACAAGTGCAAATTGATCAATTTTAAACTTCCATGATCACGCAAAAAGTAAAAATGGAAGAGCCCACAAATTTTGGAAAAATTAGGGCACAAAACAGGGCACACATGTAGATTTCTTTCAAATTGGGGAAAAACAACAAGTTTGTGAGCATTTCAAGGCATTTGACTAGAGGGAAAAGTTGCAAACAACCAATTTGAGAGAAAATGTTTCAGAGCATGCAGAATGAAGGAAAAATTTAGGGCAAAATGGTGCAAGCTCAAAAATGGCACCAACATCAGCTCCTGCTTGGGATGGGCACTCCCAGAAGTGCCACAAGAACAAAATAAGAAGACCAAGTGCCAAAAACAACCATTGGGAAATGGAGTCAAAAATGTAGGGTAGAAAAACTAGACCCAATCAACAAAAATGGCTACCAAGAACAGGAAAACCACAAACCGACAAAAACAACAAAAACAAAGCCAAAAATAAAGACTATACACTATACAAGTGGTGCATACCTCAAATTTGGGGATTAATCCAAGAAATGATTCAGATGCCTGCCATTAATAGGTAGTTCAAGAAATTCCCCATCTAAGTCCTTGAGAAAAAAATATTTTCACCAATTCTTGATATCAATGGAGTAAGGGAATGTCCATAATGCATCAAATTTCCATGTTTTCCTTATCTTCATGCTGCTATCCCACAAAAAAACCATATCTTCAACATTGAAAGCCCTAGGAGTGACCTTCTTGTCAAAAACCTCTTCAACTTCTCTCTAAATATGACATCCCTTTGGTGGGATGCTCTTCTTTCTTCATCCACCTCAACAATCTAATTAATTCTTGCTTCATATGGATGACCCCTTGATATTTAATTTTTTGAACAAACTAAAATGAAGATAATTACAGATGTAAGGGTAGTAGAGCTTGAGTTCCATACACCAACTCAAATGAGCTCGATCGGTAGCTCTTTTGGTAGTGATTCTATCATTAAAACTACAAATTTCAGTTGTTCACCCCATTTTCTCTTGTTCAACTCCAAGGTTCTCCTAATGATCTTAAACAAGTTCTTATTGTTGGACTCAACTTGTCCATTTACTTGAGGGTTATAGTTTGAAGCATAAGTTAGATTGGTTCCATACTCCTTGCTCATTGCCATCAAGGGTTTAACTCTGAAACACATGGCATTATCAGCAATAATCTTGACTGGCACACCAAATATGCATATGATATGATTCAACAAGAAGTCCATAACTACTTGGTGTGTTGCTTTCTTGGTGGGGATTGCTTCTATCCACTTGGAGAAGTAATTTGTGGCTACAAGGATCCACTTATGTTTAGCACTAGAAGGGTCTGAAATCTCACCAATGAATTCTATTCCCCATTGTTTGAAAGGATCTTCAATTGATACATGCTACAAAGGAAGGGAGCTTGAAGCTTTCATTATTCCAGAAACGTTGACAACTTTCACATTTTATAAGCAGTAGAGTTACATCTTTGAAGAGAGTAGGCCACCAATAACTAGATCTCAAAATTTTGTGTGTTGTAACCCTTCCAGAAAATTTTCCTCCACAAACTCCCCCATGGAAATCAGTAACTATTTTGGGAGCTTCATCTTCAACTATACATTTCAAGAGGACACCTTCAGGTTCTTCCAAGCTAGCCCGAAGTCACTAATGATGTATTTTTGAGAAGCCAACTTGAGGGCTCTTTTCTAGTTTTTATTTAAATGATAAAGGTAGCACAGTGTACCGAGATAAAATATTACATCTTTGTACCACTCGAGCTTACCAATTTCTCAAGAACATCTACCCTTCCTTCATCTACTTCATTCACTTCCATAGTTTACAACTTGCTCTCAACCATAAGATTAGTAAGACCTAAACCTCTTACCAACTTTTTGGTTTAAATATCCATGTCATATTCTTGTAGTTTGTTCCCCCATCTACATAATTTTCTTGATATATCCATCTCTAATAAGATGTCTTTTACCATGGTGTGGGGAACATAAGCAAAAACTTTTGAACTTAAGATATAAGGCCTGAAAACCTTTGTTGCTTTCACCAAGGAAAATGCTTGTTTTTCCATGATTGTGTACTTTAACTCAGTAGCTTGTAAAGCCTTGCTAAAGAAGGAAATAGGCCTCTCAGCCCCATCTTCATCCTTTTACAGCAAAACAGATGTAATGGTATTTTTAGAAGCAAAGGAGAAGATTTGGAAAGGCTTCTTGTAATTCGGAGCTGCCAAGACAGGTGCATGTTTCAATGCTTCTTTGATTCCTTCAAAATCTTGAATAATAGCCTCCTCCCATTTGATAACTTGGTCTTTCTTTAACATGCATGTAATAGGAAGAGTCAATTCAACAAAATTAGACACAAACCTTCTAATGAAATTGATCTACCCAAAGAAGGATTGGATTCCCTTCTTTGTTCTTGGAATTAGAACCTTGTTGATTGCTTCTACCCTCTTAGGGTCAATCATAACACCAGCCTTTGAAACAATATGACCAAGCAGCTTGGCCTTTTGCACCCCAAAATGACACTTATTTGGATTGAGAGAAATTCCATATTCTCTACATCTGATCAACATTCTTTCCAAGTGCTGCAAGTGATATTTTCTGCTCCTTGAAAACACAGTCACATCATCCTGATAAACTGCAATGAAATCATTTATGTAACTAGTAAAAGCAACATCCATTTCTCTTTGGAAGGTAGCTCTAGCATTCATGATACCAAAAGGCATTCTTACATAGACATATGTTCCCCAAGGAGTGGTAAAGGTAGTTTTAAATCTTTCTGACTCCTTGACAACAACTTGACTATAGCTAGAAAAACCATCCAAGGTGGAAAAAGATTCAGATCCAGTGACTAACTACAGCATGTTTTCCATGTTTAGAAAAGGATAATTGTCTTTTAATGAAGCTCTATTTAAATTTCTAAAGTCTACACAAAGTCTGATATCTCCATTTTTCTTTTGATTGGCGTAAGGTTTGCAACCCAAGATGAATACCTTGTGGGTTGAATGATCCATCCCTCCTTCGCCTTTCTTCAATTCATCTTGCATCTTCATTGAGAGGAGTGGATTAATTGGCCTCTACTTTTTTCTGAAGGGCTTGGTATTTGTTTCAAGAGGAATCTCATGCTGAAACAAGTCCTTTCTATATGCTTTCAGCTCTGAATAAGACCAAGCCAGATAGTCCTGATATTTCTTCAATAGTTGAACATAGGACTATTTTTATTCTTTGTTTAGATTGCTTCCCAACCAAAATTTTCTTGGTCTATCATTAGTTCCCAAGTTATGCTCTTCCCCATCCCTTGAGGAAGACATGTTTCTATTGATGATGTAATCAACATTGTCAAAATTTAACTCAAGTGCAACAAGACCTCTAGGAATGGTGTTAGTTTTCAATTGGATAATATCCTTTCCAAACAAATTATCTCTTCCTTCAGTCACACACACCATTGGTTCCCAATCAATATTCTAATATGAAAACTCACCTTATTTTATAAGAACCTTTACACTTGAGCATCATCATTAAACACTTTCCAATGCTTGATGTTGTTAGGGATAGTTGGCCTAGTTAACACTTCAATATTATACTCACAATAAGGTGAAACAATGAAATTTCCAAATCTTAACCCCAACACTGCCAACTTGTTAGAAGCAACATTGAAACTTCTGTCATGATGCATAATGTTGAAGGAATCAAACATCTCAATTAGATCCCAAACTGCATGTTTGTATTGTTTCATCCGTTGATTTTTTGTAGCATATAGTTTTCTTATTTGTTTGACAACTAGCTCTGAATATCCTTTTGCAATGATGTCCTTGACACCATACTTCCATGTAATTATTAGACCTGAAAACAAGGCTTCATATTTAGAAATGTTGTTAGTACATTCAAAATTAAGCTTGAAGGAAAAAACAAACTCTTCCAAGCTAGGAGAAATCAGAATTATACAAGCACCATTTCTAAATTTGGAGCAAGCTCCATGAAATAGCAAGGTCCAAGGGGAACCTACCTATTCAAGGCACTTTGAATGATCCATCTTGTTCTATTTTCCATTAGCAAACCTAACAAATTTATCAGCATCTACATCAAAAACAACACCTCATAAGAAGCACTTGTTGGCATCTTCAATAAGGTGTAACATCTTCTTTTCTCCATAGAGCTTGAAAAGGCTGCCTTTAATGGGAATAGTGGAAAAAATGTGTCCATTTGAACATTCCCATCAACACTTGTAGCCCACTTTCTTAAGAAAAGAATACCCCATTTGGTAGGGAAATCAACAATCACAACATCAAGTTTCAAATCCTTACCCGGATAGGTTGCAAGTTGTACCACTAAACCCTTCACACAACCAACTACCAACACTTCCCTTGAGTCCATGGTAGTACACTTTCCATAGGATATTGTCACTTTGATATCCAACTCATTCATGACTTCTAGAGACATGAAATTGCATAATGCACCGAGAATCAAACATACAATTGTGAAGTAGTCTATCCTTTATGATCAAAGTTGTAAAGAATGGATACCTCGTGTGTTTTCCAAGATCCTCTAATGTTGGTGGTTTTCAAGGTCTACAATGATTTAAGGAGGAGTTTTAACAACATTTACATTTCTACTTGGGGTACTCTTCTCCTCTTTCAATCCCAAGTACTAAAATGATCTCTTCTTGTGCTCAGGAATCCTAAGCAACTCAATGATTGGAACACTCACTTTGATTTGGCTCAATACCTGGCTATGTCATATGGAACACTCTTTGGCAAGGAAACATTGGAATGGAGACAAGTAGATTCATTAGATGGCATGGGATTCTTGACAATTTGGGCATGAGGAGGACTGTAATTTTTTCTTGGGACAACAGAGCTTTTGGCAGGTATTTCTCTTCTAGGAGCTTCTTTGGGAATACTTGTAAGAAAAGGTGTTTTAGGTTTATCTTGAGGCCAAACTCCCTTAACAATCTTTCTCCTAGTGTTATACTCTTTCTCTTGAGCCACAAAAATATTCATTAACAATTGTCTATCTTCCTCCGAAGGGATACCACCATCATACTTCTTAATCATCAAAGCTCTTAAGTATTCAAAGTCATTGTTAGGAATATCAAAAGCTTGCACTACATCTACCTCAAGAGTATGAGAGGGAAGAAGGACTTGTACCTATTTGATGCAATCCCAAAAGGTTGTAACTATCCTTGCACTTATTACCTCAACCGATGTTTCTCCTTCTTGTGAGCCTAAAGAACATCCCACCATGTAGATATCATCATCAATACCATTATCATTATTAGCTTCACCATATTGCTGGTCCATTTCACATGGAGGATGGGGTAGAAAACACTTATCACACCAATCAATATAAAAATCTTCCTTAACAACAACAACCCTAGCGCTTAGAGGTGTAGACACCAAAATCGTGTCGTAATCACCTTGGTCCCCTACCACAGCCCTATAATCATTTCCTCATCCTCAACACTTTAGCACCTACCTCCTACACCCAAAACATTTTAATTTAATTAAATTAATGTCATTTATCTCCATACATATTAATTTAATTATTTAATTATGTTAATGACCTTTTAGCCACACACATATTAATTTAATTATTTACATTAAATTAATTCACCACCCTCACACACCTATTTAATATAATTTCTTTTATTAAATGCATCTTACCTAACCACCCCCATCATTTGACCCATTAACCTAAACCATAAACCAATGGCCTAAATAAAACCTAACATTACAACCATCCTCTCACCTCACATTTAAAAGCCCCCTAAGGTCGGTTTTTGTCCCGAGAAAAGGAAGATACCCTTATCAAATGGCGGAACAACTTTCTAGGCAACTTTTGAACAACTCGAGACATCTCACCCAAACCGATGTCAGTTCACCCTAAATCAACGTTGGTTATACCAGAATAGACCAAATGGCCTATTTAGACCCATTTACGATTTGTAATATGGGTTGGTTTTTGAGAGAAAACTTCAAATCTCAAATTTGATCTCTTTAGACGAGACAATAGAACAAAGATTGATTTGGGATCAACTAAGGTAACCAAATACACTGGCACAACAATGAGACTTTCTTCTCAACATTCTCCAATGCAGAAACTTCTTCATTATTCTTTAGAACTATACCTCATAGAAGAGTAAGTATCCTCCTTCCCATCTATTTCATTTTTTTCTCATCAGTTGTAGTATTTGGGGTGAAGAAACCTAGTATTTTACCCTTTGTCCATTCCCTCTCTCAAATTACATCCACCTTCCATACCCAATCATCTTAATAATTGGGCCAAATTGCCCATTTTGACCTCCTCAGCAATCTCATCCCTTTGCAACATATCTACATCTCCTCTATGATCAATTCTGATCTATTATCCACTCCACTTTAGCCCCCAAAACACCAAAACCTAGACTATGTGATTCTACCAGGCATGACTTAACCATCATCAGTTCTCTCTAATCGTCACCTAGGTTATAGTCAAACTGTCATCGGTTAAAGTAAAACCATGGTCGAGTATCTATGTCACCTATATCTACCTAAATAACAACTTGTTTCGACATATACCTACTTGAACACCTATTTGACCTTTAGATCTGTACCTAACCTAGCCTGTTAGCTCGATTCACATATAACCAACCTATTTGACCTCTATATCTCCTTCTTTCCTAGCATGTTAGATTAGATCTATCCTATTACATTTTTATGAGATGCCTAAATCATATTAAACTACAAAGGACTATATTTTCTTTATTTCAGCATTGAATTGTTTTAAACAAAGGGAGTGACGACCATCTAGGAAGTATCGTACTTCTAGGATCTAGCATATGTTTGGAAGTCTACTACATATATCATTTAACTCTCTTTGGTGGTCTTGTTTTGATTCTTATATAGGTATTTACTCCCACCAAAAGGAAGAGCTCACGATCATTTTGATTCAGGATTTAGATATGCATGCATATAACTTTCAACTATCTCAAACTAGGTATTCCTCTTACCACCTTTACATTATCTATTTTATCAAGTCCTTATCATGAAAGCTAATAAACTAGGTGAAACATTTTGGCACGCCCGGTGGGACCCATTCGGGGTTCCTTGCATCTTTCTTCATTCCTAGGTGAAAAATTGTGTGTGTTTGTTTCCCTTCTAATAGCATTCACATTAATACCTTCTCCTTGGTAACATTCTCTTCTTTCTATTTTCTCTGAAAGACACATTTATTTTGGTGTATTTAAAAAGAACCTTCTTCCCCTTTGTTTTCTACATTTTAGTGAAAGAGCATCCCTCTTCCTATTCATCTATTTTTGTCATCGAATATCATACTTTTGATTTGGGTTTAAAACAAGTGCATTCCATTCTGATTTGTTGCATTAGCTCACATTAATTGAGGGCAACCTATACGCTGGAGGTCATGACCAGCTGATGGTTGATAAACGAATCATAGAAAATCACTTCTATCCTTTTCTCTTTCTCTGAGTCTTACCAAACCACACAAAAATTCAAAATACACACATTCTTAAACAACATCTTACTGGAAGAAGCTATAGGTGATCACATGATCACGATATAGTGGGCACCTAGCTCGCTGCTCTGTCAAGTCATACTTTAGAGTGAAGCCCCCATAACATTCCTGAAACCTCACCCTTTAGAATTATTTCTTCGTAGGAAGCCTTCCTCACCAAGAAATTATATTTTTCTGTTCATAACAGTCAGTCCATACAAATAGCATAAGTTGAACAAACGTAATAGAATAGGCACTCTAGGAACGTTCTTTCTTAGTGTTCTGCTTGAAATGCGTTTTGAGGTGAGCACTTTTGATCACCATTTTTTCTTTCCTCGCAAACTCCCAATCATAGTTGGTGTATTCTAACTTCGCCCGAGTGTGCTTGGAGCACATCTACATCATTCTCAGACTTCTGGGTTTGATTCAACACCAGATTTTTAAATCAAAACCATATTTTTATTCTCTATTTCAATTTCACAGTAATCGGCTACGGTTACCTTCAACCGGCATCGGTTTAACCCAATTGGTGTCGGTCTGAAGTCTTCTTGGTTACCTATCCAAAAGACACCTATTTCACTTTTTAAGCTATAAAAGTCTCCAATTACCTCCATATTGTCATTACTTCAATCACAATCACCTTACATCTCATCCTATGTAAAAATTGTCACTCTGGGACTATCATTTAATAGATTGTTGGTTTTTCATAGTGATCGGCACCATTAACCTAACCAAAGATCGGTTTACAGAATTGACATCACCACCCCTTTGTACTATTTTATAGCTCACCAAATAACCTAATTCATTCATCATTGATTGTTTTCCTAGATCTGTTGTGGTTAGTGTCATTTAAACGTAATACGGCCTCACCAAATCAGTTCCTACCCATATGGTGTTGACCGTAGATAGGCAAGTGCCCTTGTATTTTACACTATTCAACTACCACTCCTACCTAGCCCTTCACCACCTATCCCTTCATCACCAAGTTTGTATGAATCATGGATCAAAATCCCATTGCTTCAAGCCACTATCTCACCCATGCCTCCACACGAGATGCCTCGGGTCAATTGATCTATGGCATTCTGTATCATTATCTTCATCTCTAATGATCACTTTCTCCTTGGCTCCACCTCTTACCACCGTGACCTCACTTGTTCTATCCCTAGTTGTGTCACAGCTAGGTCCCACGCTAGCTTTGACCACCACATCCGCTACCTCTATAGCACCCACAGTCTCCACCATACCTTCATCCACCACCCCAAACATAGCATCATCCGCACTTGTTGTCTCATATATACCGGTTGAAACACTTTGCCACCTTTGGTGTCGTTAATCTCTACCCCATTTCAAAATGTTGTCCTTTCTATTCCCCAATCTCTACCTCCCATCTCTACCAGGGTCACTATGAGTGTCCCACCCTCACATACCTACTACCAACCACCTCCTATTTCATCAGGTCATTTAGTCTGGATATATACCCTCGATGTTTATCTCTTAACTCCCACCTCCTTATTCAACACCACCATATTCTCGGAATGTCTTATTATTCATATGTTTAAAGACAACCTACTTTCACTCCTGGGGTACCCAATCTTCACAACCTAACAATGAATTTATCAAGTTAATGATGGACAAGATGCAGACATTAGAAGCATCTATTTCTGGCTCCTACAATTCTCTCACCTATGATGAGATTTGTAATGAGCCTATTCACCCATCCATTCCCATTTTCCCATATCCAGTACCTTTCGAGATGCCTAAGTTTAACCACTTTAACAAGAAAGAAGACCCACAACAACATTTGCGATCTTTCAAACATTGTCGTTACTTAATTGCCCATGATGATGCTTTACTTTTGCAAACCTTTCCCATGTCCCTAACTAGTCTAGCATTGGATTGGTATAGTGGATTACCTAGACATTCCATCTTCTTATTCAACCAAATAGCCCAAGCCTTCTCGGATCATTTTTTGATTAACATCGTCAAGAAATTTACCATGACCAATCTTTATTCTACACGTCAATATGACGATGAATCTATCATAGATTTTGTCACTCGTCGGGCGTAGTCTAATTAACCAACTCACTTTCCAATTACTGCAAACTGAACTCATAGATCTCTTCACATGAGCCTATGCTATACATATCTCACCTACCTTACAGTGCAAACCTTCTACACATTCGATAAGGCTTTCACCATGTCACGTAAGCTTGAAATTTGTGGTAGTGAATAAAAGAAAGATACAATTACTGAAATAAGAACTCTTCATTTAAATCACACAATACTCCCTCTTCCTTGAAACCTAAGACAAGTTATTCCAAATCCAAAGGAACTACCAACGTAGTGGTACTTAAGGCTGGCCATGCTCATACATCCAATCATGCTAAACCTTCATCCAATCTGTCACCGGTCAAGCCTTCCAATTTAAATGATAACAAAAGAAATATACCTCAATTGGGAACCATATTCATCTATTTTAGAAAAGATTATTAAAGCTAATGACATCACCCTTCCTCCTATCAAACCACATACTTTTTTTGACCCTCTCACCCCATACCAGTTAGTACAAGGAAAATGACTATTGTAACTATCACCGGTAAATGGTCATAGTGACAAAAATTGTATCACCTTTAAAAACATTATTCAGGGAATGCTCAAGAGTATTGAGTTAGTCCTAGACAACCCTAATGCACCTGCCAATCAATACCTTCATATATTCAATAAACCATTCCCAACCATTCCCCATCTAATGATCAAACTCGTGAGGCCTCACACAATGAAATTAATACATGTGAGGTACATGTGATCTTTAATGACTTACCACTTGATTCCCAAATATCTTCTATCCCCTCCATTGAGAAAGTCCTAGCTGAAATCCTCTACCTACACAGAACCTAATTTATCCATTCCTCTACCCATAGAGGAAAGCCCTTCACCTCCCCGTACACCTATGGAGAAGTCTCTCATTAGCACCAATATCATTTCCCCTTCAACTTCCCTACCCATTGGGCCACCGATTATACCTCCTCCACCCACAGAGGAGTACCCATCGTCTTCTCCACATATTCAAGATCCAATAGATTTATTGTTTCGCTTGATGACCATTCTCCATTAGCTACCCAATATCCTACGAGACCTACTTTCAGCTCTCTTACCTACAAAGGCCAAGGCTAGTGAATTCCTATTTCTCAAACATATTTTACAAGAATCACCACTTGCTCCACATCTACCTCATCTACTACATTTCTGTTCTCATGTTTGGTTGATTTGCACAGACTATGTTGATAGGGCTTCGGTTTGGGGGCATCTCTTACTCCCGGTCTTAACCCAAATGCAATCATCTTCCATTGACACCTCTACCATTTATCCAAAGAATTTTCAATAACCAAAATCACACATGAACATAACTCTCTATAAATCTTCTACTACATCATCCTCATCTATACCTGCCTCTCTACCTACAAGCCAACATGTTCCAACACCATCTCTTATATCTAAACCTACTATTATTCTAGGGTCCACACCCACATCAAACCCCGCACATCCTCCCCGTCAGGATACACTTGACCACATCTTCCTATATACCTATGGAACCAATCCCTCAACTTAAATGAAAGCCCCAACCTTCTAATCCACACACACCGACCTCACCAACTATACCTTTATCATCTTCACTCCCACCATCTATCTTGGGACCTCACCCCTCTACCTTAATAAAATCTACGCTCTCTAGGGGTAAACCTAAAAATCCCTTGACCCCTTTACCACAACCTATAGCTCTACCTAGGAGAACCTTCCATCCTTCATCACCATCTCAGTAACTTCTTTTGCCTCCTATACCACCATTACCTTCTATACCTCCTTCACAACCTATGACATTTTCTTCCACCTCACTTGTACCCCTCTCTTGACTTCAACCAATACCTACCAATGCACCTCGGTTGTCCCCTTGGGTCACTAATCCTCTCCCACCATCTACCTTGCCATCTACATCACGTGCTCCCCATACACCTCTACCTAAGAAAAAACACCAAAAATTGAAAAAAATGTTACTATCCAAAGAGGTGGTTAAACCTACCCCTCTTTTTATTGTTGCACCTACACCAAAGAAAGTACAACCCAAATCCAAGACTGTATCACCTCAACTACCACCACAATTACCCAATCTTCCAACCAAACCTACTTTTACTTTACATTGTGATCCACTAGTGGGAGCATACGCCACCATCTTGGCTAACCTCCTCAAAAGCTCTGCTATCACTCTCCCTCCTCTTAGACCTTACGACCCTCTTAAACCTAAGTTGGAAGGGTTTGATGATACTAAAATTTGCACTTACCATTGTGTGCCAGGACATGATGTTGAGAACTATAAGGGTCTAAATGCTTCCCTCATTCAATTATGTCTTTCTAACCCCAATTTTGATGATGAGGACCTCCTAGATGATGAACCTATTGCACCCTCACCACCTTCTTCACACCTTCCTCCTACACTTATACCACAACCTCCATCTTCACCGCCACGACCTTTCTTTCCATCTCCGAAATTTGAAATTAACATGGTTTGCATCAGAGAACTTGCCACGCCACCACCCAAATTTCATTGTGCCCAACTAGCCTCACAAGGATTTTTCTCCTCTAGTAGGTTTTTTCCTTCATGTCGTTATACCACTTACCCTACACCTTCTCCATTTTCCAACTCCTCAAATTAACATGGTACACGTCACTACACATGCACAGAAGGGCAAAGAAAAGGTAGGTAACCCACCAACCAATCTTATACCCAACATACCATCTCGCACTCCATACCTAAAATAACTATCCGTAGCCCCACATACCCTATTTATAATGGCATCACACATCTTACCATGCTCAAACATCTATATGAATCTCCCTCAAAATGTCCTTATATGACCTCATCCAAACCTCGAGTCATAGCATCAAGCCATCATGGATATCTTTCAATCTATTGAGGTTTTACCTAATGACCCCACACCTGTGGCATCTATTATCACACCTCATCATGTCACATCACTCACCAAATTTCCATCTACCGCATCACCTCCACCTATTCACCAAGTTACTATCCTTATTTTCTCAAATGACGAAATTGTCCCCCACCAAACCAATGACCCAGATCCTACACTTTTCATCTCCATCCATATTGATAATATACACATCTAACGTGTTATGATCGATGGGGGCACTAGCATTAACATCATCTCCTCTCATACATTCAAAAAATGTGCATACCCAACAACCGCATGCATAAACATCCAACATGTTGCATTCATTCAATGACATGCATACATTCATGTGGTCCCCGTACTATTCCCAAATTGTTCTACGTGTTGGAAGGGGAGTTTCAATACAATTTTTACTCGGCAGACCTAGATTCATGTCATGGGTTGTGTTCCTTCTACTTTACACCGATGTGTAAAGTTCGAACATGATGGACGTTCCTATACCATTCCGGTGACCCATCACCTTTTAAAACCTATAACATGCTTTATTGGCCCAATGATGTCCTTGTACTTGTTAAGGCGTTCCACCTCCTACCTATATCTTCTTCACACACGACCCCATCCACCAAGGTCTATTACAACCTCACCTTCACCCAAATATTCTATTCCCACCGCTACAATCACTTCTACCAGGTCACACATCAGCTTCCCAAATAACCGACACCTCCGTTGATCTAACTTCTAACACTTCCTCCATTCTAGCCACCAATATATCAACCACTTATCCCTTGGAAGGTGTTTTTCAACGTCTCACGGGGAGTATCACCCGTACAATGTCAATAGATTACTTACTCCATGAGAGTATGGAAACCTTCACCAACATCCTCATTATGATCACCACATAGGTGAGCATCTCCTTTATGGTCCTCCCCACCTCCATACCCATCTTACCTATGGGGACTTGATATTTACACTTACACACCCAAACAACCATCACAAACCCGACCTTTTTCAGCTTGACCTTCGCTTGTTTACCAACCACCACTTTGCTCACACTTTCCTACACCACTTTGTGCCTGGAAGGGTTTCAGCTTTGGTGTTTATGAACAAGGTCATCACACCATTATTTCATGTACCACATGTAAACACAATAATCGTAGTGGAATCACTTATACCGAAATACCGCCAAAAAGCCCCGTATTGAACTCATTAAAGACATTGACCCCTCTCTACCTTCTTCACCTACCCCACCTTCACCAACAGAGTCGATGGATCCTGAATCTAGCCCTCCTATCCTTTTTTTCATAAATACCATTTCCTTGGGGCCTCTGACCTATCACCGTGATGGCGAGGCTCCTTCCTCTCTTCCTTTCTTATATCCTGACATGATAGGGGACGATACTCCTTTTATTAATGTTGTTCAATGCCAAGATGATGAGTCCATACTCACCTACCTTGGTGCTAAAGACTCTTATATTCACCGATCATTACCTTTTGAGATGTAAACAATGTTGAATGAATCAACTATCGAAGTCAACATCCACACTCAGGATGACCCCCACATTCTCAAGATTAGCCAATCTTTGGATGTTGTTGAACAAGAAGCCCTCACTTCTTTTCTTAAAATTCATAGCCATGATTTCACTTGGTCCTATGCTGACATGCCTGGTATTGATCCCACTATCATGGTCCACAATATTGTAACCATTCCAGCGCCAAACCTATAAAACAAAAGTTAAGGAAAATGCACCCTCGCATTGTTCTTCTTGTTAAATAAGAACTTTAACGCCTTCTCTCGGTTTCCTTCATCTTACCTATTGATTACCCCCAATAGATTTCTAACATCGTCCTTATCACCGAGGTGATAGGGGACTTCATATTTGTACCAATTTCCGTGATCTCAACCTTACCTACCTAAAAGATGATTTTCCTCTACCTGGTATTGACCAGTTGGTTGACCTTACTGCTGGCCATGAGATGCTATCACTTATGGATGGTTTCTTAGGTTATAACCAAATCTTTCTCACCCTAGAGGATCAACACAAAACTACATTTATTACCCCTTGGGGGACCTTATGCTATCGAGTCATGCCTTTTGGCCTTAAAAATGTTGGTGATACATATCAACGTGTTATGACTTACATCTTCCATGATATCATGCATCACATATTAGAATATTACATGGATGATCTCTTGGCCAAATTTAAACATCGCACTGAGCACCTCACTATCCTTAAAACCATCTTTGACCATCTCATTAAATATTGCATCTACCTTTAACCTAAAAATTGCATCTTCACAGTTCTCTTAGAAAATCTCCTAGGATTTATTGTCTCCCTCCGTGGTATAGAAGTTTCCCTGCTAAAATCAAGGCCATCCTCAAAATGCCTCCTCCCACTAACCTTAAATAGCTCCGTAGCCTGCGCAGGTAAATTGCAATCTGCTCATCAATTTATTTCCCAACTCTTTGACTCGTTGTCAACCATTTCATCACCTTCTAAAAAGGAGGTCTCTTTCAAATGGGATGACAACGATCATAAAACTTTTGAGGCCTTAAAACAATACCTTTTCCAACCATCCGTACTTATTCCACCTAAGGACAACCAACCCTTCTACCTATACATCTCTTCTATTGATCACTCTTTAGGGTTGTGCTTGCTCATCGTGACAAACAACATAGGGAGAAGGTAGTTTATTACATAATCCATACCCTTCTACACTACGAAACCCGATACACTCACCCCGAAAACTCTACTTAGCCTTAGTTTTTGTTGCCACCAAACTTCATCATTACCTACTTAACCACAAAACCTATGTTGTGACCAACACTCGACCCCTTACACTTCATGTATACTAAATCGTACCAAAATCAACATGTCACACATTGGCTCATGCTTCTTGCTGACCTAGACCTTGAATTCATCCATCAAAATCTATCAAGGGCCGTGACATTGCTTGACTAGCTCACCGATGCACCTCTTCCCGGGAATCAATCTTCAAATTTTGATTTCCCTAACAAATCCATTACTAACCTCTCTTTGGATGATGACCCTTACCAAATGACCTTATTCTTTGACGGTTCCAAATGTTAGCATGGGGGTGGTACAATAATTATGCTCATTCCTCTTGATGGTGAACCCATGCCTTTATCATTTAAACTCGACTTGAATGCACCAAAAATATCACCAAATAGGAAGTTCTCGTATTGGGTCTCATGATCGCCTATGCCTTAGATGTCATATCCATTAATATCATTGGTGATACTTAATCGGTAGTAAAACAAGTCAATGGTGTTTATCGGTGTCATAATGAAATACTTAAAGAGTACAAATGTTACGTTGGCATCATGTTGACTATCTTTGACCGCTATAAAATTCAAACCATTCCGTGATCCACCAATAAATTCACAGATACCATGGCCTGCCTCGCTTCCCAAATACCCGCTTCACCTAACCACTCAGACATCTTTGTTACCATAAAATGCATACCGAGACCTTCTTATCAATCTTGTTGTGTTAACCTCGCCCGAACTGCCTCACTAAACACATAAGACCTTTGGTATAAGTAGCTTGCGACTACCTTTCCTTTCTACATTACCACCTAATCTCACATATAATGGACAACATGCCTTTCTCAAAATGACCTCTTGTTATTTCATCATGGGTGGCCTTCTCTATAAATGAGGCTTTAATGATATTGTCTTTCGATGCCTCACCAGCTCTAAAATCCCCTATACCATTAAAGAAGGTCACAATGGCATATGCGGAGGTCACTTCGGGCTTTGGCTATGGTTAAATGCATTCTTCACCTAGGCTATTACTTGGTGACCCTCAATCATGATTGTTGTGACTATGTTAAGCATTGTGTAAAATGCCAACAACATGCCTTGTGACACCTTCGGTATCTAGCTTAGCTTCTCCTCACCATATTACCCACAAACCAATGGCCAAGCTGATTCCACCAACAAAACCCTAAACAAAATTCTTATGAAAGTGGTTAATGATACTGGGAAGGATTGGCATACAAACATTCCTTTCATCCTCTGGGCATACCATACTAGTATTCACACCTCCACTGCTACCACTCCATTTTCTCTGCTCTACGGTACCGAGGCTGTTTTACCTCTCAAAGTCTAGATCCCATCTCTCCATATCTCCCTTCAAGATATGCTTATTGATGATGAATTTTGCCAAGATTGTTTAGCACAACTTGAGTTATTAGATGAACACCGTCTTCATGCTCTCGACCATCTCCAATTCTACCAAAAATGCATCAAGCGTGCCTATGAAAAACATGTCCATGAGCACACCTTTAAGGTCAGTGATCTCATCCTCAAGGAAAATCAACATGTAACCAAAGTAGAAAAAAGCAAATGGGGTAATTTTTCTCCTAATTGGCTTGGACCATATATCATGACCCATGACTATGGATCAGGTGCTTATTGCTTGTCTTCACTTGATGGTAAGCCCTAACCTGATCCCCTCAGTGCCTTGCATCTTTGACTATTCTACTGGTGACCTCTAGTCCTACATCACTATTTATCTAGTTTATGCTTGTCCCTTGAGCATCATTTTCCTTTCTCCTTTCCACACCTTCCCTTCAACGAGTAAACAAGAATCATGTGATTACCCATCACCCTTTTTCCTTATCTTAAATATGTGCACCACGGCTCTACACATGGCATGATTCTCATGGATTCTTTTCATCTTATTTTAGATGAGATCCCATGGTTGTTCAACCTTGCCTTCCATAGAAGAACCAAATGCTTCGTTATAGTCTAGTCCATGACTTAAAAAGCTGAAAAATTATTTCCAAAAATAAGGGATTAACTCCTTGAGTCAAACTTCCAATATAACGTATGAATCCCTCAAAAGGACATCTTCCACCTTCATTGTCTCTATAAGTAGACTGCTCCCTCAAAGGACAACTATAAAATCTTACAATTCTCTACATAGTCTATCTAAAAAGATGACTATTTTCTCAAAAATCAAAATTCAGAAGCTTCCCACATCGATCACCTTTGCGAAGACCTCAAGGAGACATATATTCATCTTGTATAGACTTCCCACATCAATCAATTTATCCAAAACAAAGGTAAAAATTTTCTTCATGGACTTGTCTATTGTGATCTTGGATTCCTTGCCCAAGGCATTTAGCTCCATAACATATTACTTGATTACCTTCACCTCCTTACCCATTGTCTTTTCACCTCATACTACCTTAAGCAATCTATTGAACCTAAAAAGTTTGGTGATTCTGTGACTATTATTCACCTTTAGAGTCATCAATCATGCAAAGTTTTTAGGTTATTATGTTTACTAGCCTCTCTATAGATGTGTTTCACATGTTTTGATCCTTGCCAATCGGGTGGCTTACTTACCCCCTCTTATCTTTTTTCTTCTTCATTACCTTTTGATCTTCCTATATAGGACTAGAACCTCGACACCTGCCTTTTGGGATTTTCTTCTTCCACCTCAATCAACATAAAATCACCTATACCTATCTACATATCCTCCACCCAACCTAATTGACCTTGACCTAATCATACCTATGATCTCGAATCAACCCTACCTCTCAACCTCACTACCTATTCTTCTATCTTCTCCTATTCTTCCCTAGCTTATGGGAGATATACATCGGTCTGAGGACCCTTTTTCACTAGGACTATGTAGGTAGCACTTCTAGGGCATGGGGCCCTAGAAGGTTAGCTTGGCCACTCTTTACCCTAACCATTCCCCCTTTTTTACCTGATTTCCTGTTCATATCAAAAACCTTGACATCTATACCATATACCACATGACTTTTACCACTTATATTATTTCACATTTTCATACATAACCAACATTTTCCACATTTTACACCATCTCATGCATTTATATTACCATTTGTTATCAAAATACCGAAATGAACATCCATGCCTAAACCAACCTAACTCCACCATGCCTAAACCAACCTAAATCCACCATGCCTATAACTTTGACTCAACCATGCCTAACCAACATGACTCAATCCATGCCTAGCCAAACCTAACTCAACCATGCCTAACCAACCTAACTCCATCCATTCCTAAACCGACTGACTCCATCATGCCTAACTCACCTAATTTATATCCATACAAAGTAACAAATCCAAATCTCATCAACACATTAACATGTCACCAAATACCATGAATCTCATCATATAAATCAATAACTGTGTATCTCAAAATACATGCCCATCTCATCATGGCCATCATCTCAAAATGTCGGCACACAAAGCTGATATACGATACAAAATTTTCTCGGCATGCGAGTCAGTCTCATATATACAAAAATGATGAATGCATCAATAAAAAATCTTCAACACACAAAGCCGTGCTCAAGTACACCTAAATAATAATAACAAAATCTCTTCGGTACATAGCCGGTCTCATGTATAATACATACAAAATGACTTGACACGTGTCGATCCACAAAAGATCAATCATCTCCCCATCTCGATGTTAGGGAATGCTTTTTGTGCTTGTGTCTCTCTTGACCCCTCTCGCGCACCTGTCTGGGGTCCAACACCTACCTCACCTCCTAATGATGGTCCCTCACCTGGGGCTAGCCTCTGGACACTAGTGGCCTCACCACGACCCTATCCCTAGGCTCGTCAGACCCCTGTACTCTCCACACTATGAATGTGGGATCTAATCTTCACCGGAGGCCTATTGTGTTCTCAGTACTAGGCATATGAGGGCACATCTAGCCCAAAAGCTAACAAATGATCCTGGTAATACCGTGCCTCTCTAGGGAATCTCTAAACCTGGCCATGGGCACTATCTGTGGAGGTGCCATGGGTCTCGCTACTGCATGGGTACCTGTACATTGGGACCCTATCCCTAAAATTACACTGAGCCCTATTTTGGTACTAGAGCTTGAGTTTTCCTAGAATCTGTGTCATGCCTCGTATCTCGGGTCTCGTAGGGTAGTAATCTGTGTTGTGCTTACTTGTTAGTTGGCCATGCAGGACCCATAACTCCGTCCCTGTCATTTATGACCAACTAGCCTTGTAAAGCATTCACCTACACCTCTAGAGTGATTATCTCCCCTCTATCTCAACTTACCTCCTCTCCATATCCATCTCCCCTACCTTTGCCTATGTAGGTACCTGTCCCTACCCCGCCTAAGCCTACAACGTCATTATCTAGGATTGTAATATGGCAACCTATGCCTCTATACCTGTTAGTTGCCCCCGCGCATCATCCTAAGCTACATCACCAAAGTTTCCACCTACTCCCGTAGGGCATCCTCTCAGACTTGTGATGGTGGCTAAGTCTAGCTTCCCTAGCCTCGGTGGTATGGCTCTCAGCTGTGTCACCTACCACTACCTATACCCATCTGCACCCCTAGCATCATCAATCTAAGTATCTACACAATGCTCCTCCTATCCAGTCGGCACTATGGGTCGTGGTGGTGATATAGGTCTCTCCACATCATCTCTCCTATCTTTGCAAGAATAGAGGCGGTACACCTTGTGCTAATCAAAACCGGCATCTAACCCGCTCTACGAGTATCCACTCATGCTCTCCCACTCTCCTCCCTTCTATCCATAGATGTATTTGTAGCCCAGCTAGCTCTATGGCCATCTATCTGTATGAAGGGAAGCCCACATATGGCCTCCAAATGACATCCACCTCGGACAAACCCTCCAACAACCTCCTGTAGTGTGCTACATCATGGGTATCTCTAGCTCCTCGGGCCTATCCCATGGGCGGTACCCACCACCTGTACCCCACTCTCAAAACTCATAGTGGGAATGCGTCTACTGGGCATCCCCTCTGTCGAACACAAACAATGTGCTCATAAGCCTAGTAATTTAGTAATATAACGCAACAAATGTTGAATCTTCGTAGTCACCCATAGGCCCATAGCTCTCTATACACCTATGTCGCAATGCAGTGTGCCCATGCAAACCATGTCTCATCTGTATTATCATGTCACGTAGGACTCCCATCACCGACCTCGGGAATCTCCCACCGTCTACATCTGGTAGTGTGAAGCAAAGACACCGCTCCATCACGAGTACCACTAACCTCATCTCCTCTAAATGAGCTCTATACATTGCTCCATAGCTCATGCTAGCACTATGAAACATCGGTCTACCACACCCTCACCAAAACCGGGTGCCGTGGCTCTCGGACACCTCCAAAGAGATAGAATACACCTAGGCCCCTAATATGGACAAATCGTAGGATCCTGTAGACATCCTCTAGGGTGATTGTCATCTCACCCATTGGAAAATGGAAGGTGTTGGTTGTCGAGTCCCATCTATCAATGAGGGAAACCATAAGACTAGCCTCTGGACCACATGTTGGTAGCGCCTCACCCATATCAATCCCACTTTGCCACATGCTATCACTCTACTGCTTGCGCCACCCGTACTATCAATAACAAGGGCGGAACCCACACCCTCATCTGTAACTCATCTCGGGCCTGCATCCCACAAATGCACTAAATTAGTATACCTTTCCCAACTTACCTATTTCACCCCACATCATGACCTAATCTCTTTCCCCACCCCCATCCCATTGGCCTTGTCACTAATCCAACCTACCCAAACCCATCTACCCTACACTATCTACCCTAACCCTAACCCAAACCTACCCAAACCCATCCACCTGAAACTATCTACCCTACCCCTCACCCAAGCCACCCTCACCCCTTCTTATCTATCCTAATCCTCACCCTCACCCCAACCTACCCAAACCCATCCACATGACCCTATTTACCCTAACCCTAACATAAACCTACCCAAACCCATCCACCCAAAACTATCTACCCTACCCCTCACCTAAGCCACCCTATCCCCTTCCCCGTGTCCCCTTAACCCTTTTCCTTCAAGGTATAACCACCCATGGTTCTCCCTTAACCAACCATGATTTCCCCGACTAACCACGGTCCCCACTTGACTTCTTGCACTAGTCACCGTTCTTGTGACTAGTACCGGTCATCGTCCATTGATGTTGGCCACAAGTCGACCGACGTCGCCGCTATCATTCCGCCCACCCCAACTTCCCAACCCTACTTTTTCCCTTCCTAGTCATTCTACCCACCCAAATCTCTCCTTCCACCCCTAATTGCTCCTACATTACCCTTTTTCCCTACCCCCTACCCTTCCCCATTCCCATTGCTCTCTATTTTTCCCATGTTGAAATTCTTCCCCCAACCCCCATTTTTTCATATTTCCTCTATTCTACACAATTTAACCAAACAAATCAATTACAAAGGTTCAAATCCTACCTGATCCCACTACCGCCATCGTGGTGGAACCTCCAGCCTCCATGCCACTCCTCTCGATCCCTCTCGGCCTCTGCCATCCTCAAATGACCTCCAACTCTCCACCAATCACCTCGCTCGATCCAATCTCGTGGCCCCACCTCTCACCCAATCAATCTCACCTATGTGGCTCGCCAACCAATCTCTCTGTCATACTCTTTTGACCTCTTCCTCTTTTCTCTCTTTTTGTCCTTTTCTTCTTCTTAACAATGCACAAATGAATTTTAAAACGTGGGTTTTCCACTTTTTATACCCTACCCAACTCAACCGACATTGGTTAACCCTTGACTGATGTTGGTCTTCTGCCCTAGCCAACTACCATCGGTTCTTCCCCACCATCCTTGGTTCATCTTGACCACTGTTGGTTACCCTACCTACTCATTTCCCTCACATTGACCTCATTTTCCTTACCTCCTTTTTCTTTTGCCTCCCCTACCCCTACCTGGACCACTTTACCTTCTTCTCTGGCCCTCCACCTTCTTTAACCTCACCTTGTTAACCAATTGGCATCTCCTTATTTCA
Source organism: Taxus wallichiana var. yunnanensis (assembly GCA_018340775.1). Taxonomy (NCBI): domain Eukaryota; kingdom Viridiplantae; phylum Streptophyta; class Pinopsida; order Cupressales; family Taxaceae; genus Taxus; species Taxus wallichiana. The sequence goes on along the minus strand of CM031235.1, from coordinate 68,229,446 downwards.
CCCCTACCTTTGCCTTACCTGTGTTGTGACCTATCTACCTGGACCTCGAATACTGTTTGTGACCTTTGAACCAATGTGCTCATTATACCTTGCGCAGACACTATACCTATGTTGATTAACCTAATTACCTTACCTAGCCTATTGCCATGATGTTTATCCTAACCCTACCTTTGGTGTACCGGAACATACCTAAACATTCTTGCCCCTAACCTACGTTGTGTTTCCTAACCATATCCTATACCTTGGATACCGAAATCACTTCAACCTTGTTTGGATAAACCTATCAACCTTAGACGATGTAGAGTTTACAAGCTCTTCAACCTGGTATCGTGTCACAGTTTATACATGTGTGTGTGTTCAACTACCACTACCTTTGACCTTGGCCCATTTACCCATTTACCTATATGCCCGATTTTCCCTTTACTCCTTTCCTCATTTTTCACTATTCTTCTTCACATCTACTTTTATCAAACCACTCACCGATGTGCTTTGCCAACTCATCGGGCCTAGTTTGAGGGGATCACACTCATTCCCACATGGGGCAACCACACTCTATTCTTGTTCACATCACTTACCAATACAAGCTACAAAACAAGAAGGGGCAAAATGTAGACACCAAAATCATGTCGTAATCACCTTGGTCCCCTACCGCAACCCTATAATCATTTCCTCATCCTCAACACTTTAACACCTACCTCCTGCACCCCACACATTTTAATTTAATTACTTTAATTAAATTAATGCCATTTATCTCCATACATATTAATTTAATTATTTTAATTAAGTTAATGACCTTTTACCCACACACATATTAATTTAATTATTTACATTAAATTAATTCACCACCCTCACACACCTATTTAATATAATTTCTTTTATTAAATGCACCTTACCTAACCACCCCCATCATTTGACCCATTAACCTAAACCCTAAACCAATGGCCTAAATAAAACCTAACATTACACCCATCCCCTCACCTCACATTTAAAAGCCTCCTAAGGTCAGTCTTCATCCCGAGAAAGGAAGATACCCTTATCAAATGGCGAACAACTTCCTAGGAAAATTTTGAACAACCCAAGACATCTCACCCAAACCAATGTCGGTTAACCCTAAACCGATGCCGGTTCACTCTAAATCAACACCGGTTATACTGAATAGACCAAATGGCCTATTTAGACCCATTTATAGCTTTGTAATACGGGTTGGTTTTTGGGAGAAAAATTTTGATCTCGACTTTGATCTTTTTAGATGCGATAGCGAGAATGAAGATGGATTTAGGATCAACTAAGGAAACCAAATACACTTGCACACAATAATGAGACTTTCTTCCCAAAGATTCTCCATCACAACAACTTCTTCATTATTCTTTAGACCTATACCTCACAAAATAGTAAGTATCCTCCTTCCATCTATTTCATTTTTTTCTCATTAGCTGTAGTCTTTAAGGTGAAGGAACCTAGTCTTTTAGCCTCTGTCTATTCCCTTTATACAATTACAACCACCTTCCATACCCAATCATCTTAATACTTGGGCCAAATTGCCCATTTTGACCTCCTCAGTAATCTCAGACCTTTGCAACATATCTACATCTCCTCTGTGATCAATTCTCATCTGTTATCCACTCCACTTTCACCCCAAAATGCAAAAACCCATACTTGTGTGATTCTACTAGCCCTTCGACTTAACCATAATCGATTCTCTCTAACCGTCACACGTTACAGTCAAACCGTCATCGGTTATAGTAAAAATGTGGTCGGTCTCGTGTCACATGTTTCTACCGAATAACAACTTGTTTCTGACATATACCTACTGAACACCTATTTGACCTTTAGATCTGTACCTAACCTAGCCCGTTAGCTCAGATTCACCTATAACCAACCTATTTGACCTCTGGATCTCCTTCTAGCCTATCTGTTAGATTAGATCTAATGTATTACATTTTGTATGAGATGCCTAAATCATATTAAACTACAAAAGTAGGACAATATTTTCTTTATTTCATAATTGAATTGTTTTAAAGTGGATTGATAGCCATCTAGGAAGTATCGTACTTCTAGGATCTAGCATATACTAGGCGGTCGCATATATCATTTAACTCTCTTTGGTGGTCTTATTTTGATTCTTATGCAAGTAGTTCCTCCTAGCAAAAGGAAGAGCTCACGATCACTTTGATTCAGGATTCAAATATGTGCACATACAACCTTCAACCATCTCAAACTAGTTATTTCCTCTTACCACCTTTACCTTATCTCTGCTTTCATCAAGTACTTCTTAGAAAACTAAGAAATCAGGTGAAACAAGGGAATCATGTAACACTCTTAGTTCATGTGCTTGAGGATGTCTATTTGTAGACCCCATGGGTTATTTCCATCTATCATCTCCACTTTGATCACCTCTAGGATGATTGACAAATATATCATGGTTTTGTGCTTTTGCCGACATTGTGAAGTCTGTCCAATTCACTTCTCTACCGGCTAACTTGTATGATATTTCTTTGATAGCCCCTACCAAAGTTTTCACAACCTCCTCCAAATCAGCATCCTTGTTAGCTTGAGGTTTTTTAGGGTTTATCAACTTTACACCATATCTCTTGAGAGGTTTCCCAATGGCCTTAATGTTATTTTCAATCTGTAGTGCCATGGTAAAGGCCTTCCTTAAATTGGTAGGGTTCTTGTCTCTTAGGTAATAGGCTACTTTCTTGTCAAATGCATCTGCATATTTGATTAAATAAGACTTATCACAGGGACTCAAATTAACAGGAAGCCTCCTCAATGTCTTGTTAAATCTTGTATTAAAGTCATGCACTGATTCATTTGGGTTCTTCTTGAAATTTTCAAATTCAGACAATAGAAACCTAGGATCAGTTGTGTCACCATATTGGAATATAAATGCATTCTACAGTCCATGAATCAATAGAATTATTTGTCAAGGCCTTATACCGATCCTAGCATCCTCTTCTAAGGTGTGGACAAACAATTTAATGTAAACATCCTCAAATCCAATTTTAAAATCTTGCATCATATTAATAAAGAGTTTCAAATGTTGATCACCTATTATGGCATTATTCCCTTAGAACTTTGGCAATCTACTTCTAACATCCTGAGGCACAGACATTAGGATAACCATCCATTCCCCTAAAATTTATTGGGCCAAAGGTATTGACCACAAATGGAGGCCTAGGTGGAGGCTGAGCCATGTTGTCTGGTGGGGGTGATCTTGGGGTGACACAAGATGATGAGGAGTGTGAGGTCTTTAGGGCTCAAGAATGTGGTTCACAAGATTGGTATTCTCTAGGTGTTTATTTTATTGGAAAGTTTTACTAGAATTGAAACACATAGGTGTAAATTGAAAAAGGAACTCACCAAGTATAGCAGAAGGACCTTCACTAGTTGAAGTAAACAAGTTTATGAGAAGATTGCTTGAATTAGAATCACTGGAAGAAGAGTGATAATCCTCTATTAAAGGCTGATCTCTCTCACCAATGGATATTCCTTTGCTTGATGTTTGACCTTCAACAACCTTCCAAACTTTTCTCTCCTCTAAAACTGTCTTTCCAAATTCTTGAAATAGCTTTCTACTTGGGTCTCTACCAAAGAGATATCTTCTTCCTTCCAGGTTTATAGAGATTAACAACACCAAAAAAACAAATGACAAAAAGCTAAGACACTGGTATTTATCAAGATCAAAACAACATGGAGTTGCCACTAATAACTTTCACCCTAGTTGTGTAAACACACTAAAATACTCACAAATACCTATCGCACTAAAAATCTTGCCAAAATTTATAGATCGACCTTCCTTTTCTTGAATCAATCAACCACAAATGGAAATGAAGTGTAACTCCAAACTTCCCGGCGTTGTAGGGAAAAAATGCTAACAGAGGAAAAAATGATGCACAACTATAGTTGATTTGACATTCAAATTTTAATCAGCCCTCCACATGGAGAAAAACCATTAGAGACAGGCTTTGAGGCACCCTTTTTCTTTTAAATTTTTTGGGAAAATTTGGAAAAACTTGATTTTTTCCCCACACCTCTGTCTCATGAAAATAGGACTAACACGTGTCCCAAAGTGGGCCCCATTGGAATCGTGGACCGATTCTACACATTCCCACCTTTTTTTGGAAAAAAGGAAATTTTTCCAAATTATCTCCGCAGGCCTACACCTCTGATTCTATCGAAGACATGTGTTGGTTGCTGATATGTTGTGGGCTTGTGCTTCTCCTTTTAATTTTATGCCTTTATGCCAAAAATGGAAAAATCTCAATTTTTCCTTGAGGCCCGAAGTTCCACCTCTGACCCTGCATGTCCCTTTGTGATTTGTTGCGGGGTTTCGTCTCATTCCTGCATTTTCATATCTTTTGCTAAAAAAACAAAAAATCTCTAAGTCTTCCACCAATCCGCATCCCCATCCTGCTCAATCCTATCATGTGTCCACATGTGATTCACTGTGGAGTTCCAGATTGTTTTGTGACTTTAATATTTTAACAAAATAAAGTCAAAAAACTTCAAAAGACCTCGACCACCCGCAATCCTGTTCCTAGCTCTAAATCCACCACGTGTTCCATTCTGATTCGTTGCGGGCCCTAGGAATTTTCTTTACACTTTAACTCTTTTTCCAAAATGCCTTAAGGCACAAAAGACCCACTGCTTCCCATCCAATCAAAAGAGGACACATTAGCAACATTAGAACCAATTAGAGTAAAGTAGAGCCATGGGACCAAATTCACCCTTTTGCCAAAAAAGTAAAAAGTGATAAGTTAAAACAATTTTCCATTGTCCCTCGGCCAATTAGAACAAGCCACATTGCCGATGAATGTTGAAGAAGAAATTGATGAGTAAATGAATTCAATTTTTCACTAAGGATGACAAATTTCTTGAAATTGAACCAACTGAAACATGTTTTCAAAGCATTTTTTATCATGGAATTGGATTTTCAATGTTATAAAAGTGCAAATTGATCAATTTTAAACTTCCACGATCGGAAAAAGGAAAATGACAGAGCCCACAGATTTTGGAAAAATTAGGGCACACATGCAAATTTCTTTCAAATTGGGGCAAAACAACAAGTTTGTGAGCATTTCAAGGCATTCGACTAGAGGGAAAAGTTGCAGACCATGTAGAATGAAGGAAAAATTTAGGGAAAAATGGTGCAAGTTCATAAATGGCACCAACATGTCTAACATGGGACAATGGTGCTTCTAATTCTTTCTCAACTTTCTTATTTGTACTAAAGGATGCTTGATAATTCTTGTTGAGATATTTTTGGGAGAAATATACCCTTTGAGTCTCTTGGTCTACTCATAAATTTTATGATAATGTAGGGAAGATTTTTCAATTACTAGATGTATGATTATTGCTCTTGTTGACACCTAATTAGATAATTCTAACTAGTGGGTCCCCGAAATGGTGCCAAAAATGATGGGTGTTGTTATTCCCTTCATTTAATCAACTCTTGGTTGATGTCATATTCAAACTAGGGGTGTGTCTGAAGCTATATGCAACAAGAAGAATCTTAGTGATCTAGTAATTGATTATAGGTATTTATTATTTTTATTTTCTAGGGGTTTTAAAGTGTCTTTAAGATTTCCTGGCCAAATCCTTATTAAAGCTAAACTCTAAGAAACTTGCTGAAATAAACACTCATTTTTGAAATAAATAAATCTTCCAAAATTGAACGTGCTACTAGAAATAAACAAACTCTTGCAGAATGAAACAAATTGCTAGAAATAAACACACTTTTGCATAATGAAACAAATTGCTTTGGAAATAAATGTACATTGTAGAATTAAACACACTTCTTCGAAATAAACACATGTTTGAAAATGTTGTTGAAAATGCTTGCAAATAAATAAGAAATTAATTTACAACACCTGCAAGGATGAATACATAACAAATTTCAATTGAAGAATCAAAAGTACTTACAGAATTAATACATAACAGATTTACATGAATTTCTTTAAAATAAAAATACAAATAAAATAAAGTATCATGTTTCTTGTAGGAGTGGATAAAGTATGATTCTCTCAAAATGAAATGGATATCTTATTACTTACATGTTATGTCATACAAAACTTCACTATATATCGATATCACATATATCATATCTATTTAATCTATCTACATGTCTTTATATATTTCATCATCCGAAGATGCATTTACAACCATAAGTTCTCAATAGTTGTCCATCCATCTATAGGTTCTAGTGAAACAAAATAGTGCTCAAAGTAGATGTGAAATTTAGAAACCTTGTTGGACATACAACTGTTTGGTCCTACATAAGTATTTCTGGAGTATGAAGAATCAACAATTTGTTGATTTGTTCCTAATTGGAGGGCCCATTAATTTCTCTATCACTAGATTTTGTCAAAATAAATAGATTCCCATTTGGAGAAGTTATGGAACCAAATTGAAACATTCTGGAACTAACTACAAAAGTTCCAAAGCTAAGTGCATGAGTTCGGAACTAAGTGTTGGAGTTCCATAACTAAGTTTGAAGGTTCTAGAACTAAGTGATAGAGTTCCTTAGCTGAGTGATGGAGTTCCAGAACTAATCCTGAAGGTTCCGAGCTAAGCCGCATTGAATCCAATGTTCTCAAAAAGGTGTTGGTTGCTTCATACCTTTGTTATCTGACCAAATGTGACCTGTTTTATTCCAAAACTGAATTTCCACACACTTTATTAGGAATTAAAAATTCTTTATATGTTAGAACTAAATCAAACAAAAGATAGACAATTACATCATAACTTATACTATATCAAACAAAAGCCACAAAATACAACTCAAACGTGATTAAAAAGAGAGTAAAATAAGATCGGTTATTACACATTGATGAGGCATATTTTGGCCTTACTAAGCTACCACCATGTGTTTCTTCCCGATCTAAGCTCAGAATCGACTTTGTTCTAGTTTCAATGACTGATTTGTTCACTACCTACATCAAGCCAAACTATTCGCTCTCCCCTAGTGACCTCTTGCCATGGTTCAAATGTCAACAAAATGATTCCATCTTGCTTGCTCCAAATGACCCTCCAACTAAAATTGATGCTTAGCTCGCCCCTTACCAATCTCAACGCTCTTATACAACTCATTTGGCCTAAACCATTTCCTTTTTATCATTGTATTGAGTGGAACACCGAGTCACTTAGCATAATATGTCATTCATTAATCTCAATTAACTATACCTAGCTCGTGTTAGGAAAACTCCTCAATGTACCATGAGCTCTCCGAGCTACTCAATGAGTAGCTCGGTGAGCTATTTTTTCTCAAGTCTACTCTTTGCTTCTCAACTCATTTCCGTCCACTTTTAAATTTCATTCTAACACCTGGGCCTTATGGAGATGTGTTAAGACCCTTGAAAATTTTATACACTAATTTTGGGATTTTTCCTAAATTAGATGAATGTGAGCCCCTTAATGGAAATTTCTTGTTCTAAATGAACCATGAGTTTTCAAAACAAAATAATTCTTCAATCCTAGGGTCCAATAGGCCCTCATTATCTAATTTCACCAAGTGTGAAAAATTGGATAAAATTTTTTGCGACCTCTCGAGGATGATCGCATGCTAATCACGATTCTAGTAGCCTTACGTCATCCATTCGACACGAGTCTATATTGGCATCCTAAAACTGATATCATCTGTTGCGATGGATTTTGAAATCACCTTGAGCATTGTTGATCTTTGATCTCCCTATAATGCTAGGCATGAGGTATACTGAATCTATTGAGTCCTTTTCATCTATGGCATACTATGTAATTTTGATTGAAGAAACATTATGAAACTCTTATGTAAATTGTGAACCTTAATTGTCCTTGAAAAACTTCCAATGATTAAATAATTTATAGAACAACACAAAAACACAAGGAAAGAAAAAGAACAACAAAACACAATAATGTGCATAAACACTTGGAGGAAAACACCTAACTAAACTATACAGGGGGTAGAACGTATCTCAAAAATAGACTTTGAGATGTATCCTGCACACATAAATGGGCAATTATTCTCCATTGAGTCTAGATAGAAGAAATGAATTAGCCTCTTTACAACTCGTGATGATGTAGGGCCTACTCCAGAGAGTTAAAATCGGCATGTTTTCCTAGTTTGGCTCTATCTTCATCCCATTTGAGAACTAAATATCCCTCTTGAAAATGCCTATCGTACACCTTCTTATCAAAATATTTCTTAACCTAAGCCTAATGTTTCTCCAAAGTCTTCATGGCCTTTTTCTGTACTTATTCTAACTCCATGAGCTCAAAGAAACTTGATCGGAGGATTACTCTCCATAACTTCAAGTTGATGAGATAAATCCAAAGAAGGTAACTCTAAGGAGAGTGGAAGTTTTGCTTCCCTTCCATATACAAGCATGAAAGGAGAATTCTTGATGGCCCTTTTAGGTGTGATTTGATCTACCCATAAGGAAGTCTTAAGATGTGTATGCCAAGTCCTCCTATTAGTCTCCATTATGCGCTTGATAATCCTTGTGAGGTTTTTGTTTCTAGACTCATCCAATCCGTTTCCTTGTGGATAGTAATTGGATGAAGTCTTGAGGTAGACCCCATTTTTAACAGCCCATTCACTTAGCTTTAGACCAAGAAAAGCCATCACATTGTCTGAAATAATTGTAAATGGAACACCAAATCTTGTCATTATACCCTCCAAGAAATCAAGAACTTCCTTCTCATTGCTCTCCTTCAATGCTACTACTTCGTCATTCGATTAAAATAGTCTGTTGTAGTAAGGATCCATTTATGTCCATCAATGGATGAAGGATTAATCATTCCAATGAAATCTGAACCCCATTGAACAAAGGGTTGTTTGAATTGATTTAGATGTAGTGGGAGAGCTGCTAATTTTTGATTACCTATGAAAAAGGCACATTACTTGCATTTACTTACCTAGAGATGGGAATCTTTGTAAAAATCCAGCCAATAATAATCGGCTCGCATGATCTTGGTAGAATTTATTTTGTAGAATAATGTCCTCTAGATAGGCCATTATGAAACTCTTATAGTATCTTACTTACCTATTCCGGTCCCACGCATCGAAGGAGAACACCATTCAAATCCTTTTGAAAGAGAATATTATCTACCAGAACATATGGAATATACTGAAGATGGAAAGTACATCTTTGATTTTTATCCATGTTCATAGGATATACTCCTGAGAAAATGAAATTCTTCATTTTGGATAACCATTCAACTTGATCATCACCCTCATCAATGTTTAGGAGTGTCACGTCCTCATCACCTTTTGATTCCAAGTCTATAGCAATTTGTTGACACAAACCTTTACCTCTAACAAGTTTTGTAACTTTGATATGCACATCATACTCCATCACCTTTGTGATCCATCCAACATGCTTTTCATTCATTTATTTGTTCACCAAAAAGTCCTTGACAGCTGGATGAGACATCGTTAGATGAATTTTGTTGTTGGACAACATGTCCTTAAATTTATACAAAGCTCGAATAACCACAAATATTTTTTTAAACGAATGAATATTTGAGATCATAGTCTTTAAAGTATTGACTAAAGAAAGCAATTGGTTACTCCATCGTATCATTATTTCACTAGGTGAGGATACTTGAAATTATCTCTTGACCTACAAAAACATAAAGGATAAATTCTTTATCAAACCTAGGGTTCAAGACATGGAAGCTTCGAAATGGTCATTTTTATGGCTTCAAAGCTCTTCCTTCCTTCCCTTTTCCATGAGAATGGCATATTTTTATTTGGCATGGTTTTTAGTTTTTATCCAATGTCACAAATTGAGGAACTAATCTCCGTGGAAAATTTATGGTTCCAAGAAAACTTTGGAGACCCTTCTTGTGACTTGAGAGAGATAAGGACATAATCGAATGGATCTTGGCTGGATCAATAGAAATTTCTTCCATTTGAGACAACATGCCCCAAAAATTTCCCTCGTGTACTACAAAAATACATTTCTTGGGATTAAGTGAAACCCCAAATTCCCTACACCTTCATAAAACCTTCCTTAGATGCATGATTTGGTCTTCTATATACTTAGAATATACAGGTTATATCATGAAGTTAAACCAAGATGATATTATTTATTAGTCCCTTAAATTTGATATCCATGGCTCTTTGGAAAGTAGCCTTAGAATTGGAAAATTTGAATGGCATTTTGTTGTAAGCATACGTGCCCCACTTAGTAGTGAAAGCCATTTTTAATTGATCAGATTCTTGGACTAGAATTTGATTGCAACCCAAATATCCATCGAGTAAAGAAAATATTTGAGCTCCTATTAATGTTTACGAATTTGTTCCATTGATGGAAGGGGATAATGATATTTCAATGAGGCATGATTCAAGTCCCTGAAATCTAAGCACAACCGAATATCTTCATTCTTCTTCCTTACAAGAACCATATTGGATACCTAAGAGGAATGCTTGATGGAAAAAATTATATAGGACTCGATAACTTTGGTTAGATCCTTTCTCATTAGTGGATCAATTTTAGGATTAATTGGCCTCTATTTCTGATGGACTGGCTTGGCATTAGGATCCAGTTCGATGGTATGTTTTCTATACCTTAATCAAAACCATGCAGGTATTTGTATCCCCATAAAAAAAATTTGTGATACTCTTGATAGATTTTGATGAAAGATTCTTTCTCTTCAGAAGTGCATACTTTTCCGATCTTTAGAAACTTTTCATTTACTACCTCGACCTCCTCAAAATCTTATTCTTTAAACACCATGTTAGAGCTTTATATTTTGGCTTAATCATCTAAATTGAAAATGGATTCCGAGTAACCAAACCTTTTTGTAGCTTTCTTCTTTTCAAATTTATGATTTGATCACCATATGATTCTTTCAAATTATCTTGAGTTTTTGTAGTAAACTCCACCTCTTCTTATAGTAAAAGAACAATTTGTTTGTCACTATCAAACATTTTTCAGCTACTCACATTATTAGGAACTACGGTTGCACCACCATTTTGATATATTTCTGCTCTTCTTTCATGATATCAACAAGTATGTCATATTGCGAGCCAATTGTGGCAATCCTATCAACATGTTGATTTTGATTTCTAGGAATTGCATGGAACCCAAAAGCTTTAAAATATTCAATCAAATTCCAAACTTTGTTCTTGTATGATCTTAAAATATAATTTTTGGATGCACAATGTGCAGCCACTTGATGAAAAACTAACTCACTATCTCTAAAAATAGTCAGGGCTTTGATTCCCTTGTTTTGGGCTAGCTGAATTCCTTACACAAGGGCCTCATATTCAACAACATTTTTAGTGCAACTGAATTGCAACCGGAAAGATGAGAAGTACTTATCTCCTCTAGATAAATTAACATAACACCAGCACCATATCCATTCTTACTTCTTGAGCCATAGAAGAACAATTGTTGCAGTCCTTCAAAATTACTTGGTGTTTTGACAAGTTGTGGTATGATCGTATCTTCTTCATGAATGCAATATGTACCCAATCCCATCTCTTCCAACAGCAGTAAAAAAATTCTTCCTCTTCCAACACATCATCATAGGAATTATACTTATGATCTCCAATTGATTTTTCCCACATAGTTTCGGGACTTCTTCAACAAGAGTGGTCAATTCATGATTGACATCTTCTTCTTCTGGATCTCTGATGGTGTAATTCCCATTTATAGGACTAGAAGTGTAGAGTTTTACATGATTATGGAAGATTAGTTACACCCTTATAGTCACTTTTGTTCTGTATTGAGTCTTGAGAATCATATGTGACCAATCAGCGATAGATAACCACCCATTTGGTAATGAAATCTCAAGATAGGCGGATGGAAAAGAGAGGAGGGAGATAAATGTTTGATATGTCTTGGGTGAACGAAAACTCAGACATGCATGGATGGTAAGTTAAATTCTTTTGATAACTCCAACAATTCTAACAGTTATGCCATCCACCTAAACAACTCCTCTTACAATTGGCACATATTGTATGCCTAGTACATCCGTAAGTTGTTTGGGCATAACCAAGATACTCGACACTAGAATCGATCATGTAATTATGTATTAGGTGGTCATCAATGATTAGGGATATATAGAATGATGGTGGTTTGTTTTCCTTATGAATAATTTTCCCTTCCGGTTGTCACAGACTTATAGCACTTTTTGTTCCACGACACGATTATCCATCGGTCGTACCAAAACTTATCGAGCCTCTCACAACAAATTTCTTTGAGAAGGAATTAACAAAGTGTGTCTCACATAGTAATGCTTAGGTTGGTCTTCTTCATCTATTCTACTATACTGAAGGGAATTAATCCAACTTTTCTAAAACTTCTATGGGTGTTAGAATCCTCTTTTCGAAATTTCTTGTTGGAGTCTGTGATTCTGAAGAACCTTCTTTCCTTGTAACTTATCTAGCAAGTGTTTATGATAGTTTCTTTCCTGCATCTTTATCAATTTCCACTTGTGGCTAAGGATTTGAAGTGGATGCTTGATCATATTTGGAAGGTTGAGGTTCTATTTATCTATTTTTAGAACAATTTTTTTCCACCACTAATGAGGAATCTGTATTCAACCCGTAGAAATCTTCTTCTTTCCAATTTAGAAAAGTGGTTTCATTAGGTGCTTGTGATTGATCTACTATTTCCTACGTAGATGAATTTTCTATTGGCTCAAGGATAAGATACAATTTGAACCATAAGGGCCTAGCTAAGAAGTCCATTGTGTCAAATATTTTGATTATGGGGTTGAGAAAAAGGATATCACCATTTCTAGTCTTGAACAAGATTATTCTAGACATGTACTATGGCTTTAGATGAGCTAGCAACAAGAGGGTTCTGAAATTTCAAAGGATTGACATTCATAGCTTCATTTTGTGGCTGATTACTCCTTGAAAAGGAGGAAGGTTAGTCGATACTAGTGATTTTGTGGCTAGTATGGATTATTATATTGAAATTATTTCCTCTTAAGTGCAATTAGCTCATTCCCAAAGTTTGTAGCAATGACTTGACTTCAAATAGATCATTTAAAGATGAAAGAGAAAACTAAGCTGGTTGTTTAGAGGATACTAGAATAGGATAAATGGTAGGCTAATTGTTTGTAAGATCTAGAGAAAATGATATTGGAAGTCATGGAACTATCTTTCCATCATGAATCAAGGAATTCTTCACTCTTATGAAACATCGTAGGCATCAAGTAGTGTAGTCCCTCCCATTGACTGGATCATAAATACTACCTCACTATTCAAGGCTCACAAATATTACAAGAATGCATTATTTGAAGAAAGATTTATGAGTGCCGAATCCTATTCTAGGTTCTATGGAATTGAAAGTTGAAATCACTCATGTATTCTTGGGGATCTCTCTTTATAGTAGTGATTTGTTTGAAAAGTGACAGTGATCACTCTTGACTTCAAACTATATTTTCTCCTAACTCATCCCAAGTGGTTATAGTACCAACACTTAACCCTCAAAACCATTGAACTAATTTTCCCTTGAAAGAGGTAACAAGAAGCTTAACTGCACCATTGTCCCCCATGATGTTATGTACTTCATAAATGCTGGCTACATCAATAATATGTTCCACTGGAGTAACGTGAATTTCCCCTGTGTAGAAGGATAAAATTTTGAGTCTCGAAATAGGTATATGGTCACATTGAGCCAATAGAAGAGGACTACTTTCATTGAAGGGGAAAATTTGGTTCCTTGCCATAGCAATGAAAGGTTGATTATTCCTAGGTGGAGGAAACCATTCGTAAGGAGGAGTTGAATGAACCCTATGTGGTGATGCTGCAATGAGTGATGTTGAGATGCCTCTTCTCCTTCTCCATGGAGGAGACATTGATAGTTTGATATGTTGATAATTTCCTTGATTTGAAGAATATCTTGTCTGAATTCTTCACATAAGGTAACACATTGAAATTTGAATTATAGAAATATAGAGTCATTAGGTACTTTGATGAAGAGAAGTACCAACTCTTGGTCCAACTAAGCATGCCAAAAATGTTGTCGCCAAATCACTACAGCCTCTCAAATGTCTAGAATGTGAACAAGTTGTTTGGTGTGATTGGGAAACAAGGGATTACCTCTCAAGCTATAAGACTTGGGCTCAAGGTGAACCTCTAGAAAAGGCCAACTTCCTCTTCCTAAACTAAGTGTTGTACTACTCCTAGTGTAATAAAATGGTTATCTAAACCTATGCTAACATTTTCATGGGTTTTAGAGAAAGATATTTGTAAGAAATGAAACTATAATAGGGATGGTGATGCAACAATTAAAGGGTATTACTAGACTCAAGAAGGGTTAACTTGAAGAGGGTGTTGTGTACCACAAGAAAACTTCATCTACTGCAACTTAGAGAGGGTAAGCGGTAAACCACGGACTAAGAATCATGTGTGCCAAAACTTTTGTCACAAAATCACTACACCCTTCAAACAACTATAATGTGAACAAGACATTTGGTGTGATTAGGAAACATGGGATCACCTCTCAAGCTTTGGGACTTGGGCTCAAGGAGAACCTCTAGAGAAGGTCATCTTCGTCTTCCTAAATTAAGTTTTGTACTACTCCTAGCATTGAATATCATCATGTAAGCTCTTCTATATGATCTCATCATCACCCAACCACCAAGTGAGCTCTTCTACATGAGCTCAAGTATTGATTTACCAACTCAAAATTGAGCCCTCCTTATAAGAAGTGCCAAGATCCTTTATACGTGTAGCTCCTTAGATTATTTCACATTACTTATGAATATCCCTTCCGCATGTGTTAATTCTTGTCTCTGCATTGAGTTTTGTGTGAGCTACCCTATTGTCGGACACTAAGCTTCCTCTTCGAGCCCTCAAGCTCCTTGTATTGCATCAAGCTCACCCGAGCATCACCTTACATTGATGTTTTACACCAAGATCATCAAGTCGATCTCACAATATCCTCACCGCAACCATCAAGCTCCATTACAATGATAATATCTACCATCAAGTGACTCGAACCTAACCATCACCAAAAGTCATCTATGAGCTACCAAATTGACCACCGCCGTGACTAACCTCCAACTTCATCCCGACTCCTAGATTGAGTTCTCTTGTCAAGCTCACTCCTATTTAACATTGACCCAATGCCAAGCTCCTCTCATCCACATAAAGTGAGTTCCTCCACCTCATATCATTGGATGATTCATTTATGCTATGACTTAGACCATCTCGACACCATCGAAGAAATCCATCCAACTCCGCATGGATATTAGCAAGCTCTCTTTGATCGCCGAGTCTATGAATCATTCTTCAACCATCACCGAGCTCCACATACGCACACAACCACTGAGTCATCTCCATTACCAAATTGTTTCTTCTTAACAAGATTGTTAACTCATCTTTGTGCAAAGTTCTCCTTACACCTGGTTGCTACTAGCATGCCACATTCTCCATACAAATTCTAGATCCTTTGACCTAGTAGAGGTGGTATCGATGTACATGGTGATTAGTTTGTTGAGTTGATGTTGACATTCAATACATGTACCACACCTTACGATGATCGATATCCATCCAAAATTGAATGAACTCCTTACCTTGATAAGCTCACAAAATGAGCTCTCCACCACTAACTCATTTTTCTGACATCGACCGATATATACTCACATACATCAAGCTCCAACCATTCACCGGGACATCAATGGCCGAGTAACTCAACATAACAAATGACAACCATTTGTGGGCAAGCTGATTTCCTTAAACTGAAACATGAGATGACTCTCCACCAATTACTCGGAGAAGGACTCAAACTCCTCATGAATCACCGAGCTTCTTGGACATTAATCTGCTTCAACACACTAGCCGATGCTTAGGCATCAACCTTAGTTTCAGGTTAACATGCCATCATTATTTCCCCCACTTGACTATTTGATCAAATTCCTCCCACACTTGGAACTATCATGATGGTTTTCTAGCATCTAAGTCTAACTTGGAAAATACTCTGAATCCCTCCCATTTGGTAATGTAGCCTTGGGAACCCATGGATTATCTTTCCATTGTGGCATGCCATGATAACATCCCCACTTGGAAAGAGGGGGAAGTTTATCCACCGATTTTTCAAGAACCCATCAAGATCCCTTTCTTCACACATGGAATCACCCAATAACTCACTCCACCGAGATATACATCAAGCTCCTTCATCATGTCCTATCTAAGTGAGCTCCTTTATTACTAGTATGATGCCCTAACTAAGCTACAACCATGTGTTCCTTCCCGACTGAGCTTAACCCGAGCTCTACATTTGAATTCATTCAAGTTTAAAGGACTGAGCTTCTCACTTCCTATGTTGAGCTAACCTAGCTAGCCTACCCTAGTGACCTCCTTATGTGGTTCAAATGTCAACAAAATGATTCTAGCTTTTTCATTCCAAATGACTGATAATAATGGTATATCTCGATACCAAATGATATAATATAATAATATTGCAATGACCAAAGAGGGATGGAAGCCTCACAAATATTATTGATCATGAAATCAGATTACATAACAATGCAAGAGCTGTAATATTTATAGATATTAGATAGCCTCATATGGATAGACATGACACCCTATCAGGCACCAACTACGAGATGATAAGACCCATCTCACATGCACATGTAATTACTACTAATACCAATATTGAATGTTATCCAACATAACAATATTGAATGCAAGTCACTAGACTAGAGTGCACATGTTGCACATTATTAAATAAAAGACAATGCAATAAAATGCAATAAATATGCCTATGCTAAATTATGCTAACATTCCCCCCCTTAATTTTGCATAGTTTCCAATGAAGTGGAGAGGAACTCTCTGAACAGTGTGAATTTGTCACGTGCAAGTGACTTAGTGAAAACATCTACCTTCTATTCAGCTGTAGGACAAAATTGAGCTGTATGTTGTGCTTCAAGACATGCTCACATATGAAATGAACCTGTACTTCAATATGCTTGGTTCTCTCATGAAATACTGGATTGTGAACAAGCTTTAGAACTCCTTCATTATCAACATATACTGGATTAGATTTCTATTGTGGTAGACCAATTCCTTCCAGTATTCGGCATAGCCATATTGCTTCACAAACAGCTTCACCTGCAGCTCGATACTCTGCTTCTATAGAAGAGTGAGAAACAAAGTTTTGTTTCTTGCTTCCCCATGATATCGGTCTAGATCCCATAAAGAAGACGAAGCCTGATGTTGACTTCCTATCATCCATGTTTCCTGCATGATCTGAATCTGAATATCTTGTCAAGAAGAAGTTGTCGTTCTTCTTGTACTCTAGACCAAGGTCAACTATACCCTTTAGATATCTCAGTATTCTCTTTGTTGCTTTCTAATGACATATTTTTGGTTCTTGCATGAAGCATGATAAATAGATGACTACAAAACTGATATCTAGTCTATTATATGTCAAGTAAATGAGACTCTCGATCAAATGTCAATAGAGAGTTACATTCACCGGTGGTGATGGATCGAATGAGATAACTGAAGTCTCACTTCGGTAGGTGTAGCAATAGGAGTATAGTCCATCATCCTGAATTTCTTGAGAATTGTCTTGCTGTATTTCAACCGTGACAAAAAGATATGATTCTCTTTTTCCATACTTCCAACCCAATACAATAGTGTATGAGCCCGAGATCTGTCATGTCAAACGATCAATTAAAATCCTTCTTTGTTGCATCGATCATCTTCACAAAACTACCCGTAATGACTAGATCGTCGACATAAAAACCACAATGAAAAACTCCCCTTGATTTTTGAGGTATAGATTGGGGTTATAAGGATTCCTTTCGAATCCATGACTTATGAGATGCTCATCAATTTTGATGTACCATGCCCGGGTGCCTCGTTTTAGGCCATATAGAGATTTTATGAGTTTGCATACCATCATCTCTTTTCCTGGTATTACATAACCCTCTAGCTGAGTCATATAGACTTATTCTTGCAAATATCCATTAAGAAAGGAACTTTTCACATCCATTTGGTGGACTTTCCAACCAAATTGTGTAGCTAGAGCAAAGATCATCTTGATTGTCTTAATCTTGGCTATGGGAGAAAATGTCTCCTCATAATCAATTCCTTCTTGTTGTGCATACCCCTTTGCTACAAGCCTTGCTTTATACTTGTCAATAGTCCCATCTGATTTGTATTTAGTCTTGAATATCCATCTCGCATCCAATGGGTTTCTTCCTAGTGGAAGGTCAACAAGTTGCCATGTGTTGTTCTTCATCACCGATTAATACTCAATCCATGGCATCTTTGTTTTGATTATAGGGCTTCGTGAATCAGAGATGGCTCAACTGTTTCAATAACTCTACTCATTAGGGCATAATTGACCTCTTCATGAGCTTGACCCGAGTTCTAGGTCCAGATTGGATGATGTGCTAGGTGTTTCATCTAAATTTACATCTCTTATTAATTGAGTATACCATTTAGGTAACTTCTTAGCCATTCCATTGGCTTGTGGTGGATCCAAGTTTTCACCATCATCCAATTCATCACTATCATCTTCAATGGGAACATCAAATTCTATCTTCACAAGAGGTGTATTCTACATGTTTGTTGAGTCGTTGAGTGGAGCATCTACTTGTTTCTTCTCAAAGAACTCAACATCCCTACTTGTGTATACTTTCTTTGCTTTCGGATCCCATAATTTGTACCCAAGTGCTTCTTCATTGTATCTAATGAATATAAGTTTCTCAGCTTTCATATCCAACTTGTTCCTATTCTTCTTGGGTATGTGCATGCTATCTTTACACCCAAATACTCTTATGTGTGTAATTGATGGTTTCCAATTTGACCATGCTTCTTGAGGTGTTACTCCTTCAAGAGCTACTATGGGCACTATGTTCAATAAATAGACTGTAGTTCTTGCAGCTTCTACCTAAAATGTCTTTGTTAAACCTGAGTCATCAATCATACATCACACCATTTCCATGATAGTATAATTCCTTCTCTCAACTATACCATTATGCTATGGTGTGTGAGTAGGAGGCATTTTTCGACAAATCCCATGAGCTTCCAGGTAAGTCTTGAACTCATTGCTTGTGAATTCCCCCCCTCGATCTGAGTGGAGAGTTTTGATCTTGTGACCAACTTCATTCTCAACAAGTGCTTTGAACTTCTGAAATGTCTCAAAGGCTTGACTCTTGTTTCTTAGACAATATATCCACATATTTCTTGAGTAGTCATCAACACAAAGCATGAAGTATTGACACCCAGAATGACTTGGTTACATGGGCCCGCAAAGATCAACATGCACCAAATCAAGCTTTCCCTTAGCTCTATATGTGTTCTTTTGGAAGGGTACTCTGTGTTGCTTTCTAGCTAGGCAATTGTGACACTTGTCAGTGTTGTGCTTGAGTGTAGGCAATCCTTTCACCATGTTTCCCTTTTGAAGTGTTTGGAGATAGCCAAAACTGATGTGACCATATCTGCGATGCCATAGTTCTAAAGATTGTGTGTCTTTGGCCACTAGAGCTTTATCATCCTTGTGGACAAAATCAAGTTGGAACATGTGTCCCACATTGGAGGATCTTGCTACAATCTTGGAACCTCTTGACTTATCTCTTATCAAGCACACTTTTTCTCCATTATTATTGTCAAAATCTAACTTCAAGTTGTGATCAAGGAGTTAACTAACTGATAGAAAATTCTTGGTCAACCTAGATACATACAATACATTTGTGATTTTGTAGTTATGCTTTCCAAGAGGTAGTGAAATGTTTCCAATCCCCTTAACACTGTATGATGATTCATCACCTAATGACACATGGTTCTTGTTAGGTGAGTCACATAGTGTGTAAAACCAATCCTTGCATCCAGTCATGTGTCAAGTTACACCCGAGTCAACATACCAGATATCTTGTGTGGACTTGGTTTCTTCATCAAATTGAGCAGAATACATGTGGTGTCCTTCATCTGAATCATCCTCATGTTCGGCAATGTACCCTTGTTGTTTGGGTTTTCTTTTCCAATTACCATTTTTCTGCACTTGATTGTTGTTGTTGTTGGACTTCCCTTGATTTGAATTATTGTTACCCTGTTGGTTATTGGGTTTTGAATTACTTGGTGAACCCTTTTTATAGGAATTGTACCAACAATATTTGATGTCATGTCCTCCTCTATTACAAATGGGACACTTCTTGGTGTTGTCTCGTTGACTTTTGTCTCTTTGTTGACTTTGATTTTGTTGGGACTACTTATGATTGGATCGAAATTTCCCCTTTCCTTTATGATTGGAAGATAGTGGTTTCTCATCTTCATGATCTTTGTTGTTCATTGCCTCTTCTTGTTGGAGTATATTGACCAACTTCTCAAAGGTGACTATGTTTTCACTCATATTGATAGTTTTCACAAAGATTCTAGTAGGAAGGAGGAAGTTCTCGCAACACAATTGGTATGAGGTCTTCGTCACTTATCTCTTTTCCCAATGCCAATAGAGATTCCCTCAAATTAGCAACTCATCTCAAAAAAACTTCAACCTTCTCATTGTACTTGAACTTAAGAGTATGTAGTTGTGATAGTAGGTTAAGGATGGCATTCTTGTTCTTTACCTCATAGACTATGCTCAACTTATCGCATGCATCCTTGGCCGATGTGGCATCTGTAATGTGGGGTTGCACATCGCATGTTACACTAAACAAGATTATCAACTTGGCCTTTTGATTGGCCCTGTCAAATTGAACTTGTTGTCTTCCATCATCAAGTGATCTTGTTGTTTTTCCATCTACAACTATCCATAGGTCTTAAAACTCAAGTAACATCTTGATCTTCAGTTTCCATGCAACATAGTTGTCTCCTCTAAGCAATTGTGAATCTGGAAAGAATAAATTTGGTGCTTGTGCACCCATTTCTGCAATCTGAATTTCTAAAACTCTGAATTTCTGACAAAGGGTAAGGCTCTTATCACTCCAGGTTTATGGTCTCCCTCTCAATATACCGTCAGGCCGATATACCAAACCTTTCTATATATGCTCCCTTCCGATATACCCATCGGTACATGGAAGAAGATCACCCTTTCAATATACCTATCAAGACGGAAATAATTTAGTACGTGGTACATAGATAGTACGGAGAGGGGTTTGTGCAAGCACAAACGGATGGGAGGGCTCAAATGTGTGTGTATTGTGTCCTTATTACTCCCCATCAATTTTATAGGGTCGATGCCTAGATGACATTTAGGCAGCTGTGTTAGGCATTAAGTGCAGTAGTAGTCATGACAAAGATCACCCATAAGCGCTTCCCAGCAGGCACCGTATATACGAACGCCTTATGAGATTAAAGATCTCGTGTGATAGAACCAAACATAAAATAAAAAATTTACACTTCCTTTTTTTTTTTTTTGACCTTTATGCACCAAGGTTAGTACAAAATGCTCCAAAATTACATCAAAATGAAGTTTTTGTGTCCCCCTTAGAAAAAAGGGTCTAGAATCACAAAATACACAATTTAGGCCAAAAATATATTTTACCCCTTAATTGGTGTTTTTCCGCTAAATTTAGCGGTGGCTCTAAATGTGTTTGGTGAGCTTTTAAATTTAGAAATCTCTAAAAATTTATTAATTTCTCCAAATTTTCCAAAAAAAATAATTTAATAAAAAATATGGAGAGAGTGGGAATTGAACAGCTGACCTGTTTGTTCCCAAGATCCAAACAAACAATCTAAATACTTTTTTCACCTTTTCTCACAAACCGTGATCTGGGGTTTTCTAAAATTTTGACAACAGCATAATACAATATTTTTCTTGAAACCCACAAAATTTCAGAAGAATTGGAATATTATTTTTTAAGATCTTACCAATTTACCAACTAGATCTGATTTTTTTTCAGAAAAAAATGATCCAACTTGTACAGACTTTTCGTCACATGTAGAGGCTAAATATGAAGATGATGTAAACTACAAAGTTGTGAGCCTCCTTTTTATCTTTCCAGAAAAAAAATATCACATCAATCCAACATTGTATGAAAAAGTTACGTCCTTTTTTCTAAGAACTATCTACTGGAATTTTGTTGACGGACTACTTCAACCTTTGCTCCCAATTCTTTACACCTCCACTTTCGATCTGATTTTTATTTATTTTTAATTAGATATGATTTTTTTTTCACTCTTTTTGTAGATCTGCAATTTTTTCCAAGATCTTTCTCCTTTTTTTTTTTTAAGATCTCTCACAAATCTTTTTTTTTGTTTCAAGATCTTTTTTTTTTAAAGATCTCCAAATCTGAAATATTTCACTAATATGTTAAATCAATTGACTATGCCAATGACTAATAAAAAAATTTACCTTCCAAATAAGTGGATAGGTCAAATTTTAGTTAAGGGATGCTTCAATGGATCTCCTTTGATGCAGATCTTCTTCTCTAATGGATCCTCTCCAATAGTGCTCCTCTTCAACCTTGCTTGGATAGAACTTGCTCTGATACCAAATGATAATAATGGTATAGCTCTGATACCAAATGATAACAATGGTATAACTTTGATACCAAATGATAGAATAGAATAAGATTGCAATGACCAAAGAGGGACAGAAGCCTCACAAATATTATTGATCATGAAATCAAATTACATAACAATGCAAGAGCTGTAATATTTATAGATATTAGACAACCTCATATGGATAGACATGACACCCTATTAGGCACCAACTATGAGATGATAAGACCCATCTCACATGCACATGTAATTACTACTAATACCAATATTGAATGCAAGTCACTAGACTAGAGTGCACATGTTGCACATTATTAAATAAAAGATAGTGCATAAAATGTAATAAATATGCCTATGCTAAATTATGCTAACAATGACCCTCTAACTAGAATTGATGCTTAGCTCACCCCTCACCTATATCAAGGCTCTTTTACAACTCATTCATCCTGAACCATTTCCTTTGCATCATTGTATTGAGTGGCCCACTAAGTTACTTGACATAATATGCCATTCATTACTCTCAATTAACTAGACCTAGCTCTTGTTAGGAAAACTCCAAGTCAATGTAATACGAGCTCACCGATCTATTTGATGAGTAGCTTGGTGAGCTATGTTTGCTCAATTATACTCTTTTCTTCTCAACTCGGTGTCTTCCACTTTTGTATTCACCCTCCATCTTTTAAATTTCCTTCTAGCACCTGGGCCTTATGGAGACGTGTTAAGACTCAGAACATTCCCATTTTAAGACTTTAGAAGTAAGGGATTTTTTTTTCTTACAAAATGTTTTCTGTTCTAAATAAAACATATTTTAAAACACACATTCCATGCCAATCAATCTCATAATAGATAACCATATATAGCTATAATGACTCGGTGAATTACCGATCTCTCATTGCATGACTCGGTCCCCAAATGATCTCTCATGCTTATCTCTAAGTATTGAATACTTTTGCATATACTATGTATAATTGGTTTTTCTTACCCTAATTTGGGTACTGAGTGACCTATTTAAAGAACCTATCTGAATATTTGTTACCAATATTCATCTAAAATCATGTTCCTTAAACTAGGTGACATGGACAATGCAACCAACTTTGTGATACTTTGGCCAAATATTTTCAACATACTATTCATGTTACTATTCCTAGATGACATACTCATCAAATTAGAATACGTCCTTCACCTCACTCTTCTGTTATCTAGAATGGTCTTTACTGACTTCTGTCAGTCCACTTGCCCAAGGTTTGACCCTAACCTAGGTTAGCGACATAATATGTTATAGGGAGATGCTCACGATGACTTAGGGTATATGGGCATACTCATCTGACCTAAGTCAATCGAATGTGCCAAGATACCCTGAGTCATAGAAAGCTACTTCCTATTCCAATTCATGTTGCTAGCTTGGCCTAGAGAGAAACTAAATTCAAGTCCAGATGTGTGTAGATCTAGATGAACTAATGTAGAAGGGTGTTGTAACATGTCAACTACAACATTGTATCCTCGTGAAGACCTTGGTCTTCACGTGGGTATACAATTCTATAGTTGGTGTGTGCCAACATCTAGATAGAACTACTTCATCATGATGTACATACCCCCAAGAGGTCATTAACACTTAATTAAATTTGGATTAAGATTTGAATTACGAAACCTTTCTCAACCCTAAATCCAACACCCCTTAAGTTCTTCATCCATATTTGATTTAATTAATATTAAAGAACTTCATTAACTCATGATTGATTTTATGTTTGGTAACTCTGACATGTCGAGAAATTATCCAAAAATAGAACATAATACATCAAAGGTTAAATTAATGAACTCAACTGTTCAAATAAGGTGCAACAACCATTCAAGTTCAACTAGAGCAGACTTCATAGAAAATGAAGTCTGAGTGATTAACGATCTAAAATGCCATTATTTCATTTTACATTCTCATGAGAGAGGAAGAGTCTTCCTCTCTACCTGGTTATGTGTTAGTGTTTATCATACCTTTTAAATATTTCACACTTTCTATAGTTTAATTGTATATTCAATACACATCCCATTATCATTATATATTATTTAGATAAAGAACATAATCTTATGCAACTTAACAAGTTTCTTTAAATAAAGAGAGAGATTGAACTATTTCTCTTCATCCAACTTATCAATGACAAAAAATAAGAATACAAAATAGATATGCCAAATACCATCAAGATAGTATTCCAACTACCTTCATAAATGTACAAGAGAATTTACACAACAATTCAAGTGAACCTATAATATTTTCAATTCATCATGATAAAATACACAATTTACAAGACTATGCATCTCATGCAAACTACATGTCAAACAATACTAAAATCATTAAAGAATACAAATTTTTCCTTTTCAATACATCTCAAGAATGAATTGGAGATCTCTTTAAAAGAGCCAAACTTTAAATCAGCCAATACATCATAAAATTTATTGCCTTCTTTTATCACTTACAAAGTCCATCTAAAATTGCTAGCATGGGTCAGTTCATCGAACTGAGCATGATAAGCACTAAGCATTAAAATGAAGTGCATTCCACTAATTGTTCCATTAAAACAACTCTTGATTTAATGAAACAATTAATGTAATCATTCAAATAAATCATAAGTAATAACATCCATAAAAGAAGCACAATAATAAATCTGATTCACTTTATAGGAAGAGGTCATAATATAATCAGCTAATCCACTGCATTATATCAGATAAGTATTGACCCAACAATTACTTATTTATCTCAAATAATAGTTCCTATCAATAATTGTTTCATAATTCTTTCTGAATTTGAAATACAAAATCAACTTCACTATATAAAAAAACAGTTACTTTCAGAAACCAAGACCTTCTTATTCATCTTTACAAAGTTTAAGAAAACATGTATGGTCAAGTTCATTCTAACATAGTAACATTTATAGGTTGATTCATCCCAAAAATAAAATAATTAAGAGATTCACAATTCAGATGTGGCAGCCTAATTCTAAGTCAAAATATATATAGCCTAGGTTCTTAGATTAGGCCTCTTATTACATTAGAAAGGAAATATATCCCAGCCACAATGTTTACATCAATTTAACTGAACAACTATAATAAAGTAGTAACAATTAATACTTAATCACCTTAATAAAAGTAATGCTTTTGATTCCCTTAAACCTATAACAAGGTTTATCTAAAGAAAGGAAGATCAAACTGAGAGTGAACAGTTTACAACATCCTTATCATTTGGTTAAACCGAATTCCCATATGCATCCTTAAACAAGAAGAGTCAACATCATACCCTACAGTTTTCTAAATCTGAAAATGGAGAGCTTACCACTGAGAGTGGAAGAGAAAGGAGTTATGCCAGAAGAGCATTCTATTGTTCATTCAAAAGAAAAGAGGTTGTAAAATAATCAGTAGAGATAGTTCCCCATACCCCCAAATCTTTAAGATAAAGAAATCAGGTATAGAAGATACAAAACCAATTACATACAAAATTGTATCTTTGAATAAACTTTCCAAGAGTTTCACCATTAAAGAAATGAAAACTGTTAATCATTTACTTAATTCATTCCATGAAGAATGTGAGAAACAAGATAGTTATCATTCACATCCAAGTCCTAAAAGTGTTAAGGATGGAGAGATCAAACTTAAGATAGCCAAAAGCTAAGAATGGTAATAATGGTATCGACCTGGAGAAAACCATCACCCAAAGTATGTTCAAACAACATAACTTCAACAATCTACCAAAAGCTCAACTTCCAAAATTTTAAACATATTAACTACATAAAAGACTCAAACATAATAACTACATGAAGACTTCTTCACTACTATTTCCATAGTTAATTCCAAGACCTTTATAAAACCCAAAGTCTATTTCAAGAGTTTTGAAAGAGGAAACTAAAACCAAACAACAAGTTTAAGTCAACCTTTCCTTCTATTTTCCTCACGCATTCAAAACTGAAAATGTTAATCAAAATACCATATTGACTCAGCTCCCTATCAATTTTAAAGTTTGAAGTAGTATAAAAATGAGAAAAATCATTCCTTCACAATATTTATGAAAGTTTAGAGTACAAAATATAGATGATTCCAAAAACCTCCTTCACCCATTAACTCTCTTTTTCTAACACAAGTTTGAGTTCATACTGCAAATCAAAGTATACAAAATAGTCTCAAAAGGAGTATTTAAACTTCTACAAACAAGATACTATATAGGAGAGTATTCTTCTACCTTCCACAAACAATCAAAGACATTTAGTTGAACAATGCAGGTTTACCCAGAAACAGAAGCAACAAGATATCCATTCCTTACCCTTATACAAGATTGTGTTCATACAATAAGACAAAACGTATACCCATACAGATCGCAGAAGGAGTAATACCACTTTAAAACTCAAAGATGCAATAGAGAAGAGTATCCATTTACTTTTCTACCTTCCGAAGATATTTCTATTTGAAACTTCAACTCAAAACAAAAACTACTTACTTAAACTCTTTTTCGGGAAGACAGTCCAATATTTATATTTCCATCAAAACACTAAAGTCCTGATAGTTGCAAATGCATTTCATCATTTTAACTCATTCAAAAAGAACACCCAAAAACAACATTGTCATGCAAGGGTCCCAAAACAAAAGCACAAAGATTCTTTCAACAAGAAAGCAAGGAACCAAAACCACAAATAGAAACATTTATCTCATGAGAGAAGAATTGTTTTAATGAAACATTTAAAGAAACACAAGAAATCTTAATGGATAGAGCCTATCATGCCTGATAGTGCCTCTGCCACTTCAAAGAAGACTTCCAGCTGAGCTTCCAACTCTTCTTCTTTTCCAAAAAGATCAACAACCAAAAATATCTTTCCCCAATGTCTCATATACTTTCCTTGAATCGGAAATAGACCAAGGAAATAAAAATAGCCACAAAGTGAAAGTAGAACTGCTGGTTCGAAGAACCAGATAGCTCCATGTAGAGAAAAATTGGAGAGTATGAATGACCAAACAACCTCCAACAAATCCCCATTGTTTTTTCCTAGGTGGTTTTCTCACCAAAAATGAGACTCATAAATGCCATTAATTCCAAAATTCCCACCTATCTCTCCATGCCACCACCATCCAAAATTGGCAGAATCCTAATTCAAATTCTACATGCATTGCTAACTTTAGTGAAGAATCCATGTAGATTCCACCAATTTTCATGCTTCCACCTAAATTGGCAGTTCGCTGTCATTTATTACAAAAATCAAATCACATAAATAGCTTAGGAACCATCACCATATTACCAATGTCCATACGACCCTTAGGTCCCCTTTCCTTATTTCATTAGTTTAGGTTGATTCCCTTAGTTTAGGTTATGACCATAGGATAGTTTAGAAGTAATAACCTTAGGTTTAAAAACATTTCAATAAGTAATTTCCACCTTAGGTTAGGTCATAGCTCACAACCATATAGTATTAGGTATTAGATTAGAAATAGACCTAGCATCACCTTAGGTGGTTCCCTCAACTTAGAACATGCAACTTAGGATAGGATGTTGTCCCGAATAAAGTAGACATAGATAGAAAAATAGGTACATCTACCTTAGTTTAGAATCCCATTAGGATAGATCTCTTAGGTCTAGGACTTAGATTGTTCCTCAATAGTCCTGAAGCAGGCCTCATTTCACTTAACATTGTTAAGCATCCTGAAGAGATCATTCAAAAAGATCCGAGTTCATAACCTACAACAGAATGTAGCATGATCTTTCAAGAAGATAAAAGAATTTGTAAACATGCTAGAGTTCATTCCATTATGTCATCCAACCTCTGAATGTCAGTTTACCATTCAGACCAGGTAAGAAGATTTAAAACATACCTTGGATCAATGGAATTGATCCAAGGATTTGTTAGTAACAAGAGATAAGTTTGCAAACTTCACTTACCAGATTACAACTTATCTATCCAAAACAAGAATGGATTCTTTGCAAACTACTATATTTCAGCTTAATGAAATCAAGAGCAGAAATGACTTATCCATGGCAAGCATGATTTCCAAAAATCAAAGGAACACTCCTTATCCAAAAAAATCACATGTCAACACTTGCAATGCAAAAGAGGAAAGATAATAGTTTGTCAAAGATGTTACATGCTTCCCCTAAAAGAATCATCATCTCGATGATTATCTTATTTTAATAATTTTCATCAAGGACAATCAGTTTACCCACTTTCTTTTCATGTGTTCATAACATATCAGAATTTTAAAGTTCCAGAAATCAGCATTCACATAGCTGTTTATTTAAAATAAATAAATATCTACCCAAAACTTGGTATATTTATTGTTATAAAAGAATTAAATCATAATTTATATCAGTCAACAGAATCAATTATGTTCAAATAAGTATGGAAAAGTAGTTTTCATATCTTCCAGAGTTTTCCAAGTTGCACTTTCTTCGTTAAACTAGTCCCACTGGACCTTACATTGACTTATTTCATGATTTCATAAGTGCAAATGGAAGTTTCTAGCACTCGCAAGGGTTTAACCATGATTATTCCTGGGTCTTGGACCTGCAAGGAATTCCAATTTAACACATGTGATAAATTTGAAACATATTTCTTAAGAAAATAAATATGGAAAACATCATGCATTCATGACAAAGTAGGAGGTAATGCTAAATGATAAGCTACAGGGTTGATTACTTTAACTATTTCAAAAGGTCCCACAAAATGAGGTGATAACTTGGCAGCCTTGCCAAAAGTTATAGAACTCTTTTTCAGTTTAACCCAAGAAAGACCTTCTCTCCGAGTTCAAATTTCCTATCAACTCACTTCAAATCAACATAACTCTTTTCCTATCTGTTGCCTCTTTCAAGTGTTCACGAATCATTTTAACTTGTTGTTCCATTTCAGTAAGGATTTTAGGTCCAATTACTTCTATATCCCTAATGTTGTCCCAACTAATGGGGGTTCTACATTTTCTTCCATATAATGCTTCAAAGGTGCCATCTTTAGAGAAGCATGATATGTATTATTGTATGCAAATTCAACTAATGGAAGGTACTCTTCCCACTTATACTACTTGATCCATGCAATACATTTGTAACATATCTTCTAAAACTTGATTAACTCTTTCAGTCTATCCATCCATTTTCGGATGATACGCAAAACTAAATTCAGCTTAGTTCCTAGAGCTGCATTAAGGGTTTTCCAAAACCTTGAAGTCATTCTAGGATCTCTATCAGATATGATTAGTTTAGGTACTCCATGTAATCTGAAAATCTCATGTACAAACCTCTTTTCCAAAATAGGAGAATCATCCTTAAGATTACCAACAATAAAATGAGCTACTTTTGTTAGTTTATCCACAACAACCAAAATAACATCATGTTTATTTTTTGACATAGGAAACCCTTGTACAAAATCCATGCTTATTACTTTCCATTTGTACTTGCTATGTTGTGAGGATACAATAAACTAGCTAGATGCATATGTTCATCTTTAACATGTTGACATTCCAAACAATGTGTCACAAAATCAATAACATCCTTTTTCATCCCTTTCCAAAAATATTGTTGTTTTATATCAGCAAGCATCTTTGTAATACCAGGGTGTCCAGAGAAAGGTGAATTGTGAAATTTTGCTAACAATTTCTTTCTTAAATCATTTAGTGAAGGTATGTATACTTTGTTTTCAAATCTTAAGATTCCTTCATTTTCAAAGTGAAAACCTTTATATCTCACATCATTTGGATCTACAAAAGCATTATTTTTACTTGCTAAAAGTAAGAATTAGATTCCATAACACTTTTTACTTCATCCTTAAACTGAGTTCTTAATGTTATAAGAGTATAAATGTGCTTCCTATGACTTAGAGCATCAACTACTCTATTTTCCTTTCCTTTAATGTAATTTATGTCAAAATCATATTGAGACAAAAACTCTAACCATCTTCATTGTCTTGCATTTAGATTTGGTGAGTGAAAATATACTTCAGCCCAAGATGATCAGTTTTTAATTCAAAATGTTTACCAAGCAGATAATGCCTCTAAACTTGTAGTGCATGAACAATGGCAACAAACTCTAAATCATGTGGAGCATAATTCAACTCATGTAACTTTAGTTTTCTACTTTCGTAAGCTATGACATGATCATTTTGTAACAAAATACCTCCAAGACCTTCCCCAGATGCATCTGTTACAACAATAAAGTCTCCATTAGGGTCTAGTACAGCTAAAATAGGTGTTGATGTTAACTGATCCTTCAAAGTTCTGAATGCAGATTCACATTTCTCATTCCAAACAAACTTCTTATCCTTTTTCTGCAATGAAGTTATTGGTGCAACAACTTTAGAAAAATCTTTTACAAATTTTCTATAGTAACCAGCAAGACCCATGAAGCTTCTAACTTCATGTACATTCTTTAGTGCAGGCCACTCAGTTATAGCTACAATTTTAGAAGGATCTACAACAATTCCATTTTTACTTATAACATGACCCAAATAGTGCACTTCTGTGTCATAGAAAGAACATTTAGATAGCTTACCATATAACCATCTCTTTCTCAAAATTTCCAAAACTATCTTCAAATGCTCATGGTGTTCCTCAATACTTTTAGAATATATGAGAATTTTGTCCAAGAATACAAGCACAAAATTTTCCAAGTATTCTTGAAAAATATTGTTCATCAAATTCATAAAAGTTGTAGGTGCATTTGTTAATCCAAAGGTAAAAATGTGAACTCATAATGTCCATACCTTGTTCTAAAAGTTGTTTTATGAATGTCCTCATCCTTAATCTGTAATTGATGATATCCAGATCAAAGATCTATCTTAGAATATACTAATGCTCCACACATCTGATCAAATAGATCATCAATTCTAGGGAGTGGATATCTGTTCTTGATTGTTGCTTTGTTTAACATTCTGTAATCAATGCACAATCTAAGTGTTCCATCCTTCTTTTTCACAAAAATTACCGGTGCTCCCCAAGGTGAAACACTGGTCTAATCAAACCCTTAGACAAAAAGTTCTTGCAACTGTGCCTTAAGCTCTACTAATTCAATAGTAGTCATTTGGTAAGGTGCCTTAGAAATAGGCTTAGTTCCAGGCTTGATTTCAATTGTGAAATCAAATTCTCTTTTGGGTGGAAGACCTGGTAACTCTTCGAGAACACATCACTATAGTTTCATAACAGCGGATATCATTCCATGAATTCATTGTTTTCCTTAGTGGATTCAAAATTTTTACTACATATAAGGTACAACCTTTATTTTTGGCCTTTTTAAGTTGCATAGCTGACAATTTCCTAACTGAAATCTCACATTTCACACCCTGAATCTCTATTGTTTTTATAGATCATCCAAATAACTAATATGTTTTTCAAAATAGTCCACTTTTTCTTTATGTTCAGCTAACCAATTAACACCTATGATTACATCATAAGAACCCAAAGGAGCAACATAAAGATCAACTTTAGTGGAAAAACTAGGTAAGTCAAGGACTGCTCCAAAAAGACACATACTAATTGTATGAACAACATTGTTTCCATAATGTACAGTCCATGTTTTATCCATTTTTCCATCTTTTCTTTTTAGTTTCGATGCTAATTTACTAGAAATAAAACATTTTGTAGCTCTTGTATCAAAAATAATAGTTATAGGTATGTCAAATAACTTACTTGAAACTTCTATGGGTGTGACTTGTTTTTCAACCTATTTTTCAGCTACTGTAGCATGTATCTTGTGTTGCTGATTATGATCATCCTTTTTCAAAGGACATTGGTTTGCGTAATGATCCTTGCCATAGTTATAATAGCCTCCTATAGGTCCCTTTTTAGGCTCAGATTTATTTCCAGCCTTAAAGTTATCATTTTGACCTCCATAGGACTTTTTTCTGTTATTATTATTCTTGACAAAGTTGTTTCATGGATTTCCAGTAGACTTATTTGTTGTTGTTTTCTTATGGTTATTAGCTGAAAACTTACTTTTCATACCAAACTTCTTCCATGGTCCTTTCTTAGGTGCAAGAGATGATGAAGAGGAGTTGGGAACTTTCTTTCTCACTTCCTCCTTATGAGAAGAAATTACCTTTAATTTCTATTCCTGCCTTATAGATTTTTTAACAACCCCTTCCATAGTGGTTGGGCTGTGAAAATCCACCTCTCCTCCTATAATGGGATTCAATCCCATGACAATTTTCTGTATCTTAACTTCTCAAATATTTGATACTACTGAGGTACATACTTAAGGATTTTAGTAAACTGCTCCCAATACTTAGTTACAGTTAGCTTTCCTTGCACTAAGTTCTGAAATTCAGTCATTTTCTTAGATCATAATAAAATTTTGACCATCCAACGTTACCTAAATTAAAATTTAAATTGATCCCATGTGATATTAGTTTCATCAATATTCAACTCAAAGTTCTTACAATGTCCCACCATGAAGATGCCTCATGGGAAAGTTGATATGCTCCCCAAATTGCCTTTGTTTCTTCTAGAGAAATTACTTATTGCAAAGTACTCCATTTTGCGAGAGCCAATTCTTAGCTCCATCTCCTAATGTGGTGCCATCAAATTTCGGTGGACTTATCCTTTTTATATCATTAGTGAGTTTAGTCAAAATTTAGCCTTTTTTTTATTTTCTGGATGATTAGGCATGTTCATTGTTATTATCAACACCCAAATTGGTGTTGTCCTCGGAGGTGGCTAATTATTATTACACTTCTTCCTCCTCATTGCCCATTAGTTACTATTTAAGTAAAGCCAAATGATCTCTTGTGTCTAACAGACAGTAAGGATATCATCAAGTTTTCATCTATTTCTGCTCCTTCCTAAAGTGGAGGATTATTTACAACATTTCCTCTTATTCTAACCATTTTTGTTAATAAGAAAATTTAAGTTTTATCAGATTATGGACACAATAGGTCCAAGTGTTAATGACCTTCAACTCCGATACCAAGATGTAACATTCCTATTTCAAGACATTAGAAATAAGAGATTTTTTTGTTCTTACACAATGTTCTCTATTCTAAATAAAACATAATTTAGAACACACATTCCATGACAATCAATCTCATAATAGATAACCATATGCTTAAACTTGTAATGACTCATCTCATTAATATGACTTGGTTACCGATCTCTTATGGTTGTCTCTACCTATTGAATACTCTTACATATACTATGTATAATTGGTTTTTCTTACCCTAATCTAGGTAATCCATTGACCTCATTTAAAGAACCTATCTAAATATTTCTTACCAATATTCATCTTCATGTTCCTTAAACTAGGTGACATCGGACAATGCAACCAGAGTTTGTAATACTTTGGCCAAATATTTTCAACATACTCTTCATGTTACTATTCGTAGATGACATACTAATCAAATCGAATACATCCTTCACCTCACTCTTTTGTTATCTAGAATGGTCTTTACAGACTTCCTTAGTCCAAATTGCCCAAGGTTTGACCCTAACCCAAGTTAATGACATAATATGTTATAGGAGATGCTCATGATGGCTTAGGTTATACAATGGGCATACTCATCCGACCTAAGTTGATTGAATGTGCCAAGATACCCCGAGTCATAGAAAGACTTTAAATCATCCTATTCATCATAAAATTTATTGCCTTCTTTTATCACTTATGAAGTCCATCTACAAAATTGTGAGCATAGGTTAGTTCATCAAACCGAGCATGATAAGCACTAACCATTAAAAGAAAGTGAATTCCACTAATTGTTCCATTAAAACACTCTCCTTTAATGAAACAATTAATGTAATCATTCAAATAAATCATAACTAATAACATCTATAAAATAATTACAATAATAAATCTGATTCACTTTATAGGAAGAGGTCATAATATAATCAGCTAATCGATTGCATTATATCGATAAGTATTGAACCACCAATTACTTATTTATCTCAAATAACAGCTTCCTATCAATAATTGTTTCATAATCCTTTCTAAATTTGAAATGCAAAATCAACTTCACTATATAAACAAATAGTTACTTTCAGAAACCAAGACCTTCTTATTCATCTTTACAAAGTTTAAGAAAACATGTACGGTCAAGTTCATTCTAACATAGTAACGTTTATAGGTTGATTCATCCCACAAATAAAATAATTAAGAGATTCACAATTCAGATGTGGTAGCCTAATTCTAAGTCAAAATATATATAGCCTAGGTTCTTAGATTAGGCCTATTACATTAGAAAGGAAATATATCCTAGCCACAATGTTTACATCAATTTAATTGAACAACTATATTAAAGTAGTAACAATTAATACTTAATCACCTTAATGAAAGTAATGATTTTGATTCCCTTAAACCTATAAGAAGATTTATCTAAAGAAAGGAAGACCAAATTGGAGAGTGAACATAGTTTACAACATCCTTATCATTCAGGTTAAATTGAATTCCCATATCCATCCTTAGACAAGAAGAGTCAACATCATTCCCTACAATTTTTTAAATATGAAAATGGAGAGTTTACCACTAAGAGTGGAAGAGAAAGGAGTTATGCTAGAAGAAGAGCATTCTATTGTTCATTAAAAATAAAAGAGGTTATAAAATAATTAGTAGAGATAGTTCCCATACCTCCAAATCTTTAAGATAAAGAAATCGGGTATAAGAAGATACATAAACTATATCTTCAAATAAACTTTCCAAGAGTTTCACCATTAAAGAAACAACAATCATTAATCATTTACTTACTTCATTCCATGAAGAATGTGAGAAACAAAATAGTTATCATTCACATCCAAGTCCTAAAAGTTTTAAAGACAAAGATATCAAACTTAAGATAGCCGAACAAAGCTAAGAATGGTAATAATGGTATCGACTTGAGAAAACCATCACGTAAAGTATGTTCAAATAACATAACTTCAAAATCTACCGAAATTTCAACTTCCAAAATTTTAAACATATTAATTGCATAGAAGACTCAAACATAATAATTACATAGAAGACTTCTTCACTACTATTTCCATATATATTCCAAGACCTTTATAAAACCCAAAACTATATTCAAGAGTTTTTAAAAGGAAACTAAAACCAAACAAAAATTTTAAGTCAACCTTTCCTTCTATTTTCCTCGTGCATCAAAAACTTAAAACATTAATCAAAATACAATATTGAATCACCTCCGTATCAATTTAAAAGTTTGAAGCAAGACATAAATTTAGAAAATCATTCCTTCACGGTATTTATGAAATATTAGAGTACAAAATACGAGATGATTACAAAAACTCCTTCACCCATTAACTCTCTTTTTCTAACACAAGTTTGAGTTCATATTGCAATTCAAAGTATACAAAACAGTCCCAAAAAGGAGTATTTAAACTTCTACAAACAAGATACTATATAGGAGATTATTCTTCTACCTTCCACAAACAATCAAAGACATTTATTTGAACAATGTAGGTTTACCTAGAATAGAAGCAACAAGATATCCATTTCGTACCCTTAAACAAGATTGTGTTCAAAACGTATACCCATACAAATCGGAGAAGGAGTAATACCACTTTTAAACTCAAAGATGTAACAGAGAAGAGTATTCATTTAATTTTCTTCCTTCTAAAGAGATTTCTAGTTCTAAACTCAAAACAAAATCTGCTTAAACTCTTTTTAGGCAGATAGTCCAATATTTATATTTCCATCAAAACACTAAAGTTTTGACAGTTGCAAATGCATTTCATCATTTTAACTCATTCAAAAAGAACACCCAAAAACAACATTGTCATGCAAGGGTCCCAAAACAAATGCATAGAGATTCTTTCGACAAGAAAGTGAGGAACCAAAACCATAGACATAAACATTTATCTCATGAGAGAAGAATTGTTTTAATGAAACATTTAAAGAAACGTAAGAAATATTAATGGATAGAGCCTACCATTCCTAATAGTGCCTCTACCGCTTTGAATAAGAATTCTAGCAGAGCTTCTAACTCTTCTTATTTTCCAAGTAAGATCAACAACCAAAAATGTCTTTCCCTAATGTCTCATATACTTTCCTTGAATCATAAATAGACCAAGGAGATCAAAAATAGCACCAAAGAGAAAGTAGAACTACTGGTTTGAAGAACCAGATAGCTCCATGTAGAGAAAAATAAGAGAGTATGAATGACCAAACAACCTCCAACAAATCTTCCCGCATTGTTTCCTATGCAATTTTCTCTTGCCAAAAATGAGACTCATAAATACCATTAATTCCAAAATTCCTGCCTATCTCTCGCATGCCACCGCCATCCAATTAGTGAATCCTAATTCAAATTCTACTTGAATTACTAACTTAGTGAAAAATCCATGTAGATTCCACCAATTTTTCATGTCTCCACCTATAATGGCAGTTCCTTTGTCATTTATTACAAAAATCAAATCACATAAATAGCCTAGGAACCATCACCAAATTACCAATGCCATATGACCCTTAGGTTCCTTTTCCTTATTTCATTAATTTATGGTCAATTCCCTTAGTTTAGGTTATGACCATAGGATAATTTATAAGTAATAACCGTAGGTTTAAAAACATTTCAATAAGTAATTTCCACCTTAGGTTAGGTCATAGCTCACAACCATATAGTATTAGGTATTATATTAGAAATAGACCTAGCATCACCTTAGGTGGTTCCCTCCACTTAGAACATGCAACGAGGATAGGATGGTGTCCTCAATAAAGTATACATAAATAGAAAATAGGTACATCAACCTTAGTTTAGAATCCCATTAGCATAGATATCTTAGTTCTAGGTCTTAGATTGTTCCTCAACAGTCCTGAAGCAAACATCATTTTACTTAATGTTGTTAAGTGTCTTGAAGAGATCATTCAAAAAGATCTGAGTTCATAACCTACAACATAATGTAGCATGATATTTCAATAAGATAAAATAATTTGTAAAGACCCTAGAGATCATTCCATTATGTCATCCAACCTTGGAATGTCGGTTTACCATTCGACATGGTAAGAATATTTTAAACACACCTTGGATGAATGGAATTGATCC
The DNA here is from genome assembly GCA_018340775.1 of Taxus wallichiana var. yunnanensis. NCBI lineage: Eukaryota > Viridiplantae > Streptophyta > Pinopsida > Cupressales > Taxaceae > Taxus > Taxus wallichiana. The sequence continues at coordinate 68,192,087 of CM031235.1, read as the reverse complement.
AAGGATTTATTGGTAACAAGAGATAATTTTGAAAACTTCACTTACCATATTGCAACTTATCAATCCAATACAAGAATGGATTCTTTGCAAGCTACGTATTTCAGCTTAATGAAACTAAGAGTAGAAATGACTTATCTAGTGCAAGCATGATTTCCAAAAATCAAAGGAACACTCCTTATCTAGAAAAATCACATGTCGATGATTGAAATGCAAAGAGGAAATATAACAATTTGTCAAAGATGTTACAAGACCCTTGAAAATTTTATATACTAAGTTTTGTATTTTACCTAAATTAGATGAATGTGAGCCTCTTAATGGTAATTTCTTGTTCTAAATAAACCATGAGTTTTTTTTTTTAAATAATTCTTCAGTCCCTAGGTCCAATAGGCCCTCATTATCTAATTTCTCCAAGTGTGTAAAATTCAATAACAAGTAATAAACTAGACACCTACTATTTGCATTGTCATAGCACCTACTAAGTGATTCCAATGGTGTTCAAGAATACTGTCTTGCTGATTATCCTAAAAATAATCCTACAAGGGCACTCTTAAACACTAGCACATGTTGTGATGCCATGGGTGTGTTACTAGTCTGATGTACTTGTTGATTGAACAAAAATTTATATCTACCTGTATCTTCCTAATTATCTTCATTACTCTATCTTCCAACTACTTCTAAATCTAGAACACCATGTGTAAGGGCTAGGTGACTAGGTGGGATCAGATGCATGCCCATAGTCCCCATTCTTTCCTATGATGTTCCCTCATCCGAATCCAAATGAGACTCTCTATTATGCTTGCCCAAGGTTGGGAGGACTTAATTTTTGTCTCCTCATCTTCCATGAGAGCTTCAAAACATTCACAGGCCATCATTCCCGTAACTTCAACGACGTTACAATGTCCCTCATGCACATGATGTCCCTCTCTAGCATTTCATTAAAATTTATGCTTCTTTCCTCTCTTTTCCTTTATTATTCCTAGGTCACCTCTATCCTTCACCACACATCCTCCTACCCCTCCACTTGGTGGGGGTTTAGCTAGCCATAGTCAATATCTCCAAGTTCGCTTATGCCATAAATATCTTGATAGCTAAAGGAATATCACACAAATAAGATAATTTGGGCTCAATTAATAACTTAAACTTAGATTCCTCTAGATAAAAACAAGTGGTAATTGTGTACTCCAACATATAATTTTGTAACACACCAGACCACTAGTGGTCTATAGATTTATTCCATGCTTTACTTACATCAAACAACTTCTAATAATCTTCTTGTGTCAAAACCCTAGGGTTAGGATACCAAGATTTGTTCAATGCGTACATTTCCAACCATTGATAGAACTCTACTAGAAATAAACTAAAGAATGTCTCATATAACTCATGATAAATATTATCTTCTACCCACTTGTATGCATTAAATCTAGGTCCAATGATATACCTTTGTGTAAACTTATTCTTTTCTTCTTTCACCCAGATCTCAATAGTCTCCAGAGATAGTCAATACCATCCGTAAGCAACATCCTAGAAAATAAAATTGAAAAGAGCTCCCGATAATGAAACTAAAATTTATTATTTGTTTTCACTAGATTATTATGTGTACTAGCACCTCATTTAAAGAGATCTAAATGTTCACCCAAAGCACATGTAGCTACTAGGTCCCTCCTTTGTGTTTTCTTGTCAAGATGTTAGCATGCATATTCATGTTGATAACTAACCAAGTACTCATTCAAACATACTAAACCATTGCATACACTCACTTGGAAACACATGTAATAAGGAAAAAATGATTATAGATAAACCATAACTAAGATCAATTACATAAACACATCTCCATACTCAGTTACATCAATGATCATAATCCAACCACAATTATCCATTAATCTTTAGAAATAAATACATAATAAGAAGATGATACATAACATTTAGTACATGTGAACACAAATTCATGCATGCAAATATAATAGAGTAGCATAACACTAAAACATAACACAATGACCCTTTATACAATAACTATTCCTAAGACAAGTATTTATAAGGGTGGGGAATTTCCCTTCATCACCCATGCACTTCCTAATAATAGGGGTGCCAAAAATAGCCATGCACACTTACATGCGTACTTTAAAAAATAATTTCTAATAATATATTATCTAATAATATTCTACCTTAATCCTATTAATAGCTAAATCCATGCATGTTCTTTAATCCTCGCCTAAATGTGCTTTCTCCAAAAATAACCATTGCTTACCATACGTAACCTTGTTCTATCCCTTGTTGCTCCAAGTCTATTTTTAGTTTGTCCCTAAAAAATGGATAAGTCCGCAATCTACCTATATGTTTTGTCCCACACATAATCTAGTTCCTTTCCATGTGTGCCTTCTTGTGCGCTATCCAATATCCTCTACGTGTATGTTTCCTATGTGTAGTAATTTATCCCTCTTTCTACATAGCCAATTTTAAAAACCAAAAAAATTAATTGTAAAAATGAAACAAGAAATGAGGGAAGAGAACCAACAATGATGTGCGTAACATACACTATGGTATAATGAGTTGTAAATGTTCTTACCATCATGTTCCTAGATCTAGTTAATCAAGCCCAAGCCACACATGAGACGACGGTAAATTTTTAAAGGAATTGACATGTATTCTTGTGTATGAGAGAAAAATCATAACAATAAGACCCATAGAAGAAGAAATAGCCTGAAAAGAGAAGGATGATATAGAGAAGATAGAGGAAAACCCCATGCAGATTAGGTGCTAGTTGTTGAAGCAAAATAAGTTGCATGAACAGCGGAATTTTTATTTGATAGCTGTCACGATTTTGATCAAGTATTAAGTATATTGGTGATCAACGATGAAGATGAGTCAAAATAAATGTAGGCTAGAATGAAAAAAACAGGCCAAGTGAGAAAGAGTGTTGGCAGAGGTAGAAAAAAGAGGGATTTAAGTACCGAGATGAAGGCCACATTTAAGGAAAGAATGAAGGAGATGTCTCCTTAGGTGATGCGTAGGATGGATGTGTTAGATGATGCAAACTCGTAATTAGAGAGATTGATTGCAAAAATTAAAGGGAATATTGATGATTTGATGCTTGACTAAGTACCTAATATTTTGGATGTTGTGTCGGCTAAGGAAATGAAGGAATTTAAAATAGAGAGTTAGACAAAATTTTAAATAGAGAATTCCCGAATCTGCTTTCCCAGGAAGACAAAAATGCGACTTGATCCTTTGGTGTAATCCACATTCTTTATTCTTTTATCCATGAAAGATATCTTTTTATTATTTGGAAAATATTCTTTGATTGGTGTTTTCAAGGATGGACAACATACCTAGTGTGGGGTAATGTTGGGTTGGAAAATTGATGAAGTATAAGAGTGTAGAGGCAATGTGTAAAAGCATGTGCATGGAAGAATCGGGGTGACACATAGGAAAGCACACACAAGAGGGAGACATGATAACACATGAGAATGTGCATACATAGTGGTTAACGTAGGACTTAGCTGATTTTCTAGGTTAATCTAAAAATAGGAAAATCATAGATGAAGTGCCAACCAAAAAAGGATAAAATTAGGCTAACTTGGTAGAAAAGTAAAGGATAATTTTGGATCAAGGACATACAGATCAAGGATTAAAGCACATGCATGGGATTAGCTATTAATAGGATTAAATTATAATATTATTAGATTATCTATTATTCGTTGTTTTGAAACACGCATGTATAGTATGCATGGCTATTTTTAGACATGCCTATTATTAAGAGTGTGCATGTGTAGTGAATGACAAGTCCTTATCTGTATATATATATATATACCTATTTTAGGTCAATGTTTTAGTAGTTCCTAGTCTGTAGTGTAGTGTATAGTTATTTGTGTCTATTATGTTCTAGTAAAGTTATGATCTAGGGTTTGATACATGAGTGCATGGTCCAACACACTAGTACAACGTTTTTTATGTATTTAACTTATAGTATGTAATGCTTTTGATAAAATGGATTATTGTGGATGGATTATGATCATTGATATGTTTGAATATGGTGGTCTAATGGTGCAATTAATCTTGGCTATTTTATAAGTTATTATGTTTCTTTATTCATGTGTTTCTAAGATAATATGAATGAGTAGATTAAGCTTGTATGAATGAATACTTGGTTAATTATCATGAAAACTATTCATGCTAACATCTTGACAAGAAAACACAAAGGAGGGACCTGGTAGTTGCATGTGCTTTAGGTGAGCATTTAGATCTTCTAAATGAGTTACCAGTGTGCATAACATCCTAGTGGAACTAAAAGACTATGGGTAGTTACAACATTTTTCTTAGATCAATACAATTTTCAAAATTTCAAAAAGTAATTTTCACAATACATGCACAATCCGCCAATAATTAGAATGCATTCTACCTTAATTTTCTACTTGGATAGAATAGGATCAAACTTGATCAACTAGAACAAAGAAGGATCACACCATCTACAGTGGTGTATAAATTTTGGGAAGTAGTTAGGGATAGAGAGTAAAACTAGACATTTCTCCCCAACACTTCTTCTTTCATGGCATGATATCTCCCAAAAATCTCACACTTGGCATGAGATCACCCAAAAACTCATTCTTAACATGAGATCACCAAAAAATATGTTGTTCTATAATATTTTTAGGATCCCTTATATCCTTTTCACTCGTCACGGATTAGGTGAACATGTTACTTTTACTTATTTTTCACATTTTTAATACTTGGATTGAATTTTTCAAATATACATGACTTTGAATACTCTTTTTCTCTTCTTTTTAAGGTTTTTCTTATTAGAAATAGTAATCACATCATCAAACACATAAAAAAACAATGACAATAGGTACAAACATGACATAACACATACGCTTTCACCCCTAGGGTTACTTCCTCTTCTTTAGCTTTAATGATTCATTTTATCACTCCATGATTTTTCTTATCCCCTCGGCACACTTTTGACATTGATCTACATGGTTATTAAGTATGCATCTCTTTATCTACTTTATGTTATCAACTATTCACTCAATAACATAAAGTGGGGAAAATGTTGACACTAAATCATGTGCTTGGGTACATTTCTAGGTCCTAATCACATACCACTATTCATATGTTTTATAAATGAGAAAACTAGTAATTGACATCCTTCATTGGCATTTTTATCTTTATTGATTTATCTATGGTATTATACACCTCACTACCTAATATGAATTTCACTTATTTATATTTCTTAGCTCTGGACACTAGCATCCATTGAGGAAGCCAACACCCAAGCACCCTCATCCCCTCTGGGTGCCACGACCTATTTAGATCTTACTCACCTCTTGTAGGCATCTTTTATATTTTGGACATCTCATTTTCTTATGGGTTGGAATTTTAGTTTTCAATAACGAATTCAAACAAGGGAATTATATAAATAAAAATATATGTAACCATAACAAGGGACCAAGCTCTAAGCATTTATTACTATCACCTAAGGTTGCGTCCAAGGAATCTCAAGAGCATCAAAGCATCCATCACTTCATTCAAGGGATACGGGGAATACATTTTTCTACATACACTTAATAGGAGGGGAAGTTTATTTTGACATCCACACATCTATTTACATTACTACATCTACCTATTGCCCACTATTTGGTGCATCTTGCGTAAGAGCTTCATAGGAACTATTCTACACACACACACACATAACTATATGGAGTTAGAGATGTTGTGTGGTGTTCGGTCATAATTTCACTTTGTTAGGTGACCACCGGGGTCAAACTAACTCCCCATTTACATTTTTTTAAAGATTTAATGTGTTTTGGGGTTTTGCAGAGGTCATTTGTTTTAGAGGTTATAAGAGAATTCTCATGGGCATAGTGTAACATATAGGTGACTAACAAAAAATATTAATGAGCATCTTACAACAAAAAAATTATTTTATGAGGTTTTTCAAGGTCATGGGCTCCTAAAAGTATTCTATATTACCCAAGTGCCCTTGACCTAGTCCAACTACCTTATACTTGTCTTATTTTGACAATTTAGTAATTTCAAGTGCGCTACGATAGATTACTCCTATTCAATATTTTTCTAGTCCGATATACTTCGAGATTAAATTATAAAATCAACTAAGTCTTATATCCTTGTTTCACCACAAATGTAGAGATAAAATAGATAAGGGTAAGGTCGAGGAGGTATACATGTTATTATGTAAGTGGTGTGCACGTGTATAATGTTGACCAAGCTGATTGTGAGAGATTCCCTTTGGCTAGGAGGAATAACCTGAAATAGAACACAAGACCACAAAATAGAATTAACAATACCAATTGGTGGATTGCCTAGCGGAAGCTAGATCTAGGAAGTGAGGTGCTTCCTAGAAATCTATCAATTCATGTTTTAAAAGAAGATAATGCAGAGAAATAACATCAAAGAAGGAAATCCTTTTGTAGTTATATGATTTAGGTTTTTCACATGAATACAATAAGAAAATCTAATCTAATAAGAAAGTTAGGACTAAATTTGAAGGGTTGGTAAGGTTGATTTGGGCTTGCAGTCTCCATGCAGAGACTATAAATGAAGTCCGGGTTGAATTTGGTGAAGTTACTCGGTTATTTGGAGTGAGTTATTAGATTGATAGTTTGGGAAATATTACAGTCATAGAGACTGGTATCGGTTAAATGAATGATTCCTGTATTGGTAATGAACCTACGCTAGTTGGGAAAATGGTGTCGATGGGGGAAATTTGGTATAAATATTAAAAATAAGGTGTTGGGAACTCTTTGTCACTACACACGAGAGTTGGGAAAGTTTTGGTGAGGTTATGGGATTATTGTAAAGACTCGGAGGTGATTAGAATGGTATTTAGGAGATATACAAAGTTTATATGGGAAAATGGTCGGATGGAGATGTTGTAAGAGAGATCTGGGTATGGGAGGTAATAGAATGAAATAGATAATCTACTAAAACCAATGACAAAGAAGAAATAATACTTACTTGTGGAATGCAGGTAGAAAGTAGGTGGTGGTGATGGTTGTAGGAGAATTTGATCCCAAATGAATGTAGTAGTAGTAGTAGGACACATTTCTTCCCTATGTGTGCACTGGAGCTCTGGATCAATCTCTTGATGAACTATGTGGTCTCTAAATGTTGTCGTGGTCTCTGGGTATATCGCAAGATATTTCAAAATGTTGAGATTCGGTATGTAAAGTCAGCAAGAGCTAGAAAACTAGATTCTAAACTTGAACAAAGAGTTATAAACTCTTATTTAAGGTAACTGATGTCAATTAGGTGGTCGATGTCGATTAAGGAGAATAGGTCATAGTTGCTAAAAATAGCTCGATCCTTACTAAATTTGGCATGATCTTGATTTTGGTTCCGGGTCATAAGTGAAGAATAGTGATAAATGGAGTTGGAAAGTGGTTAGAGGGATAATAGGTTATTTAGATTAGGTTAGACTAAATCATAATTGGTTAGGATAAGTGGTAAATTAGTCTAAGGTAATAAATGGAGTTAGAATGGGTCTAGGGTGAGGTGGAGAGGTGAGGTGGAGGGGTGAGGTAGCTAATTAATTTAACTAAGGTAATTAAATTAATTAGAATGTTTACAAGGGGTCATGGCTAGGTGTAGTGTGGAATTAAATAATCAAAGGTGGTTTAGAGGTTTTTGACCCAAATTTGGGTGTCTACAATTGCCCATTTTTATCACGTAGCTTGTATTTATAAGGAACATTAACAAAAAAAAGGTGTGGTTTCCCCAAGTATGGGTTGGGGTTAAGTTGCCCCAGGTATGATTGGAGGTGATCCCCTTCAAACCCGGAACTCGATGAAGTAAAATATTAAATTTGTGAGGGGTTTGATAAAATGGTTGGTAAGGAAAAATGAGGTAGGGTACAGATGCGGGAAATGGTGATTTTGGGTATAGGTAATAGGTGGGGCTGTCATCACCAATCCGGAACTATGATAATTCTTCACCGAGAACTCCTCGTGCTATGATTATTTACTAATGCACAACATTTAGTCCGTGGATATAATCTGGAAACAAAACAACAAACATAACACAAGAATACCATCGACTATGATAAGACGAATGATGAAAAATCTGAATTATCAAAGTAAATTATAATATTAACATGAAATTGTTACAATCTCACCCATGAGGTACTTCAAGTGTTATTGACTTCACTTGCCTTCCACCAATACTATGGGAGAAACTTTACAATTACACCTCTTAATGGCTTCTTCAACACACCTTTAAACTGATGGCTTCCTTTACACACTTCATACAATATTTCTCATGACTTCCTTCTATGATAAATTAGGGGGTGGCCTCTTTATTTATAGAACTTCCAAGCTTATCCATCTTATCTCTAAGATAGGATAAGAAATCCACTATGACGAATCATATTCCATACCTTAACTCTTATCTGTACATGTAATCTTATCTTTTAAGATAAGATAAACCTTATCATTTCACATGGGTTCCACATTTTTAGACTTTTTACAAATAAAATACACAAAATATTTATGACCTCACTCCTTTTCCTTATTACCAATATAATATTTCTAATTCCTAATCATGTAGACCCTACTTCTCTACTTATCCCAACTTTGACATTTTAACATTATCGGACAACTTAAGACAAGTATTTACTTTTTACAACATTCCTATTGTACTTTGACTGTTACCGTAGTCTACATTATTGGCAGCACCATACTGATGGTGTCGTTATCTTCTATCAGACGCTACTACTAATTACACTTAACAACATCCTATTCCTAATACATACATTAATGAAATAGAAATTACGGAGGAAAATTTTAGTGTCGACAGGGCATTCAAATACATGCACACATGTAGAATGCAAAAAGGAACTAGGTTGAAGAGCTCACAAACTCTACATCATCAAAGGTCAACATTTTATCCAAACAAGGTAAATGTGGTTCGGTATCCAAGCTATAGGATACACTCCTGAAACGTAATGAGGCTAGGTGTATGAATAGGAATTAGGTGGGTTCCAAAGCACCAAAAGGTTTGGTCTAGTCAAGATAAACATCATGACATTAGGAAAGGAAAGGTTGGTAGGATACAAAAAATGAGTAAGTGAATTAGAGTGTCAAATGGGTGGGTTTGGGTTGGGTGTATAGGAGAGGTCATGGGTAATGCCAAGGTGTAGGAAAAAACATGCCCCTAAGTAAAATTCTGGAGTTAGATAGGTTGGGAGGGATATTAGGTGAGATTGTTAGGAGACGGTAAGACTCGGGCGGTAATAAAATGTTATCATGTAGTAAAAATTTGGGAAAATTAGGTTAAATGGATATTACAGGGGTGGTAATCTGATGATTTAGGGTGAACCGATGCCGATTAGGGTAACCGATTCTAGTTACTTAGGGTATAAGACTGACATTAGTCTAACGAAAATCAGGTTAAAAAAATCCCATTATATTGATGTCATGGAAATTATATGAGTGATAATGAGATAATGTTATTTTTATTTCCAAGTTATTGTTCTTATGGAAACTTAGGTATTTAGGCATGGTTGAGTTTGATGTGAATTTCCAATTTATTGATGTCATGGAAATTAGATGTAGGCATGATCGAGTTGTGTTTGTTTCGATTTAGTTTCCAAGTTGGTGACATTATGGAAAGTAAATGATGATGTATATGTGTGATGTATGGTTTTGTTTATGAGTCAATTTCCAAGGTATTGTTTTGATGGAAACTAACTTAATTAATTTTTTGTTTGATGTGGAAAAATGGGTGAGGGAAAAGGGTGGAAAATGAAGAAAGGGAAAGAGTGGCTGAGCTAACCTCCAAGGGCCCATTCCCTCGAGTGCTGCCTATATAGCCATGATGAAAGGTCCATCAGGATGATGTAGTTCTCCCATAAACTAGGGAAGAATGAGATTAGGTTAGGTCAGATGAATAGGTAAGTTAGATTGATAGGTTGGTTGGGTAAGGAATGTTTGAAAATAGGCAAGGTTGAATGTTGAATAGGTAATAGGAAAGGTGAGTTAGACATAGGTATAGATGAAGGTGTCATGGTTAAATCAATTTTGATGATCTTTTCATGTTGAACAAACAAGGTAGGCAGAGGTGAATTGAAAAGAAGCAAAATGCCCCAAGTTGGAAAAGACCATAAATGTCATACCCTTAGACTTATTGAATGTAAGTCCCTAGATACATTGCATAATGTGATAGGTCTATAGGTGAAAGAAGTTGCATGATCACAATGTGTAAAATACATGTGTCATCCCTTGAATTTGAGTTAGAAGATATTAATCAGAGGGTAAGGTGGAAGAGTTTGTTTAGCATAACCTTTTTGTGGGACAACATGCCCCTTCTGCAAGATACCCAAAACCAGAATAGGAAATTCCATGACCAAAAGTTTGACTTTTTTCTTTTCTTTTTTTTTTTTATATATATTGATTGATGTGGGAAGTCTATAATGGGATAAATAGGTTCTCCTTGAGGTCTTCTTGAAGTTGATCAATGTGGGAAGCTCCAAAATTATTTTATTTAAGAGATATAGTTTAGTCTTCTTTTTGGATAGACTAATTACAATAAGTGGTTGGCTTTCCATCCTACGAGGGAGCAATCTACTTATAACAACAAGAAAGAGAGGTATAGTTATATTTGAGGTATTCATCTATGTGTGAGAATTTTGACTTAAGGAGTAGAGTTTTGGTTATCCCAAGTATACTTTTGCTTTTTATTTTTGAATTTGAACTCATGGACAAGACTATAAAGGAGTATAGGCCTCTTTTATGAAGGAAAGACCATAACATGAAAATTTTAGCTATAAAAGAGGGGTTTTAAGTAACAAATGACCATGGGATTCCACATTAAAAAGACAAAAATATCCATGATAATCATGCCATGAGTAGATCCGTGGTACTCATATTTAAGACAAGGTTGAATGGTGACAGAAAAATCACACAATTCTAGTTTAGTGGTTGGTCCTTAAAAAGGGATGAACATATAGGTGACATAAAGTGATGTAGTACGTTACTCAATAGTAGAACACTCGAAGATGTAAGGTATTAAGGGACTTAGGTTTAAGTTTACCTTTAAGCAAAGATAAATGATAAGCACCTGATCCATAGGTATGGGTGACAATGTAAGGTACAAGCCAATTAGGAGAAAACTTGCCTGTTTACTTTTCTTTGCTTTGGTTACATGTTGATTTTCCTTTAGGAAAAGATTGCCAATCTTGAAAGTTCACTCATGAACACATTTTTCATAGGCATGCTTGATGTGTTTTTGGTAGATTTGAAAATGGTCTAGAGCATTTAAATTGCATTCATCTAAGAGATCAAGTTATGCCAAAAGTTCTTGGTGAAACTTGTAGTTAGACAACATATCTTTAAGTGAGATACGAAGAGAGGTAGTTTGGACTTTGAGAGGAAAGATGACCTCTCAGTATCGTATACTAAAGAAAAATTTGTAGCATTGGTAAAGGTACAAGTGCTAGTATGGTAAGCCTATAAGGTGAAAGGAATTTGTGTGTGCTAATCCTTTCCAATGTCGTCAACGACTTTCATAAGAATTTTTTTAGAGTTTTGTTGGAAGATTTAGATTGTCCATTGGTCTATGGGTAATAAGGTGATGAGAAACTTAGTTGAATGCCAAAACTTATCACACATTTTACGAGAGGATTTTATTTTTAAATTTTTTTCCATTCTCGGTGATGAGGTGATGAGGAACACCAAAATGAAAAATGATGTGGTGGTTGATGAAATCACATATTTTCTCAGCTTTAGTAGAAATTTGAGGGAAAAATTATACCCATTTAGTGTAATATTCAGTTTCAGTGATGATCTATTAATGACATTGAGAAGAATAAGGGTTAATTTCTCTAACGAGATGTAAACCCCTTTGAGAGAAGGGACAAAATTCCCTAGCGACTTGTAAGGCATGACAAGGAGTATGGTGAAGGTTAGCATGTTGCTAAAATTTCACATAACATTTGATGAATTCATATTAGTCTTCATTAAGGGTTGGCTAGTAATAGCTGAGGTGGAGAATATTTTTGGCAACAATGTGACCACTGAAATGTCCACCAAAAATCCCATTATGGATTTCTTTAATGGTGTACAAAATTTTAGAACTAGTGATGCACTAGATGAGGATACCATTAAATCCACACTTATAGAGAATACCCCCATTATGATGTCATAAGAGAAATTTGGGAGGAAGGCTCATTTACCATTGTGAGTCGATCTCGAAGGTAGAATTGAAAGCGAGAGGTAATCAACGAACTACTTATACCATATATCACATGGTTCAGTTTAAAGTCTTCCCATAAAATTTACGTTATGGATGAGATAAGAGGGTGAATGTAACCATTGTACTGTGAAAAATATTTTAGTGTCTGAAGGTGAGGTAGGTTTCTATGAGGTGAGGAAATCCATGGTATCTGTAAATATTTTATTGGATTATAGAACAGTTTGAATGTCATAATTATCAAAGGTATTCAAAAGCATGTCAACGTGATGCTTATACTTCTAAAGTATTTCATTACGACACTGGTATAAACCATTGACTTGGTTGATGAACAATTAAGAATCGCCAAAGATATTAATCTTCTTAACATCTAGGGAAATGATAGTTTGGAGACCTAACATGAGTGCTTCGTATTTAGCCACATTATTGGTATAATCAAAGTCAAGTTTGAAAGATAAAGGCATAGGCTCATTGTCAAAAGGAATGAGGATAACCCCTACACCACCCCCATGTTGACATTTAGAATTAAAGTATAGGGTCATCTGATAAATAGTGTCATCAAGGGAGAGTGTAGCAATGGATTCATCAGGAAAATTGAAGTTAGAAGATTGATTTCCGGAAAGAGGTGCATCTACAAGTTGATCTGCAATGGTTTGTCCCTTAACAAACTTTTGATGAATGAATTATAGATCTAGGTCTACAAGGAGCATGATCCAACATGAAGCATGTTGGTGTTGATAAGGCTTAGCATATATAATGCAGAGGGTCGGTGTTGGTGATGATGAAGGTCTTGTGGTTGAGTAGGTAGTGGTGACAAAGACGTGGACTAAGAAAACCTTTTCAAAGATGGGTATATCTTGTCTCATAGTCTAAAATCATACAAATTATGTAATAAACTACTTTCTCCCTGTGTTTCTCATCATGATGAGTGAGCATGGCACCCAAGGAATGGTCAGTGGTAGAAATGTATAGGTAGAAAGGTTTGTCATCTTTAGGTGGGATGAGCATAGGTGGTTGAAGAAGGTATTTCTTCAATTATTCAAAGGCTTTATGGCACTCATCATTCCAATTAAAGGAGACATCCTTTTTAAGAAGATGATGAAAATGGTGACATCGGTTGGAAAGTTGAGAAATAAAGTGTCGAATGGATTGAAATTTTCCTTACAAACTATGACGCCATCAAAGTTTAGTATATGAATGCATCTCAAGAATAGCATTATTTTCGGAGGGATCAACTTCGATGCCCTACAAAGAAACAATGAAACCAAGGATTTTTCTAGAGAGAATTACAAAGATGCACTTCTTTGGTTGAAGGAGAACACAATATTTGATGAGATGATCAAAGATGATTTTGAGAATTGGGAGGTGTTTAGCATGAATTTTGGAATTACCAATAAGGTCATCTATGTAGTCTTCTAGTATTTCATACATGATGTCATGGAAGATATAGGTCATGGTGCATTGATAAGTGGAACATGCATTTTGCAAGACAAAGGGCATGACTCGATAACATAAGGTCGCCCAAGGGTGATGAAGGTGGTTTTATGTTAATCCTCCAAAGGTCAAGTAATATTTGATTATAGCATGAGAACCCATCCATGAGAGATAGCATCTCATGTCTAGCTATAAGATCAACAAGTTGGTCGATGCTAGGAAAAGGAAAGCCATTCTTATGGAAAATGATGTTAATGTTGTAGAAATTCATGCAAATGTAGAGTCCCCCTGTCACCTTGTTGATAGGAACAATGTTTAAAATCCATAATGGATAATTGATAGGTAGAATGAAAGAAACAAAAAGAACACATTGGAGTTCCTCTTTGAAAATAAGGGAAATGCATGGATGCATTTTTTGCAACTTCTGTTTCATAGGTTTTTCATTAGGAATAGTAACAATATTATGCACCATGATGTTTGGGTCAATACCGATATATTGGCATAAGAACAAGAAAAATCATTGTTATGATTTTGGAGGAAAGAGGTGAAGGATTCTTGACGAGGGTCATCCTGAGTGTGAATGTTGATCTCTATTGTTGATTCATTCAACATGGTTTGTGTCTAAGAAGGTAACAACTAGTGAATATAATAATCTTTTACACCTAAATAGGTGATAATGGAATCATCATCCTGACATTGAATAATGTTGATAAAGGTGTGTCTTCATCCAACATGTTAGGATAAAGAAGAGGAAGGGAAGATGATGCCTCACCATCACGATGATAGGTCAGAGGTCCTAAAGAAATGGTGTTCATGAAAAAAAAGTTAGGAGGGATGGATTATGGATCCATGGACTTCATGGGTGAAGGCGATGTGTATAGGTGAAGAGGATTAAGAAGGTTGATCTTTGTTAATAAGGTTGATTATTGCCCTCTTAAGACTAGGTGGCTTAACAAATTCAATACCAAAGTGGTCCTTATGTTTGTGGGTAGTGGAAGGAATAACTTTGTGATGACCTTGTTCATAAATACCAAATCCAAACCCTTTCCAAGCATAACAATGAAGAAAGGTGTGGGTGAAGCAGAGGTTTGTGAGGTAACATAAGTCGAGGAAAAAGTTCATGTTTGAGTAGGTAATTCGGAAGAATAAAAAGAAGTATGAGTCCCCAAATTTCAAGTTGGTGCAAAGGTGGGGAGGGTCGTATGGAAAATTTTCTCCAATATGAGGGTCATAATGTGCGTGCTTGATGAAGGTTTCCATACTCTTGAGGAGTTTGGAAAGTTTCGATGTTGTACAGAAATATCCCCTAGGGTAAGATGTTAAAAACACCTGCTAGAGGGTCGGAAGTTGGAACTTAGGTGGTGGGAATGGATAACCTATTTGAATTTTGAGAATAAGTGTTGGTAGATGGGCTAATTTTTGAAGTTACAATAGCGGTGGGGATAGGTAGGCTAGTTAAGGAAGATGTAGTAACAAAAGTGGTAGATGAAATAGCAGAAGAAGATGAAGTGGAAGTGGTTGTAAATTAGGTGACATTAGTTTTAGATGATGTGGAAATAGTTGTAGATGAGGTGGAAATAGTAGTAGATGCCTTAAATGGAGTAAGGACATTATTGGGTTGATATGGCATGTTACACGTTTTGAAAGGTGAAGGATCTTCCTGAATAGTGTAAGGGTGTCCTTCATATTTGAACTTGATGCAATAGTGAAGGGTTGAAGGTACACACCCCATGACACAAATCTAGGGTCGGCCAAGAAACATGTTATATTGGAATTTCCCTTCAAGGACATAGAACAATTTAGGAATGGTGCGGTGACCCACACAAATGTGGAAGATGATGGTGCCGAGAGTAGAAGTCGAACATCATTGAAATAATGCAATATAAGCGGGTTATTATACATGCATTGGAAGGTATACGTAGACACCAAAATTGGGTCACACTCCCCTTGGTCCTTTGTCAAATAACCAACTCAATCATACTCATCTAACCATGGCCCCTTCCACCCCACATCACCATTAATTAAATTAAATTAATATATATCCTCACAATATTTAATATCTAATTACCCTAATTTCTACCCCACTACCTCACCTAGCCACCTCACCTAGCCACCTTATCTAGCCACCTCACCCTAGAGCTATTCTTGGCATGTTTCCATAACCAAAAATAACTAAGTCTAACTTGCCTTAGTGATCTAATATTTGGTCTAACTCTAAAATCAATCCCTAAAATCTCTCTAACCATATTCCTACTCATTAGAAGGTAAGTTTCCATTCTAATCAGTGATAATAAAATAATTGGGCCCAACAAATTAGAAATATCTGCCCATTTTAGTAAACCTAGGGAATCCAACTTTAACCGACGTCGGTCACCCCTAAACCGACGCCAGTCAACCCAAAACCATCGACGGTTACCATTTATTCACCTAAACAACCTTGTTTTAGGTGTTAACACATTTTAAGAGAAAGAAATGATATTAGATCTACATGAAAATGCAACAAACATCCTTTTACACATCCAGACATCCAGAACCATCACCAGGATCAATCATAGAGCCATTGCATTCATGGGAGAACTTTGGGAAATCACTCGCTACATTACCATACACGTATTCTCCGATCAACCACCTCCACCACTCAGCCATCAGATCCTTAACATAGTAAGTATGGCCCTAACCAGTAGGGTTTATTTTAGTTAGTAATCTTTATTACTCATGTTATTAATCTATTCTTTGCATGCTTATTGCTTCATCACCCACTTTCCTATGAACTCAAATATCCCTTCACCCATATCACCAAATCACCTATCCTCACCTATTGTATACTTCTAAGCATACCTAAGACCTCTACAGACCTTCCCATTCACTCTCCCAAACTTTATTTGACCTCAGATCACCCCTTCCATTTAATCTATTTGAGTTTCTTTTATCTCGACCATACTGATCTTTGGTTATCCACAACCGCTTCGGTTCTACCTAAACCGACATCGGTCACACTCAACCAATGTTGGTCTCTATGTTTTACACCTTGACCAAGAACAAACCCAACAATCACCCTACCAATTGACCTAAATAACCCAGAATCAGACCCTTAATCAGTCCCAGTACCTTGACAGACACCTCACCTCTCAAATCCAACTATAGCCTAGCCTGTTGTGATTGGATTTGCTTATTGTACTTGAATGAAATACCTAAATCATATCAAATATAGTAGGAATTTTTTTATTTCTCACATTAACTTTTTTTAAACAGTGGATTGATAGCCATCTAGGAAGTATCACACTTCTCGGAACTAGCATACACTAGGTAGTCCACTGTCATATATCATTTAACTATCTTTTGTGGTCTTGTTTTCTATTACAGGTAGTTCCTCCTAGCCAAAAGGAAGCTCTCACATTCAACTGTGGATAAAGAAGTTAGAACGATTGCAATAATCATCAACCAACCATCATTTAATAGGTATTCCTCCTTGGCCTTTACCCTTATCTGTTTCATCACTTTGAAAAGGTAAAGAAAATGGTGAAACATTTTGGCACACCCGATGGGACCCATCAGGGGTTATTTTGCATTTATTCATTCCTAGGTGAAATTTGTGTGTTTTTTTCCTTCTAAAAGCTTCCAAATTAATTTTCTCTTTTGGAAATCATTCTCCTTCTTTCTATTATCTAAAAACAATCATATTTTTGGTGCTTTAAAAAGAACATGTCTTCCTTTCTTTAGCATTGCATTAGTGAAAGAGCATCCCTCTTCCTATTCATCTCTTGCTACATCAAATATTACATTTCAATTTGGGTTTAAAACACTTGCATTGCATTCTAATTTGTTACATTATTAGCTCACATTAAAACTAAGGGAAACCTATATGTTGGAAGTCATGCCCAACTGATGGTTGACACAAAGAATCATAGAAAGCACATCTTTCTCTCTCTGTGTGTCTTACCAAACTTGTACAAAATTAAAATATACACATCTTTCTTAAACAACATCTTACTTGGGAACATCTATCAGTGATCACATGATCTAGTTGGCAGGTACTCCCTAGCTCGTTGCCTCTATCGAGTCATCATCTCAAAGGATGGCCCGCCCCGCCATAACATACCTGAAACATCTCCTTTTAGATATCCTTTTTCATAGGATGGATTCCTAAGAAAAATTTTTGTTCTAACTACACATAGTCAGTCCTAAATAGCATAAGCTAAAAAAACATAAGAAAATCACTGTTAGGATTATGCTTTCTCTTAGCATTCTTCTTGGCTTGTATTTTGAGGTGTGAGACTACAAATCTCCATTTTTCTTCTTCCTTGCACACTCCACCATCGTAGTTGGAGTATTTTGACTTTTTTTGAGTGTGTCAGGGCCCCATCTCTTCATTCTCAGGTTTCTGAGTTTGATTCTTCACTTAATTTAATTCACAAAACCAATTTTCTTCATTCCTTTCTAATTTCACGATCATGACATCGGTGTAGAAACCGTCTGCAGTTCACATCTAACCATCATCGGTTAAACAATAACCGGTGTCGGCTTCAGCTTTCTAGTTACTTTACCTAGAATAGCTTTCATCACTATTTCTGTTCTATTTTTGGCCCTCAGGGCATCATCATATTTCTCCCCTATCGATACTTACTGTCATACACAATTTTCATAGGTACACATCCAACATTCCTATTTCATTCTTTGAGATTGGTTTCTTCCACTATGACCGATATCGGTTTAAACTGTCATCGATGTTCCCAAAACGCGTTCTTGGTTAGCTTGACCATCATCAATTTTCCCTCAATCATCACCATTCAACCTAAATGTCATCGGTTGCATGTGTTTATTTTAAAAATATATACATTGACTAGATTTTCCTCTCGGACCCCATTATTCTCTATTTCTACTATTTTTTGTGTCATCTACAAAATATAGTCTTCTTTCAGTCGACACTTATTCACATGGTGTTGACTCACAGCTAGACTAACACCCTCATATTCCACGCTAGTCATCAACCACTCCCACTTAGTCCATCACCACCTTTCATCCTATCACCCATGGATCCAACCTTACCTACCACCATTACTATAGGCGACGAAGAGTTTTCATGACTCCTTGATCGAATCTCATGGCCTTACAGTTCTACCTTTCCCATTCTTCCACCCGAGACTCCTTAGGTCAATTGATATATGACATGCCTGTGTCCATCTCTCCTACCCTTATTCCTGCTACTACATCAACCCCTAATAATGTGGCATTACCCTCACCTACTTCACCCCGGTAGTTTCGTAGCTAGGCCCCATACCCGCCATGACCGCTGCATCTATAGTTTCACTTGTGCCTATCGTATCTATTGTCCCCTCGTCAACCACCCAGACCATAACACAGGTTTGCACCCATTGTATCATAAATACCCATTACAACATAGCTGCCCATGGTGTTGGTGACCCCTACCTCATTCCAAAATCTCATCCTCTCCATCCCGCAAACACCGCCTCAATCACTACTAGAGTTACGACGACCATCCCACCTACATACACTTACTATTAACAACCCCCTATCTTGTATATCACCCATTCTAGATATGTTTCTCCTATGTCAGTTCCCTATTCTCAACCTCCCTATCAGGTTCATAATCTGCCCCCTTATGCCATAGGAGGTGTCTCCCCATCACAACCTACCACTGACCTCATCAAGTTGATGATGGAAAATATGCAAACACTGGAAGCATCGGTTTTCAGCTCATGTAATTCCCTCACCTATGAAAAAATTTGTAATGATCCTATTCACCCATCCATTCCTATTCGACCATACCCCAACATATTGGGAAATGCCAAAGTTCAACCACTTCAATAGCAAATAGGATCCATAACAACATTTGTGGTCCTTTAAACATGGGTGTTACCTGATTGCCCATGATGACGCTTTACTTTTGAGGACTTTCCCAATGTCCTTGACTGGACCTACATTAGACTGGTACAGTGGGCTACCAAGACATTCCATCTACTCATTCAATCAAGTAGCCCAGGCCTTCTTAGACCACTTCTTGATTAATATTGTCAAGAAGGTTACCATGACTGATCTTTATTCCACTTGTCAGTATGACGATGAGTCTATCGCTAACTTTGTCACTCATTGGCGTAGCCTAATCAATCAACTCACATTTCAACTGCCTCAAACTAAACTCATAGAGTTGTTTACTCAGGCTTGCACTAGACACATCTCACCAACCCTGTAGGTGCATACCTTTACGTAATTTTAATGAGGCATTCACTATGGCATAGAAATTGGAAATTCGTGATATCGAAGAAAAGAAGATTCAAATTTGTAACAAGAACATTGCATTCAAATCAAATGATCCTTCTTCATCTGTGAAACCCTAAAACAACTATTCAAAACCCAAAGGGTCTTCCAATTCCGTAGTTCTCAAATCCGGTCCCCTCATCAATAAAACCCGGAAAAACCCCTTCTAATGTTTCTCCTATCCAAGCTTTCCGGTTCGGATGGGAAAAATGAAAATACACTTCCATAGGAGAATATTATTCTTCTGTATTGGAAAATCTTATGAAGGCTGGTGCCATTACCCTCCCACCTATAAAACCACATATTGGTTTTGACTTCTGAGTGACCCATGTGCTCATGGTATAAGGAACATAACTTTTCCACTATCATCGTGTCAAAGGTCATAGCGAAGATAAATACATCACCTTTAAGAATATTTCCCAAGAAATGTTGGAAAACAAAGATGTATTCTTGGATAGCCCAAATGTACCCGCTAACCAAAACTTGCATATATTTAAGAAACCATTCCCTAATCATGCCCCATCTTCCAACCAAGTTGGTGATACCTCAAATAATGATGGAAATATCCACGAGGTCCATGTTATTTTCAATGACACACTAGTTGCTTCCCAGGTTGCCTCATGTTCCCTCCATAGATGACCTCATGGATTTGCACAAGACACTCAGAGGTAGATAAATGATTTGTATGTCATTTGTAGCTAGAGACATCTATCTGACTTGTTAGCACTCAAGATTTGAAGGAGTGGGTAGCACCTCAGAAGGATTTTGATCTGATCCTCACTATTTTAGGTTGTGCCTATCAACCAAGGCAAGAGAACCTATATTGCAGCCTTTGTTTGGTGAAGGAGGTGGAGATATCCTTGTATTTTGCATATTGTATGGAAGGGGCCTTGGGAAAACATGATCAATTCTCCATTATTCAAACTCAAAAGAGTTGTCACTACTAAATGATGGAAATGTTTTCAAAACAAGGCTGAGGCTGCTAGAGACATAGTATTATCCTGATTTGCTTTGTGCATTTTTGTAAATGGATTGTATTCTCTTGTTAACACACAATGCAATGCAGGGGTAGTATAGGGTAGGGTTAGTTATTTTGAATGAAATTTTGTTGGGAGATGTTAGACAAGACCAACCAGAGATTACCAAACTCTTTGAGGACCTTTGCAAGAAATTTGTAACACTTAAACAATAGGAATGCTTCAAAAGGTTTAAAATACTCCTTCAACCAGGATATGTGCACAAATGGAGGCCCAGATCTGCACTCTTCCACACAATATTTGACAACCTACTACAAAATCTTGAAGCAAATATACCAACAAAAGTATCCAGAAATCCCTATTTGATCATGACCTAAGGTACCCCCAAAGGTTTACAAATAATCTCAAGATTCAAGGACAGTAAAATGATTTTAAATTTGTTTATCTTCTATCAGATGAAGGCTCTTCTAGATATAAGATTGTAGATGTCATCAAACCATCAACAAGAAATGAGACCATGTATGATCAAAGAGATCCTAAACACAAGATTGCAACATGAGCAAGAAACACAAATTGAAAACATTCTGAAACATAAGTATATGCAAACTTTGCCAAGAGAATAAACCAGATAATCCAGAAAATGATCAAATATATCAGCAGGGGAATGTCATGAGAACAATCTCAGAGCTTGTTGATGGCTTTACAACTTGAAACCAACTCAACATGATAAAATCTGATGCAAAATAGAATTGAAAATGGCTCTCAAGTGGTTTTCTCAGAGAAATGGGCTTCTTCCAGTTTTTTCCTTGAAAATTCTAAATTCTTTTTTCTCCTCTCCTTTTCAAATTCTCCAAAAATATGATATATACTCTATGCCATCTTGGAGTCTTGCTTCCCAAGAAAATAATATGCTTATGGGATCAAATTTTTTACAAAACTTCATGATTTAAAGAAAGTGACACCAAACAGAAAAAACAACTCGCAGGTTGCCAGGTATGCACAAAAATTAAATCATTACACAAATTTGGATCATTATCCATCCCAGGTCACATTTTTATCATTTAGGCATGCAAGCATGTTTTATAATCATTTTTCACCTTTTACCTTTTCATTTTACCTCTACAACTTTTGATTTTCACTTTTCACATTTTTTTATCGGCCCGAGAAAAAAATGTATCAAAAACATCATAGATCACCAAATTAGGTCATGAAAATGTGCCATTGCACTCAAAAGGCCAAGATGATGCAAAATCATATAAGGTTCAAAGAAATTTGATGAAGAAATGATGATTCCAAGCTTCTTGGAGCTCCATGGCGGCCAAAAGGGTGAATGCACAAGTTGCATCGATTTTTTGGATAACTTTAAATGCCAGCCCTCCACGTGGAGGATGAGATCCTTGAATATTCCCTTTTTGACTTTGGATAAGGTGGGACACATGTCAAAACATGATTGGATCGGGTCCCATCTTTTAAAATGCATTTGTGACCTTTTTTAATTTTGGAAAATTTTGCAAAATTTCCCCACTTCTCCCCTGGACCCACCACGTGTCCATATGTGGGCCCCATTGAAAATGCGGGCCAATTCTATCAATTTTGACTCCTTTTTTGAAAAAAAGGAATTTTCTCAAAAATTCTCCATGGGCCCAAACACCCGCTTCTTCCTCACCACGTGGCACTCTCCCATTCACTGCGGGTCCAGGCCTCCAATTCTTCCTTTAACCTCCCTGCCAAAATTGTAAAATTTCAAAATTCTCCCCGGGCCCGCACTCCCCTTTTGACTCCTTTTGACTACCTGTTTTGGACATGTTGGCTCCATTGATTGGTTAGTAGGACCAATTTTCATTTTTACCTTTTTACCACACAAAGGTCAAAAATTTCAAAAATTTTTCCTTGGCCCCCTTTTCCACTTTTTGTATTTCTGACACACAAAAATCCTTTTCTCTTATTTGTCCTTTTGGGACACAGAGCTTTGGCCCAAATTTTTTACATTAAATTTTGAAGTTAAAAACTTCAAAATCATCATCAAAACCTCTTGCCCCATTTTTGACTTTCTTGGACACGTGTCCACCTCGCTGATTGGATGAGGGTCTTTGGGTCAAAAATTTCCCTTTAACACTTTTGAGTTAAAAACAAAAAAAAACCTCAACCTCCTTCCCACCATCACTTTTCCCCAGCCACGTGTCCTCTCCTCCCATTCATTGTGGGGCTTTCGGCCAAAAATTGACTTTTGAAATTTTGCAAAATGAAAGCCAAAATTCTTAGGGTAAATCCACCCGCCAATCCTCGACCAATCAGAATGTGCCACGTAGGCACCCTTTGTAAGAAGCGGAGCCACGGATCAAAATTTTCCCTTTAGCCAAAATTTCAAAAATGACAAGTTAGAAAACATTTCCCACCACCCCGGCCAATAGGAACCCGCCATGTTGCAATAATGTTGTGATGATGAATTTGACGGGCAAATGACACCCGTATGACCGTCAAAATGTCAAAAATTCACAGGATGCCCTAGAAATCAAAATTTTTGACAAGGAAGGTAGATTTTTAATTTTAAATCAATTGAATCATTTTTGACATTGCTTTCAACCTTGGGATTGGGAAATTAATTACAAACACTTCAGATTCGATCAATTTTGAGTTTTTACATGATTTGACAAAGGAAAAAAGACACAACCCAACCATTTGAAAAAGCTAGGGCACAAAAAAGGGGGAAACTTGGATTGTTGTTTCAAATTAGGGAAAAAATAATATCTTGGGCATTTTGAAGCATTCAATTGGGGAAGATGAACTACAGACCACCAAATCAAAAATAAAATGTTTGTGAGCAAATTTGGGCATGGAAAATTAGGGCACATTATGCAAACTAATAATTAGCACCAACATTGGCTCTTGCTTGGGGATGGGCACTCCCAGTGAGTGCCACAAGGAAAAATGTAGACCAAGTGCCAAAAATCCATTGGGCAAGGAGTCAAAAATACAAGGCAGCCCAAAAAACCAAGAATTACCACCAAAAATGAACCAAGAAAACAACCCAGAATGGCTGCCAAGGACAAAAGGGCAAACCACACACCAACAAAAACAAAAAAAAAAGCAAAAACAAAGGACTATACAAATGTACAATTTGTGCATACCTCAATTTGGGGATTTAATCCAAGAAATGTTTTAAATGTCTGCCATTAACAGCAGCTCCAACAATTCCCCATCTAGATCTTTGAGAAAAAGGTATGTTCACCAATTCTTATGTCAATGGCATAAGGGCCCATCCATAATGCATCAAACTTTCCATGCTTTCCCTTGTCTTCATGCCTACTATCCCACAAAAAAACCAAATCTCCAACATTGAAGGCTCTAGGAGTGACCTTCTTATCAAACAACTCTTCAATTTCTCTCTAAATCTGACATGCCTTTGATGGGAAACTCTTCTCTCTTCATCTAACTCAATGATCTGATTAATCCTTGATTCATATGGGCCATGCTCTTGATCTTCCAACTGTTGGGAAAACTGAAATGAGGATAATTGCAGGTGTAAGGGCAGCAAAGCTTGAGTTCCATACACCAATTCAAATGGGCTTTTACCAGTTGCTCTTTTAGGAGTTATTCTATCAGCCCAAACTGCAAACTTCAATTGTTCTCCCCACTTCTTCTTGTTCATTTCCAAGGTCCTCCTTCTAATGATCTTGAGCAAGTTCTTATTACTGGACTCAACTTGTCCATTCCCTTGTGGATTGTAGTTTGAAGAATAAGTCAGATTTATCCCATATTCATTACACATTGCCATTAAAGGTTTGGCTCTAAAGCACATGGCATTATCAGATACAATCTTAACTGAACTCCAAATCTGCATATGATATGATTCAACAAGAAATCCATTACCACTTGGTGTGTTTCCTTCTTAGATGGAATTGCTTCAACCCACTTTGTAAAATAATCAGTGGCTACAAGAATCCACTTATGACCAGCACTAGAAGGATCTGAAATCTCACCAATGAAGTCCATTCCCCATTGTTTGAAAGGGGCTTCAATTGATACAGGCTGCAAAGGAAGGGAGCCTAAAGCTTTTAGTCTTCTAGAGAAATGTTGGCAACTATCACACTTTCTAACTAGCTGGGTTGCATCTTTAAAAAGAGTAGGCCACCAATAACCAGCTCTCAAAATCTTATGTGTTGTCACCCTCCCAGCAAAATGTCCTCCACAAACTCCCCATGGAAATCAAAAACTATCTTGGGAGCTTCATCTTCAGTTATGCATTTCAAGAGGACACCTTCAGGGTTCTTCCAAGCCAGCCCAAGGTCTATTATGATATATTTTTGAGAAGCCAGCTTGAGGGCTCTTTTCTATTTTTATTCAAGTGACTAGGACAACATAGGTGCCTTGAGGTAGAAGATCACATCTTTGTACCATTCAGAACTCATCAATTTCTCAAGAAGATCTGCCCTTTCTTCCTCTAGCTGATTCACTTCTACATTTTGCAAGTTGCTCTCAGCCATGAGCTTAGCAAGACCCAAACCTCTTACTAACTTTGTGGTTTGGATATCCATATCATACTCTTATAGTTTTTGACCCATCTACATCTTTTTCTTGAGATCTCCATTTCTGATAAGATGTCTTTCACCATGGTGTGGGGAACATAAGCAACAACTTTTGAACTCAATATATAAGGCCTAAAAACTTGTTGCTTTCACCAAGGCAAATGCTTGTTTTTCCATGATTGTATACTTCAACTCAGCTACTTGTAAAGCCTTGCTAAAGAAGGCAATAGGCCTCTCAGCCCCATTCTCATCCTTTTGTAACAAAACTGAAGCAATGGTATATTCAGAGGCAAAGGAAAAGATTTGGAAAGGCCTCTTATAGTTTGGAGCTGCTAAAACAGGTGCATGCTTAAGTGCATCCTTTATTCCTTCAAAATCTTGAATGGAAGCCTCCTCCCACCTGATAACTTGATCCTTTTTAACATGCTTGTGATTGGAAGAGTTAGCTCAAAAAATTGGAAACAAACCTTCTAATAAAATTGATTTGGCCAAAGAAAGATTGGATGCCTTTCTTGGTTCTTGGGATAGGTACTTTGCTTGATTGCTTCCACTCTCTCAGGGTCTATCATAACACCATCTTTAGATACAATATGTCCCAAAACTTGGCCTTTTGCATGCCAAAATGACACTTCTTTGGATTAAGAGAAATTCCATACTCCCTACATCTGATCAACATCTTCTCCAAATGTTGCAAATGGTCACCTCTCTGCCTTGAAAACACAGTCACATCATCTTGGTAAACTACAATGAACTCATTGATGTAACCAACAAAAGCAACATCCATTTCTCTTTGAAAAGTGGCACCAGCATTCATCAATCCAAAGGCATCCTAACAAAAACATATGTCCCCAAGGAGTAGTGAATGGTTGTCTTAAGTCTTTCTGATTCTTTGACAACCACTTGATTGTATCCGGAGAAACCATCCAATGTAGAAAGCAATTCAGACCCTGTCACAAGCTGCAACATATTTTCCATATTTGGCAAGGGATAGTTGTCCTTCATGGATGCTTTATTTAGATTTCTAAAATCCACACAAAGTCTGATGTCTCCATTCTTCTTTCTAACTGGCACAAGGTTTGCAACCCAAGATGAATATCTAGTGGGCTGAATAATACCTCCATCTCTCAACTTCTTTAACTCCTCTTGCATTTTCATGGAGAGAAGTGGATTAATTGGCCTTTTCCTCTATCTGAATGGTTTGGCATTTTCTTCAAGAGGGATCTCATGCTGAAATAAATCTTCTCTATATGCTTTCAGCTCTGAATAGGACCAAGCAAGGCAGTCTTGATATTTTTTCAAGAGTTGGGCATAGGACTATTTTTCTTCTTTACTTAAATTTCTGCCCAACCAAACCTTCCTTGGTTTTCCTTTGTTCCCAAGTCATGCTCTTCCACATCCCTTGAAGTAGACATCTTTCTATTTATGATGCAATCAACATTGTTAAAATTTGACTCAAGTGCCACAAGACCTCTAGGAATGGTGTTTGTTTTCAATTGGATGATATCTTTTCCAAACAAAGTTTCTCTTCCTTCAGTCATGCATACCATTGGCTCCCAATCAATATTCTGATTTACAAACTCACCTTGGTTTTGCAAGAACCTTAGCACTTGAGCATCATTGTTAAAGACTTGCCAATGTTTCACATTATCAGGGACAACTGGCCTAGTCAGGACTTCAATGTTGTATTCACAATAAGGTGAAATGGTGCAATTTTCAAATCTAGAACCCAACACTACCAACAACTTCATCAGCAACATTAAGACCTCTATCATGGTAAACAATGTTAAAGGAATCAAACATTTCAATTAGATCCCAAACTACATGCTTATACTTGTTTCATACGCTGATTTTTTGTAGCATATAGTTTTCTTATTTGTTTGACAACCAGCTCTGAGTCTCCTTTTGCAACAATATCTCTTACTCCATACTTCCATGCAATTCTTAACCCCAACAACAATGCCTCATACTCAACAATGTTGTTAGTGCATTCAAAATTAAGTTTGAAGGAAAAAGCATACTCTTCTAAACTAGGAGAAAGCAAAACTATACCAGCACCATTTCCAAATTTGGAGCAAGCTCCATCAAATAGCAAGGTCCAAGGAGAACCTACCATATCAAGGCACTTTGATCTATCCATCTTGTGTTCTTTTCCATCAGCAAAGCCAATGAAATTGTCAGCATCTACATCAGCAAATAACACTTCATAGGAAGCATTGTTGGGATCTTCAATCAAGTGCAACATTTTCTTTTCACCATAGAGTTTGACAAGGCTGCCCTCAATGGGAATGGTGGAAAAAGACATGTCCATCTGAACACTACCACCAACACTTGCAGCCCATTTTCTTGACAAAATCATACCCCATTTGGTAGGGCAGTCAACAATTACAACATCAAGTTTCAAATTCTTACCCGATAGGCTGCAAGTTGCACTACTAAACCCTTCACACAACCAACCAACCAGCACTTCCCTTGAATCCATGGTAGTACACTTCCCATAGGCAGTTTTCACCTTGATATCCAACTCATTCATGACTTCTAGAGGCATGACATTACATGATGCACCGAGAATCAAACATACAATTGTGAAGTAGTCTATCTTTTATGAGAAAAGTTGTAAAGAATGGATCAACATTCAATTGGGAATCAACCAAGGATGTCCCCAAATATACCTCAGGTGCCTCTCCAAGATCTTCCACTACTGGTGGTGTTTCAAGGCCAATAATGATTTGAAGAGGAGTCTCAACAACATTTACATTTCTGCTTGGGGTAATCTTCTCTTCTTTCAATCCCAAGTACTCAAATGCTCTCTTCTTATGCTCAGGAATTCTAAGCAACTCAATGATTGGAACACTCACTTTAATTTGGCTCAATACTTGGGCTATATCATATGGAACATTCTTTGGTAAGACAACATTGGAAGGGAAACAAGAAGGTTCATCAGATGGAGAAGTATTCTTAGCAGCCTGGGCATGAGAAGGACTGTAATTTTTGTTTGGGACAACAGAACCTTTAGCAAGTGTTTCTTTCCTAGGAGCATCCTTTGGAATGCTTGTGAGCAAGGGTGTTTTAGTTTTGGCTTGAGGCCCAACTCCCTTAACAACTTTTCTTCTAGTGTTATAGTCCTTTTCTTGAGCTACAACAACATTCATCAACAATTGTCTATCTTCCTCCGAAGGGATACCACCATCATACTTCTTAATCATCAAAGCTCTCAGATATTCAAAGTCATTATTAGGAATTTCAAAATCTTGCACTACATCAACTTCAAGAGCATGAGGGGAGAAAGAAGTTGTACCCACTTGATGCAATCCCAAAAGGTAGCAGCAGTCCTAGCACTTATTACTTCAGTAGATGTTGCTCCTCCTTGTGAGCTTGAAGAACAACCCACCATGCAAATATCATCATCAGTTCCATCCTCATTATCAGCTTCATCAACTTGTTGGTCCACTTCACATGGAGGATGAGGAAGAAAACATCTATCACACCAATCCATATCAGCACTTCATCAACAACAACAACCCTGGCAGTTAGAGGGTCGGGACCAATCTATTTTCACGTGTTTGGGGTTGTCTATTTGTAGATCCAACAGGCCCTTTACCCTTGTCATCAAACCTCTGCTCATTCCTATGGTGATTTCCAAATCTATCTTGTGCCTACTACCTAGGCTGACCTTGTGAAGTCTGCCCAATTCCCTTCTCATCTCTTGCCAACTTGTATGAGATTTCTTTGACAACCCCTACCAAAGTCTTCACAACCTCTTCTAAATCAGCACCTTTGCTAGCTTGAGGTTTTTCAGGGTTTATCAATTTTACACCATCTCTCTTAAGAGGTTTCCCAACAGCCTTGATATTGTTCTCAATTTGAAGTGCCATGGTGAAAGCTTGTCTTATATTGGTTGGGTTCTTGTCTCTTAGGTAATAGGCTACCTTTTTATCAAATGCATCTACATATTTGATTAAACATGATTCATCACAAGGCCTCAAACCAACAGGAAGCCTTCTCAAAGTTTTGTTAAACCTTGTGTTGAAGTCATGGACTGATTCATTAGGGTTCTTCTTGATATTCTCAAACTCAGACAAAAGAAATCTAGGATCAGTCCTGTCACCATATTGTAACCTAAATGCATTTTTCATTTCAGTCCATGAATCAATAGAGTTATCAGGTAGAGCCTTGTACCAATCCCTAGCATCTTCTTCTAGTGTATGAATAAACAACTTAATATACACATCTTCAAACTCTATCTCAAAATCTTCCATCATATTATCAAAAAGTTTGAGATGTTGATCACCAGTAATAATTGTTACCTTGGAATTTTGGCAACCTATTTCTGACATCTTGTGGGACAACATTTGGGTAACCATCCATTCCTCTAAAATTTATAGGACCAAAGGTGTTAACAACAAATGGAGGTCTAGGCTGAGCCATATTGTTTGGTGGGGGTGATCTTGGAGGTGAAACAAGCTGGTGAGGAGTACAATATCCTTGGGGCTCAAGAATGTGATTCACAAGACTGGTATCCTCTAAGTGCTGATTTTCTTGGAAAGTTTTACTCAAATTAAAACACAGAGGTGCAGATTGGAGAAGGAACTTACCAGGTACAGCAGAAGGACCTTCACTAGCTAAGGAAAACAAGTTTATGAGAGGATTGCTTGAATCAGAATCACTTGAAGAAGAGTGATAGTCCTCTACCAAAGGCTGATCTCTCTCACCAATGGCTATATCTTTGCCTGATGTCTGACCTTTAACCACTTTCCAAACTCTTCTCCCTTCCAACTCTAAATTTTTAAATCTGAGAACAATTTCTTAGCAGAGTCTTTAAGGAAGAGAGATCTTCTTCCCTCCAGTTTTGCAGAGATCAACAACACAAAAAAAAATGACAGAAAGCTCAAGACACTGGTATTTCTAAATTCAAATCAGCATGGAGTCGCCACTAAGGAATTTCACCTCAGTTGTGCAAGAATGCACTAAAATAATTTTTCAAATGTTTTCTAATACTGATAACTTTGCAAGGCTTTATAAACCAGACCTTCTTCTTCTTAAATCAACCAAACATAATGCAACAAAAAGTGTCTAAACTACTGGGAAATGAAAAAGGGTAGGTTGAGCTTGAAACCTTTGCTTTAAAACTTGCACAGATCTGAAACATAGGATGATATCTTGACAATGCAGAACTCAAATACTTGAATACACAAATGCTCAAACCCTCAAATACTTCAAAACACCAAGAAATTCCAAGAAGTCCCCAACAATGCACCACTCTAGTGTTGGTACCCAAACTTAATCTCCTTCACAACTCAAGCAACATCATGGATTTGCACAAGACACTCAGAGGTAGATAAATGATTTGTATGTCATTTGTAGCCGGGGAGACATCTATCTAACTTGTTAGCACTCAAGATTTGAAGGAGTGGGTAGCACCTCAGAAGGATTTTGATCTGATCCTCACTATTTTAGGTTGTGCCTATCAACCAAGGCAAGAGAACCTATATTGTAGCCTTTGTTTGGTGAAGGAGGTGGAGATATCCTTGTATTTTGCATATTGTATGGAAGGGGCCTTGGGAAAACATGATCAATTCTCCATTATTCAAACTCAAAAGAGTTGTCACTACTAAATGATGGAAATGTTTTCAAAACAAGGTTGAGGCTGCTAGAGACATAGTATTATCCTGATTTGCTTTGTGCATTTTTGTAAATGGATTGTATTCTCTTGTTAACACACAATGCAATGCAGGGGTAGTATAGGGTAGGGTTAGTTATTTTGAATGAAATTTTGTTGGGAGATGTTAGACAAGACCAACCAGAGATTACCAAACTCTTTGAGGACCTTTGCAAGAAATTGTAACACTTAAACATAGTAGGAATGCTTCAAAAGGTTTAAAATACTCCTTCAACTAGGATATGTGCACAAATGGAGGCCCAGATCTACACTCTTCCACACAATATTTGACAACCTGCTACAAAATCTTGAAGCAAATATATCAACAAAGTATCTAGAAATCCCTATTTGATCATGACCTAAGGTACCCCCAAAGGTTTACAAATAATCTCAAGATTCAAGGACAGTAAAATGATTTTAAATCTGTTTATCTTCTATCAGATGAAGGCTCTTCTGAATATAAGATTGCAAGATGTCATCAAACCATCAACAAGAAATGAGACCATGTATGATCAAAGAGATCCTAAACACAAGATTGCAACATGAGCAAGAAACACAAATTGAAAACATTCTGAAACATAAGTATATACAAAATTTTGCCAAGAGATAAAACTAGATAATCCAAAAATGATCAAATATATCAGCAGGGGAATGTCATGAGAACAATCTCAGAGCTTGTTGATGGCTTTACAACTTGAAACCAACTCAACATGATAAAATCTGATGCAAAATAGAATTGAAAATGGCTCTCAGGTGGTTTTCTCAGAGAAATGGGCTTCTTCCAGTTTTTCCTCAAAAATTCTAAATTCTTTTTCTCCTCTTTCAAAAATTCTCCAAAAATATGATATATACTCTATGCCAGCTTGGAGTCTTGCTTCCCAAGAAAATAATATGCTTATGGGATCAAATTTGTTACAAAAACTTCATGATTTAAAGATAGTGACACCAAACAGAAAAACAACTCGCAGGTTGCCAGGTATGCACAAAAATTAAATCATTACACAAATTTGGATCATTATCCATCCCAGGGTCACGTTTTTATCATTTAGGCATGCAAGCATGTTTTACTAATCATTTTTCACCTTTTACCTTTTCATTTCACCTCTGTAACTTTTTGATTTTCACTTTTCACATTTTTTATGGGCCCGAGAAAAAATGTATCAAAAACATCATAGATCACCGAATTAGGTCATGAAAATGTGCCATTACTCTCAGAAGGCCGAGATGATGCAAAATCATATAAGGTTTGAAGAAAATTGATGAAGAAATTGATGATTCCAAGCTTCTTGGAGCTCTCATGGTGGCCAAAAGGGTGAATGTACATGTCTTATTGCCATCGATTTTGATAACTTTAAATGCCACCCTCCACGTGGAGATGAGATCCATGAATAATAAGCTCAAATTACCTTTTTTGACCTTGGATAAGGTGGGACACATGTCAAAACATGATTGGATCGGGCTCCCATCTTTTAAAATGCATTTTTGCGACCTTTTAATTTTGGAAAATTTTGCAAAATTTCCCCTTCTCCCCTGGACCCGCCACGTGTCCATATGTGGGCCCCATTGAAAATGTGGGCCATTGAAATTGTAAAAATGGGCCAATTCAATTCTATCCATTTTTCTCCTTTTTTGAAAAAAGGAAAATTTTCTCAAAATTCTCCATGGGCCCAAACACATGCTTCTCCCCTTCCATGGCACTCTCCCATTCGCTGTGGGTCCAAGCCTCCAATTCTTCCTTCAAACCTCCCTGCCAAATTTGCAAAATTTCAAAATTCCCTGGCCTACACTCCCCATTTCTACCTTTTGGGACACGTGTTTTTCTCCTCATTGGTCACAGGACCATCTTTCATTTTTTTACCTTTGAATTTTGCCAAAGGCAAAAATTCATAAAACTTTCCTTTGGCCCCCTTTTCCACTTTTTGTATTTGACACGTGTCCTTTTCTTATTAGTCCCGAGCTTCGGCCCAAAATTTGACATTAAATTTTTGAAGTTAAAAAACTTCAAATTCATCAAAACCTCCACCCTCCCATGTTGACTTTTCCTGGACACATGTCCACTGATTTGTTGTGAGGGCCTTTGGGTCAAAAATTTCCCTTGAAACTTTTGAGCCAAAAAACACAAAAATTCACCAAAACCTCCTTCCACCCCATGCCCGCATGTCCCTCGACCATGTCCTCTTCCCATTTGGATGGCCTTCGGGCCAAAAATTGACTTTGAAAATTTTGCAAAATGAAAGCCAAAATTCTCAAGGACAACCCACCACCCCTCCTGACCAATCACAATGTGCCACGTAGGCACCCTTTGCAGAAAGCGGAGCCATGGGTCAAAATTTTCCCTTTTGCCAAAATTTCAAAATGATAAGTTAGAAAACATTTCCCAAACCTCACCCCTATAATAGGAACCACCACATTGCAATAATGTTGTGATGATGAATTTGATGAGGGGAATGACACCGTATGTATGACCATCAAAACATCAAAAATTCACAGGATGCCCTAGAAATCAAAATTTTTGACAAGGAAGGTAATTTTTATAATTTTAAATCAACTGAATCATTTTTGACATTGCTTTCAACCTTGGGATTGGGAAATTAATTACAAACACTTCACATTCGATCAATTTTGAGTTTTTCCACAATTTGACAAAGGAAAAATGACACAACCCTAACCATTTGAAAAGCTAGGGCACAAAAAGGGGGAAACTTGGATTGTTGTTTCAAATTAGGGAAAACAATAATATCTTGGGCATCTTCAAAGCATTTAATTGGGGAGATTACCACTCGATCCACATCAACCCCACCTACATCAATACCATTCTCACGCTTGGCTGATTTCTGGACTATGTCGATAGAGCCTTACTTTGGGGATGCCTTCTACTTCCTGTTTCAACACAAATTTTTCTTTCCCTTGTTGACACCTCCACTATCTATCCAAAAGTTTTTGGGAAACTAGACCAAACACAATCACAACTATTACAATACCTTCCACAACACCACCCCTGGCCCAAATCAAACCTCTATCCATATCCCAATATACACCTACACCCAAACACCTACCCTCACCTATATCATCACCCTTACCTAAACCTACACCTACCTTAGGGATCATACCAATAGCTAGCCTTACTCACCCACCCATCAAATTAGATTTAGCTACATCTTCCAAAACTAATACCAAACTTAAAATAACCCCTAAAATGAGGATTGATTCCCCTATATCTCATACCCCAACCTCATCTACCACACCCTTATCACCTTTACCTCTTCTCGTCCATCCTAGGACATCACCCCTCGACCTTGGCCAAACAACCCCCATCCACTAGTAAACCAAGAATGTAGCAACCCATTTCCCCATCACAGACCTCTAATATACCCAAGTGACCCACACAACCTCTGCCCTCACCTATAACCTTCTTACCACCCATACTTCTAATATTGTCAATAACGTCTTCACCACCAATGACACTTCCTTCTCTTTCACTTACGCCTCTGGCCAACCAACACCACCTACCTCCACATCACCTAGGTTACCCCTATGGGTAACTCTCCCTCTTTCACCATTTAATTATCCCTCCACATATCATATGCCCGTATCTCCTTTTCCCAAAAAGACACAACCTAAAGCTAAAACCCACTACCCTCTAATAAGGTAGTTAAATCACCCAAATCTTCCATTTCTATTTCATTTACCATGTCCCTACCCAAGCAGAGATATGACCAACACCTAAGACCACACCACACACCAAACTAGTAGCCCAGCTACTCCCCCTATTGTAAACCTCTTCCTCCATAATCAGCCATACCTACACCCAAACCCACATTGACCTCCCATTGGGATCCACTAGTAGGATCTTATGCCAAAATCTTAACCGATCTCCTCGAAACTTCCATCATCACATTAAAACCCATTAGACCTTATGACCAGCTCAAAACCAAATCAAAAGGGTTTGACAAAACTAAAATTTGTGCCTACCATTGTGTGCTAGGACATGATGTAGAGAACTATAAAGCTTTAAAAACTGCCCTTGTCCAATTATGTCCTTTTGAATAAAAATTTGACGATGATGATCTTCTTGATGAGGACCCCATTTCTCCTTCACCAATTTCCACATATCCTCTCTCGTCACCTACTCAACGAACCAAGATCTCGACCCCCAAAACTCTTGGATCCATCCCCGAGGTTTGAAATTAACATGGTTCACATAAGAGAATTGGCCAAACCACCACCAAAATGCCAATGCACCCTGATCATTTCACAAGGATCATATCCCCCACTAGGGTTTTGTCCCTCATATCACTATACCTTCCATGACACACCCTCTTCATCCACCTCTCCTTAGATTAACATGATCAACATTTTCACCCATGCTCAAAAAGACAAAGGAAAAGAGAAAGAAAGTGGCCCATCAACCAACCCTATACCCAATATACCATCCGTACCCACACCCAAAGTCATCATTTGAGGTCCTGCATATCCCATTTCTAACGGGGTCACACATCACACAATGCTAAAATAACTACACCAATCCCCCTCAAAATGTCTTTATATGACCTCATCCAAACCTTAGAGTCACATTGTCAAGCCCTCATGGAGGTCCTTCAATCTATCAAATTCTTACCAAATGACCCCACACCTGTGGCCTCCATCATTACCCCTCACCACGTAGCCTCTCTCACTAGGTCTTCACCTTCCTCTACACCTTCACCCACTCACCAAGTGGCCGCCTCAGCTTTTCAAATGAAGAGATCACTCCCTTCCAATCCAATGACCTCGACCCCACTCATTTCATCTCCATCTTCATTGATAATATATGCATACAACACATTATGATCGATGGTGGTGTTAGCATTAACATCATCTCCTCCCATGCATATGAGTAAATGAAAATACCTACCAATTACATATATGGTAACATAACTGTTATGTTGCATTCCTTCAATGAATCCATGACCTCTACCCTCAATACCATTGTTCTCCATGTCCACATAGGTCCCCTGCACCATCCTCGGAACTTTTCTATGTCCTAGAAAGGGAGTTCTAGTATAACTTGTTGCTTGGTAGACCTTAGATCCATGCTATGGGTTGCATCCTTCGACGTTACAATGATTCCTCAAATTTAAACATGAGGGACATAATTATACCATACCTATCGACCCCTCACCTTTCAAGACCTCAGTAACATGTTATATTGACCCAATGATGTGCTTATACCGGTCAAGGCATCTACCACCAAAACTAATTAACCTTCACCCACTAGCACATCCACAAAAACCGACTACTACTTTTCTGCATCTAACCTTGTTATCCCTATCCCTACCGTTGTAGCCCTCTACCACCGGCACCCCTTTATCTAGCAAACCATGCATCCTTGATACCACCAAATACTGATCCCTTAGAAGGTGTTTTGTAAGGTCTCACTGCGAGGGAATACCACCTATACAATATTAATACCTTCCTCACCCCAAAAGAGTATGGGAATCTGCATCAACACCCTAGTTATGACATCGCATCGGTGACATTTTCCCTTATGGACCTCCCACCTTCACACTAACCTAAAGTATGGGGGCTTGATATGACCATCTATAAACTTGAACCTCCATCCTAAACCCAACCATTTTCATTTGACTTACACTCCCTCACTAACCATCATTTCACTCACACTTTTCTCCACCAATGCACGTGGAACGGATTTGGCTTTGGTTTTTATGAACAAGGCTACCACCACACCGTCATCTCTTGTACCTCTCATAAACATAATGACCATAATGGCATTGGTTTTGAATCTCATAGACCTCCAAGAAGGTTCACATCAACCTTATAAAGGATGAGAAATATTCCCCCTCTCATTCACCCTCATTACCATCTTCACCTACGAGTCCATAGATCCTAAATCTATACCTCCTATTTTTTTTTCATAAACACCATTTCCTTGGGACCACTAACCTATCAATGCAATGGTGAGGCTACCTCTTCTCTCCCATTCCTGTACCCTAACATGATCAATGATGATACAATTTCAATTAACTTCATTCAATGTCAGTATGATGATTCCATCCTCACCTACCTTGATGCATAAGACTCTTATATTCATTGGTTGTTACCCTCTAAGATGTAGACCATGTTGAATGAATCAACCATCAAAATCAACATTAATACTCAGGATGACCCACACATTCTAAAGATCAACCAATCCTTAAACGTTACTGAATACGAAGCCTTCACCTCTTTCCTCTAGGACCATAGCAACACATTTTACCGGTCCTATTCTCGATATGCCCGTATCGACCCAATCATGGTTCATAACATCATAACCATTCCTAATGCCAAACCCATTAAACAAAAGCCACAAAAAATGCATCCTTGCATTGTTCTTCTAGTCAAAGAAGAGCTGCAATGCCTTTTCTCAGTTTCCTTCATTCTACCCATTGATTATCCCCAATGGATTTCTAACATCGTTCCTGTCATGAAGGTGATAGGTAGACTTCACATTTGCATGGATTTTTGTGACCTAAACCTTACTTGTCCTAAAGACAATTTCCCACTACCAGGCATTGACCAACTAATTGATCTCACTGCTGGCCATGAAATGTTATCACTCATGGAAGGTTTCTTAGGCTATAATCAAATATTACTAGCCCCATAGGATCAACACAATACTACCTTCATCACCCCTTGGGGGAATTTCTACTATTGAATAAGGCCTTTTGGCCTCAAAATCTTTGTGCTATATATCAATGCAAGCCATGACTTATATCTTCCATGACATCATTCATCACATATTAGAGGATTATGTAGATAATCTACTTTCCAAATCCAAGCATTGAATGAACACCTACCTATTCTTAAAGTCATCTTTGACCACCTCATCAAATTTTGTGTTTATCTTCAACCAAAAAAGTGCATCTTTACGGTACTTTTTGGAAAAATCTTAGGTTTCATCATTTCTTTGTGTGGCATAGAATTCGATCCTGCTAAAGTCAAGGCTATTCTTGAAATGCTGCCACCCACTAATCTTCATCAACTTCACATCCTACAAGGAAAGTTGCAATCAATTCATCATTTTATCTCATAGCTTTCCAACCACTATCAACCATTCCATCATCTTCTCAAGAAAGATGTTTCATTCAAATGGGATGATGAATGCCATAAAGCCTTTGAAGCCTTAAAACAATACCTACTTCAACCACCAGTGCTCATTCCTCCTAAGGATGACCAGCCCTTCTACCTATATATTTCCACCATTGACCATTCTCTAGGTGCCATGCTCACTCATCGTGATGACCAACACCGAGAGCAAGTGGTTTATTACATAAGTTGTACCCTTCTTGACTATGAAACTAGATATACCCATGCCAAAAACTTTTCCTAGCCTTATTTTCATCACCACCAAATTCGCCATTACCTACTCAACCACAAAACCTTTGTCATTACTAATACCGACCCATTACACTATATGTATGCCAAACCTTATCAAAATCAATGTGCTACACATTGGCTTATGCTTCTAGCTGACCTCGACCTCAAATTCATCCATAAAAATTCCATCAAGGGCTAGGATATTTCCAACCAATTGGCTGATGCACCTATTTCTAGGAATCAACCCTCTAACTTCAACTTCCCAGACGAGTCTATAACTACCCTTTCCCTGGACAAACCCGCTTACCAAATGACACTCTTCTTTGATGGCTCTGAGTGTCGGCATGGGGTGGGATTGGTGTTATCCTCATTCCACTTACTGGTGAACCTATGCCTTTGTCTGCAGCAAACTCGATTTTGATTGTACCAACAATATTGCTGAATACGAAGCACTTATATTGGGTCTTCAGGCTGCTTATACCTTAGACATTAAGTCAATCAACATCTTTGGTGATTCTTAGTTGGTCATAAACCAAGTCAATGGTATATATCAATGTCATAATGAGATACTTCAAAAGTATAAGCATCATGTGGACATACTTTTGACCACCTTCGACCATTACACACTTCAAACCACCCCATGTTCTACCAATAAATTTGTAGATACCATGGCCTGCTTGGCTTCTCAGATACCTACTTCACCTACTGACTCTAAAATATTTGTCACCATACAAAGACTACAATCACCCTCTTATTTTCCTCATGAATTCTACTCTATCGGAACCACTACTCCTGACCCAAGTGACCTTTGGTATAAGAAATATATAGACTATCTTTCCCTTTCCATTTTACCCACCGATCTCACTCATAATGGAAAACGTGCCTTTCTTAAAAGTGTCTCTCATTATGTCATCATGGGTGGTCTTCTTTATAAACGTGGTTTTGACAACATTCTCTTGTGATGCCTTACAAGTTCTAAAATTCCTTACACCATTAAGGAATTCCACGATGGAATTTTGGAGGCCACTTTAGTGGTCTCACTATCACAAAACACATTCTTTACCTAGGCTATTACTGGCCAACCCTAAACCATGACTATTGTGATTATGTCAAATGATCTTGTATAAAATGCTAGCAACATGCTAATCTCCATCACACCCCTAGTCATGCCTTACAGGTCATGCGAGACCTTTGGCCTTTCTCTCAATGGGGTTTGGATCTTGTCAATGAGATCAACCCCCATTCTTCACAACGCCACCAATGGATCATAACCACTACTAAATATTACACTAAATGGGTAGAAGCCATTCCCCTCATTTCCACCAAAGTAGATAAAATATGTGAATTCATCAACCATCACATCATCTATCACTTTGGTGTCCCTCACCGCATTATCACGAGATAACGAGAAAACAATTCAAAAACAAAACCCTATGTAAACTATGAGATGATTTTGGCATCCAACTCAGTTTCTCATCATCTTATTACCTGCAAAACCAATAGTCAAGAAAAATCAACCAATAAAACCTTGAAAAAAATTCTTATGAAGGTAGTCAACGATACTAGGAAGGATTGGCATATGCACATTCCTTTCACCTTGTGGGCTTATCGCACTAGTATTCATACTTCAACTATTTCCACCCCCTTTTCTCTGGTCTACAGTATTGAGGTTGTATTACCTCTCAAAGTCCAAATTCCATCCCTCCGCATCTCACTACAAGACATGCTCAATGATGATGAATTTCTCCAAGATCGTTTGGCACAACTTGAATTATTAGATGAACATCATCTCAACACTCTTGACCATCTCCAAATCTATGAAAAACGTATCAAACGTTCCTATGAAAAACGTGTTCATGAACAAACCTTTCAAGTCGGTGACCTCATCCTGAAGGAAAATCAACATGTAACCAAAGAGGAGAAAAGTAAATGGGGAAAATTTTCTCCTAATTGGCTTGGACCCTATATTGTCACCCATGCCTATGGATCAAGTGCTTATCATTTGTCTTCACTCGAAGGTAAACCCGAACCTGAGCCCCTTAATACCTTGCATCTTTGACCATTTTATTATTGATATCAAGTCCTATATCACTTTCTATCAATTGATCACTCATCCCTTGAGCGTTGTTCACCTTCCATAATTACCCATTTTGAGGATCCATGACTAAACAAGAATCATGTGATTACCTGTCACCTTTTAGCCTTGTCTTCAATATGAGTACCATGGCTCTGCTCATAGCATGATTCTCATGGATACTTTTCATCTTCTTCAAGATGGAATCCCATGGTTGTTCATCACTCAAAACCACCTCTTTCATAGTTAATATTTGTGTACTACGATCTTGTCTTCTAAAATAAGAACCTAATTGTCCTCTATAGTCTTGTCCATGACTTAAACATCTAAACAAAAAAATGGATACAACTCCTTAAGTCAAACTTCCAGAAAATGATGACTCCCTCAAAAGGGACATCTCTTCTTTATAGTCTACCACTATCAATAGACTACTCCCTAGAAGGAAAACTATATATGGTCATTACAAAAATATAATAACTACTCAGAAGCTTCCCCATCAATCAACTTCACGAAGACCTCAAGGAGATAATATACCCATCCCATATAGACTTCCCACATCGATCAGTCTATTATTAAAACAAAAGAGATGAAATTTTCATCATGGAATTGCCTATTTTGGATTTTGGGTTTCTTGTTCTGGAAGACACGTTGGCATACACTAATTTATGCTAACCCTCCCATTCTCACCCCATTTCCTTTTTCACCTAAATTCCTTGTTACTCAAGGGACTTTCCATAA
Source organism: Taxus wallichiana var. yunnanensis (assembly GCA_018340775.1). Taxonomy (NCBI): domain Eukaryota; kingdom Viridiplantae; phylum Streptophyta; class Pinopsida; order Cupressales; family Taxaceae; genus Taxus; species Taxus wallichiana. The sequence continues at coordinate 68,150,849 of CM031235.1, read as the reverse complement.
ACATGACATTTCATGATCATGTGAATTTTATTCACCCTTAGAACAGTCCATTATGCAAGGCCTGTAGGGTCTTACGTTCATAAGCCCATATGGGGTATGGTAGACTCATTAGGGTTCTTCTCAATTAATCAACTCTTTAACCATATCTTACCATTCGCCTTCCTCATTACTTATTGATTATCCTATAAAGGACTAGACCCTCAACACCTATGTTTAAAAATCATTTAACCATGCATGCAACCTAAACTCAACCATGCCTAGAACCTAAACTCAATTATTCCTAAAATGTAAAATCAATCATGCCTATAACCTAAACTCAATCATGCCTATGACCTACATCACCCATGCCTTGCACCTATCAACCTATTCCTCTATTTCATCATAATCTTCCCTAGCTTATGGGAGAACTACATCGGCCTGAGGTCCCTTTTCGTCGGGACTATGTAGGCAACACTCTGAGGGCATGGGGCCCTTGGAGGTTAGCTTGGCCACTCTCTACCCTAACGAATTCCCTTTGCCCCTTTCCTATTCACATTCTACTCTAGTTAGTTTAATGTTATATCAATCATTGGAAATTAAACCAAACAAACAACAATTGCTTCACATCTTTACCATCATCACTCATACATTCATTTCATCTTTTCTACCATTTCTTTACCATTATCATAAATTTTCCTACAAAACATCTTAACACGATCCACGTCATCATTAAATTGAACAAATTAATGAGTTGGAAACTCAACCATACCTAAACCAACCCAAAATCAACCATACCTAAGTCAAAATGACTCCATCAATACCTATGACCTCGACTCAATCCATGTCTATGACCTAATTCCATCATGCTTGAACCGACCTTACTCCACCATGCCTACACAACCCTAAATCCATCATACCTAATTCACCTAGTTTCCATCACCAACACAAATACTCTTGACCTCCAATCAAATCCTCCACACCAATCTCATGGACCCAACTACCTGGCCCATCTAACCAACCTGATCTCTCCACCTCACCTGGTATTGTACCTCGTACTTTCCTCTCACAAAGGCATGAAAGGTTTCATGCTTCATTTTTTTCCCAAAAGTCAAAACACACAAATGAATCCCCTTTTTGTGGATTTCTCTTTTAAATGGCAAACCCGACCTTACCGATGTCTATCGATCATTCCCTAGTAAAATGATGACGGTTAAACCTAAACCGACATCGGTTACCTATCATTTCACTTATAACTCTTTCTTTTTTACCTATTTTTTCCCATAAATTACCCAACCCCTCCACTGTTTGACCTTAACCATTTTTATCACAACCTACCTCCAAGCCTACATTACCTATACATGTCCTTCATTACGTTTAGGGACTTGTTATTTTACCCATACCTCAGCCTTACCCATGCCGTAACCTAGCTACATGGACCTGGAACATTGTTAAGTGACCTTTGAACCCTTGTGCTTGTTGTACCCTCCGACAACATTACACATCCTTTTACGCATCGTAGCTTCATGCAAGTGAAACAAGCATCCTTTTACGCATCTAGACATCCAAAACCATCACCAGGATCAATCATAGAGCCATTGCATTCATGGGAGCACTCTGGGAAATCACCGCTACAGTACCATACACGTATTCTCCGATCAACCACCTCCACCACTCAGCCATCAGATCCTTAACACAGTAAGTATGGCCCTAACTAATAGGGTTTATTTCAGTTAGTAATATTTATTACTCCTATTATTAATCTATTCTTTGCATGCTTATTGCTTCATCACCCACTTTCCTGTGAACTCAAATATCCCTTCACCCATATCACCAAATCACCTATCCTCACTTGTTTTATACTTATGAGCATACCTAAGTCCTCTACAGACCTTCCCATTCACTCTCCAAACTTTATTTGACCTCAGATCACCCCTTCAATTTAATCTATTTGGGTTTCTTTTATCTCGACCATACCGACGCTGGTTATCCACAACTGCCGTCAGTTCTACCTAAACTGACATTGATCACACTCAGTTGACTTCAGTCTCTTTGTTTTACACCTTAACCAAGAAAAGACCCAACAATCACCCTACCAGTTGACCTAAATAACCCGATCAGTCCCAGACCTTGGCAGACACCTCACCTCTCAGATCCAACTATAGCCTAGCCTGTTGTGATTGTATTTTCTTATTGTACTTGAATGAAATACCTAAATCATATCAACTACACTAGGAATTTGTTTAGCTCTCACATTAACTTGTTGTAAATAGTGGATTGACATGCATCTAGGAAGTATCAAACTTCCCAGAACTAACATACGCTAGGCAGTCCACTATCATATATCATTTAACTATCTTTTTGTGGTCTTGTTTTCTATTACAGTAGTTCCTCCTAGCCAAAAGGAAGCTCTCACATTCAGTTATGGATCAAGAAGTCAGAACGCACACAACAATAATCAACTAACCAACATTTAATAGGTATTCCTCATTTTCCTTTACCCTTATCTATTTCATCACTTTGAAAAGGTAAAGAAAATGGTGAAATATTTTAGATCCTTGGGGATGGTGAAAGGATCTTCTCGCGAGGCGGTGGCTCTAGATCACTACAAATGACTCCAATAGTTCAAGTTGGGTTGAAACCCTATTGCACGTGAATAATTTCAAATGGGGATGGATGGATCAATGCAATGGTGAATGTCCCTTTGGGTTTAAGAGTTTTATGCAACGCTAAGTTGTGAAGATCGAGCCGTGTTGGACTCTCCAATTGAATAAGCACTGAGGGCTAGGTTTTCAAGTGAACTTGAGATCAACACTCGAAGGAAGCTTGATATTGACCATGAGGAGTTCTACATTCAAATGAGGCCAATTTGTGTTGATGGGTGAGTTGGTTTCACCAGACCTAAGATGGATTCTTCCATTTTTGAGAGTGGAAAAGAGGATATGAATCATTCCTTTGACTCAAGGATCCACATGATAGGATGAAGAGAAGCAGTGTGTGATGTATGGTTTTTGAGTAGCATATGACTAATGACTGAATTGAGTGAGTGGGTGTTAGCACATGACCTAGAGGAGACTTAATGTCATCCAGATTGTGAACATGTGTAGCTTGCAGAGCTACCAAGTTTGGGGTGACTTGGTGCGAAGGGCGCATCGCAATGAGGATTAGGTGAGTTAGGAAACTCATGGAGGGCATGAAGAGGGGACTAGGCCCCATGCCCAACCGAGGGTCCAGGAAGGAAGGCCTTGCAGAGACATAGAGAAGAGAGCTTGTGGTAGCAGGCTATCTAATGGAGTAGAGATCCCAAAGGGCTTGTTTTAATAAAGGCGGCCAGGAGCCAACACCTGAGCCAAGTGCACTAGTGGATTTGGAAAGTATCCAACAATTATTAGAGGTTTTCTTTGAAACTCATGGGTGATGCATCCTTAACAGGATGACACTATTTGGAACAAGATGTTAGCATCTAATTTTATCTTTGTGGACAGAATGTGAGTGAGATGTGACACAAAGATCTCCTCGCAACTGTGGGATGAGCTTTGCACATCTCTTGGTCCTTGTAATAATTAGTAGATTACACATAATTTGGTGCAAGTTGGACCAGGGGAATTAGCGCAGATGAGTTGGGAGGAAATATGAGTAGTGAGTTGGTCAGGAAAACTAGGTGGGAGAGATGTGCAGCAAAATGGGTGGCGAGTTGTGAGCCGAGATGATCAAGTGAGTAGGATGATGAGTTAGGTAGGCAAGTTATGTGGCAAACTAGGTGATGAGCTGGTCGGGTGAGCTAGGTGGGAGAGATTGGTGA